>CM040403.1:50031359-50631359 GCA_022702515.1 Ilyophis sp. 1 JC-2022 | reverse complement strand
CACACTATTTCATTGCTTGAATATGTTACAAGGTGAGCATTTGTATAACATCTTTGTTTAGATGTGTATGTGCACAGCTCTGCCTTTTGTGTGTGCATGTTTGTGTGCCTGAGGTTTCTGGTTCAGTGCTGTTGAGTCATCTCTGGTCACATGACTGCTTGTCAGAGGGCTGGAGGAGGAAACCTAATCCAGAGGAGGAAGGCTTGAATTATCAGTTGGTACTTCAAGCCTACGAGCGCATGGACTGTGTTAGCGAGAGACTGCGTACACAAAGCCGACAGAGACTGCACTCTAACCACAGTCTTTTCTCTTTCTCCCACTCTCTCTGCCTCCTCTTTCCTGCTCGCAGTGGTTTTTGGTTTTGCACTATGATGTCAGCTGTAGCCTTTCTGCAGTAAGCAATAAAGGTAGGCTCTTCTCTGTATAGTGCACCGTGATTCACAGTCTGGCATCTTAAGACTGCTTGGCTTTGTTTTTTTTTTTGCTTTTGCGTTGATGACTCTTGAGAAACTGATGGGTATGTTTTTGTCTTTGTCTCTCAGAGGTTTAGCATTGTGCTGCATGGCAATTCTATAATGAAGGATTCTGTGTCACTTAGGGGAGGGGGTTTTATCAACTGCTCCAGGTTTTTCTTTTGGATAGTTTCCCATGTGACATTCCTCTTCCAGTTCACTTTGCTTTCACACATGTGCCTGCAAACCAAATTTTCTGAACACATGGCAAGCTATGATTTATGAGGGTTTTTTTTTTTTTGCTGCGCTCTGTGAAATGTGTGTAGCGTTCGATCGCTCCCTTTCTCGGGCTCAGGAAAAGGAGGATATTGCGAGGTCTTGCAGTATCGGTTTCCAAGTTATTGGCACGTATTTGAACACAGTTGACCTTAACACAACTTTTTTTCGTGACTCTTCTAGGAAAGACTTTTCAAAGGTAATTGTTCCATTTAACCTGAGGTTTAAATGTAAGAGTGAATTTTGTGAACTGTAATCCATGTATCTCGTATTGGTTACGTGGAAACCAAATTGAGTATTTGAGCATCCTTCCTTCATAGTTCATAGTTCAGCAGTGCAGTGGGGCATGTTTTGTAACAGGAGGCTTTGCTGTACATTTGGGGCATGTGCCACCTCACTGCTTTCTGAAATATATTTGCCTTTGGGTTAGATGTTATGAGTTCTACTCGATAGTTGACTGTTTTGTACTGCCTTCTGGAGCCATTTGATAATGTTGTCTACCCTGCAACTGTATGCTGAGAGGAGACAAAACAACTCTGGTTTGTGACTCCAATTATGCTATCAAAAGATATGACTTTGAATAGATTCCAGGCCATCATGAAGTTCCACTTAATGACCTAAGAGCTGAACTGTACAATATACATTGACATGTATATTCCTTGGAGCTGACTGGTGAAAGAGGCCAGAAAATGGCTGGGTTGTGTGGCTAAATCTTCATGCCAAGGAATGAAATGCTGAACTGACCCACAGTTGTCTTCTCTTTCCAAAATCATAATGACGATAAGACTTTTTTTCTGGCATATTTAAGGTTTAATGGTTTGAATGCTAAGGAAATGTCATAAGCACTTCAAAGGAACTATTAATAAACTGGGATACTTTCCTGATGACCATTTAATTGATTCCTTTGGAGGCTATTTTTAGCTGAGGGGCATGGAAAACTGCTCTGGCAAACTGTCAGATAGGGTTAGCAACTGTCTGATGGTACATTGTTATCATGATTATACTTAATCCTGGAACTGTAAATATTGGCAAATTGCAAATGGAGAGAATTTGTATAGGGTTATGAAATATGCAGACCTAGGGCAATGATTGCATTGATGTGAACATTTGATAGGGAAACTTGATCGCTGTTGGAATGAATGTGAACAGCCAGATATGCCTGCCAGCATAAACAAGGATGTCATCAGTCTTGTTAGAGATTTTGCAAAACAAAAGGATAGGTTCAGCTTTTGACATTACTTATGCAATGCCATAGGATTTCATAGAATGCTAATGGTTTGTTGAAGTGAATTCCTCCAGTCCTCAATTTACCATTTTATTTTTGTGAAGGAGGAACTCGGTTAAAATGTTTTATAGCGGCAATGCATGCCTATTAGGGACACGCCTGATCAGGGACACACCTATCGGGGACACGCCTACCGGGTACGTACACGCTCTGTCATGTTGAAGGGTAACTGATCTCCTGGCCATCTGTACATAATGGCAAAAGCATTGTATATGGGTGCTGTGACATTTTGTAGTGTTACCACTTTGACATTTATTCGCATCGCCTCTTTACGTGCAGTGTATGTGCTATCCGTTTTGCACTGCGGACTGTTTTACTTAAGCAAATGCGGTTACGTTTGGTTAATTTCAAATCCTTAACTCCTGCAGCGCATCGACCAGCGGCACATGGTTAACGGGGCGGGCGGGAGGGGGTCGGAGGGGGAGTCTAGTGCGTCATTCTGCCCAGCTTCTCAATGAGAGTGATGCAGGAAAGCTGAAGGGAGGAATTGGGCAGGGCCAGTTGCTTACTTCGGCATTTGTGTGCTGTAGCGTCTTGTACGTCACTTGTACAGTTGTATCATTTGTTTCCATTTCAACAGCTGTTAGGGTAGGGTTTCCATTTACTCTGGGGCCTTTTTATGCCTGAATTAGACATATTGAGTCTTTGGTTCAAACCCTTTCTTTTTTAATTCCCTCCAGTACCAGCCTCTCTCCAGGAGACTTAAAAATAAGTCGTAAGTAATGAGGTCACTACACAATTCAAAATTTTATCATGCTGTCTAATGTCCACAAAGTCCCTCCTTGACACACACACACACACACACACACACGTGAACCGACAGTAGCTCTTACAGCCTTAGGCATAATTCTAGCAGCTGCTCACAACTGAATAGTCTATGAATTGTCATAAGGAATTATCAGACTGAAAATCTACACTAGATGCAACTAGAGTCCAGGTGGCTCGCGTTAACCAAATTGAATTGAAATGAATAGTAAGCTCTGCACGGTCATTCCAGTTTTTCTTTTGCTTAAGTCAAGCATATCATTAAAAAGTAACATGGTAGTCAGCCCCAGGTCAAACCACCTATACCATTAATTGGGAAAGATATTCCACAAACATATAAAATCGCATCATAAAATGGCGTTCCCTGAACATGTGCATGGATGTATCTGTATGATATGAAGTGCAGTCTCTGCATTTAATGTACCTTCATATAGTTTCTTCATCGAAAAAGTACTTTTAAGACATGGAATCAAACCAACCCTATGTACAACTGTACAGCAAACTATGTTTACTGTTGAACTACATTTTAAGAGGATGAAAAATATTGTCCTTGCCTAATGTAAATATTTATATTATATAAAAATTTATTATAAAAAAGTTGAACATTAACTGAGCTTACTAATCTCCATCCTCTCTCATTGATGTTTAGTAGACCTGTAGACATTGGCAATGAAAATGATTTCTCATTTATTTCTTTGAAGGTGGGGTGAATGTTGCAAAACCATTTCACTGTTGGGCTCATGCCAAATGCGCCTTATTTACTGAGACCTATAGCAAGTGCAAAACATTTTAACACACACAACTAATAACACAAACAAGTATTGGTGCAAAACAAATTCCAAGACCAATCATTGGTTATGTTATTGGTTTTACGTGTGGTAAAAGGTTTTGCACATGCTGAAGGGCTGTGTCCGAATCGGAACCCTACTGCGCCCTGCCTCCTGCGTACAGTGCACTGGCAGAAGTGTGCTGTGTAATGTGCACTGTTTAGCAGCCCACATAAAATATCCGATATACTATTTTCCAACCACACTGTGGAAGTGTCGTAAGCGGGTCATAAGACGTCCAGACCAGTGTTGCCATGTCTGCAGTTTTACAGCTAAATTGGGATACTTTCAAAGTGCAGTCACGGGTAAAAATTAAAAGTCGCAAAGCACGCTCTTATTTTAAAAAGTAAAAACATGATCAAAACTAGCCTATAATTTGGGCTAGTTTTGAGTCGGCATTTGGCTGGAAAGTTTTACAAGATCTGGCAACCCTGTACCCCACTCTTGCGCTGCCAAGACACGTGTTGTTTTTGTTGTATTTGAAGCTGTGCCTAATCTTTTTTTTTTTTTAAATGAAGCTCACGTCATATTTATGTGACCAAAATGTTCCTGTACTTTTTGGAAAGTGTGCTCCCGAATGTACTCAGCGAAACCCCCAGAAGTAAGTGTGTCATCCGGGTGTTTGAAGTATACTGCAATTCGAAAAATGTTCGCGTACTCTACGATTTTCTCGCCCCATCTACTCACCAAGGCTACTGAACAGTGTGGAAGAGTGCTGATTCGGACACGGCCAAGGTCTCCGTAAATCAGGCCTTCAGTTTGTAAAATCACTGCAAGAAATGCATCAGGCCCTGTGAATGCCTAACAGGAACCGCCACGTACTGTTGAAATGATATGCATGTCTCTGCTGTGACTCTTCGTTCAGATGTTAGCAGCTCAGTCGTCCTGGAGTGAAGCCTGCTGGTTTTTGTTCCAGTTCTCATTCTACCTTTTTAAAAAATAAATACAAATTTGCCATTCAGTAAACTGCAGATGTCCACATCTCAATTGATCTTGCATAGAAATGACCCACAGGATTCAATTTTACCATATTGACCTCTGCATGTGAATGGGGGGCCTCCTGATGTTAATGCGTGGGTTGTCGGTTTGTCCCTTTTATGGGACTGCATCAGCCAAGGCTCCAGGGAGCTCTCCAGTTTGCAGTACAACATTGTTACTGTGCCTCTTTGAAGATTGATTGTCCTCCTTATGACCATATTTTTGTGCTCATTCGTCATCCCTATGGGAAAGCCATTTTTGGCATGATTAACAGTAAAAACATATGATGTTAAAGAAAATATCTAGGCTGTAAATGACTGGTGGCACACTTTGATATTGTTACTTAAATCAGATTACTTCATCCAGATTACCAATTCACATAAGTAGAATTCAGAAGTCCATGTCTATTCCACGCAGTGCTCGATACTAAACTGCCGAACAGAATTGGTCGTCATTGTGATGCCGTTACAGCCTTGAACAGGCGCAGCCTGCAATGTGCACCTCTGGTGCGTAATCAAGTAAACTGCTCTAAGAGCATCTGCTAAATGAATGCATGCATGTGCAACTCCTCCACATCTATTTGACTATAGCATAGATGTTTGTTTGACATATTATTTCAATTATGAGGTCAGCTGGCTTTGGCATTAACTGTATTTAGGGAATTTCCACTAAGATGTTGTGCAGTTTTTAAAACCAGCGGTAGCAGCTGCCACCTGGTATTGGGGATCACCCTTGTAACGGATCCAAAAGCACTATTCCAAGTGCCATTGATGTCAAAGGTATCACGGTGTCATCGCTTACATTCCACTTTGAATGTTACTGCTGTAATAAATGGTCAAATAAATTCTTCAACCTAATTTTCATTACAGCGCTTTGCTCAAATGCACAGCTGCTGGTTCCCATGCCCCCTGTGTTCAGAATCCAAACGTCTCAATTTTCATTGAACGGTATCCTCCCCCCTGCCCCACTACCAAAGTTTTGGGTAATGTTCCATTTCATTTAAAATAATCTCCGCTTCCATCAGATCAAACATTCATATAATTGCTGCTAACAATTCAACTCGGAAATGAGCCCAATCAATTTTACAGTTCTGCAGCTGCTTCCTGTACTTCACAAACTGCCAATAAACCATACAACGTGCAGAATATGTATGGATACTGTTACTCTGAGCACTCGTATGAATATTTTAGATTATGAATCGCGTCCAAAAACAAGCTCATCCTAATAAGTGGTGTTGTTGATTCATTTTTAAAGTTCAGCTGCCTTCCGCCAACATTCTGTCTTAACTTGGAAAGGAGTGCATAGAAGACAGTGGTCCGCCTTATATTAACTATTTATGAAGGTTACCAGAAGAGAAATTAAGATGGAATTTTTAAACCAGATGGGAAAGCAAATGCCTGAGAAAGGTGTGCTCTCCTTGCTGCTCTGTGATGGGACTGTATTTAATTTACTTACTGTAAGAATCTTCCAATCTAAAGCAGAATGAAGCTTCTTGCAAATGGTAAAGTGCATGTTAAAATACCTGGCACAAGAGATAATTGCTGCTCCCCTCCAACTCTTCTTGATTGGTCCTGCCAGCAAGGGTGCTAAAGTTATCCAGAGTAATCAAATGGCGGCAGTGTCCAGAGCTCTTGACACTTGCGCCGTGTTGTCCGAACACTCTTCCGCGGGTTGTAAATAAGCCCAAGTGACTTCCCTGGCTTCAGTTATTAGTGTTTGCTCCACGGAGCCTGAGAGGGTCACCGATCTTTATCTGGCCTTCTTTCTCACACATGACTGCATGTCCTCTACCCTCACAATTGCCTCAGACCTAGAATCACAGGAAAGTGTTAGTTCTGCCTGAAGGAGCCATAACTATGCCCAGCATTGACCGGTGCCTTTAAACAGCTGATGTTTAAAAAAATCTTAAGCAAACTTAACGTCAAGTTGTTTTAAACCCAAGTTTAAATATAATTAACTTAAGATAATTGGACTATTCTGAATAGGCAGACCCTCCAGTCACTCATTTACATTTATTTTGATTTGATGCCATGGCATTAATGAGCTCGCCGCGCTTTTCCCTAGTCGTTCCATTCCGCACAAGGCAGTGATGACCTTGGTAAAGTAAATATTGTTCTGGCAGTCCTGGTGGTGGAATGCTGAGGAAGTGTTTAGCCCATTCCAAGCTATTCTTCAGGAGTAGTAAAACACACTCTTTTTACAAGTATTGTAAGTGCTAGGGATCGTTTTACTTGTATTTTCTTTAAATGCATCCTTTGCGAAATACCCGTATTTGGGTTAAAATGTAAAAGATTACTCTTCATTCTGAACACAAACCACAGGTATAGAATGATCTATCTTTTTTCTTACATGGGCCATTGGTTATTATGAGATGTTACTATTAAAGTAACTGGTTAAACATCCCAGAGGGATAGAAGAGAACAAAATGTACACAGTAGTTTTAAACAAGTAATTTTAAATGACTGCTTTGTTGTGCTACTGTGAACTGACAGCATGTCAACTACAGAAGAGGAAATACTGCAAATTTGGTGCTATTTGTGTCTGGTGCCAAAATGACAGAGAAACATTTGCTCTTAAGTTTCCGGTTGTGTGTAAATTGAGACATCCCATCTGAGTAAGAACAAGGTCCCATTCTACTCTATTATTACAACTCCTTCAAATGTAACTACAAGGTCTATGGTTTTAATGCATTTAAGCCCTTGGCTCAAATGCATATCACAGGTAGAGTAAAACCAAGACCATGTGCTGAATCTCTTATCTGAGTAAATTAACCACAGTAGCGGTCTTGTTATCAAGTAGAAGGTAGTTAATCTTCCATGATTGTGGGGAAGTGTGGCTGGGCCGGTACTGCCCTTCACCTCTCCAGGAGTAATCAACCATGCTCAGAGGTGACTGAACTGACTGTTGGCCAGCCAAGCTTGAGTGGAGCAGCACTTTCTGTATTGGCAGTATTTTTCTCTGTAGTGAGCAGCTAAACTTCTGCTTCCATAAGCAGTGCCCTCCACAATTATTGGCACCGCTCGTAAAGATAAAAAATTAACCTTTTGGTGAATTGGCTTAATCTCACACTGAAACAATTAGAAAAATCCAACCTTTTAATTGAAGTAAATTTATTCTGAGAAAAAAACATTTCTCAAGAAATAATTATTTAACAAAACCACGTGTGCCACAATTATTGGCACCCTTAGAAATGATTATGAACAAAATGTAAATGAAGCAATTTTTCCATTTATATTTTACTTTTTAAAGTTGATCAGACTGTTTAGGAACTTTCAAGCAGTAATCCATGACTTCCTGTCTCAATGGGGTATAAATATGTAAATGTAAATAAGAGGTGACACAGAGGCCATATTTCCTTATTTATACATCAACATGGGAAAGATAAGAGAACACACAAATCAAATGAGTGAAAAGTGTGTTGAGCTTCATAAGTCAGGGAATGGCTATAAAAAATAGCTACTCACCTGCAAATGCCCATATCTACCGTTAGTGCAATACTTAAAGTTAAAAGCAACTGGAACTGTTACAAACTTGCTTGGAAGAGGACCAAAGTTTGTTTTGCCCCCACGCACAGTGAGGAGGATTGTAAGAGGCAAAACAATTGCCAAGGATCACTGTTGGAGAATTACAGAGGAAATTGGGGTCATCAAGTCTAATGGTTTTGGAGACATCACCTCCATCCCAACAAATTATTTGGAAAGCATGCCAGAAAAAAGCCTTTCCTGTCATTTCACCACAAACGTAAGCGTCTGGAGTTTGCTGTTTGCTAAACGCTACTGGAACTTTAACTGGAACAGTTTTCTATGGTCAGATGAAATGAAAATTGAGCTTTTCAGCAACCAAAACTCAAGGTGGGTTTGGTGTAAAAAGAAGGATGGCTATACCGAAAATAACCTGATCCCCACTGTTAAGTATGGTGGAGGTTCCGTGATGTTGTGGGGCTGTTTTTTTCTCCAAAGGTCCTGGGAACCTTGTTGGGGTACACGGCATCATGAACTCCAGGAAATTAAAAATCAGAATCTGGCTGCCTCTGCCAGGAAACTAAAACTGGGTCATCGTTGGATCTTCCAGCTGGACAATGGTCCAAATCAACACAAAAATGGTTAACTGAACACAAAAAAGCTTCAAAATCAAGCCATCTCAGTCCCCTGACCTAAACCCCATTGAAAACCTGTGGGCTGAGCTGAAGAGGAGAGTGCACAAGAGAGGACCTAGGATAGGATGATCTGGAGAGATTGGTCTCAGATTCTGTGCTCTGTATTCTCCAACCTTATAAGATGTTACGGGAGAAAACTCGGTGCTGTTTTATTGGCAAAGGGAGGTTGTACAAAGTATTAAATGCAGGGGTGCCAATAATTGTGGCACATGGTTTTTAAAAATATATTTTTGTTTCTCCGAATAAATTTACTTCAATTAAAGGTTGGATTTTTCTCATTTTTTCAGAGATTAAGCTAATTCACCAAGCGGTGACTTTTTTTTATAACCCTTTTTACTCCTCTTTACCAGGGGTGCCAATAATTGTGGAGGGCACTGTGTATTCAATAAAGCTCCAGTAATGGTTTGATTCTTCCAAATTAGGAGAACATCTCCATTTACTCCAGCCTTCCAGCATTAAGGTCATTTTTGTGAAAGTGTGAAGTGGGAATATTTTTGAACATGAATGTAAGTTATAGGACTGGGATGTTCCAATGAGAGTAATGGAATCTGCTGCATCCTTTTTGAACTATCTGTCTGTCTTCAGGTTATGCTGCGCAAAGGTTCCCCGTTGAGTCAGACTGAGAAAGAAAAAGGCTAAAAGATCATATCTGCTGCACCTACACTACGTTAACCACAACCACAGAGACCAGAGGAGCCATGAGTACCTCACAGGTTTCCAGTGAGGTCACCGGCGCTGTGGCTTCTGTTATCCACAATGTGAGTACAACCTTATCCTGTGCCTCTGTTACTGTTTCTTTCTACACTATTAAAAAGACCACAGTGCTGAAATCCAAGTGTGAGCTAACACAACTTGAAATGCTTGTTCCTGTACAGTAGTGAAATGTGTGAAAAATATGTGATGTCCATGGTTGGTCACATGAGATGTTCCTTCTGATAGGAGGGATCAAGGGAACTTTGTAACATTGGACAAAATTGTTCATGGAAAATAGAAGGGAAAAGTAATGGCCATGTCGAGAAGAACTGTAATATGACATGGTCATGTGATGGGCAATTGTTTTTTTATAGGCTGCCTTTGTTTTTGATGTGGCAACGTTTTTTTCTTTTTCTTTTTTTTTTTGCTTCCAAGGTCACTGTGACTTTCCCTGTCCCTTTGGACCCGACTTGTCCCTCTTCCAATGTATGAATGCAGTTATTGTCCTTTTCCTTCCTCTGCACTGTTTCTTAGGCGTATTAGTGTATTCAAGTTTTACGAATCCATTAACACTGTTCGTTTGAAATGTCAGTATTGGATTATGGGTATTGGCAGTTTCAATATTGAGTTTCTATAAAACTAAAGCTTATGTTTGGATATACTGCATCCTCTAAAATCTGATGCTGCCAGGAAGCACCTGTAAAATGGAGAAATGGACAAGGTCACCTGTGACATTTTGTTGCACTGTAGTTCTGAAATAACTGAGTAAGATCAAGACTGATGACTCAACTAATATACAGCTTTGAGCCACTTAATCAAAACAAATTTGGGGATAGTTAAAAAATGTTGAGAGGTTTGGTTATCCAAGACTCCATTCAATCCCAAAGTTCTTTCTGTTTAGGGCACAGGAGGGTTATTTATTTTATAGATAGGATGATGAAGATGCAACCATATAGTGTCCTCAGGTACTTCTAATTACATCAGCTCCATGTTGAAGGAAAGTCAGGAAAGTACTTGTGTTTTGTTGACTCTCTGCAGTGGAAGCTGGAAGTGAAAGTGTTTGCGGATGAAGCTGGGTCCCTGTTCCTTCCCCGATGCTTCCTGTCATGTCACAGTGCACCTCCCGTTATCCAAAACCCCAATCTGCTTCCTCTAGGTTTCTGCTCAGGGTTTCCCTTAGCACTGCAGTTTTTAGCAACCTCGTCAGCTGATCTTCACCGCTGAGTTACTCAATGTAACCCAGTCTACTGGCGTTCCAACTCCCCCACCCCGAAGGGTTAACTTATAAGACACCCAGGGCTGCTACTTATACAATTCCTCAAAGTAACGTTTTGTTCTTCCTCACATTTTGACAGTGAAGATGTATCATTGCCTTATTTCCCCAAGCAGGGAAAACCATGAATGTTGACTGAGTCTGAAAGAAAATGGTTAGTAAAAAGTCAGTTTGTCTCATTGGCCTCCAAAACATGAAGTAGACCAAGGCAGTCCATCTCTATTAAGTTGTAGTTAGGAATGATTCAGAGCTTCTTATTTCTTCCTAATCCATGTGGTGTAAAACAATGGAGCAATATCAGGTGGGTTATACAGTTCCTTTTTTTTTTATTTTATAAATATAAATTTGTTTCAGATTTTTTCCAGTTTTCTCCCTATAAAAGGGCCAATTGTACCTCGGCTATGTTATTCAATTCACTGTGTAGCAACCGCTTGAGAATTCAACGCTACAACCCCGTCAGCCGGTAGTAGGTAGGAGGGCGCCACGTCCTCTTCAGGGCGCGGCGACTCCGAGAAGCGGCGCTGGTGCAGTTAAAACATTTTTTTATTAAAATGTTATTTTGGCTTCTAATCAAAACTAGAGAGAGATATCTTGACCAATTCCTACAGGCACATGTAAGATAAGTTATCTGTGCTTGTCCTCTATAGCAGTTTTATCCATTCACTTGGCACTGCAGTGTCAATGTCAGATTAGTGGCCATTACGCATATAGATTGTCTGCTGCCTGTTTTGCTGTGCATACATAATCATCAAACTGCGTCACTGTTAGTCTGGCAAAAGGGAATACTATCATTTCAGCAGATTACAGTAATCTCCACTGTGGAAAAGCAGCCTGTGAATGGGGAAAATTTGTAATTGTGAAATGTCGCCTTGCATATTTTGGGTTCATTTGCTTGTTAATGAATCTGCATGATTTGAATGGGTAGCACTCAAACTTCTCCAATAATCGTCGTGCTAGTTGTGCTATTGCACAAAAATGTCTTCTCAAGAGACTCTTGAATGTAATGGATTCGTAATAATTCTTAGTGCAATTTAATTTGCCCCGATGGTGGTGCTCGGCACATGATCTCATCAACCCCAAATTGGGGGAAAGGGATAATTCACCCCCTAAAAAATTAGCCAAGCCAATATGGGTGCTGCCATAGACTACCACTACGGAAGAATAATAACGTACAGTAATAAGAGGGTGCTTTTCATAAAACAACATAAGTTTCAAACTTAAAGCACAACTGAAGTTTGGTAGAACTTTGGGTTGTGTAGTTACCTGGCCATGATATGGTGGCGAAATATGTTTGTCAGTTGCTCTGTGCTCCCCAGGGGTGATAATCCGCTTCTTTCCCGGTCATATACGTGCTAGAAGAGTAATTTTGAGACTGCTTTAGCTGCCCCATAGAAGTGAATGGAGAGCGACAAATACTCTATTCTGGATTGTCACCCCAAGGGAGCACAAAGCAACTAACAAACATATTTTTCCACCATTTGGACTAATATCATGGCCAGGTAACTACACAACCCAAAGTTCTACCAAACCTCAGTTGTGCTTTAACCATCTCCCTCATGACAAATATATAAGTTAAGGGAGATCTTTAGGAGGGTTGCATAAAGCCTCTTATGGTTCCCTTGCCTACTGGTTCAGCTCTCTGTGGTTTCTGTTATAACGCTGCAGTTATGTACAACAATGAAAAATTAGGACACTCTAATCGCAAAGCAGCAAAGAAAACGTATGCGTTTCAGCCCTTGATGTACGTTTTCTTTGCTGTTGTGCAAATAAAGATATTTATGTGCGGATAAAATACCAGAAACACTTACAAAAACTGAATATCTAGTAACTAATAATGGGTAGGCCCACCCTTTGCCTTCAAAACAGTTTAAATCCTTCTAGGAATGCTGTCATACAATTTCTGAACTGTGTGTAGTGGGATATTGGCTCATTGTTCAAGATGTCTCCAGTTCTTTGAGGGATGAAATGGGTGGAAATGTAGTTTGCACTCTGTGCTCCAGAACCTCCCGCAAAGGTTCAATTATGTTTAGATCGGGTGATTGTGCAGGCCATGGAAGGCATTTGATGTCATCCTCGTGTTCTTGGAACCATTCTTTAATGTTTTTAGCAGTGTGTATGGGGGCATTATCATGTTTGAATATGGGGACATCATGAGGGGACAGTGTTTGCACCATAGGGTGCACCTGGTTTTGTAAAATTCATATGGTTTGCCCGTTACACATCCATGGAGAGAAATCGTTGCACCCAATGAGTTGCGTGAAATGGCTGCCCAAACCAATACAGAACCACCACCATACTTAACAATACCAGCTTTGTGAAGCTCACAATGTATTGTTTTTGTTGAGACTGGTTCAGATATGGATTGATTCAATTCTGTGGTGATTTTTAGAGCTGTAGTTCTGTGGTTATTGGCAACTATCCTGCCAAGTGTCCGTCTGTCCCTGTCGGAGAGATTTGACTTGTCCGTCTGTCCCTGTAGGAGAGCTTTGACTTGTCCGTCTGTCCCTGTCGGAGAGATTTGGCTTGTCCGTCTGTCCCTGTCAGAAAGATTTGACTTGCAGCCGCAGTTCTTTTGTGCTGATGCTGTTTTTTGGTGTTGGGCATATGCTGTCATAATTTTGGGTCACAGACATCAGGAAGTCATGGCATGCAAAGGATATGCAACCAAATATTATAAATTATTACTTTATTCTATATATAAATGCAGGGGTGCCAATTAATTGTGGCACACGTGGTTTTGTTAAAAATAATTATCTCTTGAGGGATTTTTTTTTTTTTCATAATAAATCTACTTCAATTAAAGGTTGGTTTTTCCAAAAAAAAATTCAATGTGAAATTAAGCTAATTTACCAAATAGTGAATTTATTTATAACCCTTTTTACTCATCTTTACCAGGGGTACCAATAATAGTGGAGGGCACTGTATATACAACCACTACATGACTAGATGCTTTTACCTCTCTAACGTATATATTTTTTTAAATCAACTTTTCAAGCCTCTGCGATTGACCTGTCAATCACAAGCAACTGGTTGGGGACCACTGTTCTATAGTCTCATGTTTTTGTGTCGGCACGAAGTAGTTTGAGTCGAGCGCACTTGTCCTCCATTTATTCTACATATCGATGATCTCCATACCTCCATCTATTCTAGCTTTTGCAAAGTATCACATTTGAATAAAGAATGGAGAAAAAGGAAAAAGGAAACCCAACTAGACAAAGGACGAGATTATTCTCTTAGAGGAGTATGGCAAACAAAAAATATTCTGCAAAGTAGAATCAACCCGGCCGTCAACTTGCATAGAAATGGCAAGAAATAACCGATCGTAATCTTGCTGCAAAATGCTTGGTTGGTGAAGTTATAAAAATATATAAAAATACTAGCCTACAGTTAAATATTACAAAATATTAAATTTGATATTTAACTTTTTTTTTATTTTTTTTTAATTTGTTTCTGATTTTTTCCCTTTTTCTCCCAATTTAGTAGCCAATTGAACCCCTATTCTGATTCAATTCCCCCCCGTGTAGCAACCGCTAGAGAACCGCCGCTGCACACCCCGTCAATCGGTACTTTAGGGAGGGCGCTACGTCCTCTACAGGGCGCAGCTCCTGACCGTGACACGCCCTGGGTCCTATCGTGCGCAGCGGTTCTCTCCGAGCCCCTCCCCCCACCCGGAAGCGACTGCCAATTGTCGCTTCCACAGGGCACCGGCCACGCTCGGCTATGGCAGGACCGGGGCGCGAACCCCGATCCTCGGAGTACAACTGCGCTGACTGAAAGTCAGCGCTCTTTACCGCTGTACCACCGCGGCGGCCCCAAATTTTATATTTCACTTAAGTAGCTAATATAGGTACCTTAAAATCTGTCCTGAAGGAGTGTTTTGAAACAAATAATGGAACTTAAGGTAATAAGGATGCAAGGGGAAAACTAAGGGTTGTCCCTTACAACATGTTAAGGAAACACTAAGGCAGGGGTCGGCAAGTAAATGTGGCCTCGGGCCAATTTTTTTCTGAGCCACTAGGTGGCAGTCTAGAACATAATAAAAGGCTAATTTAAGTAATTGATTGTTAAAAAATGTGACACGTTCTAATGCTTTGGTCCTCATCGGGATCTGGTGTAATGATCTGACTTTTCTTTCGAAAAATGTGAATACATTTCTTAACTAGGTAGCAGTGGGGATTACTCACCGAATCCATTGCACTGCAGTATTTTGGCTTGACTAGCGAGTTTGTGTTGTGATTCTCAACAACGTTGAAATGTAGTTCCGTGTTTCAAAAGAAAAGTCCGATATGAGTACCAAAGCAAGTTCAAATTCTTTTATTGTCACTTCACAGTTTACACAGGTGTAATCAGAGAGTGAAAAACTTTACGTGCAAAACGCCCGACAGCGGACAGCAGTTGTATCAATTAAATATCAGTGTCACAAAGACGCACGAGAGGAATCGATTGACGCATAAAAACCTTGAAAACTGCCTGCGGATTAAAGTGACGTCCATATCACCAGATATCCAACGAATAGTGACCGATGGGAGATGCCAGTTTTCACATTAAGTGAGTACTAAGCCTGTCGTTATTGCATTTAATAGCCTAATTGTATTTTTTATATTTTTAATGAATGGCTCATTTAATTATTATCCCTAATGTAGCGTGTTTGCTCTGTCGTTTCAGGAGCATAGGCCTATGCACCACCACCCCTCGCACTCCATGATCAAGCGGATCAAGCTTTTTTTTGCGCAGATTTTGTTGTTTTTGATGTTTAAAATTAAACTGAATTTGCTTTGTTACTGTTTACATGTGTGGTGCAGTCACATATAAGTAAACATTAAGTTTGAATGATTTACTGAGCTGGTGTTATTTTTTTCAAACCACACACCGCATGTTGGTTATTTCAGCACCACGCGTTGTCCACCTACTTATTTTGATTCACTACTAGGGGTTCAGCGTCAGTGCAGCCCGCTGCCTGATTGTCTGTGCGTGTCATTCACTCTCAACATGGATAAAAGTACAATAAGCATTCTTCAGGTGTGGGTAGATTCTCTATTCGGACATTATAGCCTATATGTGGGACTGTCGGTTCGATATTGTAAAAAAAAAAAATATATATATATTTTTTTTAAACAGATTTTTTTTTTTTTTTTTTTTAAATCTCAAAATTATCTGGCGGGCCAAATATTATTGCGGGACACCTGTTGCCGACCCCTGCACTAAGGCATGAATATTCAAATCTGGACTTCGAATCTATGTCTGGCCCTGGTTTTCTTTCTCCCAGGTAATTAACTGAACAATTAGTGCTAGTGATTGGTCAGACTGTCTTCACACCTGACTCACAGGTAAAGGGAGGGTGGAAAACCAGCAGGTCTCTGACCTCGAGGACCGTGATTTGAATACCAGGGCACTAAGTGGTCCCAAATAAGGGGTGTCATTTTGCGGGCCAAAGTATTGCCCGCGTTAACATTTCACGCTTCAACTAAGAGTCATTATTGAAATTACTCCAGCCGGAAACAGCCATATTTATATGAGAGATATTGCGTGTTTGGAATGGTTATACTGTAAGAAAACGGTGAAAAGACTCGCAGCAATGTTTCCGTTTTTGTGGTATTTTTTTAGTGAAGGGTATATGCTACTGTTACACTGAACGAGCTGGCGGTTTATTACAAACTGTGTCACTGGATGTCTCAGTTTCTTCCAAGAGTTACAGATGTTTGTCAGGACTGAAATTATCATAATTATGCTTACTTGCACTTAGCCTACTCGCGCCGTAAGCCGTAGCCTTCGTGTCACATAAAATCTCATTTCCATTTGATCATGGGTTGGTTTTATTTTTATAAAGTTTTGATTTGCTTGTAATTCACTGTTTGTTATAATGGATGTTGTAGCCTATTGTTTGTTTGATTGAGATACTAGTTACTCTTGTATTCTATAACTCAATTTGCTTAATTATTGAAAAATTTTAATAAATAATACTTACTGTTCATGATGTAGCTTATGTACGCTATCCACTAATTGTCTTGTGTATTTTGTTATTTAATTAGCTCCCATAGTTACGCAATCATTCTGAACGTTCAGTTATGGATATTCCAAGCACATCCTGACGGCTGTCATTTTATCGATTCTGTCTTTTAATACCTGCTTTCTATTTGTACTAATATGCTGCCGCAAATACCTTTCTCAAACTTTCTTTTGGGTTTAGTAAATCACTTTATGTGCTAAAGTAATCTATTTCATGAACAACTCTCACTATTTTGTGAAATAGTGGAGGGATGCCCATTTTTGCACATTTATTCAGGCTAACCTGCAAAAATGTGATTAACATATTTTTAAATTTTAGCAAACGTAATTCTTTACGCCTCGTTCGTTGATCACCTTGGACAATTTCTTGCAGGTGGTAACTGTTTTACACGTGTTTTTGTACACGCAAACCTTTAGTAAATCGACCCCATAGTTGGTTAGATACAATAAATTGTTTTTCTGAGGGGTTCCATAAATTAAACTTGGCCTTAGTAGTTTAAAAGGTGACACAGTTATAGATAATGACTTGTTGAAATATAAATATTTTTATTGTCATGAATATGGTTATCACAAAGATATTTGAAATATTGTGATATTTTTCAATCATATTGCCCACCCCTAGCATGCATAAGTAGAATGTTTTTGTACTTTAGCCATCCCAGAGATCTGTCAACAGAGAACAGAGAAGGACAGACAGAGGTCAAACAGGGTGCCTAGCTATTTACAGTGTAAGGGGAACCTAGCCCATGGGGAAACTCTAACTTACTTTACCTCAGAGCTGGCAGAGCCTCTGACCTTTCCTTCTCATATCCTATCCTTCGCACTTTGTGATAAATGGCAATGTTAAACTTAATATGATCTGCTAGGGATCTGTCGGGACACTTCAGTCACTAAGGAACTGTCGTACAAATCACACTGGTGTTGGGGAAGCGACCCTACCCTCTGCATGCAGCCAGCTTTGTAACAGGCTATTTTGCAATGCAGGTTCACGCTACCACTTGCCTGTATCTGTCCTGAATGCCTCAGATGTTGTGTAGATGTGGCAGCGTCAGGCACTGGCAACTGGTCCTAATCCATTCCAGGAAAGACTACCACTGTGAAGAAATCTTGTAACATGAGTCATCACAGTGGCGTGTAAGCATACATCCTCATACAGTATGCACATGCTTCGGCCAGCCAGCAGTCCTCCCAACCGCGGCAGTTTCCAGACATTAATTGGCTTTCATGCGGGGAAGATTTTTCTGAGTGAGAATAGGCGAGTGGCACTTGCTAAAGCAATTAAGGCTGTTGATTGGCTGAGAGGGGCCTGCATAACGGCTGTTGCCATCTGTCCACTGGTAGGTAGTATGTGGTGGTACAGTGCCTGCTTCCCCTCTGCATTTCCTGGATTTAAAGATGGTGATCATGGCACTTATTGTTTTTGATCGCAGAGCTTAGCGAGGCATATTAGCTATCTGAAACAATTACGACACATTGCCAGACAGGCTGCAGTACCAAACGCCTCAATCTTTTCGGGCTTCGGGAGTGGGTTCACAAATCTGTCGGCCACTATATGAGTGGGGGAGTTTGCAGGGCGTTCCTTGGGGAGAGCTGATGGGAGACTGCCAGTCATCACAACATGGCATGCCTGGGATGCTGGTGTGAGGATGTCATTACAAGGAACTACATTTTCAGGATGATAATTATGTTCGGTCTAGGTCTCTTTGCCCCAGAAGTATACAAAGCAGAAATTAATGTTTACATTTTTTTGATTTTCACTTGAACCATGTTCGTAATCTGTATTGCACAAAGGATTAACTAACCTTAGGGAGAGATGCGGTGTTCCCTACCGATATTTCGGTATACATCCGATGGATCCGTTAGTTACTTTGGATATCAGGCTGACTGAAAGCCTTCTGATGCATCCATTTAGTTGTCCCTCAATTAGAAAATATAGGACTGGAGCTCTGGGAGCAGGAGACTGGTCAATAAATCAACCAATTTACTGAATGCGTAATGCCTCAACCTGAAGACAAACATAAGCAGCAAGCTGGTGAAATTAATCCAATACACAGCCACTCAATTCCGCATGCAATTTGATTTCCTGTCACATGATCTCAATGTGACCGGTCGTCTTCTCTTGAGTAACTTGGTCAAACAGCTTAAGTGTATTATGAAATGCCGCTAATTGACTGTGAATATGGTATCTGCACGCACTTGGTTAACTCCAGCATTTTTTGCACCCTTCATGAAAATGAGCAAAAATAGCTGAACAAATGAACAGCCCATACAATCAGTCATATTTTGGGCTCAAATATATGAGGGAGCTGTATACTTTTATTTAAAATAAAAAAAGTGTTTTCATCAACCGTAAGGTTTACTTGGCAAACCCTCAACTTAAACAAAATAACTACCGGTCGGCTACTGGACTAATAAAGCTGTATTATTTGTATTGATTAGCATTATATTTTATGCAGTGTCATATGCAATATTTTATTTCTCACAAAATAACCATAACTTCATATATTAAATGTACGTATAAGCCCAGGCTATAAAAATCTATATTTAGTTCTCATATTGGGTTTCAAGAATCAAAGACTGTCTAAACTATAAATGTCAGAAAATCTTCATAGTCTGTGCTGCCAAAAAATTTTGTAATGAAAAACCAAATGAATCCAGGTCATGCCTCCAGCAACTGAATAAGATAAGGAAAGTGATGTTCTAACAACAACCCAGCAGCATCCAAGTAATGGGAGAAAAATATTATATATTTGGATATACATTTCATGGGGGGATGCATGCAGTGTGCAGTATTTTCATAGCGTTTCTGTACTTGCAACCGTGGGTACTGTGTTAACCATACTTTTTGAATGTCGGCACTACAACATTCGAGATCCTTCTAATCTCAAGACACGCTGGAAGATGTTGTGAATTCATGATTTATTTCACGGACTACCTGGGCCAAGACACGTTTCAGGACATCCTTGTGAAACTCACAATGCTCTTCAAGAGATACTTCAAGATATATCTTTTGCGCTACGACACCTTTCGGGAAACCCACCCCAGTGCGGTTCTGGAACTGTGATCCTTGGGCTCTTTGTTCTTGGCTTTCTGTTCTCACCATCTTCCTCACTGTGTGTGGGGGCAATATGCATATGTGTCTGCGTCCTGGCAAATTTGCAACTGTTCCAGACTTCAGAAACTTTTTTTGATTATTGCCCTGACTGCTTAGTGGTATTTTTAACGATTTACGTTCATTTTTTAATATACCTGATTTGTGTATGTCAACAACCATCTGTCTCTTCTGAGTTGAAAGCTTTTTGGTTTTCCCCATGGTGATGGATGACAAAGGGATTTTACATGTGTGCACTGCAACCTCATATACCCCAATGGAACAGGAAATGGTGAAAGGCAGCAATAGAGTTTCTGGAGACTGGGATCAATTTAAAAAAGATTTTGTTTGGTTTTATTTTAAATATTTTTTTAGGGGGCTGCCGTGGTGGTACAGCGGTAAAGGCACCGACTGAGTCGGTGCAGTTTCACACCGAGGATCAGGGGTTCGAAACATGGTCCTGCCAGATCCGAGTATGGCCGGTGCCCTGAGGGACCGGCAATCTGTCAAGCATCAAGCCTTTCTATATCCCATTTTCATGAAAGTGGCAACATATGGCATACTGATAAAATGGTGGTTTTACAACATAATGTCTACAGCATTTATGTAGGCGCAGAAGTGCTACTGATAGCAGAAATCCATCAAAGATAAGTCTGTTTGCTCTACGGCCATGGTGGAGCTGTTGTCAGTCCTCTTTCCCTGGAGCAAGCAACTGTTGCTCCCAAAGGTTAATCATTATCCCTCTAAGCATGAATTTAAGAGGGAGAGCACCACTATTCTCTGAATCTGCGTGAACACAAGGGAGTCCAGACGACCCTGCCAATCGGTAAATAGATTTGAGAATGGGGAACATTGTGAAATTAATTAACATCCTCTTCCTGTAGCAGGGAAATTCTGAAGTCATGTGACCAGACCAGTAAAGGGATATGAGGCTGAGTTTCTCAGTTTTATAGGGCTATTTTCTTTCCTTTGAAAATGAGCTGTAAAGGTTGGTCTTGACCGACCTCCATCTGAACGGAACTGGGAGGCAGGCTGAGGCTGCATGGACTTCCTGTACCGAACAAAGGTGAGCATGTGGAATTTGCTACAATACAGGGCAGATTTGTACAGATGGAGATATTTCAAGAGTTCAAGTGGAAGTCTGATTCTGCAGAGTCGGTTTCACTTTCAATAATCATAACATTTCGATTAATTTCTCCCTGTGTAATATACACATAGTTAGAGAGAAACTAAGAAACTCTGACAGTGAAATTAAACATTTTTTTCTCTGTGTAGAGCAGGGGTGTCCAAACTACGGCCCGTGGGCCAATTGCGGCCCTTGAAGCGTTTTAAAGCGGCCCTCGAAACATTTCAGAAGAATTATTAAATCTGGCCCGCTGCTACAAATGAGAAGAAAAAAATGCTGTTGTTTTTTTAACACTAGGGGGCAGCATAGTAAAAGCCCAACTCTAAAAACAGATCAGCAGTTTGCACCACCCCCAAACAAAAAATTATCTTATGCATTAGCTAGCCAACGTTCCTGTAGCCTACAAATCGTGTTCTTATCAACATGGCGACTGCAAAGAATCGAAAGGTGGATCGTGAATGTAGGAAATTCCAGCCACGATGGCAAAATTAATACTTTTTCAGAGTACAGAGGCAAGTGTGTCTATTTAATTTGCCAGGAATCAGTAGCGATGATGAAAATAATTTAACGTTAAGAGACATTATGAAACGAAACATGATGCGTATTTTAAGGCATATACTGGAGCAGCCAGAGAAGAGAAATCAAAGCAGTTGGCGGCAAGCCTATCATTGCAACAAACCCAGTTTTTTAGTGCTAATCAAACGCAGCAGAATGCTACCAGGGCTAGCTACGAGGTGGCTAAGCTAATAGCGAAGTATGGAAAGGCCTTTGTAGAGGGTGATTTTATTAAAAGAGTGCGTCACAAAAATTGTGTTGCGAGAAACACAGTGGGCCGGCAAATCGAGGATTTATCAGCTAACATCAAGGCGCAAATATCAGACAAAGCTCCGTTGTTTCTTTTCTATTCAATTGCGTGTGACGAGAGTACCGACACAACAGATTCGGCTCAGCTACTAATTTTTTTGCGAGGGGTTGACGATGATTTTTGCATTACTGAAGAGCTCCTCGACCTTCGGAGCCTGGCTGGAACAACGAAAGGAGCTGATATTTTTGAAGCTGTGTCAGTTGCTATTCAAAATCGGAATCTCCCTTGGGACAAGTTGTGTGGAGTTACAACAGATGGTGCTCCAGTCATGATAGGTGAGCGTAACGGAATGGCTTCCCTGGTTTGCAGAAAAGTTCATGAGTCTGGGGGCGAGGCTGTTAAATTGCACTGTATTATACACCAGGAAGCATTATGCGCCAAAGTCACGAAACTGGGCGATGTCATGAATACAGTCGTGAAAACTATTAACATAATTTGTGCGAAAGCACTCAATCACAGAGAATTTCGGGCATTCCTGTCTGAAATGGATACAGAATATGGGGACGTGATCTACCACTCTGATATACTCTCACATATGTGAGCAAACATTTTCCCTGATGACGCTAAACAAGAGCCGTTTGCGATCAAAGATAACAGACAGTCACCTTTGCGATGTCCTGCGAATCGCATCTACAAACCTCACGCCCGACATCACAGCGATTCTTCAGTCCAAGGCACAACAACACTGTTCTCATTAGAAGTGTCACTGGTGAGTGAAATTCTTAAAATCTCTTCAAGCTCGCCTTTTAATAGGCTATAATACTAATTCTAATTTAAATAGAAATCTAAGTGATGTTGGCAACTGTATGCCACATGTCTGAGCGCACTTGTATTTATTTTACACACACACGCACACATAGCATATATATATATATATATATATATATAATAGCCTGTGGCCCGTGGTAGTCATCATTTTTCTCCATCTGGCCCTCAGTGAAAAAAGTTTGGACACCCCTGGTGTAGAGCGTCTAGATTTGTAAACGTCATTTGTGTACCAAATGCCTGAAAGACTGGGAAAATGAGAACATTTTGCTTTTTTATGGACTAAGCAGGTGTTACATAGTGGTGGTAGTCATAATCTGTTCTCTGCTACTATTTCTTGTGTTCACTGTAACCCCTTCTCATCGATTTATTGTGTTTGTACCTTGTGGGCTACTGTAATGTTCTTGCACCTTTGGCTATATTGAGCCACTAAGACACTACAGGTAATGTTGTTCCACAGAAAATGTGACAGTAAAACATGGCTATTGCCGAAAGCTATATTCAATTTCCATGTCTACATAAAGCTGGTGACGAGGATGGGATGATGATCTGCCTCCCATCCCTTCTCTTTAATCTATCACCTCTGGACCAGTCCCTCCCTGATCCCAGTGATCCAAGTTTCATTCCCTGGGATCAATGGAGAAAGCTAGTTTGAAATGTACGTGCTAGCTAGCGATGCTGTAGCTGACGTGAGGAAGCGTGCTCTTCTCCACTTATTGGGAGGGGAGGGATCAACACACTGATCCTTGAACTCGTATGACAAAATCGTTGCAATTCTGAGTCGATATTTACTGAACGCCAAAAATTCTCTTCAGATGGCTACTGTACAAGCAATGACGTCAGTGAGCTGGTGAGTCTGCTATCCAATTTTTAGCCAATCTGAGAGCATTGGCATGTCTCTTAACTCTCACAGACTAACTGATCGGGGATCAGTTCATTGAAAACACACAATCCCTGAGTTCAAGAAAGACTGCTACTAGGAGATGCAACACTGATGCTAGCAAGTGACTGTCTTAGACACTGATGCTATGCTTTGATAACATGTCTGACAGTGACCAGGCCACTGCTATGCAGCTAGTGCAGCCTCAGCAAATGCGAGGGGGAACCGTGGCTCCACCCATCACGCCACAAAAGCCCCAGATTGACTTACTAAGGGCCAAACATGCAGACGCTGCCAGAAACCGAACCAATTTGCGAAATGGTTTCGCTCCCCTCCTGCAGACTTCACAGGATTGTCACATGACTGCAGTCCACAGGATACTCAGGGAGTGATCCCCACCATTGGGCCCCGCACAGTGAACTATTCTATGTTCCCCGTATACCTGAAGGAGTGCTGTGTCCATCTCCTGCTCGACACTGGGGCTAAGGTTTCCTAGCTGAATGCAGCAACCTGCAAGAGGGTTCTTCCCACACCAGCTGCTGCTGCCTCCATCAGCCACCCTCTGCGGTTATGGTCAGAGCAGAATCAACGTTGTCGGCCTCCTCCAACTTGGACTCCTTCCCATTCCACATCACATGCCAGTGCGCAAACATCACAGGTCCTGACCTCTGTTATCCTTTGTTTCGCTCAGCAAGACAAGGCTGCGACTAATACCCTTCACATAACCTCCCTGTGTCACCAACAGTGGCCTGACCTGTTCAGTGGCATGGGCTGCCTCATTGCATTTGTGCATAAACCACTCCTGGACTCCAAGGGTTCCCCCTGTAATCCCTGTAAAAGATCTGCCGACAGTCTTTCTCCCCTCCAGGCAAATGTGGATGGCATTCTCTAGGTACCTGTGCCCACCACAACCCTCAAAAGTTGCATCGTTCCTTGGAATGAAGGCATACTACATGCGATCCATACCAGAGTACTCCTCCATCATTGCACCATTGGGGCAGCTACTGAAACGGGATGCTTCTTGGTCCTGGTAACATGTCCGCCATGCAGCCATTGAGGAAACTGAAAAAACTCTCCTGCTGACCCACCACTTCACCTGGACTGCCTACTACATTCGTGACATACACATGCTTGGCGCCTGTCCCTCCCCAGCCCTTTTTTTTTTTCTCAGTTTCTCAGCCCGCGGAGCAAAAAGTGCTTGGTGGCAAAAATTCGCCCCCCTCATGCATGTAGGCGTGCGAGCAGGGGTATTTGTACCACCTATGGACATTAATTTACGCTGAGGACAGACCACCAAGCTCTGACAGCCCTGATGTCCACGTAGGGCAGGGGATACAGGTCCATTTGTCTCCACAGGTGGTCAGACTGACTACAGCAATATGTGACTGACCGTGGTAAAACATCTTTGTGCGCGCTGCTGGTACATTGTTGAACGTAGTGTGATGAGAAGCTGGCTATTGTAGTATCCAAAATGTCAAGCGATGAGTTGTACGTCAGACAAGTAATGAATAATATGCTTATATAGCAACCTTTCTATATATTATAGCGTATACCATATACTGATTGCTATTTTCCAGTGTTAGTCAGGGCTGTTTCTAGACTGCTTTGATTGAGGGGGCATGAAGAGATGTTAGTGGGGCACAAGGTGGGGACGAAGTAGGGGGTGGTCTGGGGGTCCTCTCCCAAAAATTTGAGCCTTTTAAAACTCATTTTCTGCATTTCTACACAACCTCACACAGGGCATTTTCTAAAAGATTTAATTACATTTGGAACCTTGTTCCATTCCATTGCACCCGTGTATTTAAAAGAGCATTTCCCCATCATGCTCCTAAATCTCTCTAAGCACAAATTGGTAACACTTGACCTCGTGCCATGGCTATAAGCTTCTCTAACTCTCCTAAAGTAGTTATTCAGGTAACTCTCCTGGTATGGCAAAGTGACATTGGATCAGGCTGGAGGCCTTCCTAGCCAGAAACTTAGTTCTAGCATTCACCTTTCCTAGTACCTTTTACAGCCATAATCTTACCTCCTACATTGCTATCCAGCGAGCATCCTAAATAGTTTACTGATGATTTGGCAGCAACACTTTCTCCCCTCAGTTTGACTAAGAAGCCCGAGGTTTTACTCGGTTTGGGTCTAGAGCCAAAAAGATTTGCCTCTGTCTTACCCAGGTGTAGGGAGGGCTTATTGTCAGCTAACCAGATACTAATGTTAGCCAGCTCAAGACTCACCTGCTATGGTGGCCTGGTATAGACCGTGACCAGGAGGAGCTTGTTAGCTCGCACATGCTTTACCAGTGGGAAGATGGGGCAGCCTGCTTGTTCTCCACTCTGGACCCTGGACTGGCTAACAACTTCATGGGACCACCTACAGATCAATGTCTGTGGCTGTGCTACATAATGTACCGCACCACCTGAGATTTCTTGTGGTGGTTTCTGACCAGCACCAAGTGGCTGAAAGTTGGACCCATGGGTAGCCTCACCTCTGGAGCAGTGATCAATTTCCTAGACCTGCTTCCCTTCACTAGCCACTCCACTACAGGAACCTCACCTGCCTCACTTATGCAGATAATTTTGGCAGGTTGGGATAACACGATGGCCAGACGTATAGGGGCGGACATGATGTCTCAATTTGTTTGACACCGTGATAAATGTGTTAAATGATTTCAGAGAAACAAATTTTCAGTGATCCTACCATGATAAAATGTCATGCCACATACTCTGCTGCTTTTGTGCTACTGTACATCTTTACGTCTCTTTTTAGGTCTGATTGTTTGCACCATGTGATGTGAGCCTTCATCAGAAGTTTTTATTTTCTCACTTCTGCATATATTTTTCAGGGCCTCATTTGTTATCTGGAATTTGAGGGATGAACGCTAAAAGGGGCGCGTCCCAATAGTCGAAAAAGGCACCCACCCTTCCTCCACTACCACCTCCTCTACTCCGTGCCCTGAAAACGGATATTTGTGTTGTAATCTAATGTTGCTGATTACATCTTAATCACGTATTAATAGTTGCATATGAATTAATGTTTCGACGCAAACCACAATGTCAGGCAGTTTTGCAAATTTCCGGGTAGTAAAGGAGTGGTAGTGGGAGAGTGGAGGAAAGGAGGTGGGGAGTGAAGAATATTGTTATGCAGCCAAGGAGTGTTGGCTACCATTTCATCGTTTAGTTGCTTTATCAAATCAATAGCCATATGGAGGACTGAACAGCACCGACTATAATGAAGCTGGAGCAAGTATAGAACAATCAGTTGAAACAAAAACCCTATACTGTAAATGGCCGCATCAGAACTCTAATGTTGTGCTTAGCTTCCCTCTCAGATACTGTGTCTTGGGTGCAGCTGTGGTTCTTTAAAGTTGTGGTTCATAGCCTGTTTTATTAAGAGGGTGAGAAATGCAAGGTGGACAGGACTGTGTTTAAAGTGTAGGAATTTTCTTCCAGAATTACCATGCTTTTGGGTGAGTTCTCTTTTATTCATTAATTACTTTTTAAGTACTGATGATTGTCCACAAAGTAAATATTGGAAATTAATCTGAGGGAAACTGATGATATGTACCAGGGACACCCAGGGTTATAAAGTGTATTTGTATGTGGCTTGTCCAACCAAATGCTTTCCCTGGCGTTTAATTACTCATGGACTTACTAGGGGACCTCTGTGAATGTTGGACCTCCGGGTTCAACACAGACCGTTCAGGGTCAGGACAAATGAGACGGCAAACTATCTGCTGTAGCTCATCTGTTGAAATACAAATCTCATCGGTGTAATGCATCAGCCTATAATGCAGACCATTGGCCTCTGAATTCAACATCATTCTGTATCACCATAGATCATTTCATTGCCAGAAGTGGCGCAAGCTCTAGCTTTGCTCTGGGTGAATGCTAGGATAATTTCTTCAACAGCCTACAGGTGCTCACTCTGCGCCTCCGCTGATTACCATGAGATTTTCTCAAAGTGGTGACTCAACAGTGATACGATTACTGGATCACGCATTATGCCAACTGCAGCACTTCCACCTTTATCTCTCCTGAGCACTTTGCCCTTACTACGGGTGCAGTGTGCTGACTGTCTGCTACTTTGACTGCCATGAGACCCCTGTGACTCCTGCAGTGTTCATGATTGCCTTTGTCACAAGTGGGAATAATGGTATAATGGATACTGATTGATTGATTGTGTTGTGAAATGTTATATGTAGGGCCCTACCAAATTTTCGGCCGTGAAAATTGCGTTATGGACCGTGAAATCTGCTTCTTCACATGAAATTGGGCTCATCCAATGTAATTGATTCTTTGCTGTGAATTTTGTGAAATGCAGCGTATTTGGTGAACTACATGCATTAACTCCTTTGTGCAGACCCCCTAGTGGTCATCGCGCCAGTGCCAAGATTTTGCTCAACTCAGACATTCATTGCTCTTGCAAATGAACTGAATGGATGCAACAAACCCCCTTTTTTATCTTTATTAGTACACGATTTGTGACAACTCTGCCGAATACGGAATCTCACCTGCAATTATATTTACCCATGCATGACGCAGTGGCTAATAGCATCTATCTGAGTTCATAAAAATATTTTTTCACCACCAAAAATTTGTATTCCGTCAGCAACAAGATAAACCCAACAATAGCTTGAACCTATGCCAAAACAGCCATGACGAGCCCTGCTAACTCAAATGCTAAATAAACATGAAATTCTTGTGTAATCCATTACACTCTCTGAACCGTCGACACGTAAAACCTCCATTTATATAAAAACGGCATTTAAATGGTCATTTTTAGTACCTTTTTGAGAACAGTATTAATATGCTGTTTAAAAAATTAAAAAGCTATCAATACTGAAAAACAAACCAATCTTAAAAAAATATTTTATTTGTGCTCTTGCAAAATTTCGCTTTTTGTTATGTAGCTGGATCACATGCTGTATTAGATATTATTCTGTTTCTATTTAAATACTTCAGCAACAAACAAAAAAAAAATCATGTATTTACGTTTATATCATGATTGAGGGACTGCCCATCTCTAATGTCACCATTACTCTTACCACCATTACTTACTCTCCTCTCAGGAAACAACTTGCAGCCAAGTGTGCAGTGCTTCAGTATACATAGTGATAGCTTTTTTTGAACAAATGAAACCAATAGTTAATTTAAAATACATAAGAAATGTGTCCAGCATATTAGAAATATAATCTGCAACTGTGCCTTTTAAATTTTGTATGTACAGTATGCTTGAAGAAACTATGTTTTGAAATGACAAAGTTTGAGCAGAGAACATCCCTTTGTGCTGGCTTTCATTGCTTTTATTTTAGGAGCCATATGTAGGCTATGTTTAAGCAGTGAACAGGCATTCTCATGGTTCGTTATGCATTTGTCAAAATTTATTTATACAAGTGCACAATTCATGCTGGTGTGAACCTCTGTCTGACAAGGGCAAGGTGATTCAAGTTACATCTAACTTAAGGTTAAGCACTGTTTGATGAAACTTTTACAATCACAAAATCCAGTTGAATTCCTTCAGCTAATGTAGGACTTGTACCGTCTGAAGACTGAGCTGAGCAAGTGGCCACTCCTCGTCCCACCTAGCCAGGCCTAGTGCCAACCCCTATGCCAATGTGAATGTTGCAGAGTTTTAAACAAAGGAAATGTCAGCGGAGAATTTTCAGGACAGATGTTTGGTAGTATGACGAAGGTGAAGGAGAAGATTTGGGAGATCATAATACAAAGATGAGACTGAAATTGGTATTGGGAGGGTAGGGTGTCGAGTTTCACATTTCTCAAATATGTAACATTAATCCTAGGAATAACTTGCATAGAGGTTTCCTGGAAGAACTGGAAGTGACCTTTTAAGAACACAAATGTGAACCAAATACTGCGTTCATTTAATGGTGCTTGTCATTGTGTAAGCATATAAAATAATTTTTTTTTTTTTTTTAAGTCTGCAATTGTCTATGCACTGTAGATGGTATGTATAATCAGAGGTGGAAAGTCCAGGGGTCAAAAAGTAAGTCCTGCCTTGTGTTTCTTCCACCCATGAACTTCAGCCACCCGTGAACCAGCTGATTTCACCAGTTAATTCTACCTCCTGGCTGAAGAATCAAATAGAGGTGATTGGCACACAATTTTTACTTTCTGAACCTGGATTTTCCACCTCTTTGTATAAATATAGAGGACAGAAAATGCCACAAAAATATATAATGGAACCAAATGTATCCGATCAAAATATTTTCTCTTATCAATTGGTACCACATGTAAGTTTTTCATTTATGTGAAGTACCCATGGGGCATTAGTCTTTAAAATATGTATGGGAACTCTTTTGAATAATGGTATAGCAGTCTAGCTAGCTAATAATCAAACAAAGATTATGAATTCTAGCTTATTTTTGATCCGCCTTAGCGGGAGAACTGCCAGTTGCCAGTACATGTACATTACTGTACAGAAGTAGTTTATGATCTCATTGTTGAGTATTTAAATGTACTTATTCAATTATGCATTCATTATTATATGTGAGGGCTTCAAACAGATGGTAATGATCTCATATCTTATTTGCAGCTCCACATAAATTATTTCAATAGGTCGGAAATTTGTAGGCATTTTCTAAAATCCCTGTTTTTAACTGATATGGCAAGCCATGCTCATCTTTCAGCATTCAACTATGGCTAGCACCTGTTGGCGCTTTGGGTAATGCCAAAATTATGATTCATGAAATTATAAAAAAAATTCCCGAAGTCTCGTGTTTTTGGGTGAGAAATGGGATCCTGCTTCCAAGTCTTAATTCATAGGAAAGTCATTGGTAAGAGGGGATGAAGGAATTCAATAATGTGAAGTAATCTCCCCACCCCCTCACCTGAAAAATTGTATCTGAAAGGTGTGAAATGAGCTGGACAGAGTAAAACATGATTAAAGTACAACTTGTTTTGACTTGGGGCAATGCTGTACACTACATTACCCTGCCATTACAGGACAAAATGTATTTGGATGTCCATATAGGGGTCAGACCCAAGTCAAACAGTCCTTTGCTATGAATTGTATAAGATGGGGGAGTGTTGCATTTCATTCTTTATAAAGGTTTATTGGCATGATGCCAAGCAGGAATCCGGAATAAACCCATGAGTTTTCCCAACATAGTGACACTAATGAAATGGGAGAGAGGTGTCACAAAATTATATATTTTTTAATTGGTGAAATATTATGTGCAATGTTTCAAATAAATGGAATGATTGTTTCCATGGCCCAAATGTGAGCCAAAAGCAATATTTAATGCTTACATTTTCTTTGGCATGGATACTCTATTACATCTTATGTTTTTTATTGAACTGCATCAATACTGAAAGCTGGTGAAGTATCAATGTAACATTTCTTGAAAGACACTGGCCCCCGATGAACTTTTTTTTTTTTACACCATCAGTAAGCTGATTAATTCAAGCGACGATAACCTTGACCAGAGCTCAAACAAACCTTGCATCCATTAAATTAAGTGTAAAATTAATGTAAAATTTATATTGCATGTACCGAAAGTACATTAAATAAAAAAATGTTTTGATATGTGAACCTCAGAGCGACGTGTTCTATTTTTACACGTGCAATTAAGCTTTGTCAACATTGGTTCACCTCAAAGTGAAAAGAAAGGTCTCCAAGTAAAGGTTATTTCTCTTGCTCATTCCCGCCGCTGTTTGATCTAATCACTAGAGTGCTCCCGCCGAGTCCCCGCAGGTACGCCAGCAACAGGCCCAACAGAAGGGGACTCAAAGGCACCTCGGCCAATATTTACATTGGGAAAAAGTTAAAGCACGTTGATGAATGACGGCTATTGTTACAGACAATCCAAATACCGAATGCCCTTAAAGGCTTGTTTGTCCTCAACACAGGAATAAATATGGAGAGTCCTGTTTATTTTACAGCGTAGTAATCGGAGGTTGATGTAGGTGCCAGGCTGGGAGATCACGAGACCCACGTCAAGAGGAGCAATAGGAGAGGGAGGGGGCATTTTAAAGTGGTGTTGAGAAGCAAGGAGGACAGAGTGGGCAAGAACACAGGCACTACCGCTAAGCATCAGAACGCAGTCCTGATTTTGACATGCTCACTCATTCAACACGCTCCACTGTGCCATGAGTCTGGTAAGTCCCACACCTGTTGTCAGAGTTTCAGAGTAAGACTGGAATAGAGCGACGTGTTTTCCGAGGGGAATTGAGCTCACGAAGGACTGGGAAAGGGAATCTCTTGACTGCACCACCGTTGATTGCTTTGCTGTCGTTCCAACGTCAAGCTGGTCTATTTGGATGATTTGAAACCATTGCATAGTAATCTCTTTTATTTTATTTATTTTTTGTGATCAAGGAAGCTCTAGTTGCTACATGTGAATACTACAGTATTAGTGTCATGTCACACAAAGCTTAGCAGTTGTATAGCTTTTCAGTTGCTGTGTACTTTTAGCATTGGAAAACGAGAGTGAAAAGTCTATCCGCACCATCAATACGATTCCCCCCCTCGCAGTGTGCAATTTCATTCATGATTCTCTCTCTTTGACTGCTCAAGCTAGACAGTGCCATGAAAAGTCTTGGGCAAATGTTAGAATTATGTGCCATGTCCTGGCTCATAGTCGATCCTTCTATTTGGGGCTTGTTACAGGACACTTGTTCTGTCACCTCGTTGCCACTCTTTCACACATCCACGCCAGCTCTGGTAGTTTACTGTGAGGCACTGCATGTGATGCACTGCATTGAAAATAAACTCTTTGAATGTTTCAGGACTGTCTAATTAGTTTTTTAGTGTGTTGCTAGGGACTGATGTGGATTGTCTGCCTTCTGCGAATTAGTCTGTTGTACATTGTGCTTCCCCTACGGTCATTGCTAAGATCAGCCCTACATTTTGGGATTGACTGACCTGGATTTGTTGTCCAGTTCAATATGTATATATTCTGAGATGAGTTGGGATGGCTATTGAATGCTACTGGCTGCATGTTGGTTGATCAAATCTGTTTCAACAAAGAATCGTTCAATTTGTGTCTAGATGAGAGCATCTCAAACTAAGAATTTGAAGAATAATTTTTTTTTTAAAACAGAATACATCTGTTTAGTGAAGTCATCTTATCATTTTGTGACACAGTGTTCTGTGTGAACATTATTGAGCAATGTCTTGAGGTTGATTCGGCTACTTTGGGGCAATGCCAGGACTTGGGGATTGAATGGGATGAGGGAGGGAGAATGATCAGAAAGGTGTTTCAGATTTGGGTCAATATTTAACACGTATGAATTGGCCTTTGCTCACATGCTGTGGTTTTGTGGAAATCTTTGTTAACTTTGTTCACACCTATGTGTGGTATGTGTATATGGAGAGGTCACTTAAGGGCCTCATACGGTCAAGTTAAGCACATTCTTAACTCACAAGGGACCAACTGTTGTGGTCCACATAACCTATTGCTCAAAGATGTTTTTTAAAGGAGAGCCGACAGATAGGCCCTCCCTCCTTTCATAATTTTTCATAAGTTTTATTCAGACAGGGAGAAATCCAAGAGGGTAATGGATGATAGCTCGGAAGGTGCATGGGGGATTTGTGTATGGCTTGAGAGTCTGTTGCCCTATGGACTCTGCCACACATCTCTCCAGCTCCAATGATCTTTTGAGACTTTTCATCCCATTTCAATCCCATATAGAAGTCAACTTGGCCAGCTTGGATATTGGTTTCATTTTTTAAACAGTAAAGCAGTTCTCATGTGTTTGGTGTCCCTTGACTCTCAGTGCAAGGGTTTTTGACTTCGGGGGGCTCATCATGATTCTCTTTGCAAACTGAAATTTGTATTATTCTTTCAATTTAATATTACATATTGACGTATGACCGAGACCCTCGCCAAGTTGACAGGTGCAAGATATTTTGATTAGAGCCACTGATTATTTATAGCACATAATTAACCACATCCATGAGGGGTGGGACAATGCGATGCATCGATCTGAATGTGTAAATACAACTGCATCGATCTGAAAGATTAGAATTGATAAGCATCGATTAATATTGCATTTTAAATGAATGTGCACATGTATTCATTTATTCAAAAAAAAAAATTATTTCATTATTTAAAATATATATTTCTGAGACACGACTACTTTTAAAACTTTTTTGACCAGCTTCAATCCATGTTTCTGCTCCAACCCCCACGTAAGCGTGAGTTGAAAGCAGGGACAGGCAGGAATCAAGCGACAATGAGACGGACAGATCTGAGCGAAATGGCTAGCTGAGTGCGACAAAAGAGACAGAAACTTACAGAATTTGCGATGTTCCGAACAGAAAATCAGTGGTATGGAAGCATTTCGGGTTTAGAAAGAAGGAGGGTGTACTTGACAAAACCGCTGCAATATGCAAGATCTGCCAAGTAGAAATCAGATACACAGGCAACACCACAAACATGATAAACCATTTGAGCCGACGACACACCATTGACGTGAAGGACAGCAGCGGGTTAGCAAGCTAAACTCGGGAGTCATTGACACTTCCCCTGAGTTTCCTGGAGAAATGGCCAAACAGTTCAATTTTTTTGTATAATTGTTTCTATTAGTTTTTATACACATACCGTGTCCAGACAGTTAATTGTAAAGTGCTTTCTGATCATTTCAATTTAAACCATTTTCTATTCAAAATCAAGTAGACGTTAGAGACAAAAAACAAAAATAGTAAGACTATTTCCAATGTCTTACGTTCAATTAATTATTACTACGTTAACTGTCCGATTCACTTAATGAATGTCGTGGAACCTAGATACACCATACCATGCAGAAAACATTTTAGTGAAAAATGTATACCTGCTCTGTATGAAGAGGTGAAGAAAACTGTTCGACTGTCCTTTCAAAACGCTACGAGAGTAGCTTTAACTACGGATGGATGGGCATCTTGCTCCACCGAAGTTCTAGATCGTACTAAGATTTAGGAAAGTACTATGCATGACACTAACCTATAGGCTATTTCATTTTTCTTGGCCCAGTTTAGTAATTGTTATACATTTTGCCATTTTCATTTTGTAAATAAAGGAAATGTATTAGGGTACCATGTCTGACACTGTTTGAAAAACAATAACCAAAATACACTGTTAGTCATGTTTATTGCTGCATTATTTGCTGCAGACAGCTGCAAAATGTATGGCATGCCTTAACAATAAACAGAATTCTGTGAACTTGGCGTAAGGTTCTAATTGAATATTTAATTACTGCTGAATGTATCGGTATCAAATCACATTAGCATACCTATTACATTTTTTTAAAGTATCAAAATTAATCGAACCGAATCTTATCGAATCGTGGTCAAATGTAAGATGTCATGATGCATCGAACCTTTGCCTAAAGAATCGGAATCGAATCGAATCATTATGGGATTGAATCGTCGCACCCCTAACATCCATATGAGGCTTACAGCACCTGTATAAAGCCTTTCAGAGTGAAAACATACTCTTCAGTGACAGAAGCTAGGTCTAAGTATTCTGTAGCCTTAAAAATACTGTTAAACTGCCACATATTTAAGAGGCCTCAGAAGGACTCTCTTCTGGCTTTTAAAGAGTAGCCAGAAAGCAGAATAGGTGACACATTTTCTGAAAGATGCAGTATGTTATTATTGAATAATAATAATGATAAGTATGATAATCATAATAATAATAATGATGATAATAGTACAAATACAACTATTTATATAGTAGTGTTCATTTAACACAACATATTAAAGTGTGCTTGAGAGGTCTTTAAAGAGTTTCCTGAATGGCTACAGTACCAAGGCAGAGAAAGCTGGCTCACAACTTTTATGAATGAAATGATGTTTGATTGTTATGGATGATGAGGCATTGATAAAGATATCATCTTGACTATGATGTTATTAAAAAAAAAACTTTAAAAAAAACAGCTGGTTCTATGTGATTGGCCAGCTTCCCTGGAATTATCAAGGTTATTCATGGCACATGCATGCACATTAATATTTGCAGACATCAAACATTTTCAAACATCTTCACATTTAATTTATTATATGTAATTTACAACATCTCTCATAAAGATAATCTAAAAGTCACTTCTAAGATTCTGACTGAGAACTCTGAAAACACTGCATGTTTTCTCCAGACAATCAGGTTTGATTGTACTGTTCGGGGAATGCTGATCTTTTTGACATCTTCATATTTTAACGTGCCATAAATTAATTGTCTTCTGTGAATGACTAATGCGCATTTGGAAGTATTTGTTCCAAATGTTGTTTATTCAACATAAATTTTTCTTAAGGAACACATTTTTTTCAGGTAACCCTGTTATGCTTATTTAGTGAACAATATATTGCTCAATAAATTAATCGGTTTAACAGAATGGTTATTACTATTTCATCAAATATTTAGAAATAAGTTATAGAAACACTTTTAGAACATTCCATTACAGCACATTTCTTGCAACCACTTACTATAATTACTTTATATAAACAATCTGATACATTTAGCACTCAGTTCTAAGAGTATACTATATTTCCATTAACATGGGTGAGACATTTGAATTGGTGAGGGCTGTGGTTGTGTTGCTCCATGCATGTTGCAGAAACCTAAGGGTTCAATTGCAATTTGTGCCAGGTAGTGGTTATTGGCTTTTCAGTAATGAATAAAGTGGATTATTTTCTGAGAGTTTTTGGTGTTGAAACAGCCCAGAGGGAATAGCTAAGCTCAACCTAGTAGGTGAAGGTGTGCCTTGTGCTCATGTTGCGTGTTTGAGTTTGAACTTAAGTTTTACTGAATGGGCATGCTAGGGTAATATTGTTAGAAGAAGGGTTACTATTGTGATACTAGTATGACTTAAGTGCTGAACTAAAGAGAACATAAATCCATGATTGACTCCAGTAACAAATGGAGTTTTATGAGTTTGTGGTATGAATTCGAGAGATACAGATTTACAGTAGATTGACTAATTATTGCTCATTAATGAGTATATCCCCACCCAGTGTTTTGGCCTGGTAATACACAATAGCAAATTATTATGATTTTTTCTCTCAAATAATCTTACTGTCAGTTCTCAACACACAGCAACACTGTCACAAGCACACACTCCTTTAACTCTTAAAGGCAGTTTAGATTACATGAAATAAGTGGTATAAATGCATTAATTTATATTAAAATGCTAGTTTAATTAACCAAATGGTATAATGCCCAAGATTGACCACTTATTCCACAGTAAAGATCATCCAAGAGCCTTTGGGAGCTTTCCTTCTCCATCTGGTGACTCCTGAGTCAAACTGAGCACAGTCTCTGAGGTTCCTAAACTAACTCCTGCTCTCCCACCTCAGCCAGAGCCATCGACCCCGCCGCCACGCAGCGCACAGCCAGAGGAGGATGAGGAAGGGGACCTGAACAAGGCCCTGGGGGTAGAGCGTTTTCACCAGATCCTGAACCCTGCTCCCCGGGTCCCAGACGAACAGTACCGCTCCTATAATGAGGAGGACTTTGAGTGTGAGCACACTAGATTTACTACGAGATCTAGTCATACTAGATAATGAAGCGATTTTATGGAGGAAAAAAGATACCCACATGACCAGGCTTGCACCTGCTGCTAATTCAAGCTTGCATGATATTACACTCAGGCAAATGAGTGAAAAGATAATTTGTTGAGATTTTTCTTTAGCTTCCTTCCTCAGCTTGATTTTAGTAGTCATTACTTGTAGTGATATACTGTGATAAGATGGGTCAGTCAGTGAAATGCTCCATCTCTAGAACATCTGGAAAGGGAGTGTTTCCTGCATGTTTCCCACCTAAATCATGATTCATCGGTATGTAGTAAGCACAACTGTTTTATTAGCAAATCATATTGGAGGATTTATCTCTGTCAGCCTGGTCAGGCCTATAGTACAGTAAGGTTATGTGCCTAACAAGTAAAGGCAGGTCAACTTTGTTGTGTGAACCTTATAAACTCATTGTGAGCCGTTTAAAAGCATGCATGTGACTCACATGAGTCCGTCCCCCCTCCAGACCACCGTCACTCCTCACACCACATCCACCACCCTTTGTCCAAACTCCCGTCCGACGGACGCAAGAAGAAGGGCGGCAAGAAGAAGAAGAAGAAGAGCGGGAGCCGGAAAACCGCCGCGGGGCCCAGTGGGGCCCCCACCATCGAAGAGGGAGAGGAGGAGGATGAGGAAGAGGATGAGGAAGAATGCTGCAGCCCTCCTGAAGAGGGGAGCCTCACGACCACCCCCGCCCCTGACACAGCCGCCGGTGCTCAAGCTGGGCCGGTGCAGGTAATGCGAGATTCGATTCACATTAACTGGGTGACCCCCTGACTCTCACAAAGGCTCTTTTATATCTGGAGTTCATCTACAGGGCACGGGGCATGTCATCGTGGTTATTCAGCGGTAACGCATTTTTACAAAACCTGGCTATGCACATGTAACCATGTAGTCAGAGCTTATCATGGCACTCCTGATGGCAGTCATTTACAAAATTGGCTCGCTGTGCCATTTAAACTCGGAAAGCAAGGTTTCAAGATGGATGATCTCCAGTTTTAACATATGAATTCCAGTATTGCTTTCCACAGATGCACATACGGGCCCAATGTATGTCAAATGTCACATAAAAGGAACTATACGTACAAACTGTTCAATGGTCATTCGTGACATATTATGTAATTAATTATTTGCAGGCTTACAGCTTTGTAATGTATAGCCATGAGGCCATTGGCAACGTATGGAAACCAATGTAGATCCATATTTGTATGTTATATAAATCCGTCGACATCCACAGAAGAGACAATTGTATACTGAGATATGGTTGGTACAAGCATTAATGCATATCTACATGGCAACATAATGACCCAGATTGAATGCGTGCGTGTGTGCGATGCAGTGTATGTACATTTAATATTGGTACACAGCATGTATAGCTTAACACTTCAATGCAACACAAAACATGGTTCCCAGATGTGAATGGCATGCAACCACACAGTGGATCCAACCGTAATTGTGACACTATGCATATTTTATTAAGGTTATCATTTATTAAATGAGCTTCATGTTACATTAAGGAAATTGATATGCATTACTTCCTAACACTGTGGACCATCCATTGACCTGTAACAGGTTTTTCCATTTGTATTAACTGTCAAACACACAGGAGCTATTCTATAACTAGAAATAACCTGTTGGAACCACAGTTGTATCCATGTATTTATTTATTGTTATGAAATCTCAAATTTCAGAATCAAAATGTTTCTCAAATAACTTTAAGCTAAAAGAGAGGCCCACATTCTGTTGCAGATTTGAGGATCTTTCAGTTTAAAATGGGTGTGTGTGTTGACTTAATGTACAAGTGGGAGTGACTTAATGATGTTGGCCAATCACAAGGTAGTAATGGTTCAAACTGAAGATCTGAACATTGCATTTGGAAGCGAAGCTGTTTGAAGAGCAGTGCCAACTGCATGAAAATCGGGGCCTGGCAGTGAGAGTGCAGTTCTCATGTCAGGCTTTTGTCTCCTCCAGTTCTTTCTTTCAGAAGACACCCCAATCACCATATCCAGCAGCCCCCCGCCTGTCCAGGAACTTAGCATTGTACCCGGTATGGCCCGAGACAGAGACGCTATCCTTCCAGAGGAGGCCACGTCCACTGAGTAAGTAATCTTCACTCTCTGTGCTTTTTCCACCGGCAGACTTGACTCTCAAAGAACATCAAAGCAACGTTGTGAATGCGTTTATGATGTGAGGATGTTACAGCAGCGTTGTGAGAACGTTTTCCCCCTCTTCCTGCCCATCCTCCAGCACTCAATGTCTGCTGTGAGGAGTAGCCAGAGCCTTTTTTCTGGGCTCCACTTTAGTCTCCACAAATGAATACCCTTACCCCTTCTAGACTATGCTATGCTTTATATACCTTTCCCTGTGCTTCATGCGTACTCAAGACCAGTTACCACCCTGCCTTGTAAATAACGTATACTCTTCCACTCCCTCATTTTGCTTGCTTATTCTCCTTTTCTTCTTTCTCCCTCTCCCTGTACTTTTGTACACAAGCACCTCTTTGGGTATCATTCTTCAGTACAAATTACGTGCTAATCCGATGTTATGAAATGGGCTGGATGATTTGGAGGTAAATGCTTGTGGGCTCCTATTGAAGTTTACACTTGCAGTGTACTCTTGAGACTTCCAAAAACACCATCAACTTGCAGCCCCAGGCTCTAGATGGTTCCACCCTGCGATGCAGCTTTGTTATTCACATGCTCATTGTTTCTGAATCTCTGTGTCCATCTAACCCCGCACAGCGCGCAGGACTCGCCATTGACTGTGCTCAAAGACGGAAAGGAGGTGTCAGGCTCCACCCCAGCACCGCCCGGCACCCCCCTCTTGCAAGATTCCACCCCCTTGACCCGTGTGTCCTCTACTGGGCGTAGCTACGATCTGCAGGACCGTCGACGGACGGGGAACATGACTGGCGCCGAGCAGGCGCAGTACCAGAGGATCGCCACAGATGAGAGCGAGGCCCAGACGCTGGCCACTGTGGACCTGGACGGCATCAAAAGTGAGTCCGGTGGGGGAAGACGGGTCAGTCCGTTGCTATGCAGCTCTGCGACAAATCGGATCACTTAACCCATTAATCTGATAATAAATTGGCAATCAATATTAAATTGACAGGAAGCTGGAGAAAAATCTAAACTGATTCTTTTAATTGGCTGCCTGAGTTTTGTCATTGATTTAGTTAAATGAATATGAGCTGTCATTTATTATGAGCATGCAGGTAGGAGTTCAGTAGACTTGTGGGTGGTATGGCACCACGGTTGTGCAGCGGACTTTGTCTGTGCGGTTGCGCCCCGAGGATCGGGTGTTCGATCCCCGGTCCTGCCAGATCCGAGCATGGCCGGTGTCTTGAGGGAGCGGCAATTGGCAGCTTGGGTGGGGGGAGGAGCTAAGAGAGAATTGCTGCGCACAGAAAGGCCCTGGGCGAGTTGGGATCATGGTCAGGAGCACAAGGAGTCTCGTCCTGAAGAGCACGTAGCGCCCTCCTTCCTACGACCGGTTGACGGGGTTGTGTAGCGGCGATTCTCTAGCGGTTGCTACACAGGGGGAATTTAATTAGAATAGGGGTTCTAAGGCTACTAAATTGGGAGAAAATGGGGAAACAAAAAATAAAAAAAGACTTGTGGGTGGTAAGCAAGGGATTTATTCTTATGTTCCAACAACAACCAAACTACAACGGTTTGCTGCCATCATCTAGTATAGATAAAATGTATTGCTTTCTCAGCTGTTGCATAACGATGGACTTTACACATAATTAATTAATAATTGCAAACACTTAGGTCCAGATTTGATCCTTGTGCTACCCTGCAAGAAATGCCAGCTTTTCCAGATCTGTGCTAATAACTTTGTTAGATGAGATGTACCTGTTTTTGTACAGTTGTGGGAATTGCTGACCTGTGAAGTCCAGGTACCCCTCACCAATAGGATATCTTGGCAGCAGCCAGGCAGTTCTCGCAAAGGGTTGGCCTCTTTGCTGTGGAATGGAGCAGAAATGCAAGTGTAATTAAATTACCAGGGAACACCTTTGAGAACCAAATAACATGCAATAACAATAAGAGTACAGCACATATGTCTGTATTCACTGTACACCCCCCAATACATTTACGTATATATTCCCCAGAACACATACAATGGGGGAAATAAGTATTGGACACGTCAACAATTTTATTATAAAACATATTTCCAATGTAGCTATTCACATGAGATTTTGACCAGACATTGGTATTAACTCAATAAAACTACACCGCTAAAGAAATTGTAACATTCCAATTCTTTAAAAAAAGTTATGTGCAATAAAGTGAAATGACACAGGAAAAAAGTATTGAACACGCTAAATTAAATGTATTTAATACTTGGTAGAAAAGCCATATTTTTTATATTTGGTTGCATATCCTTTGCATGCCATGACTTTATGATGTCTGTGACCCAACAACATCAAAAGGCTCTTGATATCTTATTTGCTGGTACTCTTACAAGCGATACTATAACAGCTCTGCATTTGAATGGATCTCTATGGGAATTGGGGGGTGAGACAAGATTTAGCTGTAAATTACACTGGAACAGTATAGAACACATGGTTGGCTAAGTGGCTCTAAGTCATCGAGGGTCTGTTGTATTAAACAAGCCTTTAACCATCACTCTGCTGCCAGAAATACAGTAGATATGGATGGATAACTTGAAAGGTTTCTTCTCCTGACTTATTTTTCCATAGAGTTCAATAGGAAAATCTGTCAGTAGAAACAACCCTTAAAGTGATCCTTCCATATCTACTGTATTTCTGATAGCAGAGTGATGGTTAAAGGCTTGTTTAATACATCAGACCCTTGATGACTTAGAGCCACTTAGCCAACCATGTGTTCTATACTGTTCCAGTGTAATTTACAGCTAAATCTTGTCTCACCCCCCAATTCCCATAGAGATCCATTCAAATGCAGAGCTGTTATAGTATCGCTTGTAAGAGTACCAGCAAATAAGATATCAAGAGCCTTTTGATGTTCACAGACATCATAAAGTCATGGCATGCAAAGGATATGCAACCAAATATAAAAAATATGGCTTTTCTACCAAGTATTAAATACATTTAATTTAGCGTGTTCAATACTTTTTTCCTGTGTCATTTCACTTTATTGCACATAACTTTTTTTAAAGAATTGGAACGTTACAATTTCTTTAGCTGTGTAGTTTTATTGAGTTAATACCAATGTCTGGTCAAAATCTCATGTGAATAGCTGCATTGGAAATATGTTTGATAATAAAATTGTTGACGTGTCCAATACTTATTTCCCCCATTGTAGAACCTTGTCCACAGTGAAATCTACTGTCAGCTACTATGTTGCTGCACAGCACAGGAAAAACACTAATTTCAGTGAACTTTTTAAAAAAACAAGGTAAATCAGTTCAAGCATATCTTTTTCATGTACTATTTATGAGAATGTTTCTTGTGTTTCTCATGGCACCAGGGGCTGTTTCTATGTTAAAAAAAGGATAAACATAAACCCTTTTCTTTTCTGTTTAACTATTCAGGATTCCTTTCAACAGTTTGCATAGTTAAGTTACCAGCTACAGTGTACGTACAACTTAGGTGTGAGGCTGCTTATAAGCTTGACTCTCCACAGGTTTGTATCAAGCATCATATTGCTTGTACCTGTATGTGGTGTTTTGACCAGGGGACTGAGCATTTCCCAGGGATTCAGTGATGTCTTGAATACGTTTCCTTTGTTACAGCTGAAGTTGTGCAATGAAAATAAGCCTGGGAAAATGGCTTCGGACCTGGCAGCTGCTCAACAGCAGGAATTGGATTTCTCTTACGCTTTTGTTCATCCTGTAGATGTTAACACGTCCGCTCCCTAATAGTTGAATGGTTTGAGGCCAGCGTGGCAGTGTTGTGGTCAGAAACCATGAGACTTCTTGCACAAAACAGTTATGGAAAGCAGGATAAATTATGAAGGGGTTCATACTCACGATTTTTTTAAGTCACAGTTGTGACACCCCATGTAAAGGGGGCTAGGTTCATGGTCAGATATGTATGGTTCTCTTTTCAGTCAAGGCATTTCATAGGATGTTTCAATTTATTTACCTCAACATGACAGCAGGCTGAAGAGTGCAAGTACAATCAGAGGGTCGTGCCTGTTATAGTCACCCCCTCACTTCTGGAGTCATTGACTTTAGTGAAGATAAAGGTGATGAGAATGGCATGCGGTACATTTACTTTTCATTCTGATTCTAAAGTATATTTAAGTACATTGACTGGAGCTGAACATTACATATAGCCTAATTTGTTCATAAGGTTGCATCCTCTCCTTCAAAGGTGTGTCTAGAGTCGGACTGGGTCCAGGCTAGGCTCTGTCATGGGCCCTGTGTGAAAATCGAACCCTCCTGTCACCGCCCCGTTCCCTGGACAGGGCTCTCAAACGCTCCCATTTGTTGTTTCCTGATGACTGTACCCCCTCACCACACACAGTTGCATCTCCCTCCTGTCCCTAAAACCACTCAAGCACCCTCAGTGATTGGCTAGTATTGAAATGTAATTTTCTTCTGTGGGCGGAGAGCAACAAAGCCAGGGAGCTCTCTTTTGACCGGAGAGGCTGAGATTTCATCCGTTCGATGAGGTCATGCCAGAGGCAGGGGTGGGTTTTGGGTACATGTCGTCCTAGCAGAGGACTAACCGGGGTGATCAGAGGGGAGATGCCTCTGTAAGGGTGGTCAGATAAAGAGGCGTTCAAAAACGGAGGCGGAGATTAATACCCGTCTGCTTTTTGTCCACGCGTAATCGGGGCTGACTAAATGTATTAACGTCATATCAATATCCATTTTAAAATGCATTGGAGTGTTTTGCATGGTGAACAGCTGCCGAACGTTTTCCATGGTGAACTTTGCTCACTTCAGAGTATTCTTCATTTGTCACCTAGTCTGAAGCTGAAGAGGAACGTTTGAAGATAATTGCTCCTGGTTATTTTGTTTCTGGTGAAGTTCCTCCCCGGCGAGTTTGACATTCTATTTTGGAGTGGCTTTATCGGATGAGGCTGCTTCTTAACTTGGATGTAGTTTCCCATCCTTTTCCATCACGTCCACAATCAGTGGATTTACATTTACTTTAGCCGTGATGCACTCCCCTCTTCTCACAGGTCACCGCTTTGAGGATGTCCCTGGAGTGCGTCGACACCTGGTTAGGAAAAGCACCAAGGGACAGGTGGTCCACGTCACCAAGGACCACAAGGAGCCCAGCACCCGCAGCCGGAAACTGGATCGGACCCCACATGAGGTGGGTGTGTGAGGAGTGTGTTCTTAACTGGTTTTTTTGGATCAAAAACAGACGGGATACATACAATTTAACTTTTTGTTGTTTATTGGTAACACCGTGCCTTTAATTATTTTTACTGGCTTGTTCTTGGATTTACTGGTGTGTGATGTGGCATATTTATTCAAGCAAGTTTGTTCATATGCCCTTAAAGATAAAGATGTCCCTTCATAGGGGAAAAACACTAGATTTTAGTCGTCTATTTGTTATTATAGGGCTGTGGTTAAATGCTTTGGAAGACCTAAGTTTCAACTGGAAGTGGTCTTGGTTGGTCACTCTTAGACTTGCCTTCCCTATGTCAAGAACCAGTGCCTCAGTTCTGCTGGTTAGGTGAGATGTTAAACCAAATCCTGATCACTATAATGACTATCCAATGGCACATTACCAAATTATTTCCCGGTGTCTCTGGTGAATTCCCAATCTAGCAGCCAGTTTATCCTCCGGTTTAATTGACTGAATAAATCCTTTCTCGTGCCGTGAGTGTCCTCATACAGAAAGGGTACCATGCATAAGCCAGATGGCTACTGTGGTACTTGAGGCGATTTGTCACCCCCACCCTCATATGTCAGCGCTTAAAAGTCATTAAGGGGATGAGATGCAATATAAATGTGGTTGTATTCATATAAAGAGGGAATTCTCCACTCAAGTTCACCATTGGTGTGGTTTGACTCTTTTAGACTGATTCAGTACCATAGGCAATGTGTATAGGCTGCCTTTTGACATAACTGAAACTACTGACTTCCTATCACTGAGATGGCATGGCATTCCCAATAAAAAATATAATGGCTATTTATACAGTGTAAAGCCTTTTTTTTAAAATGTTTTAAACAAAACACATTGTGTTTACAAAAGCAGTTTCCACTCTGCCTCCAGTCTGTAGTTTGGCATTTCTTCTCTCATTCTTGTGGAGGAGAAAGAAGGAACACAATTAAAAATGAACGAGTTACTTCTTTCCTTTCACACACTGAAAAGGAGGAAAAAAACAGCGCAGGTAACCAGACACCCGGGAACTCAGGCGCATCTCAATCAGGGAGCCATGTTTTATTAATGTATTTAGGTCCCCAGCAGCCAGGTAAACACCTAGTTCTAGTGTGCGTGCGTGTGTGTGTCTGGAGGTGCAGTGCTCTCGGGGAGACGGCAACAGTCCTCACTCCTCCAATTGTCGCTCCTCCAGTCAGTGGTTCTTTACCACTCCTCTTCCCGGCCGGGTGGTATGGTCCTGCTGGACATCACCGGCCATGTGGCCCAGCACCAGAAGGTGAGGCAGTGCCTGGTCAGAGGCATGCGGGAATGCGTGTGGAATTGCGGAGGGTCTCTGCTAATCCAAATAGTTTGATTTAAAAATCCAGACCCGTGTGCTTTTAACACTAAGGCATGGTGTGTGACCGTACAGACAGGCTGATGGCGTTAGAGGCGTAGCGCCAGGACTCCTGGGTAACACGGCAGCCGTCTCGGAAAGCATGCATGTACATGCTGACAGGACACCTGTTTGCAACTCCAAGGTGCTGCAGTTCTATTGATGGAATTGAATGTCTGATGGAATCTTTAAGGAGATTTAAATTTAAGTGCATCATCAAAATGCTATTACTGAGATGTTTTGTGTAAGTTTCTGTTGTGTAGTCACTTAAGACTTCTGTAGTTTGGAAGAATATAGATTTTTGGGTGTTCAGTTTGCTGTATCTTGTTTCTTTGAACCCATATCATGCAGCATTTTCAAATGTTCCAATTTTACAATGCACATTTCCAAAAGACAAATGGACAATTAATTGAAGGTGGGTAGAGGACTTCAGTAGCCAAAGAAAAGGTACTTTTCTTAGAAAAATGGCACAGGCATTTCTCAAAGTAATGCTGCAAATCTTGAACACCAATAAAGTGGACGATGGTCATTTGTAAATATCATAGTTTTGTATATAGTGCCCACTTTATTAAACATAGTGGGCAGTATACACTAGAGTACTATACACTATATACTATTAAACTATATTGGGTACTGTATTAAACATTCATATTTATAATTGCCATACAATTTGCCTTATGTAAGTGATATGTATGCTATATTAGCCAGTGGCAGTTGTGTATTGAAGAGGTAACTTTCAGGGGATTACCCAGTGCAAAGTGGCAATAACAGTCTCTGCTTGCATGCTTCTGTGACCTAACGGTTTTCTCTCTTGACTTTCTTCTTATTTGTATGTTAATTTCTGTGTGTGCATATTTCTCAGGTGTTTGTGGAGCTCAATGAGCTGATCATGGATAAGAACCAGGAGATGCAGTGGCGCGAGACAGCCCGCTGGATCAAGTTTGAGGAGGACGTGGAGGAGGAGACGGACCGCTGGGGCAAGCCTCACGTAGCTTCCCTGAGCTTCCGCAGCCTGCTGGAGCTCCGCAAGACCATTTCACATGGTGAGAGGGATGTATATAAAGAGAGAGGGGAAAGATTAATGATTTTACAGAGAGGGGGGAATGTCTTGGGAAGGTCGTGTGTGATGTGGAGAGGGATTCAGGCAAGTCATAAAGCTGGAAACAAAGGGAGAAAATGGGGAAGCTTGGTTTGGGGCCGGTATGTGTATGTCTCATTCAGCTGGTATTGTGCACTATGTATCATCATGATTGATGGGAAATTATTGATTACTGATTGACAGACTGCAGATGATTGATGAACCTGTGGGTTGTCTGACAAGTGCGGTGCTCATATTGACAGTGTCTACATGCTGTCTGCCTGCCCCTACCCAATGAATTTTCTGTCTGTGTGCAGGGGCGGTGCTCCTGGATCTAGACCAGAAGACGCTGCCTGGCATTGCTCACCAGGTGGTGGAACAGATGATTATCTCAGACCAGATAAAATTAGAGGACCGGGCCAACGTGCTGAGGGCCCTGCTGCTTAAACATAGGTGAGAAATGTTTGTCTCTACTTGGTAAGAACGGCAACGACTATGTGAATTCAACGGTTTCTTTTCTCTAGTAATTTAGTTTTATGCATCAACATGTCCTCTGTATAGTCTTTTTTGTAGCTTTATAAATTGATGACATAATGTACCACGGGGGTAATTCATAACAGACAATTGTTACAATTAGAGCATTTTGGTACAGAACATTTGGAAGAACACGAGAATTGATTGGAGAATCGCACTTGAATCTACATAGTCTCATCTGATACCAATTTTATACATTATAGCTAGCCATTTATCCTGGTCATTGTTTCCCTCTCTTCCCCTCAATCAGTCACCCAAGTGATGAAAAGGAACACAGTACCTTCCCCAGGAACATCTCAGCTGCTAGCCTGGGCTCATTAATTCCCCACCATCACAGCGCCAACCACGTCACCCAGCCAGAACCTTCTGTCACTGACCCGCTCATGGGTAGTGGTGTTGCTGTCACTGAGACTGACACCCGGGTTGATATTGAGAAGAAGGAGGTACTGTACAAGGAGGAGTCAGATGGAAATAAGAGAAACTTTCTAAAATGAGAATTTGGGCTTGGATGTACACTTCATGTACAGGTACATGCTTTCAGGTGTAAGCCAGCTGTATTACAGCTAATTTTATTATCAGACGTTCTCATATACTATAGAATCCTAGAAACCAGATGTATGCTGTACAACATGTTGGTGAATTTTGATTTTGTTTTTAAAAAATAGTTTCAAGTGGGATTTGTTCGCATTAACGGTTTTGTCTGACTAGAGGAGATTTGGTGGTGAATGTAATATTATGCTCTTGTTGGTGGAGATAGTGGTCAAACAAAGGACTCAGATTTTTTATTTCCATAGAAGGAGGCTTCCATAGCAACAGGAATGCACAAGTCCAAATCCAAACATGAGCTGAAGCTGCTGGAGAAGATCCCTGAAAATGCAGAGGGTACCGTTGTCCTTGTGGGTGAGTTGTCGTTCACTGGAATGATTATGATATGCTGGAATAGTTGTTATTTGGCAATTGCCAATTTAGCTACTATGCAGTCACCACTTAATACTTGACCTTCATTGTCCCCGTAGTCTTTTCCACTAAGTTTCCATTAGAAATTGGATGTCTTCAATCTATTGAGCTTACTCCTTTGATTCTCCTCTTCATCATTTGAACTGTGAAGTTCCTGGGATTTAAAAGGCTTATTGGTTACCCCTATAGGGAGTGTGGACTTCCTGGAACAGCCCACTATGGCCTTTGTGCGGCTGCAGCAGGCAGTTGAGCTGGACTCTGTGCTGGAGGTGCCGGTACCAGTCCGCTTCTTGTTTGTTCTGCTGGGGCCCCCTTCTGCCAACATGGACTACCATGAGATAGGCCGCTCAATTTCCACGCTCATGTCTGACAAGGTGAGCAGGGATGCAAGGGCGCAGAGTGGAACCATGGGATGCATGGCATGAGGAGACTGTGGAAGGATCATGCACACCATGATCACAATGTAAACAAAATTGATTGCCTACACCACATGTTTTTAGATGTAGGTAGTTTGAATAGAATGTAAATGTGCAATTGCATGTAGACGGCAGACCTGATTGAAATTACTTGATATACTTTAACCATTTAGAAACCTAGACTGCAGATTACTTAGAACCTTCAAAAACAAATTTCACTGATATGTGGAGTAAAATTTCATTGTAGGTTTTTTTTAGTAACATTTTCAGGGATCGGCAGCAGTTATTTCATATCTTACTGTCGTCCAATGCCAATTTGACCCATCGGCCAGTGGTAAAATGTGCACAAATTGAGAGGAGTGAAAGAAGAGGAAGTGCCCGTAGATGTACTGCTATTTTTCCCCTCGTCGTCCTGCAGCACTTTCACGAGTCGGCATACTCGGCCGATGACCGCCAGGATCTGCTTAATGCCATCAATGGCTTCCTGGACTGCAGCGTCGTGCTGCCGCCCTCTGAGGTGGGTGGGGATGAGCTGCTGCGCTCTGTGGCGCGCTTCCAGAGGGAAATGCTGCGCAAGCGGGAGGAGGAAGAGGAGAAGCTGCTAGCCAAGGAGCTCAAGAGCCCAGAGGAAAAAGGTATAGAGATATTCATCCATTTTTTTAAGTAAGAGCCACAGCTTAGCTTTTTAAATTTTATATACATATATAAGTCCCACCCCCCAATTCCCATAAAGATCCATTCAAATGCAGAGACGTTATAGTATCGCGTGTAAGAGCACCAGACAATAAGATTCTTTTGATGAAGTCTTTTGATGTTTTTGGGTCACAGACATCAGGAAGTTATGGCATGCAAAGGATATGCAACCAAATATAAAAAATTATTACTTTATTCTATATATATAAATGCAGGGGTGCCGATAATTGTGGGGGATTTTTTTTTTTTTTCCATAATACATTTACTTCAATTAAAGGTTGGATTTTTCTATTTTTTTCAGTGTGACATTAAGCTAATTCACCACACGGTGAATTTTTTTATAACTCTTTTTACTCATCTTTACCAGGGGTGCCAATAATAGTGGAGGGCACTGTGTGTGTGTGTGTGTGTGTGTGTGTGTGTGTGTGTGTGTGTGTGTGTGTGTGTGTATATATGTCAAGCCAGAAAGTCTGAACACCCCTTTCACCTTCTCCATGTTTTATTACATTACAGACATATTGGCTAAATGGTTGTAAGTCATCAAGGGTCTGAGCTATCGAACGAGCTTCAAACCATCACTCTGTTGCCAGATATGGAGTAGATGTGGATGGATCACTGCAATGGTTATTTCTCCTGACTCATTTTCCTATAGAACTCTATGGGGAAAAAAGTCAGGAGAAACAACCCTTAAAGGGATCCATCTACTCCATATCTGGCCGCAGAGTGATGGTTTGGGGCTCGTTTGATACCTTAGACCCTTGATGACGTACAGCCATTTCGCCAGTCATGTGTTCCATACTGTACCAGTGTAATATACAGCTGAATCTAGTCTCACCCCCCAATTCTCATAGAGAACAGTTCAAATGCAGAGAGGTTATAGTATCGCTTGTAACAGTACCTGAAAATAAGATATCGAGAGTTTTTTGATGTTGATTGGTCACAGACTTCAGGAAGTAACAGCATGCAAAGGATATGCGACCAAATATTAAATATGATACTTTAAAAATATGTTAAAGCAAAGGGTATGAATACTTATGTAAATGAGAGATTTCAGTTTTCGATTTTTAATACATTTGAAAAAATTTCTAAAAACATGTTTTCACTTTGTCATTATGGGCTATTTTGTGTAGAATTTTGAGACAAAAAATGAACTCAATCTATTGTAGAATATGTCTGTAATGTAATAAAACGTGGAGAAGGTGAAAGGGGTGGGCAGACTTTCCAGCTTGACTGTGTATACAATGAGCACCATAATTAATTGGACAGTGACACATTTTTTGCTATTTTGTTCTGTAGTCTAGCAATTTGAGTTTGAAAGGATACAATGACAATGAGGTTGAAGTGCAGACTGTCAGCTTTAACGTGAGGGTATTTTCATCCATATCGGATGAACCGTTTAGAAATATATATATATATATATACACAATACACACACACAAACCTAGAGTGGAGTCGGCTGAATAATTATATAATTGCTATATACCTAGACAACACTGAAAACCGTTTCCATGGATACACCACTCATGTAATTTACTTAGAAGTATGCAACCTGCTTTTTAAAAAATGTTATTTCTCAGAAATAGACAGAAGCTTTAGTTCTGAATGACATTGATACCGATAAGCCTCATTTGACATTAGATGTGTTAAGCATCTGTGACATTGCTCAATTTAGATGTGCTCAGAAAATGTAAGCACACTTGTAGTAACTTTTACATTCTACACTTCCACAACAGAAGCTCTCCTCACCCCCTTTAAGCCGGGAGATGACCCGCTACAGCGGACAGGGCGACCCTTTGGTGGGTTGATTCGGGATGCCCGGCGAAGATACCCCAAGTACGTCAGCGATTTCAAGGATGCCCTGAATGCCCAGTGCATGGCAGCAGTTATTTTCATCTACTTCGCTGCCCTCTCCCCAGCCATCACTTTTGGGGGCTTGCTGGGTGAGTCCGGGTAGGGAGAGGCTTCCAAAATTCACCTGGACTGAAACGGGTCTAGTATATGACTGTGAATCCACCCATAACCTAAATGTATATCTATTCCATCTATTACAATTACATGGTACAGTGTGGCTTGCCCCTTGAGAGCAGAATTGAATCAGTTAACCCTAGTTAGGTCTGTCAGTATACTGAAGGATGAAGATGGAATATCCCATATTTCATATCTGAGCTCATGTTATTCTCTTCCTCACTCAGGTGAGAAGACTGAGGGTCTGATTGGAGTGTCAGAGCTGATCATAGCCACAGCATTTCAGGGTGTGCTCTTCTGTCTGCTTGGAGCCCAGCCCCTCCTGGTGGTGGGCTTCTCTGGCCCCCTGCTGGTGTTTGAAGAGGCTTTCTTCTCTGTGAGTCAGCTCCCTACAAACCGCACTATCTAAGAGACACTCCATTGACAAAACCTTTTGTGCTTGTGAAGTCATGAGGCTTGGGGATAATGTTACGGGTGAAATTCCACGAGGGTACAGGAGGGTAAGGAACCTGCCTGAACTACCAAAGTGTTTTTAAGTGTGTGACTACAGGAGTAATTTTGAATAAAATTAGGGTTATGATTTATTGGACTGATGCTGATTAATTGCTTGCTTCAAAACTATTGGACAATCTCACAAATATTTGAAAAGTGAACACAAGGAAATGGGCATATGTTTTTAAAAATCTCATAATCTTTCTCTCTGACTCGAGCTGTATGCAGGGAGCATAGCAATGCAACTTGCAGCATGAGAGCATTAGTCACTCAGTGTATCAGTGGGTGGTTGGCATACTTCCATAGAGTGAAAGCCTGGTATTAAGCTTTCTTCAGTGCTAGTTTGTTAGTCTAAACTGGGAGTGTGTCATATTTTCTGAATATGCTCCAGCACATTTCTGTGTGCATTTATGTGGTCTGTGCTTCCAGTTCTGCAAGGGAAACGACATGGAGTACCTCACAGGTCGGGTCTGGATCGGGTTCTGGCTCATAATCATAGTGATCCTGACGGTGGCTTTTGAGGGCAGCTTCCTGGTGCGCTTTGTTTCCCGCTTCACACAGGAGATCTTCTCCTTCCTCATCTCCCTCATCTTCATCTACGAGACATTCTCCAAGCTGGGCAAGGTGGGCAGGGATAGTTGTTGCTCTGAATACAGAAAATTAGAAATTGGAAAAGCATAGAAATATTGAAGCAATCATAGCAGATAGAGCATGAGTAACTGGGACAGGGAGCATCAAGGTAGGTGAAAATAAAAATGAAACAAAATTCCTCTCCTTGAATGAACTGAACATACATGGATAATTTAAAGCAACCAGTATATTTAGCGATTTTATTAGCGGGTTAAATCAAGCCATTACTTTCCAAAACTGCCTGTGAGCACAGTGTAATATACAGTAATGGTTATTCATGTTAGAGGGAGAAATAATATTGTTACGCTGGACTGCGCATCATTTTCAATGTGTTCATTCACTGTCGTTCGCAAACTAGCTAAAATGGTATCAAACAAGCAAGGCATGTACTCCGCCAAGTTGTATATTATATCTAGCTGGTGAAACTGAAGTGGTGTCTTGTAGCTGTCTGGAAACCCATCACAGTTTTGGGGGTTTGCTAAAGCTCAGTCAGAGGGGAGTACAAACAAATCAAAAGCAATACAATAAAGGCTGACTGCATTGCTATATTTGTAATTCCCTCCCTCCCTCTAGCGAGATGAAATGAGCAAGTTGCCAAACTAAATAATTGTATCGCCTTCAAATAATTTAATAGGCCAAAGCAATTCCTGAGATCCAAACCTGGTCGAAAGATGGAACGTGTTTAGGGTGCGAAACAGCAAAATGAAGTAGTGTACATTGACAATATGGTTGATGTGATCACCTGTAATGGAATTGATGCATCCAAAACTAAATAGGATCTACACCTTTTCACATCTGTATTACACGGCACTTTTGAAAAATCACATCCGAAATACCGTACTGCTACCTGAGTGGTATAATGTTGTATTTGTTTAATTTGCCAGGCTGCCATTTGTACTCATACACTTAATGCAAAAAAAACAGAAGACTGTCAAAACCTACAATATTGGTGTTATGCAAAGGTTATTCTATTGTAGTGAGTTTAGTCATTTTCTATCTTCTAGTCAAATGTTTAATTGAAACCGTATTCAACACCCACGATATTAAGACTTATTTGTTCAAATGTGCAGTGTGCAGTGTGTGTTGAGTTAAATCTCCTTCTTCTGACTGATAGACTCAACACAGATTTTGATAGGAAGACAGATGCACAGAGAGGAAAAGGAAAGGAGGTACGTTTGGTCAGTTTGAGCTTCAGGTGGTATTGACATCGTATACAATTTTAGCATAGTACATTTAGCAAAATAAGATGCTTTAATAAAGAAATGGCTCAAAGTAGGGGTGGCCGATGTACAAATTTGATATCGTCACCGGTACTATTTCAGCGATGATGAGCCTTTTCACACAAATCAAGATAGTCCTTCAGCTGTTTCTGAAAAGCTAGTCCAGATATGCTTGCTAACTAGCAAACATGCCAACTGGTGTTTCTCGCTTTGAATAGCTGGAATGTTATTTCAACCAATGTGATGGATTTGGTCATTATATTGAATTAGAACTACAAGAAAATGGCATTGCATGTTCCCCATGAGGATTTATTTATTAATTTTTTGCTTTTTCACAGTATGGGATTGTGACGGTATGATAGCCATCCTGAAAAATTCAGTGGTAACCATTGTTTCATGGTAACAATGAGTTACACAAATTCCTTGCTATTAATTAATGTAATTAAGCAATATTAATAGTAAGACCTATATCCTCACATTTTAGATCATATGCCCCAGTATTATCTGATTATGGAAATCTACATTGTTAGTCATTCAAGCTAAGGACGTCTTTATATACACTATCATTCAAAAGTTTCTAATCACTGAGACATTTGTTTTTGAAAGAAATATTTGAAAAGATACTTTTATTCACCAAAGTAGCATTACATTGATCGAAAAATACAGTCAAGACATGGATAATGTTACAAACTACTATTTCTATTTCATTTCTACTTTAGCAATTGTAGCCAAATGGAATGAAATAGAAGTAATAATTCATCAATGTAACATTATCAATGTCTTGTATTTGTTGATCAATTTAATAACCTCGGTGAATTTCTTTAAAAAAACATTAAAATGTCTGATTCCAAACTTTTGAACGGTAGCACATTTACTTATTTAGAGAAACTGATGTACAATTGTGTTTATTAACCATACTAACACAAAATCATATGCATTGCATATTGCCCTATCATTCAGGATGTATCGATCGCCCACCCCTAGCTGAAAGTTAAATGACAGCAGCTTCTATTTATACCAAAAGCATAATGTGATTGAAGCCACCATTAATATTTAATGATGTGAAGGAAGTTCAGCCACTCCCAAAGTTCTAGCTATTATAAGCTTAGGGAGACTAGAAAAATTGTGTGTGTTCGGGGGTGAGTTTGTCATTAGAAGATGGATAGCCAGATTACTTTTGGGGAAATACTCTTCTTTGTTCTTATATTTTGGAAAGGTTTTTTTTTTGGAAAGGTATTTATGAAAATCCATGAGAGATGCCCATATTTTTATCACTGGTGCCCTGTCAAAGCTTCAGACTTGTTTGATGGAAACTTTTGTCATTCGACAGATCTTCCTGGAGCACCCCCTAAAGCGCTGTTCTCTGAGCAACAGCACTGCAGAGAATGCCACAACAGGCAGTGGTACAGCGCTGTTGCTAGGTAACGCAACTGATGCTGGATCAATCAAGGTGCGCGGAGAGCCGAACACAGCCCTGCTGTCTCTGGTCCTCATGTTTGGAACGTTCTTCATCGCTTTCTACCTGCGCAAGTTTAAGAACAGTGCCTTCTTCCCTGGCAGGGTATGTCTGAGCACACGTCTCACTGAGAAACTGCTCGTACATTGGAGGCTGATTAAATTTGTTGAATAAAGTTCCCTCTCTGACTCAGGTCCGAAGGGTGATTGGAGATTTCGGGGTCCCCATTGCAATCTTCCTCATGGTATTGCTAGATTGGGGAATACGAGACACCTTCACACAGGTGAGACCTGACACTGGTTTATGGTACAATACACTGGTGTCTACACAAATGGTGTGTGAGCAGATACTGTCATAAAAATTTGTGTGGTTGGTTAAAATCTTATAGTTCAGATGTGTCAAACACAACTCCTGGAGGGCTGGAAAGGTCTACAGGTATTTAAGGTTTCCTTTCAATCAGCAGCCAATTAAGGCATTGAGGACAATGTGGACCCTTTTAGTCAATCAACGACTTAAATGAGTCACTGTTAAAACACACTGAAAAGCAGAAGATGGGCTACTGCAGCCCTCCAGGACTAAATTGGTAGACCTGCGATCTATACAAATACACTGCAATTCAACTGCATTCTTCCCCGCACCACACGGGTAATGTCTACTCAATGCAATTGTTATTAACTAGTGCATAATCTCCCAAGATGTGCGAAATTGTATGCCGATGTCCTTTATGCAGAAACTGAGTGTGCCCAGTGGTTTCTCCGTGACCAGCCCAGACAAGCGTGGCTGGGTGATCAACCCATTGGGGTCCGAAAAGCCGTTCCCCATCTGGATGATGGGAGCCAGCATCCTCCCTGCCTCGCTGGTTTTCATTCTTATTTTCATGGAAACACAGATTACCACGTGAGTCACATGACTCTGTCTGTTACATATTTATATTTAATGTATTGATGAAATGAGCCTATACACTTGAACAAAAACGGCATTTTCAGTTATTGGGAACCCAATGATAATGGATAATCCTTACTTTGCCTCTCAGTCTGATTGTTAGTAAGAAGGAGCGGATGCTGGTGAAGGGCTCTGGCTTCCACCTGGACCTGCTGATCATTGTGGTCCTGGGAGGGACATCGGCTCTCTTTGGACTGCCCTGGATGGCCGCTGCCACAGTGCGCTCAGTCACCCATGCCAATGCCCTCACTGTCATGAGCAAGGCTGTTGCCCCCGGAGACAAGCCGCGCATACAAGAGGTCAAGGAGCAAAGGGTGACAGGGCTGCTTGTTGCGATCCTTGTGGGTAGGTCCTCCAAACTGCCTCCCCAGTCAAAGCATCTTTAAGGTTTCTAGCTACATTTTGGTGGCACAAGCTCTTTCCTTAGTTTCCTTAGCCCTTAGCATCAAGGCGGATCTGAAAAAATAACTGGGTGTGACCCAGTTTGCATCCAGTTTAGTCTTTGGCAAGCACTGAGGATGAGGATGACACAATAAAAGAGGATAAGGCTAAGTCCTCAATTGATCTCATCCCCAGGCATGTCCATTGTGATTGGAGACCTTCTGCGTCAGATCCCCATTGCAGTGCTGTTTGGGATCTTTCTATATATGGGCGTGATGTCACTCAATGGCATTCAACTTACAGAGCGTATGCTGCTGCTGCTTATGCCACCAAAGTACCACCCTGACCAAATCTACATTCGCAAGGTAAAGATTGAAGGCCATGGAAGAAAAGGAATTGGTTGGGGAAGAATGACAAAACGCATAACAATGTAACTTGTATTAAATCGGTTTACCCCATAGCTAAGCTTTATCAGTGTCTGTAATCTATGCAAACAAATGTGCATTTTTGCATAGAACTTGCGGTATTCATTAGAAGTAAACATTGTGTCTGCAGGTACGGACGTGGCGAATGCACCTGTTCACCGGTATCCAGTTGGTCTGCCTGGCAGTACTGTGGGCGGTCATGTCCACTGTGGCCTCCTTGGCCTTTCCCTTTGTCCTCATCCTCACTGTCCCTGTAAAAATGTTCCTACTTTCCCGAATCTTCACCACCCGCGAAATGCAGTGTGTGAGTAAACCCTGTACACCGTGGCTCATCACACACTCCACACGACCTGGTCTTCAACTGTATAAAGAGGAAATCTTAAGAAAAGAGTGTCATCCCAGCCAGGAAATGGAGGGGGTGGGGGTCTGTATTGATCAGGAACTCTATATAGGCCATAACTTTCTTTAAGCAGGACAGATTATTTTTAAATAATGGGTCCAGTTAGTCAATAAAACCTGGTGAAAAGTGATGAGTAAAAAAATTGGAAAATTAAAAGTATTGGTGACTTGACTAATTCGAGCCATTTCTTTGTACCGCAGCTGGATGCAGATGATTCGGAGCCGACCTTTGATGAGAAGGAAGGGCAGGACGAGTATACTGAGATGCACATGCCAGTGTGAGCCGTGCCCACACCTTCCTCTGTCTGTGGCCATGCTAGCTTGCCAATCAGTTAACCAGCCAATCGGAAGAAAGCACCAGGGACCCACCCTCCTGAGGGCTCTGCATTCTCTTTCAATGTTTGTAATGTTAGTTTTATTGTCTAGGATTTTAATTTAATTTATTTTTGATTAATGGATCTCTGTATAGGCAAAGACACAGAGTGAAACCTCTCTCATTGCAAAAAGGAAAACTTCATGATCTTGAGCTTTCCTGGCAAACACATCATTTTCATGTTGTGATATTTTAAGAATATAATCTCTTGATACAACACAGGCAAGACAGTGTTGCATGTTAGTTGGATGGGTAGAGGAGGAAACTGAACGTATCCATGTGTATAGCAGTACAACTGAAGCGGAGATAATTTCTGGCCTCCACAGCATTTAACTGCTGGACATGGGGAAACTCACTGCTCTTGACACAAATTTAGACAATCGTAAGATCGCTACCTAAGAAGTTCTGTGCCGATATCAGTCAGCCATAAGTCTATACGCCTTAAAATAAAGAAGGTCCTTGCCGAAATCCGCACAAAGGGAATTTAATCTATCACCTTGTAGAGGTCATTATCTATCAGCACTTTATAGCAATGAGGGCAGGACACATGTATCTGATTTACCTATTTCAAGTTAGAATCTATTATAAGTGACCACAATAAAATCTAATCCATTTTAAAATTCAGATCAATTGATTGCTCCAACTAGAGGCCTGGAAGGTATGGTCCTGGAAAAGTTTGTTTTGAGTTGAACTGCAGGAAAAACATTTATCGGATGCATCTTTAACTATAGCACTCTAACTGTCCTACCCCTGTTGGTTAATGGGGAAAATGTATACTATTGTGAAATGATTAAATATTTGCTGTGTTCAGAGAGAATTTCAAAAACTGATTAGTGACTGATAACATGCCCTATGAAACTGTTCAGCACCTCCTGTGAAACTTGTTCAAGCTGAAAAACCTTGGTAAGTGTTGTTGTGCATTGTATGTAGAAAAACGAATCGGATCTTCTGCGTTCCTTGAAATTTTGCTGTCCAAACTAATCCAACATACAGGAGAATCCAGTATTGTTCTATTACACACAGCTATAACCTAAGGCAACACAAGGGCTTTCTGAATATGCTGGGTATTGCAGGAGTGTAGAAAGAGAAGGAAGGGTTCTCAGAGATTACAGAACAAGTTGCACAGAAAAAAAAAGGCTGTTCTGTAGAGTAGACCAGACTTGTCAGTACTATCCACCATGTATGTATTTGGGTGTGCTCTGCATGAATCATTGTAGCATTCAAGCTTACAAACCTGTGCAGCTACAGTTTAAATTATCCATAACTGTTACCAGGCCTTACACTAATGAAAGATCTTTTTTAACAAATCAACAGCAATATGTGTGACTTCAGTATAAAGTCAAATTTTAAAAAGCTTACCAATGCAATGATGCTAAGGTGACGTGTTGTCATATTTAATGGATTATGGACAGTGCTCTCTTAACAAGCTGCATTTCTTGTCGACAAGGGCTTTAATCTGTGATTCCGCAATTCATTTTTCAAATGCGTGCAAACTAGCATCACTTGAATGCCTTTACTGTTTTCTAACCAAAATACACAGTTATGGTTTGTCATCACTGTTGCGGTGTTTTAAAATTGAGCTCATGTACCCTACAGCCATATGTATTTATAGTGAAATTGCCTTGACTGAGCTCCAGGTCCAAGAAAATGACTGTACAAACTTGCATTTCCTTTTAAGAATGTTAAGTGAACAGGAGCCACCTACACAGCAACTGGTGCTTTTTCCAGAGTGCTTCACTACTTAACATTCAACACTAACCAAGCCTTATAACAAGAATAATAGTGGAGGGCACTGTATATCAACATGTAAGCAGACCATTGGTTTTGGGTCAAGAATCGCACCTGTGGGAATGGGAAGGGACTTTTTTTTCTTTAAACGACAGAATATATCTTCACGAGCATTGAGGAACAAACCATGAGACCAGCTTTAATTTCCCATTGGAGTGTAGCTGAAATTGACAATCACTAAACTAGTCTGGTTGCAGAATGCATTGACCTGCTTTTCAGTGCAATTCTCAGCACACTTTTTGCCAAAGTTTTATTTTGCTTTCAATTTTTTATATTTTGTCAGAATGAGACACTTTATATTTGAGGGATTGGAATCTTCCAGGAGAACGCAGAGATCTTTTATTCTGTTTTTAAGGCAATGCTGTGTACTGCCACGAAAATAGATTTGTCAGGTAGCGTTTGCTCCCTCGTGGCTGATTGGTTTTGTCAGGTAGCATTTGCTCCCTAGTGGCTGATTGGATTTGGTAACTTTGGGGTTCAAGTACTTTGAGCTAAATACAGTACAAGTATTTCAGCTTCTTCCACCAGTTCTCTAGAAATGCAGTCTGTTCACAAAATGATTAGGGCATTCCTCCCTGAACACTGCAACCAATCTTTTCACCATTGGCCAATTGAGATCAGTCTCTTCGTCCATTTTTTGATCTATACTGGAGCACAATTCTTACGTTGTAAATTATTTTCTAATCAGTTTAAAGGCATCAAATAAATCACTTTTGGTGAATGCAGAACAATTACAGTGTATGTAAATATAGCATTCCTGGACTGTGGTCCATCAGACAGGATGAGCTTTTTCAGACATTTCTTTGTGCCTTGTCTGTTATATTTTATGTTGGTGTCAAGAGCCTGCCATAGATGTCACTCAAACATACCCAATTCTAGCTCTGATGTCACCAGCACTGAATGTTTCACTAATTTGATGATTGGCTTCATCTATGAGTAGGCTCAAATTAAATCCATGCTCTAAATCCCCCTCTACAGACATAAATTGACATTCCAGAGCACAGCACTTAAACACCAAATGAGAATACATACTGTAGATTACCCGCCAATGTCTAGTTTGTCCTCTTCTGTTCTTGTGGGTGTTTCACTCCAGTCACATATGCTGAGCAGCTGCCTCTTGGGGTATTCCATTTTATCTTCATAATAGCCCTCCTTTAAAATGGCTGCCATTTCAGTCAAGTGGTTTTCTGGGTTTGGTTTTGGGTAATCATTGGTCTGATTCTTAGCCTTCAAAGCATGACTGCACTTTTCATGTGATACTGTTTTCAGTACTTTTTGTTTTAACAGTGTGAGTTTTTGAAGTTCATGTTCCTTACACATTATATTTAGGATGTTTAAATACATGGTGGAGGATTTTTTCACAAGTGTTAGCTAAGCTTAGTTATTTTTAGTTAAATTAATGTGTATCGGGTATCTTCAGGGGGTGGCACTCCATAAAATGTCTAAAGGTCTGCTGAGAAATGTAAGGGGATAAGAGTGGATTTTGGGAAGGACTGTGTATAGACATTGCTGTATTAGGAAGGACAATCCTATAATGACATCTCAAACATGGCAATTCATGTAATTTGATGAATTATGGTTTTAAAATTTTTGTAATTCTCATTGCTAAGTGGTTTTCTGTATATATCTAGTTCAAATAACTATGACAAATAAAATTAATTTTTACATAGAAGGGTGTGTATGGTTTTCATATTATTTGTACCAACTCAGTCCAGTTTTCTAAAAGTATTCTACCTTTTTGATGCCAAGAGTTTCATTCAAGCCAATTGCATAGATGCACAAAAAGTACTGTTAGGCTAGTACTTATTTAAACTAGTTCACAAGCTATCATTGTACAATATGTAAAATGTTCTTGCAAATAACAAGACACTGCCCATCTTATTTTCAGGTACTCTTACGAGCGATACTATAACCTCTGCATTTGAATGGATCTCTATGGGAATTGGGAGGTGGGACTAGATTAAGCTGTAAATTACATGGGAATAGTATGGAACCCATGATTGGTGACGTCATGTGACGCTGTAATGGCGACATGTAGTCCAGCTGTGTCTCGTGTTCGTGTTTGTTCATTTGAATGTATTTTGTTGTCGGGCTTTTGTCTTGTTTTTTTTCATGCGCGTCTGTTGTGGTACAGGCAAGCAGGCTGGAGATTTTCAGGGCACTCCTGCCGTTTTTTTTTTTTTTTTAAATAATATTGACGAATTGTCTAGTCGGGATAATTTTGTTTGTCGTTGTCACCACGGAGACTCATTCGCAACATATGCTCGGGAATGTCCGTTGGATCTGCAGCAACAAAGTACAATCGCTCTTCACCAGAGTTGAAGATGTCTGGAATGATCCGGGAGTGCAGGCAATCTCCAAAAGGCAACCAGGGAAGGGAAGGAGAAGATAATGCAGGGGAGAAGCGAGGCGACAAGTGGGAAGGCTGACGCAGTTCGGCGCTGTTTTTACAGTGTAGAGACCGCAACACCGTGTATGGAGGAAAGTCGTAGAGGCGGAGTTTGTGTGTTGGACTGCTTAATGACAATGGACATCTCGGGACAGCGGGGGCTATTTTTAATCATGGCTGTATTCCACTTTAACTTAATTAGTTTGATTAATGCAATGATTCTATTGAATGTCTTTATTTGATATGTTTGTGTCTGTCTTTTTTGTTGATGCTGGTGGCTACGACTGAAGTTCCCTAAAGGGAAAATAAGTTATTCTATTGGCTAAATGGCTTTGTCATCAAGGGTCTGCGGTATAAAGCAAGCCTCAAACCACTTATTTTTCCATAGCGTTCAATAGAAGAATGATTCAGGAGAAAAAACCCTTAAAATGATTAAATACACTGTCCCCAAAAGGTCTTAATGAGGAGTTTGATATTAGACCATTTCAAGTCTGTTATTGTCCTGTTTTTATTCATGTATCCCATATTTACTTAATAACACATTTGTGTACTTGTCTGATGTCCTGGCCCATTTGGATGGTCTTATATTAATCATATCATTAATGGTTTTCTTTCTGATGTTATCTTTGATACTCTGAGCTTGTACAATTGTATGTACAGCTGATAATATATATTGTGCTATTACGTAACCGGTATATTTATTTATTGAACAATGAGTATTTGTAATGTGTAAAACTTCCTTTATGATGAAATGTAATGATATTCACACTTTATCTTGTGTATATATTTCTATTTTTCCAGGTGTGTATCTTCATTCCTAAGATTTCTGACATGGTGACCTGCCCAGTGTCCTATTGTGTAATCTTGAATTGAGGCGTTTCTGATGTCACTATTTGTCTATTTATACAGGTATACTCGCGTGATCACCCTTACCTGACGAAGACCGATTTGGTCACGAATGTAGCTAGATAATAAAATTATCACTTGGGAGCATTATAGCAGTTTGCTGGTGTATATAGCGTAGGCTATATTTACAAAAATCTATAAATTTGATAAGGTAAAACATTAAATAGGCTATCTTTTCTTTGTACTGTTTTCAATTAAATATATGTAAGAAAATTTACAAATCACTGCTTTCATGTGCATTTTACATACTTTTTTGGAATTGGGGGTTTGTATAATATGGTAGCGAGCGCATCTAAAGACAGATCAGGGGGATTCACTCTTTGCTTTTATTGCAAGCCAATGTTCTCAGTAGGCTACACCGAGGATTACACTGATTCAAACATGCAGACCAAGCATTTTTATACTGGACTGGCACCAGTGGCGTAAGGTAGTTACGACGGGCCCCAGTGCACGCTATTATGACGGGTATGGCAAGCTATATTAACATTTATTCCAATAGTTACTAGTATATTTCAGTTTTAAGAGTAACTTTATATTAGATACTAGTACTTATTATTTAGTGACTACTAACTATTCCAATAGTTACTAGTAACTATTCCATTTTTACTAGTACAATGTTTTTAGATGCTCGTAACTATTCAGAAAGATATCCCCAATCCAGTAAGTCCTAGTAACATTGACAACGTGATATCTACGTGGCATGCAAATTGGCTGCTAAATATTAATGAGGACCACACCACACTAAAGACATCAATCGGCAAGCCGTTTTAACATTTATTCCAATTGCCGGACCCTGCTGTGTGCCGAGTCGACCACTGGATGGCTTCTCGCTTGCAATTCAATAAAATTTGACAGTATGCCTAGCCTATTTCAAAGTCCAAAATCAGCAGAAATCTTAGCAAGGAAATATAGTGATGTTTTCACAACGAAACATAACTTATGTTTGCACAACTCATCCAAATATACAGCTTTTCATACCTGAGAAAGAATGGAAGAAATCCGTTATAAAATAACCTAGGGCCTACAATAGACGAATGCGCTGCAATATTATATTACTGAATAAAAGGCCTAAAACAGGGGTGGGGAACCTCATCCGCAAAGAGCCGGTGTGGGTGCGGGTTTTTGTTTTAGCCCAGCCCTAAGACACCTGATTCTACTTATCAAGGTCTTGATTGAAGACCATGATTAGTTGATTAGTTGAATCAGCTGTGTTAGTGCTGGGCTAACACAAAAACCTGCACCCACACCGGCTCTTTGCGGATGAGGTTCCCCACCCCTGGCCTAAAAACTACATCTTTAGCTTATATTATACTACTAAACACAACATTGTGATAATCATGTTGGTCTGATTGCAACATTAAGATAGCCTACTTATAAGGCTATAGGGTAATAACTAACGAAAAGCAACAAGTGCAACTTTATTCAGCCAACGATGGATCCACAGTTAACGTGCAACATAACACTTGCATCGTCTGGCCTGGTGGGATCCGTTGAGAATGGCCTCCTTCAGTAGCCTATGAGAAACAGTATGAAAGACAATAAGCACACGCTGCTCAGCGCTTGTTACATGTCATCAAAGATGCGAGAGCAGACTATGGTTTCTTTTTTTTAAATATTACAATATTACAGAATATAATATGGAATATTATTACAGAATATAATATTAGGCTACAGAATTTAAAAAGAAAATGTGATCGGGTCCTCACGGGTCCATACGGTCAAGTCAGTTTCACATGTGCTTACCCGAGACCCGCGGCTATTATATCAGTTCCGACCCGTACCCGTGAAACAAGTCAGAATTTTGGACCCGTGCCCGCTCGGGTGTTCAGGTTCGGGTGGACCCATGAAGACCTCTAATTCGCGTAACCATAACGCCCTCTACTGACGAGAATGAGAACATATTTTATCCTTTTGATAGCCCACAATTACATTAAAAGAGTTTGTAGATGAGCTGTATTTAATGTCTAATTAAATACAATGAACAGCACCACCTGAGCAATGGATCATGAAGAAGCATGTAAATGAATTAACCAAGTCTATATGGAAACATGCATGCACAATAGGCTAGACGCAAACACATTCTAGCTGAAAGAAAGACATACAGCCTAAATACACTGCTCAAAGAAATTAAGGGAACACTTAATCAACACAGTATAACACCAAGGCAATTAAACTTCTGGGATATCGATCTGTCCAGTTAGGAAGCGTAAACGATTGTGAATCAATTTCACCTATTTTGGTGCAAATGAAAGTGACAACAGATGGACAGGAGAGGCAACAGCAAGACAACCCCCAAAAAGTAAATGGTTTTGCAGGACTTAAATGGTTTTTTCACAGACCATTTCTCTCTCCTTATCCTTCCTGACTGATTGTTCTCTAGTTTTGCATTTTGCTAGTGCCCTTGTCAATACTGGTAACATGAGGCAGTACCTGTAGCCCATTCAGGCTGCACAGGTAGTCCATTACATTACATTATAGGCATTTAGCAGACGCTCTTATCCAGAGCGACTTACACAGCATTTTTTTTGCATTTATACATAGTATCCATTGATACAGCTGGATATATACTGAAGCAATGCAGGTGAAGTACCTTGCTCAAGGGTACAACGGCAGTGTCCGACCTGGGAATCGAACTGGCAACCTTTCGGTTACAAACCCAGTTCCTTAACCATTATACCACACTAGTCCAGTTCCTCCAGGATGTCACATCCATACATGCCGTTGCAAGAACGTTTGCTGTGTCTCCCAGCACAGTCTCAAGAGTGTGGAGGAGATACCGGGAGACGGGCCATTACACGAGGAGAGCTGGACAGGGCCATGGAAGGGCAACAATCCAGCGGCAGGACCAGTATCTGCTCCTTTGTGCGAGGAGGAACAGGAGGAGCACTGCCAGAGCCCTACAAAATGACCTCCAGCGGGCTACTCGTGTGCATGTTTCTGACCAAACTGTCAGAAACAGACTCCATGAGGGTGGCATGAGGGCCCAACGTCCTGTAGTGGGACCTGTGCTCACAGCCCAGCACCGTGCAGCTCGATTGCCATTTGCCAGAGAACACCAGAATTGGCAGGTTCGCCATTAGCGCCCTGTTCTCTTCACAGATGAGAGCAGGTTCACACTGAGCGCATGTGACAGACGTGAAAGAGTCTGGAGACGCCGTGGCGAATGTTATGCTGCCTGCAACATCATCCAGCATGACCAGTTTGGTTTAATTGACTTGGTGTTATACTGTGATGATTAAGTGTTCCCTTAATTTTTTTGAGCAGTGTAGTTAGTACAGCCTAAATAGTTTGCATAAGTAAAACATGGAAATACATGAAGTTTTTCTTTTGCCATGACATTTGTGAAAGACAAACCAGAGCGTTGCAGCGAGGGACGCTATAGCAGGCAACAACAGTAAACAACTTTCTTGTTCGATCTGTGCTTTCTTCCAGTTTTCCTTTCACAAATGTCATGGCAAAATAAAACTTTGCGTATACTGAGGTAGGCTATGTTTCGACCCTAATGTTGGCTAACAAGCTTAATTGGACAAAGCATATTTCCCAGGAATCTTAGCCAGAAAGAAAACAATAGATAGCCTACTACTAAGAAAGTAGCCTACCAGAGATTATTTTTATTATTATTATAATTAAAAGTGTTTGCAGTAAAACTACATTGTCTGCAGATTAGTGTAGACTAGCTGCATGTTCGGAGGCTGTTGTAATTTTTGACACAGATATGTTTGGGGAATTGGAGGTTTATAAATCTGATCTCTTCTGATATTAGTTTATAATAGGCTATCATGAATTCTTAATGTATTATCGTAAATTCTTAATTGTGCTAGTAGTTAATTTTATGGTGACATTGTGTTATGAGTGAAAAGGATAAACTGAACAGAGCTGAAGAGAAGAAATGAATGAAGACATAATAAAGAAATGTTGGCTGAGGCGAGCGTTCAAGGTTCGGTCAGAGAAGAGCAAGAGCACAGCAGGCTCCACACATTTGTGCGAGATTAACACATGTAGCCAACGGCACTGTTATTTATAGATTTGTTTTACATTAATGCAACAACGCGATGTTTACCAGATGATATTCTGCATTAAGACCTTTTTATTTGCTTGACAAATGGTCATGGGATAGGCTACCTGTTCCCATAACGTAGCTAGCCTGCATTCTGCCGTGGTGTCCAGTGACTGAATTGTTTCACGTGATGTCAGTGTCCGTCTGACTATCACCATTTCGCTGTAGTACAAGTGAAACATTGAACAGTTCATATTTTTAACGTATTTTGCCTTTGCAATAAAAATACGTTTGTTAATGTGAAAATAATAATAGTGTAATAAATCAAAAGTATTTAACAATTGCATATAAACTTGTGCCCAGTTCGGCTCGAACCCCCAATCCTCTGTGATATAACCTCGTTCCCAGTTTTATCTCCGTCTCACGAGGAGATAAAGCCTGGGAAATAAATACTGCCGAAAGTGTCTATAGGGTAGGATTTCTGGTGTATGTACCCCCCGATAAAAATTGATAGTAGTACGTTTTACTAGTCCGCTAATAACTCAATTTTTCTTGAACAAACGTACAGCGTTCGCTTCTTCTCCGTTCGAGATTTAATAGCGTCTGCTTCGTTCTTTGTTTAACTGGGAAATGTAAACAGATCTGCACCGCTTTACCGGAACTTCCTGTAGCCCTGTACATTCGTTTAGACACTTTAGGAGATATATGTTGTCCAGCCTACTGTGATATATAGCCATATAGCGATTTTACTGGTGGTTGGCAAACCGGAGAGCATGCTGGATGTCTGCCTCATGTTTATGCATTGAGTCATTTGAATCTCAAAATAGATTTTTACTAGTTGTTATTCGAGTTGAGGATATCTCCAATTTAATAGATACTAGTTGTTATTCTGATCTAAGATATCAACTATTTGCTTCTGACAAGTACCTATTCCAATAGTGACTAGTATCTATTTCAGTTTTACTAGTAACTATTCATTAGATACTAGTAGCCTACTTATTCTTTAGTGATTAGAACTATTCTAATAGTTACTATTAACTAAGCCAGCATCCCAGCGTGACTTAATTGCCTCTTTGTGTCTGTGGAGTGGAGAGGGAGAGAGAAAGGCAGATCCTAGGTCAGGTCAACCAGAGCAGGCCTCTTGATACCAAGGTTGGCTACTATGGATTTGTCTATGAGCAAAGTATTTTCTATCGAAGGACATAATCTAAAAGCTGTTATACAGTATGTGTGTGTATAAAAATGCATTTTATTCATGATGTGCTTTTCATGGACCGAAAGCACTGGATGCAAACAATCGTATAGTCTGGTCATTTTTATTACATTTCCAAATGTACCAATCATTTACCGTGGAAATATGCAATTCAGATGTGGCATTTGGCATTTTGATGTGGCATATAAAAGTTTGAGTGACGATAGTCGCCATGGTAAAATTAAAAAACAAAAAACTCAGCGCCAATTTGACAATAAATAATTTAGGAAAGATTGGTAGTATGCTTTGGAATAGAGCTAGTTTAATTACTGTGGGCTACAATAGCCAAATATTGTTTGTTATAACTTGGCCTCATTTTGATATCAATAGGCTACTCTTTTAACGACAGGCCTATTTTTTTGTAAGTTTTAATTAATGACTTACAGACAGTGCTTTGTAGGCTATGCGTGAGTCACTTCGCATTTGTGTATGGCGAAAACGTTTTTTGTTGAGATGTAATTAGCTAACGTTAGCATTTATAGCCAACTTTCACATGTAGCTAAAACATAGGTTGTAGCATAATATGCATTATTCCCCGGTATATTGCATTAAAACACTAAAATAACGGTTTAATAGCAGTTGAATTTATAAAAGGTGTGGAATGTCCAATATAAAATGTACTTCACCGCAGGTACTCATATAACGTTAGCGGTCTGAGAAGGAAAAAAGTTTTAGCGAACTGACGTTAGCATAGGCACATGTCCGTTCACACTCGCCGCCTAAAAACCAGCTAACGTTAGGCTAATTAATGCCAGGTCTATTTACAGGCCACACAAATGATTGCACTGTTAATAATCTATTAGTGGATTTCGTTAACGTTACCTATCAAGATATGTAGCATTAGCTAGCCAAGATAGATGTAGTAATATGTAGCTAACTGTTACTAGCTAACACTCTTCTCCATAATGAACCGTTTCCTGTCCCGTTTACCCTTGCGTTACGTTAGCTAAGTAATTGCAATCAGGTTTGATATTGTTCACTAACAACAAAATATATGTAACGCAACAATTTTAATTATACAAACCATCACATGCAAGTTACATTACTTCAGCCTGCGCCTTTGTCTCCTTTTTTTCTCGCACGCTTTCCCTCACAGTTCCTCCCCCTGCGGCGTTGGGCGGAGTTTCATACCGAACCATACGCTCCTTTTGTCGGATCCGTTTCGACCTGACTCCCCGGGGTTTATGGCTAAGAACTGAGGCGATAAAAAGCCCCAGCACCACCACAACGACACCCTTTCTTCGTAATAAAGTGTCTAGTTTGTTAATGAAAAGAACGGTGAGTGACGAATTATTATAAGTAACATTTTAAACGATTTTATTGTAGTTTCACCCGAGCAATTGTAACATTCATGGCGGCTCTGCAGTGTGGGATTTTGGGCGCAAGCAGTCTTTTTTTAATCTGAAGCTAGTAGATAAGGTAATTTTTTAAATAAAGTAATACATTATCAAGCTTACGTTCGAATGAACGTCGTAGGATATTTTGTACCACCGAACACATAACATACGTTAGCCCATGTCGGGAAAAACAGACTAACGTTAGCTTGCTAGCTAAGTTGGTTCGCTAAACTACGTAGCTAACGTTAACAGTAACGTTATATAGCAGGCTACCGTTATATAGCTAACGTTGGCTAATTTACCGAAATGTCATAGCTTTGGCGTAATCCTATTAACAGACAAGTGCAGTATATTGACACATACTGTGAAATTGCCAGTGAGAAAACGAATTTAATTTGTAATAAATGTTCCTCTGATAGCTAGCGTAACGTTAGCTCGAGCTTAAATTCCAGTCGAAGCTTGTGAGCTGAATTAGGACGCCATTACATTAGAGGCCGCTATCGGATATTGGGCCAGTTTCTCTACTGAGGGGAAATAAAATCCGATCTTTGCTTCAAATACATATTGATGGAGTTGTTCTCACTACGTAACGTTATATGTGGATATAATTTATTCGCGTTTGGTGTTATTTTCTTCGTATACAGTATTGTTCTTTTAAAATAGTGTATCGTCATTCATGAAATTCGTTTGTTTATTTAAGATGTTCCACTCGATGGAAAGGGGGAGGGCAGCTGGGCAAATGCTTAAATTGACCTTGGAAGTATGCGGGCCTGACACTAAACTGCAAAGTAGCGGTTGGTTGGGTGCGTGCATATAGGAGTGAACCATGTTGACAGTTTGACTCCCATAATGTGACCGGTTGTACTCTTTCCTGCATGGATTTTGTGGTCTCTAACTGATAAGGGTGATGTATTAGGTAGACTGGTCATTGCATGCAATTTTGTTAATTTATTGATCAGGGTTAACTTGTTTAAAGTTTTAAAATTAGCTGGACTGCCCTGGTCAAATATGGCATAATTTAGACAGCTGTTTGTGTGGTGTTATGATAACAGGAGGCGGCAAGCTAAGAGACAGTCTGGTGCATGCTACCAAATCTTAACTAACCTGCTTATATGGCATGGTTGAACATATCTAGTTAAATATAAATATATGCTTACCGATGTATAACTGAGCAATTTGTGTGTCGTAAAAGTGGTTTATTAACAGGACACGCATTTAGACATGCTGGTGAGAACTCAGGCCATGTAGTCTATTTCACAACATGCCTTCCGAAAGCCAGTGGGCGATGTCCTGCCTCCTAAACACAATAATCAGTATGGACATGCCCACCCAAACATGTTTCAACACGCCTTGTTATAAATATGCTTCATCGGGAACTATTATCACTGGTGTAATTTCACTGCATTTGTGATATTAGTAAGTATGGTAATTAGTACAGGCATTGCTTGCTCTTTACAGTAAGTTGTCCACATCCAGAGTAGACTATAGCCTATTTATTAAATGTCTAACATGGTGAATCCAGGCCACAGATTTGACACATTATGTACCATTCATTTATAGCGATGTGTGAATTAGATGCAGATGTCTGAAAACAATGTTGATGCCTGTAATGTATAATTCTGTTATTAGCAGGAAGTGAGCTGACACCATCCAGATACAGACCTGGGCATTGTTATCATTTTTGATGCATCTAAATAATAGCTATTTTGCATCTCAATGATCACAGTTTCTACATTTATGGCAGGACACATTATTCTCCCTGTGCTGTAAGTTGAATAGCTCTGATCGATAGTGTTGGTCTTAAGTCACTTCCAAAAAGGAAATAATCCAAGATTCCACATGTCATGATTTTGTATAATGTAGACCTTTGAGTCTTCAGTCAGAAGGAGAGATGACTCGACCAGATACTTCATCTGCCATTCAGAATTTGTGGCGAAACAGTTGGCCTTTCTTTAATGTTTGTCAATATGGTGTACATTAATGTCTTTGTATTATCCTGTGAACATGGCTAAATTCACCATCGCGTGTGATTTGTAGACATTTTCCAGTGATGAAACTTCATGAGTTTGACAAAAAAAAACATGATCCTTCTTAGATAAACTGTTCCAGTAGTCCCCTAACATAAGTGTTCTTTGTATTTCTGTTTCCCACCCTTGAGGTTTAGATCAAGACAGGACAGCTTTTGAGAGCAGGACTGTGTTCTGTTTTTGAAGTGGTGACTAATAAGGAATTTGTTCCTAGGTTGTCTGAGAAGCAAAGGCCAGTCTCGTGGGTCACTTGTCAGCGGCCCGGAGAGAGTCCAGAAAGAGCCACCTATATTTCCACAATGAACGGCGACGGTAGCCAGGCCACAGTGATGCGTCTCAAGGCAGAACTAGGTACAGCACATCGAGCACACTGCTTTGTAATGATGCTGTCTTGACAGAATCAAGGTTTTTTTGTTTGTTTGTTTGTTTCTTGGTCAGGAATACATTCTCCATGTAAGAAATGTAATGCGTTTCATACCCCTCCGTAATAGTGTTTACCTATGTGCTGTGCCTATATCGTGTTGTGTGTGTGTGTGTGTGTGTGTGTGTGTGTGTAATAACCGTGGGACAGGTGGAGATGCCTGGAATAAGGAGGACTGTCTGACATTGCTGGAGAGGATTCGTAGCCTGCTGCCCGATGTAGATGGCATGAAGTACAAGACAACAGAGTCACACTTTGATTGGGAGAAGATCTGCTTCGGCTCCTTCACGAGTGACATGTGCAAGCAAAAATGGCATAAGGTCTCCAATGAAGTGAGTCATTAATCTGTGCAACCTTCCATGCTGGCTGTCCAAAAAGAGCTCCTTCCCAATCTTATTTGATCGATTCCACTCATACTCTTGCCCATAGGGCTTAAAAGTAAGGCACAACCACTTATCTAATGTAACGAGCACAGAAACAAGAATTATGTTAGTAATGTGATGAAACTAACCATGCTTGTGAATGCTAAATAAAATGTTTTGTGTACGTTGATTAAATGTTAACATTTATGCAGGTTTTGTTTAGATTTTTTTACATAATGATAACATTTAGAATATGTAAGCATTGCAAGGCTAAATTAATTGGTAAACTTCTTTTGTAACATAAAGGATATTGTAGGATTGAGTGGCTAAATTAATTGGTAAACCTCTTTTGTAACATAAAGGATATTGTAGGATTGAGTGGCTAAATTAATTGGTAAACCTCTTTTGTAACATAAAGGATATTGTAGGATTGAGTGGCTAAATTAATTGGTAAACCTCTTTTGTAACATAAAGGATATTGTAGGATTGAGTGGCTAAATTAATTGGTAAACCTCTTTTGTAACATAAAGGATATTGTAGGATTGAGTGGCTAAATTAATTGGTAAACCTCTTTTGTAACATAAAGGATATTGTAGGATTGAGTGGCTAAATTAATTGGTAAACCTCTTTTGTAACATAAAGGATATTGTAGGATTGAGTCTTTTGTAACATAAAGGATATTGTAGGATTGAGTGGCTAAATTAATTGGTAAACCTCTTTTGTAACATAAAGGATATTGTAGGATTGAGTCTTTTGTAACATAAAGGATATTGTAGGATTGAGTCTTTTGTAACATAAAGGATATTGTAGGATTGAGTCTTTTGTAACATAAAGGATATTGTAGGATTGAGTCTTTTGTAACATAAAGGATATTGTAGGATTGAGTCTTTTGTAACATAAAGGATATTGTAGGATTGAGTCTTTTGTAACATAAAGGATATTGTAGGATTGAGTCTTTTGTAACATAAAGGATATTGTAGGATTGAGTCTTTTGTAACATAAAGGATATTGTAGGATTGAGTCTTTTGTAACATAAAGGATATTGTAGGATTGAGTCTTTTGTAACATAAAGGATATTGTAGGATTGAGTCTTTTGTAACATAAAGGATATTGTAGGATTGAGTCTTTTGTAACATAAAGGATATTTTGTAGGATTGAGTTGTATTTTTGCATCAGATTATTTTGGGTCTGTCCTCAGGTGCGGAAGTATAGGACCATGACTGAGCTCATCATTGATGCCACGGAGAATGTGAAGTACCCTTATAGAGGCAAGAAGCTGAAGGTATGCAGCGTTCCAGGGGACTGCGTATTTTATCAATATGATTGACCATATGTTTTGTTTTGTCTCCGTATAAAATAACTGCGATAATTCATTTTAAATTGGAACGCAAATTCGTTTTTTCATAGGCCGCCGCGATAGTACAACGGTAAGAGCGCTGACTTTCAGTCAGCGCAGTTGTACTCCGAGGATCGGGGTTCGCGCCCCGGTCCTGCCATATCCGAGCGTGGCCGGTGCCCTGTGGAAGCGGCAATTGGCAGCCGCTTCCGGGTGGGGGGAGGGGCTCGGAGAGAATCGCTGCGCACGGGACCCAGGCGAGTCGCGGTCAGGAGCTCGAGGAGTCGCGCCCTGTAGAGGACGTGGCGCCCTCCTTCCTACTACTAGTACCGATAGACGGGATTGTGTAGCGGTGGTTCTCTAGCGGTTGCTACATGGGGGGGAATTGAATTAGAATAGGGGTTCAATTGGTTACTAAATTGGGAGAAAAAAGGGAAAAAATCAGAAACAAAAGTTAAAAAATAAAAAAAATAAAAAATTCGTTTTTTCATTTGTTCTTATGGCCTTGATTTTCCCCGCAGGTTTAATTACGATTAATGTACATTAATAGTTTTTAAAGCATTTTTCACAAGGTTCTATATGCGTTGATGTACTGTGATGAACATATTTCCTTTTGTTTTCATGTTACAGATAATTTTAATCATGTCAATAATTTGAACCAGACAATGATTGCACACTTTGCAAGGTCCTGAGAAAGGATGTGTACACTTAATGAAATAATAGTTTTGCAAGATTTTTAGTGTGGGAACTTTATTTTAATAAGCCTGCTCAGCTAAAAGGTGATGCCTGTTATTTGGATCAATAATGTGCACAGCCAGCCCATGCTTGTGATTTGAGTCGTGGCATCTTGTTCTTTTCCCAGACGCACCCAGACTTCCCCAAGAAGCCTCTAACTCCATACTTCCGCTTCTTCATGGAGAAGCGAGCCAAGTACGCCAAGATCCACCCAGAGATGAGCAACCTAGACCTCACCAAAATCCTCTCCAAGAAATACAAGGAGCTCACAGAGAAGAAGAAGGTGAATAAAAACTTGTTCCTTGGCTGGCCGTTTCTTTGCTGTTTTACTGCAGTGTGCTGTTACTTGAGTATTTTCTTGTGTGTTAGTTACAAAATACTAAAGCATTTTCTACGAAGGCAGAAAATCACTTTCAAACCTGTAGATTTGTACCTGCTTGAAAATCTGTGTTCTCTTCCTCTTGACTAAACCACTGTAACCATTTCTCCACTTTGGGAGGATAGCATTTATTCACAATAAATTAAATAAAAATATGTTTTGATAAAGCTAATGTGATCTCAATGTGTGTGCTGTCCAGGACCAGAATGCATCACCCATGGTTAATGTTCTTTGTTACCAGGGCACTGGCTTTGTAACGTCTGTTGATGACAACTGGAAGACTCCTTATTCCCTTGTCATTACAGCTCAAGTACATCCAGGACTTTCAGCAAGAGAAGGAATCTTATGAGAAAAATATGGCCCGTTTCAAGTAAGAAACGTTTTTTGCGCCATTATCTGAATGACTTAATGCATTTTTTTTTAGCTTGGGTTTAATGGGAAATTAAATGTTAGAAACTCCTAATTTCCCTTAAAACCACTTTATAAATTGAACAATATCTCACCTGGAATATTTCCAACATGGAAGGCATTGTAGGGATGTTTGTCAAATTTAAAGTTTTTCTTAGTGTTGGGTGCCATTTATTGCCAGTGTGCCGCCTGCAGGTTGCTCTTTCCCATTTCCATTGGGGCCTCACTTCCTCTGTTCTCCTGTCTCCTGCCCAGAGAGCTGTACCCAGATCTTATTGAGGTAAGGAAGAAATCTGACCTCCCAGAGAAACCAAAGACCCCCCAGCAGCTGTGGTACAACCATGAGAAGAAGGCCTACATGAAGCTTCACCCAGATGTGAGTGTGGAGTAGGCGTGCACTGGATGTTTGGGTGGGAAAGGAGGCAGTGACATGACATTGCGTAACTTCTTCACACATACTATTAGTGGCCATTTAAAAAATAAAATGTATTTGCAGTTAAGAATATTACCTCTGTAGATGCGCAAAGGGAAAAGTAGAAAATATTCAGGGAAAGTAATTAAATATTTCAATACTTGTGTTGATTTTTACTAATGTGTTGCATGGCCAGGTGGGGCCCAAAGAGCTGAAGGAGGTCCTGCGCAGACAGTGGTCTCAACTCTCAGACAAGAAACGGCTCAAGTGGATCAGCAAGGCCCTGGAGTTGCAGAAGGACTATGAGGTGAGTGTTCAGGTGTTGCAGAGGGTCCAACAGGATCCCGGTGTTTGTGATGTCTGTTAAGCCTGAAGGATGAGACCGAAGGAAGGGCAACAGGCTCATTTGTACTATTTAGAATTCAATCTGCCTCAAGCATCATTGCAAAGCAGCATTTGCATGTAATGCAAAGAAAAGGAAAAAAAAAATTGGTCTTAATGGGATTCCAATTACTTGCGTTGCAGGACAGCATGAGGGTGTACCACGAGGTCCACCCTGACTCCAACGTAGACGAACACATCAAGTCAGTCCTGACAAAAGCCGAGCGGAAGCTCAAGGACAAGTTTGATGGCCGGCCCACCAAGCCTCCTCCGTGAGCGCCCCTTACACAATGCCTTAGCACTCATTGGTTTTTTTGAAACCGTTTGCATCTTTGGGAACATCAACATTTGGCGACTGGGTTTCCTGGAGGTGTATAGTAGGTTCCTCTCTCCCTCCTTCCACGTCCGTGATGTCATTTTCTCCCTGCAGGAACGGCTATTCCCTGTACTGCGCAGAGCTTATGGTGAACATGAAGGACGTACCCAGCACGGAACGCATGGTGCTGTGCAGCAAACAGTGGAAGATGATGACACAGAAGGAGAAGGACATGTTCCAGAAGCGGTGCGAGCAGGTCAGGCAGGCTTTTAAACCCTAAAGCTTTTAAAAGCCATTGGGACCCTAAAAATCTCTATTCATATCTGGCGACACAATGCAAAACGAAGTACGTTGCTCACAATTATGAACAGTATGTGAAATGCTAAAATACATTTTCAGCCATTTTAAAGTACATACAGGAGTTTCTTTTTGGACTTTTGACATGGCTTTTTTCAGTGAGTTTTTCCAGTATGTGTGGAAACTACTTTCAACCCACATTTTCAGACAGGAAATCTATTCCACTATTATGTGACGTAATGATGCTGTTTTCAGACCTGACTTTAACTTTATTTTATTTGTCTTCAGAAAAAGAAGCAGTATGAGGTGGACCTGCACAGGTTTCTGGAGGTAAACGCAGAGCTGTAGAGGGAGGGTATTTTTGTGTAAATTTTATCGCATGTTTGTCCTCATCCTCGTTTGGAATTTGGAATACCAAGCTACAATGGTAAACAATCTCACAGTTGCAATGTCCTCATCCATCAATTTGGGCGGCTGCATTATGCTATAATGTAGGCAGCTAGTCACTGCTAACTGGACACTATGTGAGTGACTGGTTTGTGGTACAGCAGGAATACAGAGCGTGTGCGGTATACATGTCTCCCAGTTACTCAGAGCTCGCTCTTTTCCCAGAGTCTACCAGACGAGGAGCGGGACAGAGTGCTGACGGAGGAGAAGCTTGGGGGGACCCGGCTTGCCATGGGGAGCACATGCAGCCCCCTCAGGGCCAAGTCAACTTTGAGCAAGGTATAAATGCTTGTCCCCCCCCCCCTTCCTAAAGGAATGTAGTATTGAAAAGCACCTGAAGAATCACACTACTAGACGTGCACAGAAGACAAACGCATGAGTACCTGGGTGGCATTGAATTAGTACAGGTTTTAGATTTACCTAAAGTGACACTAGATATTAGTATATTACACATGGACTCTAGCAGACCATGCAACACTTCAGGAGCCTATACCCACTCTAATGATTTAATTGGTGATCCTTGACTTGTAAGACTTCATAAATGAACATACACCTTTTTGGACAAATCAAATGGCTTTGAATTTTTTTTGGTATAAGTCTTTTGAAAGCCTCTTCGCTAAAGGTAGGGGCAGGAGTGGTCAGTATCTGACCACTGTTTTATTTGTCCTGAGAGGCTAGGTGTGTAATTAAGGGTGGTGCTCCATTGCATTCTGCTCCAGGGGCGTACCCGTGACCCTGACTTGGACCAGTGGGTCCACGGCCTGGCCAAAAAGATGCAGGACGGGAGGAAACGGACACGGCTACCCGAGACGCCAAAAACGGCAGAAGAGATGTGGCAGCAAAGTGTTATCGGAGACTACCTCGCCAAATACAGGGTGAGGGGGCAGAGGGAAAAAAAGGGGCGGAGGTGTCCTTACAAGTTCTCAGTGAAGCTTTGTGCAGTGACCATATTTCCGTCTTAAAGAACATAGAGGTTGAGAGTACGACGTCGATCGAGTTCAGTCCACTTCCAGTCCCTGGACCATTTCAAGATTTGTTATTTCTTCAGGGTACCCATCAGTAAGCCACTCCTGAAGCTAAAGGTGGTTCGGTGAAAATTCATACTTTACTCTTAAGGAGCCACATCTTGTGTGTGATTTTCCCAGAGAAATTCGAGGGGACATGAAGCACTCTGTAAAGTGGCTCTGGTTCGTTAGCTTTTTTACCTTAAATTAAATGTGACCTTGCGTTCAAATCTCAAATCCACCCGTATTTGCTGGTAAAAGTTTGACGAGCCGGCAACTGCTGCACCGCTGCATGTGGCACGTGGCCATCCCCAGTGTGGCATCACAAAACGCAAAAAGTTTTGAGTTTGTATTTTTTCTCAAAATTATTGGCACCCCTACGATTAATATTTGGTGACGCTTCCAGTGGAGAGGATAACCGCACTGAGCCTCTGCCTGCAATGTCTGACAAGGTTGAAGAATACTTCTGGAATCTTGGGCCACTCCTCCATGTAGAAAATGTCAAGATCCGTGATATTCTTAGCTTTGCGCTCGTGGACTGCCCTCTTCAATTCAGACCACAAGTCCTAAGACTGTGATGACCATTGCAAAACATAGATTGTGTGTTCCCGCAACCATTTCTGTGTTTATTTTCATGTATGTTCATTGTCTTGTTAAAGTCCATCTACGGCCAAGTCTCGGCCTCCTGGCAAAGGCAATCTGGTTTTGGGATAAAATGTCCTGGTACTTGGTGGAATTCATTATACCATCAATCGTAACAAGAGCCCATGGAACCATAGCAGCAAATTTCCCCCAAGCATCAATGATCCACCGCCGTTATTTTACTGTGGGTATCAGGTGCTTTTCCTTGTATGTAGTCTTCTTTTGTTGCCAAGCATGCTGATTGTGTGCATGGCCAAAAGGTTCCATTTTGGTCTCATCTGACCACAACATACAATTCAATGCTTGCCAATGTCCAGGTGCTTCAATTTATGGGTTGCTCTCTTTTGTGCAACGTGTAAAGAACTTGTTGACATGGAGGTGGCATCAAACAGTTGATTATTGAAAATTTATAACCCCAAGATTCCACTAAACTGAAACTGTGATCCTTGGGTTCTTCTTTGCCTACCTCACCATCTTTCTCATTGTGCGTGGGGGCAATATGTACATACATGCGTCCTCTTCCTGGCAGATTTGCAATCATTCCAAACCTCTGAAACTTTTTGATTATTGCCGTGACTGTGCTTAGGTATTTTCAGCTGTTTGTTTTTATTTTTATATCCGTTACCTGATTTGTGTAGGTCAACAACCATCTCTCTATTCTGAGTTGAAAGCTCTTTGTTGTCCATCAGCTTGGGAAAACCAAATGGTTTTATACATGTGCAACTTATTTATACCCTATTTATACCCTAGTAAAACAGGAAATGGTGAAAGGCAGCAATCCAGTTTCTGGAGACTGAGATCAATTAAGAAAAAATCACAGATGCCACTTTGTTTGGTTTTATTTTAAATATTTTTTAGGGGTGCCATGACCACTATGTTTTTGAGAAAAATACTATTACTAAAATTTTTTGAAAAATAAATAGATAAATAATTCTTAAAACAATTATTATTTTTATTAGAGCGAAAGTATTTTCCCCAAATGTTTCAGCAGAATATTTGAACTATTGTGTATTTTATACAATAATTTTTGCTCATTTTCATGAAGGGTGCCAATAATTCTGTTTGACTGTATATGGAGTTGACTGTATAAAAGGCAGACTGGTGTAATCGTTCTCTGTAAACAATACTCCTTTTTAAAGCTTAGAAAGCATTATCCTAACCCCAGCCAAATACAAATATTATCTTTTGTCACAGCAATGTAGAATTTAAACATTGATAGTCTGTACATTGATAAAATAAAATGTGATGATGACTGGCTCTTAACTGCCCAGAGGTCTTTATTGGTACCTGTGATGGTGCATTTTTTTCATCTGAAAGAAATTGACAGCAAATGACAGGTGTGTTTTTATTGAACAATATGCCGTTTCATTTCCATCTAAGTACAATGAGAAATAATTGTGTCTGTATATTTTTGGCATAAATGCTCACAATCTATTGCGACATATTCAAAATGTGTGGGCTAAATAATAGTAAGCGGAGGTAGAATAAAATCATACGACCCTGGCGGTCTCTTGAGAGCTTGAATTGATCCTCCCTGAATTATGCCATTGGTTTGTCTGTGTATACTGTCCTTGTGCATTTTAATCAAATGTCACGGGATAATTACTGACCCCCCCCCCCCTCCCCCACACCAATGCAGAACGATCGTAAAAAAGCACAGAACGCCATGGAGTCGGCATGGAAGTCCATGGAGAAGAAGGAGAAGATCCCTTGGATCAAAAAAGCGGCAGAGGACCAGAAGAGATACGAGGTTCAGTACAGCACAGTGGTCAGTGGCCAAACACTTTGACCCCTTTCGCATCCAGTGTGCTGAAGAAACATCAGTGCTGGTCATTCAGTATTTTCCTCTTTACACTGCATGTTACCAGGAATGTTATATTGTGTGTCTATGGCAGTGTTTCTCAACCCTGGTCCTGGAGGGCCGCAGGGTATGCTGGTTTTCGTTGTTACTCGGTACTTAATTGATCAATTAAAGCAGCCGATAAGTTAATTCACCACACCTGGTTTCAGCATACCCTGCGGCCCTCCAGGACCAGGGTTGCGAAACACTGCTCTATGGGATTCACTCTGTTAGTCACTGCACATACACTACCGTTCAAAAGTTTGGGGTCACTTAGAAATGTCCTTGTTTTTGAAAGAAATTTATACTTTTATTCATCAAGGTAGCATTAAATATAAAGTAATTAAATTAAAAATACTCACTTTAAGGGTTGTTTCTCCTGACTCATTTTCCTATTGAATTCTATGGAAAAATGAGTCAGGAGAAACAACCCTTAAAGTGATCCATCCATATCTATTGCATATCTGGCAGCAGAGGGATGGTTTTAGGCTCGTTTGATACCTCAGACCCTTGATAACTTACAGCCATTTAGACAACCATGTGTTCCATACTATTTGCATGTAATTTACAGCTTAATCTAGTCCCACCCCCCAAATCCCATAGAGATCCATTCAAATTCAGAGATGTTATAGTATGTCTTGTAAGACTAACTGAAAATTAAGATTGTTTTATGTTGTTGGGTCACAGACATCAGGAAGTCATGGCATGCAAAGGATATGAAACCAAATATTAAATATGATGACTTTATTTATTTATTTACATTTATGTTAATTACTTTTGGTGCCCTAAAATGGGGGGGGGGGGGACTATGTGTAAAAAGGGCTACAATTGCTAAAGTAGAAATATAATTCAATAGAAATAGTAGTTTCTAACATTATTAATGTCTGGACTGTATTTTTAATTTAATTACTTTATATTTAATGCTACCTTGATGAATAAAAGTATACATTTCTTTCAAAAACAAGGACATTTCTAAGTGACCCCAAACTTTTGAACAGTAGTGTATTACATCTAAAGTTCTGTACAGTAGCACGCAGGCTAATTTCATGAAAGCTGCGACTTGCAAGGTCTGCGTGATGCGATAGATTTCTCCTGCTCTTCTTGAAGTGTTTCTTGGCTTAGGGTCGGGTTAAATTGGATTTACAAGTTGTAATATAAAATGTGTTATTAATTGGATGTGCGAGATGCCTGTAGTCTTCACACTTATATTTTCAATTAGCATGCAATGCCTTTCTTGAAACAAGTCTCTGGGTAGCAGCATGCCCAGCAAAATATTTTCTGAGTTTTCTACCGTTAGCCGTTTTCTTTTTTTAATATTTAGGCATTTAATAAATATATGTAAAAATAGAAATATATGAGACATGCATTTTCTGAGTTGTATCCTCCAAATTCCGTATATATTTGTCACTGCAGTTTATCATGCCCCGTCATGAATGTTCATGAAAAAAAGTATGTCCGAATTGACTATTCATGAATAACTGAGGCCTTGGACAGTAAATGGCTCTCAACCAGGTTAGTGCAAACACAGCTTGTGAAACTGCACGTTTGTTTGTAGAAACAAGTAGAAAAAAATGTATCTAAAACGTTATGCATTATCAAGCAATGAATCAATTATTTAATCATTATTTTTCCTTAAGGGCTTATGCAGTGTAGTTCTAAATTGCAACATAAAACCTGTGAAAAACACAAAGACTTAAAACAATTCAAAACATGGCAACACACATGCATGTAATTCTTGTCATTCTGTTTAGGATTAAAGCAGGATTATTAAGAGGCACACTCCACGTTTGGTCAATGAAATGCCCTGTATTAAAACTCGACTTCATTTTGTGCATGTACCATGGGTTTGCTGACTACGTTGTGTGTCCGTCTTTTGTGTGTATGTTCACAAAAGCATAGAGTGGAGCTACGGTAGAACCTCAGAGATATGAACCCTTCAAATGCTTGTAACTTTGAAAGTGAAGGGTTACTTGTTTAAGTTAACTGATGATTAAATTAGCCTTAAGGGGGATCTCATGAGAACATTAGTGTTTTCTGTGGGCTTTCCAAAAGACGCAGTATTGCAATCTGTCCCGTGTTCGCAACTTAGCAAAAATAAATGCAACCCTCTTGTGTTCTCAAAAACCACATTGAAATGTCATAAAGAATGTATGTGTGTCAATTAGCCTTCAGAGACACTGAAAACTACTGACCAAGAAAAGCTCCAGTTGAATTAATTAATTTTATTTATTTATTTATTTGATAATTAATAACACATATAAATAGACTGTCATTACATACATAAACAAAACTATCGAGGATATAAACGCAATAAAGCCAAGACTGCTTATTTCCATTGTGGTCCTCTACACTCAACAAAAAGACAAGATACAGGCATGCGGTATGACAGTACAAGCAACAAGTTATGCAATACATACAATGCATACATATATACATACAATGTAGCAGACGGCAGGATTATGTTAAATGCTCTCTTAATTGTTTAATTAATGTACAAACACAAACTAAAAATGTGTAAAAAAACTTAAGCATAGGCTACATACTATTAAGCAGCCATCTTTTTAATGCCACTTTAAAATTAGATTCTGATGCCATTAACTTAAGTTCTGTGGGAAGTCTGTTCCATTGAACTGCTGCTGTATACTAAAATGTGTTTTTGCTCACTCTTAAATCGAAATAATATAAAATCTGTTGAACTGCCTCTTGTAAAATAATTCTGATCAATCTGAAGTCATTTTGTAAATACTTTGACACTGTGTTTTTTTAGTTATTTTATAGGTGAGCATCATCACGTCCTGTTTTTCAATTGTCACACATTTAAGCTTCCTAAAAAGCTTCCAGATGTGTGTGAGGATGAAGTTTTGATATAACTCTTAATCAGCTTGTTTTGTGCCTTTTGGAATTTATTTTTCAGAAGTATAATCTAGTATACCAGGAGGTGGCAGCATAGTCAAAATGGCTTTGAATCAATGCTCCAGCTAATGTTTGTAAAGTTGAACTGTCTAGAAAAGTAGCTTTCCTGGCTAGAAATGTTGTCTCTTGTTGAATGCCTTTAAAGCCATATTTTCACCTGATAGATGCCCATCTAATTCACACCTCAGATAATTTACACTATTATGAGCGGAAATTATAGTTTCTCCAACCACTACCTTAAATCCTGGTGACTTACCTAATTTAATTCTAGAACCAAAAAGAATGGCTTCAATCTTCCCAAGGTGGATGGGTAATTTGTTGTCCGATAGCCATTTACTAACATTTTGGAGCTTGTTACTGAGTTTACGCACGATTACCGTTTTGTCTTTGTGGGACATAAGGAGAGCAGATTTTAGATCATTAATGTATAATAAAAACAAGTGAGGACCAAGAACACCTTTTTTGCGATATTCCACACCCTATGAACCTGGGTACCGACATTGTCCCGTTTACATCCACCACTTGGGTACGATTTGTTAGATATAACTGGACCCATTTTATGGCCAGTTCACTGAAACCAATGGCCTTTAACTTGCATAATAAAATACCATGATCCACGGTATGGAATGCCTTCTGTAAATCCAGTAAGACCATACCACAGAACGTTCCTCCATCCACATCTTTCCTGATGAGGTCTGTTAGATACAGCAAGCATGAATCCGTGGAGCGGGATTTTCTAAAACCTGATTGCAGATCATACAGTAGACTATTATAAGTAATGTATTCATTGTTCTGCTTGTGTATAATTTTTTCTATTAGCTTTGACAGGACACTTGAAATGGGTCTAAAATGACCTGGATCATGTTTTTTTCCATTTTTATGTATTGGAATGACTTTTGCCATCTTTAACTCAGCAGGGACTTGGCCAGACTGTATAGAAAGATTGATTATATGTGTAATACAAGGAGTAATTACCTCTGCTGCATCTTTGAGAAATATTTCTGGTAGATTGTCTAACCCTGTTGATTTAGAAGCATTCAATTCACTAAGACTTCTAAATGCAGTGCGATCTGAAACCTTAGAAAAAGCTCTTATTTTCAGCTGGAGTGAGGAGTTAGTAGGTGGAACTGTGTGTTCAGAGAAAGCTAGGGAGGACTGTAGTAGTGTCAGTGAGGGAATGACCAGGCAATTTCTTACTTAAGCTCAGCTCAAACCGCTTCTAGCACGGTACATTCATAAATTAATCCATTGATGTATAGAGCCACGCGTTAAAACACCCATACTATTTTGCATGAGAAGATGCCGTTGTTTTTCTTCTTCTTTGTACTGCTTCATCAGAAACCTGCTTTCAGCATGCTGATTTTAAAGGAGTGCGACAGGCAGATATATATATATATATATATTTACAGTTTTTTTTTTTTATCAATGGAAAGTGACTCTTTTAATGCTTAATTTTTTTCCATCTGTGATAAGAGAATGTATGCATTATGTAATAAGCAGCTTTGAAAGGAGCAATTGATTGTGTTGCATCCAGATTCATGACCAGTTCAGTTGGACTGTAACTTGCTTTGTATCTCTGAGGTTCTACTGTATTGAAATGTTTTTTTAACAGTAAATTATGTTGATTATTGCAACTATATCTGAAATTGAACAACCCTGCCCTACACAATACTCTAGAGCAGTGGTTCTTAACCTGGGTTTGATCGAACCCCAGGGGTTCGTTGAGTCAGTCTCAGGGGTTCGGCAGGGGTCAAGACACGCACAGTATACGGTTCACACTAGCAATGTCGAGCCGTTTTTGTCGGAAGGGTTCGGTGAATGCACTGATGAAGCTTGCAGGGTTCAGTACCTCCAATAAGGTTAAGAACCACTGCTCTAGAGATTCAAGAATTTGATTTGTAAACTAGTACTACTGCGTGTGGTTTTGGTTTTTGTGTGTGTGTGCATTTCTGTGTGTGCGCATGCATGCACTCATGTGTGTGTCATCCCTTTTATGTGTATCTGCTGACACTGTGGCTGTCCTGCAGAGGGAGCTTCTGGACACGAGGACGCCACAGTCAGGCCAGAGCAAAGGAAAAGCCAAGTTTGACGGAGAACCCAAGAAACCCCCTGTGTGAGTGACCAAAGAATCTTTCATCCACGCCCCCCTGTTATGTGAAATTTTGTAACATTTGGCTTTGAGCGTTTGCCAACTTCTTTCCCCCTCTCCTTTTAGGAGCGGCTACCAGATGTTCTCCCAGGAGCTGTTGACAAATGGTGAGCTGAACCACTTCAGCCTGAAGGAGCGCATGGTGGAGATTGGCAAACGCTGGCACAAGCTCACCCAGAACCAGAAGGACAAGTACAAGAAGATTGTGGAGGAGCATCAGATTGAGTACAAGGCTGAGCTGGAGACCTGGGTCCAGGTAAGAGCCAATGGGAGAGGTGAAGACAATCTAGTCGTGAGAGGGTCATGCAACTAGACGTGAAGGCGCAGCCGGAGTGCTTCATGAGGGAAATGTCGTACGATACGTCCAACAACTGATGTTGTGTTGTCAGGAAGACGTATAGCAGTGGAAGTGTGTGTGCTCTCTTTGACTGTGTGTCTCTGCCCCTCGTGCAGTCCCTGTCTCCTCATGAACGAGCGCTTTACAAAGAGGTCTCCAGCATGGTGAGTAATGATCGCCCGCTGAGAGGGCCCTCTGTCTGTCTGTCACATTTCCATCCATCAAAACCTAGATGGGCAGCCGCAAAGAATATAGAGGTAGCAAACAAATGATGGTAACAGCAATAAGTCACTTGGCGTTAATTTTGGGCTATCACTGCGCCGTTCGAATGTCTTCAACGACCCCTGAAGGATAAATTAAAAAGCAAGTTTAAATACCTGCAGGTCATGCAATATAGACACCTAGTTATGATGCTTGTTCATTCTGTAAGTGTTTGAGTGGGACGTATCACATCAGCCATTGATCTAGCTGCTTGGCTACTTGTTTGTGCTTCAACAGTATTTTTTCCCCCCATAGAAACGGCGCAGCACAGCCAAGGCACAAGGCCCCAGGGCGAAGGTTCAAATTACGAAGGGGAAGGCGGTAGGTGCCACAGCCGGAGGACTGGGGGCCGGGGGGGGCAGGCGAGCGATGGCATACCGGGCCAAGGTAACGTCCGTTCACCCCAAGATGCTTCACTCAATTGGGCGAGAGGGGGAGAAGTGTGCATGGAGCTGAGGCTTCAGGGGTAGAGGGGGGGTAGTGTAAATTGATGCAAGCCTTTCTGTTTGGAAGGCTGATGAGTCGAAACCACCGATGTTTACTTGATGTGTTTATGCCTGACATTGGATGCGTGAGGCCAATGACGAGCTTATCAGTGGGCGATGTGTGCGTGCTCTCTTGTGTATAAAACGCACCTGTTGTCAGTGTCTGAGTGAATGGCAGCGAGATGGACTTACTTCGTCATATCCAGCAGGACACATCAGATTCAGATGACGATGAAGAGAAGACTGACTCTTCTGACTCTTCTGAGGAGGATGAAGAATCATCAGGCAGCTCAGACAGTGATGATGATGACGACGAAGTAAGTATCCTCCCGACAGATCAACTTGTGCAAGCAAATAAGTCATATTTAGGATAAGTAATAAGATAAGAATTAGTAATAAGATAAGTATCTGAAGGTAATATTGACGTCATCAGTTGAGACTTCTTTCTGTAGAATAAAAGTGGAATTCATGTGTCTTAATGGAGGCCTGGAAGCATGGATGACCACATGCTAAATAACGCACCTCCACCTGTTTTCAGAATAATAATGAAGAAGATGATGACGACGATGATGACCAGTCGGATCCCACGAGTAGCTCAACAGATGACAGCAGTGAAACGGACACGGACTAGTCGCATCTACTACGGAGACGGGGCTGTGCAGGACACGCCCCTACTGATTCCTCCCACACAAAAAAGTAACTCACCCTCCAGGATAAGAGGGTGGGGCTTTCTGGGATGGAAGATGACCTCACTTTGCCAGTCTGCAACCTAACTCCCTGTCAGGGAAAGACACACAATAACTGGAAGCAACTGACTTTTGGCAAGACTTGAGCAACTGGACAACTGTTTTTAATGGAACGATGTTACTAGTGTTATTTTTATTGCCTTTCTATAGGTGTAAAACCATGTTGCCCGTTGTTATTTTTTTAACATGAAACCGTTTTAACATGAAAGGTTTGGAGTCCCTTTTGTTTGACGCGAGCGTGTTTTGGTTTGTGCCAAGGTGTCGGCAGGGAAGGGCCAGGTTCATTCAATTTAATTTTGCCTGTCTATTTGTCAGTCTGTCTGTCTGATCCCAGCAGCCATATACAGTGAGAAATCACTTGTTTTCTTACAATGCCCTTGCCTGGACACTGAGACACATTTCAGGTTCAATTCCAAATAAATGCACTTTTTCTCTTGTAGTTACAGGCATGTGATTTTATTTATTTAGTGCGCAATAGCTTTTATCCCCCCTTTTTTATGTTTCTCCCAGTTTGGAATGACCAATCATATTTGTAAGCCCTCCCATCACTGCAATGATTTCATAACATAGCTACACAAATAGCCTGGAACAAAATGGCGCAATTCTGTATCTGGCACATTTTCGATACTGTGTTTTTTGTATGCGTACGCATAGATAACGAGTTCAACGCAAAAAGCATTGGTCTTCCGAGTCTAACTCCACTTATGCACCTACATGAAAAAAGTATTTTAATCCCATATTTTAACCGAATGAAGCCAATAATGTGTTATAGGCTACTACTCTAAACGTGAATGCCATAGGCTAAAGTGCTGTTGACATTCTCAGAATTCTGCTTATGTTGTTATGAGGATACTTTTTCCTCCCCCCCCCCCCCCCCAGCATTTCTGATATGCAAATGTAGCATAATAGGATTGTCCCTGTTACACCAATATACGCACAGTAGGAATACCCCCCTGATAGTGTTGAATTATTATTATTGAATTCGTACCCCTGCCTTATGCCCGTGCTCGGTTTTCTTTGTGTTGCACTTGACAAAGTCCACCACATGGTGGCAGCATAGTTTTAAATGACTGCATCTAAACTATTATTGCATATTACATGTTATTTTCTTCTTTTTTCCCTTTTTTAAAATCCCTGAAAAGCTCTCTGAGGGAGGGATATAATTAAATAAATGACTAAAATAAAAAAGCTACCAGAACATGGACTCAACAACAAGAGGGAACATAGACAGATATGGATGGACGACGTAGACCTAACAAGATAAACATTTTCTTTTGTACTTTTATACACATGTATTCATGTATATGCGTACTCGTATACGTCACACAGATTATAACAAATAAGATGCAGTGCCCTCCACAATTATTGGCACCTCTGGTAAAGATGAGTAAAAAGGGTTCTAAAAAATTCACCGTTTGGTGAATTGGCTTAATCTCACAATAAAAAAATGAAAATCCCTCAAGAAATCTTTTTTTAACAAAACCACGTGTCACAATTATTGGCACCCCTGCATTTAATACTTTGTACAACCGCCCTTTGCCAATAAAATAGCACTGAGTCTTCTCCCGTAATAGCTAATAAATTTGGAGAATACAGAGCAAAGAATCTGAGACCATTCCTTTTTACAGAATCTTTCCAGAGCATCCAGAGTCTTAGATCCTCTCTTGTGCACTTTCCTCTTCAGCTCAGCCCACAGGTTTTCAATGGGGTTTAGGTTAGGGGACTGAGATGGCCATGGCAGAAGCTTGATTTTGTGTTCAGTTAACCATTTTTGTGTTGATTTGGATGTATGTTTTGGATTTTTGTCCTGCTGGAAAATCCAATAATGACCCAGTTTTAGTTTCCTGGCAGAGGCGGCCAGATTCATATTTAAAATGTTCTGGTATTTCATGATGCCATGTACCCTAACAAGGTTCCCAGGGCCTTTAGAGAAAAAACAGCCCCACAACATCATGGAACCTCCACAATACTTAACAGTGGGTATCAGGTTATTTTCGGTATAGCCATCTTTCTTTTTACGCCAAACCCACCTTGAGTGTTGGTTGCCGAAAAGCTCAATTTTTGTTTCATCTGACCATCGAACACGGTTCCAGTCAAAGTTCCAGTAGCATTTTGCAAACTTCAGGTGCTTATGTTTGTGGTGAAATGACAGGAAAGGCTTTTTTTCTGCCGTATGCCTTCCAAATGATTTGTTGGCATGACGGTGACGTCTAATGGTAGTTTTGGAGACTTGATGACCCCAAGATGCTACTTTCCTCTGTAATTATTCTCAGTGATCCTTGTGGATTTTGTTTGCCTCTCTTACCATGCGCCTCACTGTGTGTGGGGGCAAAATAAACTTGGGTCCTCTTCCAGGCAAGTTTGTAACAGTTCCAGTTGCTTTGAACCTTTTAAGTATTGCCCTATCGGTAGATATGGGCATTTGCAGGTGAGTAGCTATTTTTTTAATAGCCATTCCCTGACTTATGAAGCTCAACACTTTTCCCTCATTTGATTTGTGTGTTCTCCTATCTTTCCCATGTTGATGTACGAATAAGGGAATATGGCCTCTGTCACCTCATATTTATACCCCAGTGAAAAAGGAAGTCATGGATTACTGCTTGAAAGTTCTAAAACACTGATAAACTTAAAAAAGTAAAATATAAATGGAAAACATTCTTCAGTTACATTTTGTTCATAAAAAATTCTAGGGGTGCCAATAATTGTGGCACATGTGGTTTTGTTAATAATTATTTCTAGATTTTTTTTCTCAAAGGTTGGATTTTTCAAAAAAATTTCAGTGTGAGATTAAGCTAATTACCAAAAGGTGATTTTTTTTATAATTTTTTTAACAACCCTTTTTACTCATCTTTACCAGGGGTGCCAATAATTGTGGAAGGCACTGTAAGTAGATGAAATAATAGACATCTATATTTCTGTGACTGCTAGTGTGTGCATTTGTATGAGTGTGTATGTGTATTCATTGCAATGTGTGTTATACGAGTGGATAGACAACTTGGTCATAATAATAGTAAAAGGATAATACCAATTGGTAATCGGCTGCAATGGTAATGCTGTATAACTAAAACAGAAAATGGTAAAAGGAATATAGAAAATGATTAGACTTACTAACACCTCATTATAATGGTGATAGTTGAGAGAGGAAAGAAGGAGGAAGTAGAGAAGGTATGTGTGGGAGTGTGGGGAAAAAGGAGACATTCTTGTCTGTGAGATATTGTCTGTACAACATCACGAAACATTAGACGTTTAAGTTTTTTTTTTCTTAAGTTTTTTCTCATGTATAACATGTAAGTATACTGACTGCATTAATCTGTTCCAAAGTGTTACAGAACACATTTCCTGGCTAGGTCTCAATGGTAGGTTTTTAAGTGAGTTATTTTGGTGGCCTTATCTAAATGGGCATTTCCCTCTTTCAGTTCATCTTTTCTAATGTACACCTAAACAGTAATTGCATGCAGTTGTAGTGTATTTTGAGCCTTAGATTTTTGGTGTTTTTCATGAGAACCGCCATCGTAACTACTCTCCATCGCTATAGCAACAACCGCAAAGGATTCACAACAGGTAATTTATTGTGAATAACCTTTCCAGGCATGTGTTTCTGGCAGAACTCTCATCTGCCACATTTTGACATCAGGAAGTGAGACAAATAACCCCACTATCTGCTGTCATCAGAGCAGATACATCTCTACTTATTAATTATACTGTCACCCTTAGGCTTCGCTTCATGTCAGTGCTTGAGCTGACATCAATTCACATTGTGAATGCCAAAAGTCCTGTAATGGGAAAGTTGCATGGAACCCTTTTTGGGCTTTAATAACTAATGTGAGCAGCTGTGATTCATTTTCTTCTCTCCTGTGCTGATTACAACAGACTTATGCAACTGCCCCACCCAATAATAAACCCAGTCCTGCAATCTGATCTCCCCATAAATGTGAACCTATTAGGCTGCTATTCCCACTTGCACGTTAGTATAGGTTCCGCCCATCACGTTACTGTAATGTGCACATACTACATACTACACTGGCCCCTGTGTCCGTGACAACAGCATGCTTGACAATTGCACTATGAAAATTTTGTGCGAGCCCCACACTTTCCCACACCTCCCTCTTCCCCTGGGGTTCTCCCTTCCTCCCATCTGCTGTTGTCTCACAAGCCACCGTAAACTAACCCCTTTTCATCTGAATTTTATCCCCTCCTTCCGACTATCAGTTTTTTCATGATATCCTCTCCTTCATTTCTTTCCTCTTTAATACCTCCCTGTCCTCTAGCATGTGAATCGCAGCATTCCTTTAACCCTCGTGTTCTCTATTAGCACATGGTTGTTTTCTTCCGATTCCTATTTAAACAGTGTGTCTAATTCTCAGACATGCAGGAGTTTCCTCCTGCCATCTTCTGTGTCTCTGCACAGCTTTTTGTCCACCAGGTTCTCCTCTCTATCCGTGGAAGACCTTGAAATCGAAGACAGGTCCCTGAGCTGGTTTACCTCCTACCTCTCAGCAGGGCCGTTTCTGCTTTGATTATTGGGGGTGGCATGAACAGATGTTGGTGGGGCACAAGGGGGGACGAAGTAGAAAATTTATGAACATTTTGAAGATTTTTTATTTATTTCAAAGCCCTAGATGAGATTTGAGATGCTTTCATATAAAGCTAAAGTATAGGCTAATCAGTATATTAGTGGATAAGATAATTCTATTACATTTTAAACCCACCTCCACCCCCCTCATCTTATAAAAGGACAACTTTATTTATGCCCAATAATACCAAATCATTATCTAATCTTGTATGGAAACAAGTATATTAAAGATGAGCTATATTCTCTCATCATTTCAGTCTCTTTGTGCTATTTTCTATTTACATGTGAAACTACGTTACTGTAACTGGCTCATCATTTTCATTTATGTTTTGGCTCAAGAACAGAAAACAGAAAACAAAAAACTTTTGATAAGACACTAGTTTATTACCCTGATGAAAAAAAGTCATGCACCCCCCAATGGAAAATGCTCAATTTTATTGCTAAAATTGGCATGCATGGAATGACACTCATGCAAAACACGTGCAAATGGTGCATGAGGTGTCACAATGTGGCAGTTTATCATTTTAGTCTGACTAAGTTTGTGCTTCAAATCCATGAAAAGGAAATCTGGGTTAACTTAACAAGTTTCTAAAGATAAGTGCAATGAATGCATGTACCATAATAACATGATGTCTAAAGTCCAAATGACAACCCAAAGGGGGATATTCTAACCCTATCTGGCTTAAAAAACATACTTACAAAAATGATCAAAAAAATTTCTTTGACCCTTAAATTCTTTTGAGTAGTATATATATACTTTTTATACATACAGTATATTTTATGCCTGAGACGCCGGGGGGCTTGCCTCTGTTGACGGCTGCCGTTTCGCCGTGAGAGCGATAGAGAACGTAAGAGAGAGACAGATATATGATAGTGTATTTTAATATATGTGAAGTATTCCAAAGTTTGAGGAAAGTAGGGCTGACTAGCCAACACGCAGCAGTAGATGAGCTAACACACACACACACACACAGTCAGCTAATGCAATGCTGCAGATGTTCTGCAGAATCACAGCTATAACTAGGCTAGATGTAATGTTTGTCCCCCGTGCCCCACCCCCTTGACACGGCCCTGCCTCTCAGATTGCACAAACCAGGGTTCTATTCCTCGTAGCTTACTGAGTTAGCTGCTAACTGTGCTGAGTAAAACCCGGAAACCCCCTGAATATGAAACACATGAACTAGTAAAAATACTGTTCAGGGTTTTTACTCAGCGCAGTTAGCCAGATAACTCAGATGGTCAGCTACGAGGGACAGGGCCTAGGTCTTGCGAAGAAGCTCAATTATGACATCCAGCCGGGCCTTTACTGGAGTTTGTTTCTCCTCTACACCAGAGTATTCCTTTGTGTCATCTCTTCTCATGGTTTCTTCTATCACTGTTATGTTCATAATAAACAGCTCATTCTTCTTTTCCCCTGTGTAACTCAGAGGCCTCACATATAAACACAAGCCTGTCTTGGTTTCATTGCATCAAGCTCAACCTCTCTAAGAAAAACCTGGTTCACCTACACGATCAAGAGTTTATTTTTGTTATTCTTGTGTTTTGCACCCAACAGTTATGATCTGAGACTACTCTTAGATACACACAGCATGATGTAATGAAGGAGCTTTGTATGAACAGCTGATGTACATGTTCAGTAGAATAATGGACATAAGTAATGTTATGTGAGAAATGCCTCATGACAGGGATTTACTGATGGCATGAAGCAGAACTATTCCTGGACCTGTTAATAGGATGAATGCTGAATAGTGTCATTGTGGATGTTAAAGGCAGAAAAATAATAAGCAGGGTTGAGTCTGGGGAAATTACCCAGCTGAAAGAGATGGCATGAGTGATGTGGGCAGTTAAGACAGACATTTTTGCAGTGTAATGAAGGTGTAGAGCCAGTGAATCTTACAGAGCCAATGTAATTGGTGACTGAGGGCCATTTTCAATGGACGATGCTTTCCACTTTCTTGGGGGACTGGGGATAGTTAAGTTCAGTCAGATTATTCAAACATTATTGAAGCAGTAAGAAATAATCATTTACTTTTGTATTTAAATACAAGTGTACAGGTGCAGCTCAAAAAAAATAGATTATCGAAAAAAAGTCAATTTTTTTTTTTGTTTCACAAAGTGAAACTCATACTATTATATTTATCATTTATCATTACACATAATATTTCAAGCCTTTTATTTTTGTTTTTTTTTTTTTATGGATGATTATTAATGAATGATGAAAAAAAAAAAATTCAAAAAAAAAAATTTTTAAATTTTGCTTAAATATTTAACAATTTTTATTTTTATTATATTTTTAATTATCCTCCTGCATGTATTTGTCTGTGCTCCCTCCTGAAGTCTGTGACCCATCAAAATACTCTCGATTATTTAAGGTGACTGTTACAGGTACTGTACTATCTCTTACACTCTGGAGATCTCATTTGAACTGGAATCTAATGGGAGGTGATGGTAGATGTGTATGGAGGGATGATGTGGTTGTTTTTCTGTTGACTTTTTTCTCCTTGTTTCTTTAGGGAAAAATGAGTCAGGAGAAAAACATATAGTCTATTAATAAATCCATCATTCCATATATGGCACCATCAACCATATCTCATAACAGAGTTTCGAGTGATGGTGGCTGGCACGTTCGTATGTTCTCACAGACATACCGAGTTTATTTCGTGCAATGTGTTTTATACTGATACAGCGTAATTTCATACTTCTTCTAGTCCTTTATACATGATTCTTTCAGATATCGGAAAAAATAAAGATCGGTTATAACATCAAATTATCGCAGATATCATCAAAAATTGGTCGAGAGTTGGTGATGTAACAGGATCAGTACTTTTTAATAAATATTATGCATGCAAATATGGGATAATAAAAGCATTTAAAATACTAAAAAAAAGCTGTTAAAAGATATAATACTAATTTTTGAGACACTGAAAAATCATCAAAATTTTTTGTAAGCCATAATCAAAAATTTTCAAAGATATATAGCATTTAAATTTATATTATGAATAATGTTATGAAAAAAAATGATATAATAGAAATAAAAAATTGAATTTTTGACAATAAATATTTTTTTTTGAATGAGCTACTTATATTTTTTTGATGTTTCACGATATAACTGGTGGCACATTTGATTTTCTTTATATGGGCATTTAACATCTTCCACAAAGGGGGTAATCTTTACTTTTGTCTTCTAAATACTTATTTTCTTTCTCGGGATTCATGATTTGGTTTCTCTTAAGTAATTACAACTTAAGAGAAACCAAATAATCATATATTACAGCATCTCCTTCAATCCGTACAATATTTTTTTCATAAATATAGTTTGTGACATTTCAGCTTTTAGAATCCAAAATGATTTCACCTGCCTGACACATGCATTTTTACAATAAAGAAATTAATTGTCTGAGAATTTATATGGTTATTCAGCCATCTATTATTCATAGTATGCAAATCAATTTGAGACGGATGTGTGCGGGTTGGACCCGTAATGCACGACTCAGAACACTGACGTAGTAATAAATGCCCGCAAGGGCTTTATTATGGGGAAATCCAAAATCGTAGTCACACAAGCAAAGTCCAAAAACCAATAAATCCAGCCAAACCAAAAATACAGTACAGAGGGAGAAGGCAGTCTCGAAATCGGTATCCATGCACAAGTTCAGTAACCAGAGTAGCTGTCAGCGGAGCAGAAGTACAAAACAGGGGTAAAGCAAAGTTCGTTGGTCGTGGGGCGTAGCAGGAGTCAGACCGAAGTCCTATCCGCGGGGCAGAGGTACAAAACAGACAGCAGGCAAAACTCGTGGTCAAAAACAGGCAGTAGAAACGATAGGCAGGCAGTAACGATGGTCAGTAAACAGGCTAGATCAATAACGGTAGTCAAAACAATGGAAAACGCTCAAAAGTGACAGTAGTAAACTAAAGGCAACAATTTTGCAAAGACATGACATGAACACTGTTCTTATATGCAGGTGTAGACAGGTGCAGACACTTAGCTTGAGAGCAGCAGGAAATTCACAACAGCTTGATAAAATGAGACACGTAACAAGGCAATTAGTAAATCGTTAGTAGTTATCCTATCCTAGCCCTGATGTTAGTAGTTAGTAAATGACATGCACGAGAAACGTAAGGTAAACATGAACACATGTTTAGAGAGTTAGTATTACCCAATCCTGATCTAATGTTAGTAGAATAGTAAATTGACACGGGAGAATGAAACAATTAGGGAAGTGTGAGTGACAGCAAGAGAAAGAAACAGCATGAATGCAAGGCTGCGGAAAAACACGGAAATGTGTATGCTAACAATGAACTGCATCATAACATAAACAGAAAACAAGCATGACATGAACAGAAAATAAACTGTGACAAACACTAAACATGAAACGTGGCATAAACATGACATAAACGTAACACAATTTCTGACAAAGTGTAGTCTTAGAGGGTTAATCATCTTAATGGTCTAATTCAGAACAATTAACTGCCTGTAACACTTGGGGAATTTAATTTGCTTTTGGAAGGAAACTCATTGTACATAGCAAAAATTACAGTGTAAATCTAACACTGCTGGTGTACATTTAGCACCCTAAGGCAGGGGTGGGAAACTCCAGGCCTCGCGGGCCGGTGTGTATGCAGGTTTTTACTGCCACCAGTTACCACGGCTCAATCAGCGAATTAGTCATACACACAATCACTGATTCACTTGTAAATTACAGACTGATAAAACGTTACAATACACGCGTACCGCTGCTGTTCATAACGCGGATATCTAGATTCAAATATCAGATCATGTAAACGATTGGGCTAATTAAATAATTGTTAACTGGTGGCAGCAAAAACCTGCATACACACCGGCCTGCGAGGCCTGGAGTTGCCCATCCCTGTCCTTGGGTGTTTATATGAGTCCACTGTGTTAAACAATGATATAAATCATGGCGAACTGAATTAAAATTGATTCATAATTGAAATTCAGGAATTTTAAATTTTGTGTTTGTAGATGCTTTTACTATTATATTTTGGACATTAACATAAACAAAAGTTTAACAAAAGCTCACCATCCCTTACAGCACACGATAGATATTCACAGCTGTGTGCCCTTTCCAAGTTTAAAAATGTAAAACACGGCACACATTGTAAGATGAGATGTCAAGAATGCACATGTATGGTCATAAGGTCAAAAACCGGCACTGACCATACATTTATTACAAATAAAGAGCGGCAGATGTATGACTGTTAGCGATTGTCATTCTGTGTGTGAAACGTGTACCAATTTTTTCTTTTTCAAATCCTTTTCAAATCTGCAAATGTCCCAGCTAGCCAAATATAAAAATAATTTTTTCTAAAGAAAATGTGTATCCATGGGCTAGATAAGCTAGATAAAGCATGGGGAAAAAAGAAACATTGTAAAAATTATTTTATGCACTGCAGTCTTACACAATGTTATTACACAACAATGTGGTTCTTAGCTGAAAGGTGTGATGTATGCAATTTTTATATAAGGCACTAAAGAAGGGACATTTGCCTGTGGCAAAGAGTGTTAATTCATCAAAAAAGACCCTGGGGCACTCACAAATAGTAAGGTAGTAATATAGCAGAATGCCGAAGGATCAGTTATAATAGTCCCCCCTCCATTTTAATGTCAGAATATCAGGTTTGTCTGGCTCGAGGGCCATGGATTTTTTCCAAGTGGGTTTTGTGACTTGTATTTTACATCCCCAACCGACAAAAAATTTAAATCCACATGCTGATGTAGTATTCAGTTATACGCACTTTTTCAATTGCTTTCAATCTCAATAGCACTGTTATTTTAACTAGAAGATTGAAAAGTTCTACTGTCATGTCAGTAATTGGCAACAATCATTAATACTTGAACTTGCATGATGTAATCTGTATGGGCATTCTCTCTGTTGTATAAGGAGACTAGTACAGACTGTACAGTACAGAGATTAGTACAGTACAGACTGTTTCTGAATCTGCCAAGATTTGCCGCAAGTTATGTATGCATTATTATGCATTATTTGTCCCTCAAAGCGCTGTTGTCAGAGTTCTAAGACATTCTTCTGGAATTCCAAAAATGTTCCACAAGTTCAGCAAAAGTTAATTTCTCAAATGAAAATTTACTTTGTCGTAACAAATTACACATTTCAAAGCCAGGTAAGGTTGTAATTAAACATCTCTTGATAATGGCAACAAAATCAATCAGAGATGAATGCGTAATCAACGGGCTGGTTTAAATAGAAAACAGTATTTTACACTGACTTTGAAATAAATAAATAAATAAATTAAGGTCAACAAAAAATTATCTTTGCTCTCAAATGTTTTGCAACCTTGTATAAAAATAGCCTATAGAGAAATTTCTGCTTGAAATCCACTATGTTGTAGGATTTGTAATTAAAAGTATATATGCTATGAATGCTCAGATGCACCAATGCAAGAGTATTCTCTGGGGATACGTTTAAAAAGGGAATGACAGTACAGCAGTATGAATTAAAGAGTAAAGCTAAAATATGTACACACTATAAAGAGTGCTAATGGAACCACAGATGCAGTATATAACTCACATTCTATGTCACTATTTGGACTATGCTAGTCTAACAAGCGCGGGGGCTAGATTGAATCAAAGAAATTAGCCAGTGTAAGGGCATATGTAATTTCGTTGAAGCTGACTTGTTTCATATTAAAATAACAAGAAATAACAAGTTGTTAAGACTGAAAAATCCAAGTAACAGGAAGATTGGGGGGGGGGGGGGCGGGGGTGGGACCTTTTTAAAATATTCAATTATCTTATATTATTTTATCATTTTTAATATTTTTAAAATGGCAAAATTCCATGTTTTCCCATGTCAAGGGACTCTTACCCACGTCAGCAGAGTTATCCAACATTCTAAATGCAAGTATCCCTAGTTTCTCTTTTGTTTCAAGCTAAACTACGCACCAAAGCCACTTTGAACACAGATGAATAAGTCATTATGGTTCCTTTAACAATATGGCTATGTCATATGAGACTGGATTTCAAAGTTTTTCACTGGCCTTTGCACACATGATGGAGAGTTACCCTAAGGAAGACATCTGTTACTTAGGACACTCAGACCCCCTGTGCACATGGTGCACGCTATTTCCCTTGTGGTATTTAGTAAAATTACATAATATTGTAATAATAATGACATAAATATATTACTAAATGTGTTAGTTGTGCTATCTGAACTATCCCAACAACTGTCCCTTTTTAACATTTGGGCTGCATTTTAGATTTTAGCGTGTTTGTGTTTCATTACATAGTATTCCTTTAAAATTTAAGTTAGTCTTAAAAGTTAGAAGCATCCATCCCAGCCATCCATAGTTCTATGAGTGTATCTAACCCACTGTATTCATCACTGAAGCCCCTCCTTCAAAGCCACTGTGGGTTCGTCTTTTAGCCATGTTAGCCAAGATCTTAGGCAATCAGGCCTGGCCAGCATTATTGTATGTACAGTGCAGTCCATAAGTATTTGGACAGTGACACAATTTTTGTTGTTTTAGCTCTGTACTCCAGCACACTGGATTTTAAATGAAACAATGGAAATGAAGTTAAAGTGCAGACTGTCAGCTTTAATTTAAGTATTAACGTATTTACATCCATATTCAGTGATCCATGTAGAAATTACATCCCTTTTATAGTCCCCCATTTTAGGGGACAAATTAACAAATGAACAATCTTAAGAGTAGAGTTTTTATCTCGTTTGCTGTTTGGGGGTTCAGGCCTGGTATTTGCCCAATTTTTCTTCTGTTTCTCTGTACAGTGTCTTTGTGACAGTTCTCTGTAAAAAGCGTTATACAAAATAAATTGAATTCAGTTGAATTAAGTAGTCATCTTATTTAGTACCAATGTGTTGCAATCCTGCATTCGATAACTGCCTGAAGTCCGCAACCCATAGACATCACCCTGGTGATGCTTTTCCATGCCAGTACTACAGTCATCTTCAGTTCCTGTTTGTTTTAGGAGATTTTTACCGTCCAATGAGCCACTTTTTTAGCCGCCGTCCAATTTTGAGACCTTTGGTTGGACCTGAATTAATTCTCAGTAAAGACAAGTGATCTAGTCACAGTGGCAGCCATACATGGCCAAGCCATAACACCCCCATCACCATATTTAAAAAATTAGAGGGAGTGCTTTGGATCATGATCCATCGCTTTGGTGCAGGTTAGTACTCATCTCATTTGTCCACAAGAGTTCGTTTTTTTAATGTACTTTCAAGAAAACTCTAACCTGGCCCTTCTGTTCTTGAGACTTAGCAGTGATTTGCATCTTGCAGTGAACCCTTTGAGGTTATGCTGGTGTAAACCTAAGAATGCTGGAATGTTAATTTCTTAATTAACTCAGGAACCACACCTGTGTGGAAGAACCTGCTTTCAATATACTTTGCATAAGTAGGTTTGGCCACTTTGGCCACTACCTGTACATTCAAAAACAGAAAAATATGCGTAGGTATTTTATTAATGTGCCTCTTTCTGTTCTGCCAAGGGAGTATCTGCAGTTCTCTTTGCGCAGTCAATCTCAGCTGTTTTCCAGTCTACTGAGAAAACGGGCTCTTTGCAACAGGGTGGTTGATGGGTGACAAAAGATACTCATCGCATCCTTATCTCCTCACCCCAATTACTCATTCAAAAAATTTTCAGAAATTGTACAGTAAAGTCCATCATTGTTGGATATAATGCTACATAGTGATTTATTATTCAATTTCTTTTAATATAATCACGGAGCAAATAAAAAGTAAAAAAATTAATTTAAAGAAATTTGCAGTTTTGTACATTGATAAAATGTTTTGAACATGTGCCTGTCATTTGTAAATAAAATATCTTCCCACAAATTTTCTCATTCAATTCAAATAAATGCAGTCTGCTTCTAATAATAATCTGCTTGTGAAAATGAAATCATCCTAAATGGGTAATATTCTTACAAGCAGGTTGCACTGTAGTGCAGTATTAACTTCATATTTGTATATTAGGCCCACAAGCACAAAGATGTATTGTCTTTCATTTTACTGTAGATCCATGTGCACATCCTGTTATTGCGTGTGAACTTTCAATTTGTCTCTGCTGCAGGCCAAAATTCCTGTGGAGGACAACAATGGGTCTCTCAGCTTAGCTTTTACTACAGCAAACAAGCAGTCTGTTCATAATCGTACCCTATCCATAACTTGTTTGTAAAGGTGGCCTTGTTGCAGATCACAAGACTTTCTTAAATTTAAGTGAACAAGTTTTTCTCTTTCAATGGCAAGAAGCTCTTTTCTGCAGGAACACATATTCTTCCCCGTGGTCTTTCCTTGGGACCCATGTTTTATGCTCCTGAATGAGGATCAGCCTGAGAAGATATAGGCAGTGAAGGGCTAGGCTCAGGAGGCCTCAGAAGGCTTATCTTGACATGCAGCTCCACCACACATTTTCTGAATTTTTCCACCACACATCAATACCCCCACTGATACCATGCAGACCATTTCCTTTGGAAGTATGGCTAGGCCAGTGCTTCTCAAAGTGTGGTCCATGAGTACTGGTCCACATGAGCTGCTTGTTAATGCAGGTTTGATTAATATAGGCTATAATGTGCTTGGATGCGAAATTTTACACATGCAAGTTATTTGTAATGAAATATTGCTTTTATGCACACAGACATTTTGATACCAAAAGATTTTGACAGCAAGGCGCTAAAACTCCAGCAAGAACAACACCCATCACTGTCATCATAATTAATCAGCATAATTTTCATCATCATGTCCATCACTACCATCTGCAATCAAACATAATTGGGCAAATTAACATGAACTTAAATAAAGTAATCATATTTAAGATTTGGTTGCATATTCTTTGCATGCCATGACTTCCTGATGTCTGTAATCCAACAACATCAAAAGACTCTTGATATCATATTTCCAGGTACTCTTACAAGTAATGCTATAACCTCTCTGCATTTCAATGGATCTCTATGGGAATTGGGGGGTGGGAATAGATTAAGCTGCAAATTACACAGGAATAGTATGAAATCTATGGTTGGCTAAATGGCTGTAAGTCAACAAGGGTCTGAGGTATCAAACGAGCTTCAAACCATCACTCTGCTGCCAGATATGCAGTAGATATGGATGGATCACTTTAAGGGTTGTTTCTCCTGACTTTTACCTATTGAACTATGTAGTAAGCATTTTTTTTTTTTGCTCTAAGCACCTTGATTTTTACCCACAGGGCTAAATAAGAGTGCAACCACTTTATAAATGTATACCTTGTGCTGCTCAAAACTCAATTGTCATAAATGTCTAAGAATTAACATTGGTTGGAAACAAATTAAGCTGTACTTGTAGGACTCATTGAAGACCTATAACATACGATATGAACTGAATTCACCTTAAAGGAAAACCATCAAAACAAATGTATTGCCGTGCAGAGACCTTTTGAGGGGCAAGTGCTCAAAGTGAGAAAAGGGCACACCAACCTAGAAAAACTATTTTATGACACTCAAATATTGTACAGAATATATATTACTAAAAGGAATGATTAAAATGAATGATACTAACAAGAAAAAAATCAAATGAAAGAGGCCAAGGGTGTAGAAGAGGTTTGGCAACTGGGGGGGGGGGGGGGGCAATGTAAGTTGATTGTCTAAAATTGATTGTCCACCGCTTCTCGGTGGGTTTCAACATTTTTTTTAAACGGGAAATTCAGAGTATGTTCATACGTCACTTCGTGTATTTTCGGTCTTTGTTTATTCAGAGCATGTTTCGAATAACAGTAATATTACGTTTTATTTGGAACAACTACTTGCACTTGCTGCCGTAGCTACATCCCAACCATTTGTAAACTTCAGTACTAGATAACACCAGTAGTACCATAGAAGAAGGGAAATTCAGCGTTGTTGGCAGCTAGCTTCTATTCTGGCGCAGATGTAGCGAACAGATTTGAGAACAGATTTGCGGATGTGCAGAATGAATTCAATAAAGCATGTGATATGAATCATAGTTTGGGTAGATTTTTCATTACATTTTTGGTAGAACAATTTTTATTTCTTTACAGACATGTCTGAAATCCTGCACCCCTTAAAGGGGGACAGGTGCTCAGGGACCCAGAGCAGAAGTTAGTCTGAAATACAGAAAGAAATACAGCCCGCCTTGCCCTTCCCTGACCTAGACCATCATGATGCACTTTTTGTTATCATTATGTTACACTGGCAGATGTGCTGTATGCTGTATCAACAGTCTTTGGGTGACTTGCTCAGGGCATGACGATGCAGTACTGCAGCACTAAGTAAATAAATAAATCATGAAAAACAATTGCCTGAAAAAATGTAATTGTGGGATTATAAAACACCTGATTAAAGTGGATAGGGTTGGGTGTCCCTTACAAATATATATACATCAATATGGACTTCTTGGAAAATAGAATGATACATATATTTCACAGCAGAATCATTTATGAATATTAATATTTTAGATTGCAATCATTTTACATTTGCTAATGTATTGTGAAGTCTTGCAATATATTGATCATATATTTTCAAATATCTTACATTTGCATAATGGGTGACTCAGTGTTGCTGAAAAACTTACACTTGTGTGTCTCACACTCATTAGTACAAGATAATCACTCAGCCTAATCACTTTTAATAGATGGGAGACTTACATTTTGGTGTCTACAATGTCTTCAATAGAACTCAATAGAACGTGTTATTTTTACTCTGAGGAGGTCAGCTGTTCATTAAATGTTCTTGGTTTAAAGCTCTGTATGTTCCAGTTCTTATTTTTTTGGGTGCCACTCCAAGCCATTACTGAAGTTACCCATGTAAGAATCTCTTTTGTTTTCTGCTACTCCTCTTAATAATAGCTGGGCTGAAACAAGGCAAGCGCACCATTTCTGTAGTCCTATTTGTCACATTGCCATTTAACATTTACATTACATTACATTTAGCAGACACTCTTATCCAGAGAAACCTACACAGATTTAACATTTTTTTACATCATAACTTTATACAGCTGGAATATACTGAAGCAATTCAGGTTGGTTACAAGGGTACAACAGCAGTGTCCTACCTGGGATTCAAACCTGCAACCTTATAAGTTGCATAATAAAATAAATACATAGATGACTACTTCGCTTTCAGGCTATTGTTTTCCCATTCTCTGTCTGCTTGCATAAGTAGTGAGAGGAAATAAAGAAATACAATAGTCTGATGCATTCAGTGAATTTATTACCAGAATGTAGGCTATTTGTCAGAAGTAAAAGGTTTGGCTTAAATTTTCTAAAATGGACAGTGATAATACAAAATGCAATACTTTTCAGAAAGAAAATATCATGCAAGTCTATAAACAATTCCAACTTGACTAAACATAATGATTTATGGAGTCAACTTAATTAAAGCAGGACAATTGCACTGATTGATAGTTACCTCACCTTTGCTGCTAAAATAATGAGTATTAGTACCATTTATTTTTAGAATGCAGTTCATAAGGTGGCTATTTAGCAGTTACGCTCACAAATTCCTCTAATATTAGCTAGCTATTGATAGCTAAGTATCTAGTTACCTAGCTAGCAGTTGTGTAGGCTTAGTTAGATAATATAACCTGCTGTTTTTCTGACAAAAACATAGGAATTACTCTGTGATGAATTATCAATAGACCTTTTATCAATATTAGTAGCTAGCTAGAATTGCGAGCTAAGAAGGTTAATTTCATATACTTGTCACAGCATCAAAGGGACCCTGCCACAACATACCTTTCAGGCTGATCAATAATAATGATCATAATAATAGTAATAATAATAATAAACATCATCGTTGTCATTATACTTTTCATCATAATAAAGTACCTTGCTCAAGGGTACAGTGGCAGTTACAAGCCCAGGTCCCTAACCATTCCACACTGCCTTTCTCATATTAGTCTAGCAGGATCCAAATCAAATGGATTTTATACATAAAGTTTTGTTACATAGAGATGAGGTGAAGAATATTCCATTTGGTTTGTCCTTCATTCTGTAATGGGAACCTTTATCTAAAAGTGTTGTTCACACCAGTTAGTACAAGTTATTTCATGCATCAAATCCAACGTTATACCTGCAGGTGACAACTACGGAATGTTGGCAAGTCATTGGGGCTGATTACATATCTGAATGACACTCCCCCTTTCAACTTTTTTATAGGTGTAAATTATGTTTTGTAAGTTGGTCAATTTAAAATCTGGGCCTCTTAACCCCTGCGCTGATGCCAGATTTGGTCACTTCTCACCTATTTTATAGGGTGTTCTATTTAAGGCTTTGTAGGTGTGAGCATCACAAGGGTACTCAAGGGTACAGTGGCAGTTACAAGCCCAGGTCCCTAAATGGATTTTATACATAAAGTTTTGTTACATAGAGATGAGGTGAAGAATATTCCATTTGGTTTGTCCTTCATTCTGTAATGGGAACCTTTATCTAAAAGTGTAGTTCACACCAGTTAGTACAAGTTATTTCATGCACCAAATCCAACGTTATACCTGCAGGTGACAACTACGGAATGTTGGCAAGTCATTGGGGCTGATTACATATCTGAATGACACTCCCCCTTTCAACTTTTCTATAGGTGTAAATTATGTTTTGCAAGTTGGTCAATTTAAAATCTGGGCCTCTTAACCCCTGCGCTGATGCCAGATTTGGTCACTTCTCACCTATTTTATGGGGTGTTCTATTTAAGGCTTTGTAGGTGTGAGCATCACAAAAACGTGGCTTAAATTAAACAATACAGTTACAATTAATACTAAACTAAATTAGATTAGTTTATTGACTTAAGTCAAAATTAAGTCCCACAAATAGAAGACAAATAGAAAAAGGTTTTTTAGTCTGCAATTAAATATTGAGAGCTACATTTTGTACAGTTTAATGTAAAACTATAGCATCATAGACTTTTTGTCCACAAGTGTGACAAATCTGAGGGTGATATGCAGAACTACTAAACATTTATGACGCATGTAGGCAGTGTACCCTGTTGTGCCTGGCCCTTAGTGTCTTCAAATCTGTCCAAAATGGCTCAATTGTGCACTGCTTCCAATCATAGAATAATCAATTTCATATATATTTTATAGAGTATATAACCATAATCAAACCAAATCAACTGTTTTGGCTCATAAAACAAATTTTTGCATCATTTTAAAGTGGGATTTACTCTTTTAATCAGTATAAGGGGATAGATAGATATCTATGGGTCCAAAAACCTATCCTAAAATGAATAAAATATTTTTTGTCAAATACATATACATTTGCCTCTTATGATGTCATGGTTTCTCGGCCTGCTCTGTGTATATTGTCCACTTCCCTGGGGAGCGCTCATGTTGCGTTCCTTCTTTGTTTTCCTAGTCCGTTTCATGTTTTGGTTTTCAGTTCAGTATTTAAACCACACGTCAGCGTTATTTGACGCTTCCATATTGCCAATCTTTTTACGAAGATAGCCGGTATCCTTGGACCTTCATCCTTTTCCAGTCCTGCTCTCTTCGTGTTTGGAAACTGTAAGCGTTATTTTGTTTTCATTTCTTTCACCATTTATCGGGCGTTATAGCCACGTACCGAGGGTGCAATCGTTTTTGCGTTGTCTTTCCATTTACCACTATTGTTACTGCCCGTGTATTCAGGGCTATCTCTTTTTGCAAGAGAGTTTTTGGTTTCGGTTCTTTCGTTGTTAGCTATAGGGGTTTTTCGTTGTTATTGCATTGCATAAAGTGTTAAGAGTTTTTTCGCCTTTAGGGTTGTTTTCAGTTGTTAGCGGTATCTCTCCTGGGGTGGAGAGTTATATTTTGTTTGTTTATTATTATTCTCTGTTTGCGGGGTTTCGCTCCCGCTTTGAGGTGTTCAGTGAGCATCCTTTGAACCCCTACTGTCGCGTCTGGTCCTTCGTTCCCACGCTAGCCCTGACAGAATATGGAGGCCAGTAGGGAGGCACCAGCGACAGTCGATAACCTAGGGCAAATTCTCGCAGCGCAGGAGGCTGCTATCTCCGGTCATGAGGACGGCATTCGGGCTCTTCAAGCCTCCGTCCAAACCCTACACACTCAGCAAGCACAGTTCGGCAACCAGCTGCGTTATCAGGGAGACGGGTTGCGTGAATTAGCGGACAGCATTCGCATGTTAACAATGGCGATTACGCCTCCCCAGGTTGTTTCACCTTCAATCCCGGTAACACAAGCACCAAGTTTGGCGGCACTGATCTCTCCTGATCCTGTAGTGATTCCCATTTCACGCGAGCTCAAGGAGCCTAAATTACAACTCCCTCTTCGCTATGGAGGAGAGACCGGGAGGTGTAGGGGGTTTTTGACGCAGTGTCTTATATTTTTCAAATCACAACCTTCTCGGTTTTCCACCCAGGAGGCTCGAGTATCGTTTATTCTCTCGCTTTTAACAGGCATGGCTCTCGCTTGGGCGGACCCCTTAATCAGAGCAAACTCTCCCGTGATGTCCACTATGGAGAGGTTGGCAGAAGAGATGGCGTCGGTTTTCGACCATGACGTTTCCGGTCAGGAGGCGGCGATGCGACTCACTTATCTTCGTCAAGGCTCCGACACGGTGGCGTCATTCTCTATTGCTTTTCGAGCACTCGCAGGGGAGACTGGGTGGCCTGATGGACCGCTTACCGCTCTATTTATTAAAGCACTTTCGGATTCTGTTCGAGATGCCCTTTCTGCACTCGAACCACCCGCTTCGTTCGGTGCGTTAGTGTCGACGGCTATCAGAATAGACAATCGGATTAGAGAGAGAGAGAGAGAGAGATTCGCTGGCCCACGCAGTGGTCAGTCCTCTATTTGTGTGCCTCGTCCGGTGGTTGTTCCGGTTTCCTCATTTTCTGAGGAGCCCATGCAGGTAGATGGGACGGCAGTACGGGATCCCAGGTTTACCAGGTCGAGAGAGCCGTGGTGTCGTTATTGTAAACGCGCTGGGCATTACAGAGATCAATGTCCTAAACTAGCGGGAAAAGAGGAGTCTCGCTAAGGGAATCGAGGTCCTTAGTGAGACAAGATCAAACTTCTCCTCGAACTCTAGTATCTGTACAGCTGAGTTGGAATAAGCATTCCAACAGCTGTATCGCCTTTATTGACTCCGGATCAGTTGAGTGCCTTATGGACATTAAGTGGGCTAGGGAGCAGGGGATTCCCTCAGTTTCTCTTTCCGTTCCACGGTTAGTAACGGCTCTCGACGGTCGCCCTTTGGGTACAGGCGCCATTCGACGGGTTCCCAGCTCCTTAAAAATGTCAGTTCCGTTCCAGGATCATACGGAGCGTATTAAATTTTTTTTAGTAGATTCTCCCACATACCCCCTTGTTCTGGGTCACTCATGGTTGGTTCAGCACAAGCCCAATATTAACTGGGGAGCAAAGAATTTGGTTATTCTCCATTGGGGAGTTCAGTGCAGACACCACTGTTTTAGAGATAGAGCCGTTAGATCTGGCGGCTCGCGCCGCTCTCTTCCCGATCTCAGTTCTGACAGCGAACAGGAGGAGGAGAGTGTTCTCCGTGGGGCTCACGGGGCAGTAGCGTCATCTCGCGACACCAGGGGGAGTCTTTCTTGGGACCCGCTAGCTGATGGGTTTAGTTTGTGGGAGGAGGAGAGCTCTCCTTCTGAGATCGATTGGGACATCCCTCGCGACTCGGAATCAGATTTGGAGAATGTTCAGGTGGGCGGAGCTATTCCGTTCCCAGTGCCAGCTAATGTTCCTCAGCAGTACACTGAGCTTGCGGAGGTTTTTAGTAAGCAGCGCGCTACTTCTCTGCCTCCTCATAGGCCGTATGATTGCGCCATCGAGCTATACCCTGGCTCGATTCCCCCCAGGGGAGCGCTGTATTCCTTATCGGGTCCTGAGAGTGCCGCTATGAAAAATTACATAGAGGAATCTCTCGCCAACGGTTTCATCAGACCCTCCACTTCACCGGCGGGCTCCGGTTTTTTCTTTGTTAAGAAGAAGGACGGTAGTCTTAGGCCATGCATTGACTACAGGGGACTTAACGCGATAACTATTAAGAATCGTTATCCTCTCCCGCTTATGAATTCGGCCTTCGAACGCCTCCAGGGGGCGTCTATTTTTACCAAACTGGATTTACGCAGCGCTTACAACCTCGTCCGCATTCGTGAGGGAGACCAGTGGAAAACTGCGTTTAATACCCACTCGGGACACTACGAGTATCAGGTGATGCCGTTCGGGCTCACTAGCGCCCCCTCAGTTTTTCAGGCGTTAGTTAACGATGTGCTAAGGGAAATGCTTGAAAAATCGGTTTTTGTTTATATTGATGATATTTTAATTTTTTCTCCCGATCTTTCCACGCACATTCGCCATGTCAGGCAAGTCCTTAACGCGCTGCTCAAGGCTCAGCTATTTGTAAGGGCAGATAAGTGTGTCTTTCACACCAAATCAGTGTCTTTCCTGGGGTTCATTGTGGCAGAAGGCAAGGTTCAGATGGATCCAGCTAAAGTCTCGGCCGTTAAGAATTGGCCCACGTCATCCTCTCTTAAACAGGTTCAACGTTTTTTAGGCTTCGCAAATTTCTACAGGAGGTTTATTCGTAATTTTAGCGCGGTAGTCGCTCCTATTACTTCACTCACAAAAAAGACTTCCTCCTCCCGGTTCCTATGGAACTCGAGGGCCGAAGCGGCGTTTTCTGAGCTCAAAAGACGCTTTACGTCGGAACCTATTCTTGTCACGCCTAACCCTTCCCTTCCTTTTGTTGTAGAAGTAGATGCTTCTGAGTTAGGAGTGGGGGCCATTCTCTCCCAGCTATCCCCCATTGACCACAAAATGCACCCATGTGCTTATTTTTCTCGTGCATTAACACCTGCCGAGAGAAATTATGATGTGGGGGACCGGGAGCTCTTAGCAGTCAAATTGGCACTGGAGGAGTGGCGTCACTGGCTGGAAGGGGCGGAGCATCCGTTCACGGTGTGGACGGACCATAAGAACCTGGAGTACGTGCAGCTAGCCAAGAGGCTTAATTCTCGCCAAGCCCGGTGGGCGTTATTCTTCTTGCGCTTTAATTTCCTGCTCACGTATCGCCCCGGCTCCAAGAACGTTAAGCCAGATGCCCTTTCTCGCGTCTTTGATCATTCGGACAGGGCTCCTGCCCCCGAATTTATCATTCCCGCCGACCAAATTGTGGCTCCAGTTATTTGGGCCATTGAAGCTGCAGTTCAGAGGGCAGTGCGCTCTGACCCAGGGCCTGGGGGGGGCCCTCCTCACTGTTTGTTCGTTCCGCTGAAGCTTAGGTCCCGTGTATTACGTTGGGGTCACACTTCTCAATTAGCGGCCCATCCGGGCGTTCAGCGCACGAAGGACTTTCTTCCTCGGCGGTTTTGGTGGCCCAGTTTGGAGAGGGATGTTCGGAGTTTTGTTGCGGCTTGTCCGGTGTGTGCCCGCAGTAAGGGTTCAAGTCTCCCACCCTCTGGGCTTTTGCGCCCTCTTCCCATTCCCAGCCGTCCTTGGAGTCACATCGCCCTCGACTTCATCACCGGTTTGCCTATGTCACTGGGTAAATCGGTGATCTTAGTCGTGGTAGATCGTTTCTCCAGGGCGGCCCATTTTATCGCATTGTCTAAACTACCTTCAGCTTCTGAAACTGCGCAACTCATGATAGACCATGTTTTTCGGCTACACGGGCTGCCGTTGGATGTGGTTTCTGATCGCGGCCCTCAGTTCACGGCCAAATTCTGGCGCACATTCTGTTCTCTGCTTGGCGCCTCGGTCAGTTTGTCATCTGGCTTCCATCCTGAGACGAATGGACAGACCGAGCGCACTAACCAGACGCTGGAGAACACTCTGCGTTGCCTGGCGGCCTCTAATCCCACTTCCTGGAGTACACACCTGGCCTGGGCTGAGTATGCCCATAATACGTTGCGCAACGCGTCCACAGGTCTCTCGCCCTTCGAGGCTCAACTGGGGTATCAGCCCCCACTATTCCCTGAGCTGGAAAGTAATATTGTGGTTCCCTCCGTGACATCCTTTATTCGGAGGTGTCGCTCTGTTTGGAAGCGGGTGCGGACTGCGCTTCAGCGCGCTGCTGCTAGACACAAGGTGGCAGCTGATAGACGACGTCGTCCTGCCCCCTCATTCAGGGTAGGGCAACGCGTGTGGCTCGCTACGCGCGATCTGCCATTAAGGGTGGAGTCTCGCAAACTCGCGCCCCGGTTTATTGGGCCTTTTAAAATTATACGCCGCATTAATCCGGTTACGGTAAGATTACAGCTTCCCCTTGCTATGCGTATCCATCCCACGTTTCATGTCTCCCGGCTTAAGCCAGTCCTTATTAGCCCGCTGGCCTCTGCTGAGAAGCCACCGCCGCCTCCCCGGATGATGGAGGGAGGTCCAGTGTACACGGTCCACCGTATTTTAGCCGAGAGACGGGTTGGGAGAGGTTTCCAATTTTTAGTAGATTGGGAGGGTTATGTTCCGGAAGAGCGTAGTTGGGTTCCCTCCAAAAATATTCTGGACCCTCAACTTATCAGGGATTTCCGGGATCGCAGGCTTGAGGGATCGTCTGGGGTCGTCCCTTAGTGGGGGGGTCCTGTCATGGTTTCTCGGCCTGCTCTGTGTATATTGTCCACTTCCCTGGGGAGCGCTCATGTTGCGTTCCTTCTTTGTTTTCCTAGTCCGTTTCATGTTTTGGTTTTCAGTTCAGTATTTAAACCACACGTCAGCGTTATTTGACGCTTCCATATTGCCAATCTTTTTACGAAGATAGCCGGTATCCTTGGACCTTCATCCTTTTCCAGTCCTGCTCTCTTCGTGTTTGGAAACTGTAAGCGTTATTTTGTTTTCATTTCTTTCACCATTTATCGGGCGTTATAGCCACGTACCGAGGGTGCAATTGTTTTTGCGTTGTCTTTCCATTTACCACTATTGTTACTGCCCGTGTATTCAGGGCTATCTCTTTTTGCAAGAGAGTTTTTGGTTTCGGTTCTTTCGTTGTTAGCTATAGGGGTTTTTCGTTGTTATTGCATTGCATAAAGTGTTAAGAGTTTTTTCGCCTTTAGGGTTGTTTTCAGTTGTTAGCGGTATCTCTCCTGGGGTGGAGAGTTATATTTTGTTTGTTTATTATTATTCTCTGTTTGCGGGGTTTCGCTCCCGCTTTGAGGTGTTTAGTGAGCATCCTTTGAACCCCTACTGTCGCGTCTGGTCCTTCGTTCCCACGCTAGCCCTGACATATGATGGTTTAAGATGAAAACATCGATAGCACTCTGGTACACACGTCTGAATCTGTAGCCTAATCATTCACTATTTTACCTCAATAAAACATCATTTTTGTGCAGTATCGTCATGTATCTTTTGCTGCGTGTCCTGTGATGACATTTCTCTGTAGTTTTTTTCCAGAATGTTCCCATTCATAAGTATTTATTTTTTGTACATTCATCTAGCACATATCAATATGAAAAGATTAGGCTGCAATCAAATAATATTTGACCTTCAGAAAAATGCTGCCAAATGTTCTAGCTTCACTGCAAATCAAATGTAAAACATGACTGAGCCACCTATGAACGCTAACACTACAGTATGTGAAATGCACGCAAAATGCGAAAATAACAATATCAAATATATGGTACAGGACTGTGGTGGAGTGGGAAAACTAGCGGAGGCATATGGAGGAGGAAATTCTCCATCAACTCTATCGGCATATTCGCCGATAGAATCAATACTATGGTATCTTCTTTTGACCCACTCACAAAATTCATGTAATTAACATGAGGATTTTCTCTAGCCATGCTCACGTGTTGGCCACATTAGTAAAAATTGGCGAAAATAGCAGAAAAATAACAACTACGCCTCGGCGAGTGAATGTACAATTTAAGTTGTTTGCGTAAAACTAAACTAATAGAACTAGAAATGCTGTTACACCCAGCTGTAATTTATCGTTCAAAGCAACCATTAGCAAGTCCCAGGGAACAAAGCCTAAAATCATAAAAAATGTATGTATGACATCAAAATTTAGTTATTAAGCATCCACGAAAGTTGGAATGAAAAAAAAATATGTATGATAAAACACTGCTCAAAAACAGCTGAATTATCTGTATTAGGACGGTCTGGGCATGATTGTAATATTCTAATGAGCACGCTTGATTGACATTCCTCTGTGCAAGAAGACACTCGGCCTCACAAACAACAAAAATACGAAATAGCGCAAGCTGGGAGAATCGTGGTTGTACCTATATGTACGAACCTAACGACGTTGAATTTCAGAGTGAAGAAATTTCACAACCAGATAAGCCGCATTCTCTGGCTTCACGGAATTGTGGGTTTCAAGATATTAAGTTTCCAAGTAATAACCACACTTCTTTACTTTGTTCTAACATTTGTTTCTTCCAATAAATACGTGGATATTGCTGCTAGTTAGCTAGCTCATTGGGCAGCTCGCATGTTGAATGACACGGAATGCGCTGTACCCAGCATTAGTGACGTCACAATTCCCAAGTATAGTACCGCCCAACCTCAATCCAAAAAGGAGGGTAAAAGTGTCCAGTATCTCTGGAATTCAGAATGTAATTATTTCCAATACAAGTATATGCAAATTGTATGTCCACATGAGATCCAAATTAACCTAATTAGAAGGCAATCACAAATATTTGTTCCCTGGGATTTTAAGACATTGCAAACACTATTGCGATGGTTAAAATGTCAGATATTGGATATAAGAGTTATGAATCCAGAATGAACTGGCATGCATCTGACCCAGTGACGGCGCCAGGAACTTTTCTCTGCCTGGGCCAAGGGTGGGCTAGGTCAATACATGGGGGTGCTACGGTTAACAAAGTTTCCCCCAAGATGGCTTTTTTGTGCGCCGGGGGGGGGGGGAGCTGCTGCGATCCAGTTGGATTTTGCCAGCACTGACACTCAACCTCTACAGTAGGCTATAAGTAAGTGCTTACAAATATCAGACAAAAAAAATAAGACACCGGAAAATTATGAAAAAGGATGCGAGAAGAGGATAAATTATCAGTTTAAAGTTTAACGTTGTCAAAAAAAAGTTGGCTAAAATATCATTGTTTAACCGCTGCTCTGTGATTGGGATATTTAGAAGTTTCATTTTCTAACGAAGATCGCAAACTTTACTTACACACTGTAGTTTTATACTTCGATTTGGTTATTATAGGCTACCGAGGGAAGTCCACACACTCCACAAATCTGTTGATTAGGCTAGTTGATCATTTCCGAACATGGATCACAAAAGGGAGAGCTTACTCAAACACATTTTCTATTGATTTTTAAATGATAGTAGCCTAAATTACTTTTCAAACAATGACGTTTCCATTTTATATTTTTTGACGGGGCGGCAAACACTGTAGGCCTGATGTATTGTAGGGTATGGAAAACACACTGGTTAGCTAACATTATAAATCAGTTTACGTTATTTTGTAATTTGCGTGAGCTCCCTACACACACACACACCCCTCCACCCGTACGTCATAGTGTAGGCTACACACGCGCAGCCAGGTGAATATCAAAATGGGATTAGAATTGTTGATTTACTTTTATATATTTCTTTTTTATAATTATACAAATTTTATTAAAATGTCGGGGGGGCTAAACTGGGGCTAAGCAGATTTGTGACATGGCTATAGCCCACCCTTGCCCCGGTGTAGCGCCGTCCATGATCAGACCGGTTTGAACAGCATGCGGAGTTTTACTTGTGGGGGTGTAGTAGCGTTATAAAGGGGTGTGTATTTCTCAAACGGATTGTCCAAGACAGTAAATGACCACTGAATCTTGAAAGGGACATGTTTATGCATAAAACCAATGGTAGGATTGTATATTTATTTCATATTTAGTAGTAGATATTGACAGTAGAATGATGTGGTATAATTACACAAGAATTTCACTTGTTTATTTTGTATTTGAGTGAGCAGGGCTTTTCACTGCTATTTTGGCAGATTTTCTGGCTATTGTTGGCTTTATCTTGTTGCTATGACAGAATACAAATATCTGGTGGTGAAAAAATACTGTTATGAACTCACAGATAGACGCTATTGTCCACTGTGTCACGCATGGGTATGTATAGTTGCAGGTGAGACTGGTTGGGGGTTTGCTTGTTAAATTAACTAGCTACGCGACTGCGACCACCCCTGATGCTCATTTAACCATTCAATGTCTTAGAATGAACGTAAAAGCTTTTATTTAGGCATGTAGAATGTCAATCATGTCAGCACAGTGTTTTAGTGTGTGCTCAACTAGTGGGCCTAAATTCTGCATTTCGCGAGAAATGATCAAGTACACTGGAAAAGGCTGATTTCATGGTCTGTGTTGCGCCCGCAACAGTCTGTGACGTGATTTTCGCGGCCGTGAATTTGGTAGGACCCTACTGATAGTGTACATATTTATGTAGCACAAATGCCTCAGATAGACAGAATAATATTCAGCCCATGATCTCATTTTATTTATTTATTTTTTATAGTGGAACAGGTTACCTCTACATCAGAGGTCCTCAATCTTATCCAGAAAGGGCCGGTGTGGGTGCAGGCTTTTGTTGCAACCAAGCAGTTACACACCTGATTCTACTAATCAAGGTCCTTAGTGAAGAGTCAGGTGGTTGATTAGTAGAATCAGGTGTGTAACTGCTTGGTTGGAACAAAAGCCTGCACCCACACCGGCCCTTTCAGGATAAGATTGAGGACCCCTGCTCTACATGATCATATACTGTAAACAAGTTATGACTACTATCTCACTAATCACTAATCTCACTACTCAATAGTAAACACTTTTCTGACACTATAGTTAAAGGGTTATGCCATTAGGATAGGCATTGGCTATTTAGTGAGAATCCAGGAAAAAATAAAATGACTCAGTTGTGTATAATTAACCTTAATTTCCCCAATTCAGCTTCTGTGTTGGGTAAAAATGTAGTATTTGGTAAGGTATGTGGTGTGGAGGGCACTGGTTCGGACACACCCCTGAAAGGCAAAGAAGTGCTGTGCCTGTCCAAGAGCATTTCCCTCAGCAATTTTCCCTGCCAGAACATGCGTTAAATATTTTCTGTCCTCTGAAAAGAGAGAAGTCTGGTGACATAGTGAAGGCGATGTCCCTACCGTGCGAACCCTGACCGCACATTTAGGCTGAAGTGCACAGAAAGGGAATCAAACCTCTTCTCACTGTGCTTTAATTCTTTAAGAACAGAGGTGGGTAAATCCATTCCTGGAGAAGTGGTCCATTACAGCCTAAATCCTGGTTTTTGTTTCAGCCAATCATAGAATAGACCACCGTAAAATTTTTCACACAGGGACACAAAAACAGTTATAAGACGTGATTACAATGTTCCCATGTTCTGTACTTAAATAATACTAAACCTAAGCATAATTTAAAAATATGAAACCACTTCCAGACATGGGTCAAAGACTTTATTTAAATACCTTCATCTTTTAGACATTGTTTTGATATTCAGCATTAAATTTTGAGTAAGTGCACATATAAATGCATATTCTATTACTGAAAGGCCAGTCACTGTAAAAGTTTTTAGTTATGGTGTGTATGGGCTGCTAGCATTGTGTCTGCTACAGCTTAAAATTGGGAGTGCTAAATCTGTTCACGGTGTTCAGCTTTAAGCACCTATTTGCAGCTGCACAGTGCCTAACAAAAGGGAGTCTACATTAGCATGTAGTGCTGATGTAAGTTCTCATTCTCATTGCGTGATGCCAGACAGATTATTAAAAGATGAGGTCATGCAGTGCATTTTGCACAGCGCTGTACAGCCCTGCATTGGCCTCCTAACATGTGCTTTCTTGCAGTCACGACTGAAGACAAAGGCTTTTACTGATAGTGTGCATAATCTCTGCCTAGAGAAAGACAGTTAACGATACATTAAAATTTATGTCTCTGAAGTTGGGGACATTTTGTTCTCTGCGCATGGGGAGAACACCCCTATGTATTCTATTGAAACCATCTATTTTTACCATTGGAATGCCTTCAACAGCCATTGGTTATTCTTAGAAAGTTCCACGGATAGTCATTCATGCCTATTTATGACAAAGTCTTATATTTTTCGGTACATATTATTTTGTTGGTTAAATTATACATTGTGTGCATGTGTGCATGAAAGAAATATACTGAAGATAATTGCCTGAGGCTCTCAGCATTCTTTACGGAATATTCAAAGACACGTAATTTTAACGTTAGTCTTTGAGATGGTTGATTATGAAAGCTTTTTGTGCTTTTCTATGCATTAGGCTAGAGGTAGGAATGGAGAGCCGAACAGTTCAAAAGCAGATGCAAACTAGACACCACGTATCCAGCTTGGTATTGCGTGCTACCCATTAGGATAATAGCACGGGTACCCAAATCAACATCGCTGATTGGACAGAAATTTACAGACATCTCACACGTAATTTACGTAAAATGGACGTTTGTTCGCGGGGTCATTTGAATCAGAGCAATAATTAAGTTTTTTGTTGTTTGTTATTTTAATTTTCCCACTGTGATTCCAAAGACATAACACAATATTTGGAAGAACTTAACTGATGTTTAGTTTTGGAAGACGGGAAACAGATAGCTATGCTATTATCTGCATAACACAAACAGGACAATGTGCATAAGCACTTACCTAGCTAATAGTAATAGTTTCTATAGTATAATGTCATCACATAAATTGTAGTTGAATACTTTTTTTATACAAACCCCAATTCCAAAAAAGTTGGGACAGTATGCAAAATGCACATAAAAGCAGAAAGCAGTTATTTGAAATTCTCTTTCACATATATTTAATTGAAAACAGTACAAAGAAAATATATTTAATGTTTTACCTTATCAACTTTATATATTTTTGTAAATATACGCTAATTCCGCATTTGGTGACTGCAACACGTTCCAAAAAAGTTGTGACGGGTAAAAAAAAAAGACTGGGAAGTTCAAAAAACACCTGTTTGGAACATTTCACAGGTAAAGAGGTGATGCTATCATGACTGGAAATAAAAACTCTTGATATCTTATTTTCAGGTACTTGCAAGCGATACTATAACCTCTCAGCATTTGAATGGGTCTCTATGGGAATTGAGGGGTGGGACTAGATTAAACTGTAAATTACACAGGAATAGTATAAAACCCATGGTTGGCTAAATGGCTATAAATCATCAAGGGTCTGAGGTACCAAACGAGCCTCTAACCATTACTCCTGCTGCCAGATATGCAGTAGATATGGATGGATTACTTGAAGGATTGTTTCTCCTGATTTATTTTTCCATAGAGTTCAATAGGAAAATGATCTCACAGGATAAGTGGGTTGTTTCCTCTCGCGTTTTTGACTGACTTTTGTCCACAACGGAACAGAATCTGACGTCCAACAAATGATCGACTAAAAGTAATTTAATTTCCTATGGGAGTCGCAAACTCGCTTGCGAGGGGCTCTGACCGAGGCTTTGGGTGCGTTGGATTTTTTCATCTTCTGCAGTACAAAGCAATCCACCCACAGAACTATATAATAACTAGAAAGGAAACTACCTTTTCAAAATGGTGCTTTTTCCACAGCCCAAAGCTTTTTTCTGATTGGCCAACATGATATGTCACGTGAAGGTGGTCATTTTGTCCCTTTAGCACAGAGCACTGCCGCTGTAACTCTAGTTAGCGACGACTGCTAAATTATGCTCACAGAACTGATTTATTTTGAGCAATGAGAGGGTGCGCACATGTAAACCGACATACAAGAACAACATAAAATAGTAAACGCTGACACAATAACTTTTTATGTAATGTTATGTAAAGCTACAATGCACTGTCCTATATAGCCTAGCTAGGCTCGGGAAGCATTCGCTCTTCTTCGCAACCATTTATCGTATACTGTGTCATGCGGTTAGACAAAATATGTCCATTTCTACACAACATGTATCGAAGATGAAAAATGTAAACAGCTAACATTAATGACATGTTGGATCCACAAACCTTTCCCTTATATTAAAAAAGTTATTTCCAGCCCGTTTTCCAGAGTCCAGTGTCCACCCCAGACTTCCTCTAACTACGGTGTGGGTGTCGTGATGACAATCGATGTTTTTTGACGTGACTTTCCTAGGGCTTGTCCTAGAAATGTTTTTAGGACGTCCCTAGGGAACATCACATCATAACTTTGAGGGGACTAAAAGGAGACGTCCACTGTTAGCCTCGTAGCTACAGGTTTGCCAGCAACCACACCACCATGCACTCTGCTCCTGCTGAATTGCTGAAGCTAAGCAGGTTTGGGCTTGGTTAGTACTTGGATGGGAGACCTCCAGGAAAAATTAGTTGCTGCTGGAAGTGGTGTTGGTGGGCCAGTAGGGTTAAACCGAGGTCCTGACTCACTGTGGTCATTAAAAATCCCATGACACATATTGTGAAGAGTAGGGGTCTCCTCTGTGTCTTGGCTAAATTCCCAACCTGGCTCTTTCAATGTGCCACCTAATTACGTTTAATTGGCTAAAATAATTCTCTCTCCACCTCAGGTGATGTGGTGAGCATTCTGGCGCAAAATGGCTGCCGTTGCATCAACCAAGTTGGTGCTACACATTGGTGGTGGTAGAGGCGAGTTTCCCCCTGATCATTGTAAAGCGCTTTGAGTCACCGTTTTACGGTGGCCCAGAGGTGCAATCCACATTTCTAAAATGCAATCTTTTTTTCTAAATAGAAATCCTCTGTTGCTAAAAATAAATTCTTGTTTCTTAATATAAATAAATAAATCCTAGTTTCCAAAATAAAAACCATAATTTTGTGGAGTCGGGGTGGAAGACCAGACGCAACTGAGAGGGAATCAGAAATAAACCACAAATAAATTCGGAAACGCGGGAAAGGTACAAAATAAAAGATGGGGAAAAAAACTCTCCGAAGAAAATCAACCCGAGATAAGTGGGCAAGTAAACTCGAAAACTCGAGTGAAAACAAAAAAAAAACTGGAAAGGAAATAATTACTTCTCACTCTCAACTAGAGAAAGCAGAAACGAGAAGCAACTAAAACAAATAGGAACAAAGGATCTGTCTCCAAGAGAATTGAAAAACCCAATACGGGGAAAGCAAGTGCAAATGAGACAAACAACTTATCGGACTAAGAACTTGAGAGAAACTAAGGCAAGTCCCACGTATCTTGAAAGGATTTCAAGAGAAGTGGTCGCCAATGATCCTATACCTTACTGGCTTTAAGTCAAAACGCAATTGACAAGGCAGAAGCACCAGAAGGTGGAAACTCTGAGCTATATAAAGCGGAAGGAAACCAAACACAGGTGCGAGGAATAATTGCAGTGTGAGATCAAATCACCAGGACGGAAAATCCGATGGAGTGACCTAATGACGTCAAACGCCCCCCTCTAAAGATGACCCCAGACGATCCCTCAGCCTTGTTACTGCGGAAGTCCCTAATAAGCGTGGGGTCCGAGATGTTCCTGGAGGGGACCCAGCAGCACTCCTCAGGCCCATGGCCCTCCCAGTCTACCAAAAACGGCAACCTTTGCCTATATGTCTCTCAGCCAAAATACGCTGAACGGTATAAACTGGGCCTCCCTCCAAGAGCCAGGGGGGAGGTGGTGGTTTGTTAGGCGGAGCGAGAGCTGCAAATTTTAGTTTTGCGGTGGTGCGCAAGAGATACAAAAAGTTGCACACATGCCTACAGACGGAGTAGCATCTCCGCATAAAAGACCGTGCGAAAGGTACCTCCATCTCCCTCTCCAACTCAGGAAATAGAGGAGGTAGATACCACAGCTGAGCCTCGAAAGGAGAAAGCCCTGTGGAGGCATTACGTAGTGTGTTATGGGTGTATTCCACCCAAGTAAGACTCCAGAATATAGGATTGGAGGCGGCCAAGCACCAAAGGGTACTCTCCAACATCTGGTTGGTACACTCTGTCTGTCCATTAGTCTCCAGGTGAAAACCCGAAAACAAGCTGAGGCCTGTGAAGAGCCAACCATGAATGTCCCACGATGAGTGGGTAAGCAGGGGAATCGACAAAAAACTCAATCCTCTCAGAGTGATCTTGGTAGGAAGTGGACATAATTAGAGAACCTGTGGACTCCTTAATAGTCCCAAAACCCAACGGACGACTATCGAGGGCAGTGACAAAAAGAGGGCAAGTGAGAATGCGTATGGGGATTTTTAACTCCCTGGCCCATTTTGCATCGATGAAACATCCGACTGCTCAGGAATCGATAAAGGCGTTGATGTTAACGAACCGCCTATTCCAGAGCAGTCGGACTGGCAAAAGGGTGCGAGAGAGTGTATTATTTTGTCTTGTTAGGAACCCCGGTTCCCCTAATGTGACCCCCCATTTCCCTCCAGTTTAGGACACTGGTTTTTGGTATGCCCCCTGCATCTGCAGTACCGACGCCAATTTTCCTGTGATTTAGTACCCCTAGAGTTGCGAACAGAAGCCCCATCTACCTGCATGGGCTCTTCCCGACTAAAAGAGGTAGGTGGAAGTGTGGGCTGGAGGTTCTACTGATGGGGAGGAGGAGGAACAAACAGGACGAAATCTGCGTTCCCTCTCACGCTCCCGGACACGGTTGTCAACCCGAATAGCCATAGTTACTAGAGAACTAATTGTGTCAGGCGGCTTGAGCATAAAGACTCCGTCTTTAACGGAGTCAGACAATGTGTTAAGAAATAACGTGTTAAGAAATAACGCCTTAAGTTGTCCGTCGGACCACCCTGTCTTCTTAGCCAGCGCCCAAAATGTAATACTGAAGGCCGCCACGTGTCTGTACCCTGGCAAAGACGAGTTAATTTAACAGCCGACTCTTGACCTGAAATGTCCTCATCGAAAACTTCAGGTCTATGTTTAAGTAGCTAGGTCAGAATAGGTTCCAGAACTTCCATATTATCGCGTTCTAAAAGTTGTTGCCGTTGGCGTTATGACGTTGTGATATTTCCCATGTGGATGTAATAAATTTAAGTGATTTTGTTGAAAAGGTTGGATTGTTTTTTCAGTGAATTAAAGGGAAATACAGCCATGATTAAAAATAGCCCCCGCTTTCCCGAGATGTCCAATGTCATCAATCAGTCCACCACACAAACTCCGCCTCCACGACTTTCCTCCATAAGCTACACGCAGTGTTGCGGTCTCTGTTCACTGTCGAAACGGAGCTCAGCCTTCCCAGTCGCTGCCTCACTCCTCTCCAGCATTATCTTCTCTTTCCCTGGTGGCCTTTTGAAGATTGCCTGCAGTCCTGGATCTGTCCCGACATCTTCAACTCAGGGGAAGAGTGCTGGTAAACTTTGTGGCTGCAGATCCAATGGACATTCCCGAGCATAATGCGAATGCGTCTCCATGGTGATGACCACAAACAAAATTATCCTGGCTAGACAATTTGTAAATATTATTAAAATGAGTAGCAGGAGTACCCTGGAAAATCTCCAGCCCGCTTCCCCGTCCCAGAACAGACACACAGCGCATGAAAAAAAACAAAAAACAAAAGCCTGACACAACAAAACACATTCTAATTAACAAACACGAGAGACAGCTGGACTAGCTACAAGTTGCCAATACAGTGCCACGTGAAGTCATATGTTGATGTTTGTGTATGGGAGCAATTAGGCTAATAGACAGAGGAGTTACCTTCAGGAGACATTCTTATTTTTTTACCAAATATAGACAATTTCTACAAGACAAGATGAAAGTAAGAAATGTTGGATTCACCTACCTTTGACAAATTTCTTTCCAACACATTTTCGGATTTTACGTTACTTTCTGTTGAACTTTAATCGACAGGAATGTCCTAGAACTTTACTGATGGTCTATAATCATAGCCAAGACATGAATCTTGTTTGTGGGTGACAAATATTTAGTCTAATATATCTTGTGACCCAACGATAGGAGGCGCCACCAGGGAGGGGTGATGGGTGCAATAATTTAACAGAAACACAAGCACAGATATGTTTGTCTCGGTCAACATAACCAGGACTTTTATTGTGAAAACAGAAAAAACAAGCAAAAATGTAATAAACAAACTCTAGCTCCAAGTGAGCCTAACTATACGAGTTTTGGCCCTGTCTAAAGTCGGGCAGCTAAGCTGCTTACCGACAAGGCAGATAGTAGACAAGAGAGTGGTCAAAACAAGCACTAGTTCAATACACAGTTCAATTCCTCACACTGACTATTCCACAAAGAAAACTCCAAACTTCTCTCTCCACAGCTGTGTGGGCCCCTTTTTATCCTGGGCCTGATGAGGTATGATGCTCTTCAGGTGGGTTTAACAAGGGAGCGGAGCTGGCAATTGGAAAGGGGTGGAGCCACCGGAATGGAAAATACCGGCCTTCCACTACAGCTCCCCTCCTGGCATTACAGTGTATATATTTTTTTTTTTAAAGTGAAAACCTAAAAGTGTTAGTTTGTGCTCTGGTTACTTAAAAGTCATGAAATAATTACATAAAAATGACTTTACTTTGGGGCAGCAAAGATATTGTACAATGCCAAGATTATTGACTTGCTCATCTGTTCACCATCATTGTTTATGGGTGGATGGGTTCATTCATTGCAACATTTAACCTTGATTTTCATGTATTACTGCTTGGCAGATCACATATGCTACTGCCCACTGACATGGTTTTAAAGCTACTGTTATCCAATTTTTGCTCTCCAAACATTTTAAAATGCACAAATTTAGATAATAAAAAAAGAAAATAATAATAATAATAATAAAAAAAACATGCCCCCGAACCTCCCTAGCGGGCTCGATTTTTGGACCTAAAATTCTGGGTATGGCCCTGCACGTTGAGCATTCAAACTGTATAATGCCCGGCTCCTCTGTCATTATTGATTACTTAGTTAGCTACCAAAAATAAGTGAAATATGAACAAAAACGTTTTCAACGTTAAAAAAAGCCAAGTTACTCACGCATAGCCTACAGAGCGCTGTCTATATGTAGCCAAGTTGCAACAAACAATATTGCCTGTCGTAGCTCGCACTCAATAAACTAGCTCTATTCCACAGCAATGCTAACCAAACTTTCCTAAATTATTTAATGCAACTTGACCCTGTGTTTTTTCATCTTACCATCTCAAAAGAATGTGGTCAATAAAACTGTTATGTGCCACATCAAACTGCGAAATGAGAATAATTTATAGTGAAAATACTCAGATGTGTTTCACTTAGAAATTAAACTGAAAAATTACCACACTATAGGGCATGTTTGAACAATTGCCTGTATCCACTGCTTTGGGTCTATGAAAAGCACAGAATGAATTAAATGTAGGCTATTATTAGTATTATTATTATGTATTTATTTATTTATTTATTTGGAATATTTGGATTTCTATCGAAACCTGTGTGGTCTTACAGAGCATAGACATCTTCATGTTCACAAAATTCTGTTCGCAAATATTATAACGATTATTATGTTATAGAACTGTAACTGTAATTTGGAATTTGTAAAAAGTGAAACGCAAACCCAGACCAGGAAGTCACAATTAAAAACCGGAAGTCTCGGAAACAACGTTTCCAAATTAAAAGTTCACAGGTTTTTCCAATGAACTGCAAGCAGCGCCAGTAGATTAGAATAAAATATTTTCTATGTAGCTCAAGTAGGCTATGCTTTCACATACTAAATTGTCATTCACGAGTTTATCAACAATATGCTAAAATGAGATGGCATAAATGGCTGGGCTAATTATAGCTGAGTAAAAAATATAAAATCCAGAAACGGATAGCCTAGAGACGTTCTTGTCCACCCCTGCACGACAGTAGGGTATGCCATGAAGGCTAATTACTCTAGCGGGGTCTAGTGGCATGCTCCCCCGTGAGAAAATTTGTCCAAAAGCACTCTGAAATGGTTAATTCTGGGGCCTTTTGAGAGTAGAAAATTGCTATTTTTAGTTACGTGCATAAGCATAATATTAGGCTACTGACATTTTTGTTTCCCATATCATTCAGTTTGTTTAGAAAACGCAATCTTCAATGCTTAACGTTAACCCACCTCCTTTCAAAAAATATATATTAATCACGCGTATATGTCGCCTATGCTATATGTCACGTTTAGCCCATTCATATTGAATGAATCTGACAAATAACTCCGGTTCATACAGTTGAATGCAACCTGGAGAAAAAAAAAATTGTTGGCTCAAGGTGGTACACCCCCACCCTCTAGCAGGGTCCAGGGCATGCCCCCAGGAGAAATATTTAGTAAATCTTAACAGTCAAATGCATCAATCAATCTGGCACTTTGAGAGAAAAATTAAGATGACCTGTGCATCAGTCTTTCAGGCACAGAGGTGTCCAACAATAATTAATTATGTCTTCTATCTCCATTTGGCATACGATTTTACCGCTTTCTATGGGGCTTTACAGTTACCTGGGAATTAGGTATAGCTAACCCTTGTTCTCTAGCCATAGTTTGCAAATTAGTTGGTTAGCTAATGCGCGGGCGGCGGGTGGAACCTTAATGGAAGCTCATATGCTTGTAGATGATTGGAAAAACCAGTGAACTTTTAATTTGAAAATGTTGTTTCGGAGACTTCCGGTTTTTAATTGTGACTTCCTGGTCTAGGTTTGCGTTTCTCTCTTTACGAATTCCAAATTACGGTTTCAGTTCTATTTTGGTGCCAACCATACTGACAAAACGCATGTACTGTATGTAGAGAATTAGAGCGCACACTCCAAAATTACGTACACATTTAGATTTTACATTTTCAATTTGACTTACATTTGCGAATCTCAATTTACGATTTTAAATTTACATTTGCGAATCTCGATTTACGTTTACGAAATGTTTTGACAACTCCATACCCCTGGGCCTAGTCCCGACAGGCCCATTGTCACAGGGGAGACTGGCAAAGTTTAGGACCCAAGTGCAGAGTAAGACACAGGAGGCGAGGAGTGGTGTACAAATGAACAAGAGGTTAAGACGGCAAAAAGGTAAGACAAAACAGGAGTGAACGGGGCTACAATACACTAGAAACACAGAGCTAAAGACTGCGGGTAGAGATGTGAATAAGGTAAAAGACAAGGGACTCACAAAGAGAAACAGCAGGGCTAGTACTTAAATACAGGGAAATCCAGGTGCACACAAGTGGCCTCGATCATGAAGCGTTCCTAAATATGCGTGTACTTGTACATTTATGTACGAAACGAGTTGGTACGAAATATTTATGCTGGATTCATCAAACCGTGTGGTCCACGTTATTTTGTGATTAGCATAAATCCATTCCCATTAATTGCTTTATATTGAGGTTGTCACTTCCATTTAAAGGTCCATACCTAGTCAAAATGGCCCAGACAAATCAAAGGAAATAATTATTTCAACACTGGAATCTAAGTTTTCAATCAAGGGGGGAACTAGTTTAATATTGTCAGTAGCCTACCGGTGTCATGAACTGGGTAAGTAAAGGCCTCGCAGGAGATTGCATGTAACATCAATGCAGGATCACCCCTCACACAAACTGTTAATGTAATAAAATATTTTTTAAAAATGCATTGACATTAAATTGGAGGTGAAGAAACGCATAGCTGCGCATCTACGTCTGCATCGGACGAGTGAGCGCATTGCTTTATCGCAGCCTGGAAATAAATTATACGTGATTCATTTTGTAATTTTGTTGGGGTTCTGTGCATGTGAGTTGTGGTTTTAAATTGGGTAATCACATAGGCTACCTTATTTTAGAATCTCTCTGGCACGTTGAAATTGCGGTCGCATTTTTGCGCAAGTCCCACTGAGCAAAAGCCAGAATCGAGCTCAGGTTTTACCGGGATATAGCCTGGCTACATTCAAACCGGTTAAAAAACTCACTTTTAAATCAAGTTTATACGGTTTTTCACCTGAACGCGAAACGTGTTTCACTGACTTTTCAACAAAAATGTTCACTGGAGTGTGCAATCTATGGCACCGATAACATTGGACAGGTTGGAAATTTCATAAAAACCCAGCTTTACCTCCGCCTGGCTTTGCATCTTGTAGGGGAACTGCATCCGTGGAATTCTACATTGTTATTCTCTGGGAGGTTTGGAAAGGACAGAAATGATTTCCCAACAGGGCTTTCTTTCACTTAAGTGACTTGTGGCTAAATATCAGTATTAAATCTCAAACAATGCGACAAAACCAATACATGTTCCACAAAACCTGGAAACTCACATGTGGGGTACGTGCTCACAATCAACAGGGGTTTGTCACAATCCTGTCTTTGCTCACAAATAATGATACTACTGACTGCCATTCAATAATAATAATGAATAAAGAAGAATCCACTAATAAATGAGATTCACAAAATGTGTTTCCTGGCATTTATGCTGGACTACAGCCCCGCTAAGTATTCTATGCCTGTATCATTCTTGGTTTGTTTAAAATGAATGTAAAAGCAGTGCTTGAGTTCAGCGTTAGTTGAGGATGGATGATAAGTGACAAGAAGGCAAGCAAACCATTGCATTACCTAAAGAAAATCAGCAAGTAATCAAGCACAGGCTCAGTATTCTGCCAATGAAATACAATTTAGCGTGGACCACAGTCAGCATACAGTTTCCTTTATCTTTCTTGAAGCGCACGCACACCATAATTCTTAGAAATGTCAGCCGTCTACGTGTGTGATGACTTGACCACATTGAAGAGCAAAGGCGAGCACTCAGGAGGTTGAACACATTTAATTTGGTTTCTTCTGCTTGACAAGAGGATTTTTCATGAACTATTGGCTCTAAATAGAAAGGTGTTGTCAACCCCCATCAAGATGGGGAAGTGTTAAAAAATACATTTGTCTCATTCAGTATGGTACTGGCATTGATCTTTATCATCTGAATAAGAACATAATCTTCTCTGCTGGTATTTTACAGACACACTCCAGAAAGTGGTCGGACATACAAACTGGTTATATTATATTATTTAGAATCTCTCTGGCACGTTGAAATTGCGGTCGCATTTTTGCGCAAGTCCCACTGAGCAAAAGCCAGAATCGAGCTCAGGTTTTACCGGGATATAGCCTGGCTACATTCAAACCGGTTAAAAAACTCACTTTTAAATCAAGTTTATACGGTTTTTCACCTGAACGCGAAACGTGTTTCACTGACTTTTCAACAAAAATGTTCACTGGAGTGTGCAATCTATGGCACCGATAACATTGGACAGGTTGGAAATTTCATAAAAACCCAGCTTTACCTCCGCCTGGCTTTGCATCTTGTAGGGGAACTGCATCCGTGGAATTCTACATTGTTATTCTCTGGGAGGTTTGGAAAGGACAGAAATGATTTCCCAACAGGGCTTTCTTTCACTTAAGTGACTTGTGGCTAAATATCAGTATTAAATCTCAAACAATGCGACAAAACCAATACATGTTCCACAAAACCTGGAAACTCACATGTGGGGTACGTGCTCACAATCAACAGGGGTTTGTCACAATCCTGTCTTTGCTCACAAATAATGATACTACTGACTGCCATTCAATAATAATAATGAATAAAGAAGAATCCACTAATAAATGAGATTCACAAAATGTGTTTCCTGGCATTTATGCTGGACTACAGCCCCGCTAAGTATTCTATGCCTGTATCATTCTTGGTTTGTTTAAAATGAATGTAAAAGCAGTGCTTGAGTTCAGCGTTAGTTGAGGATGGATGATAAGTGACAAGAAGGCAAGCAAACCATTGCATTACCTAAAGAAAATCAGCAAGTAATCAAGCACAGGCTCAGTATTCTGCCAATGAAATACAATTTAGCGTGGACCACAGTCAGCATACAGTTTCCTTTATCTTTCTTGAAGCGCACGCACACCATAATTCTTAGAAATGTCAGCCGTCTACGTGTGTGATGACTTGACCACATTGAAGAGCAAAGGCGAGCACTCAGGAGGTTGAACACATTTAATTTGGTTTCTTCTGCTTGACAAGAGGATTTTTCATGAACTATTGGCTCTAAATAGAAAGGTGTTGTCAACCCCCATCAAGATGGGGAAGTGTTAAAAAATACATTTGTCTCATTCAGTATGGTACTGGCATTGATCTTTATCATCTGAATAAGAACATAATCTTCTCTGCTGGTATTTTACAGACACACTCCAGAAAGTGGTCGGACATACAAACTGGTTATATTATATTATTTAGAATCTCTCTGGCACGTTGAAATTGCGGTCGCATTTTTGCGCAAGTCCCACTGAGCAAAAGCCAGAATCGAGCTCAGGTTTTACCGGGATATAGCCTGGCTACATTCAAACCGGTTAAAAAACTCACTTTTAAATCAAGTTTATACGGTTTTTCACCTGAACGCGAAACGTGTTTCACTGACTTTTCAACAAAAATGTTCACTGGAGTGTGCAATCTATGGCACCGATAACATTGGACAGGTTGGAAATTTCATAAAAACCCAGCTTTACCTCCGCCTGGCTTTGCATCTTGTAGGGGAACTGCATTTACGATTACATTAGCTGGATTAAGCCGTTGACCACAATTGCAACCCTGGCTACAGACATGTAAGCCACTTTAAAGTAAATCTTGTTCATTGGTTAAATGTGTGTTTTAATTAGCATAGCCTATGTAAGGTCATATAGTATTAAACTTTAGAAATTTAGAAATAGTAGGCCACTGGATGCCTTCATTAGTCTACCTTATGGGTCTAATTAAACAGCTTCATAGCCTACAATTGATTAATAAGCGTAATCTAAAGTGTTTGCTTTTTACAATCATGTATTATGTTTGCAATGTGTATTTGGCTACAATACACATTTGGCTACATTTAGTCTTGTGAATTTAACAAAAAATATAAATAAATAAATAAATATCATTCATAAGCTACATTTAGCAGCATTCTGAATTTACGAACATGGTACACGTAGTCCCGAGCAGGTGTAAAATTTGTTAATGTGCGAACAAATCTCAGATACGAAAATGTTGATGAATGCCAAAATCCGGCCAAATTTGCTAATATGAACGATTTACGTACAAATTTGTTCTGCTCATGTTTCATGAATGAGACCCAATGAGGGTAATGGGGAAACGTGGGGGAATGGGGAATGTAACACGAGACAATAAAATAATCAAGACACACAACGAGCAATCAAGAGCTGGTCGACAAGCAAGCTGGCACCCTCTGGTGGACGCCAGGAGTGATGGTGACAGGAGGACCTCTTCTCCAGACGTTCCATCAGGGGCTGGGGGCTGGTTTTGCCGAAACTGGCGGATGCGATCATGGTCCAGATCATGGAGACACATGACCTCTCTTTGGGACTATATCCCTTCCAGTCAACCAGGTATTTAATGCCTTGCCCACGTTGGTGACTGGCTAGAATCTTGCAAACGGTGTACGCTGGTTGACCTCCAATGATTTGGGGTGGTGGGGGGCTGAGGTGGGAGAACTAATGGGCTGGTGATAACCAGTTTCAATTTAGAGACGTGGAATGTGGGGTGGATTCTCATGGATGGGAGAAGACGTACGTCACCGGATTGATTCTTCATTCAATCCTGAACGACCGATGAACCGCGGCACTACCTTGCGGGACTCCACCTGAAGCAGAAGATCTGCAGTGGCTAACCACACCTGATCTCCCACTCGAGAGTGGCACCGGAGGTCGACGACGGTTGGCCTGTTTCAGGTGGCTTGCAGCAAGGAACTCCAGGCTTCGGACCAGATCCATCGACACCTACGCCTCATGGCTTAGGCTGTTGGTACTGCTACCTCCTACTCCAGTCCTGGAACAGTGGTGGCGGGAACCCATTCTGACACTAGAAGGGGGGCAATACGGTAGAAGAGTTAATTACTGAATTGTGTGCATACTCATGGAAGGAATTTGCTCCAGGAAGCCGGGTTCTCCACCGCGTAGCACCTCAGGTAGGTCTCAAAGTCCTGGTTGACCCTCTCGGTCTGATCATTAGATTGGGGGTGGAAACCTAGGAACAGACTGACAGAGGCGCCTAGCAGGGTACGGAAAGCTTTTCAGAACTGTAAACTGGGGAAGTAAACTGGGGACCACAGTCTGACACAAAGTTCACAGGCATGATTATGAATCATAAGTTGGGCAGTCTCTTGAGCAGAGGGAAACTTGAGCAGAGGAACAAAGTGCGAGGCCTCAGAAAACCGATCCACCACTACCAAGATGGAGGTGTGGCCCTTTGATGGGAGTAATGCAGTGATAAAATCTAGTGAGACATGCAAACAGGAATGACTTGGAATGGGCAGGGGGTGGAGATTTCCACCAGGGGCATGGTGTGACGTCTTTTGAGTGGCAAACGTGGGACAGATGGAGACATACCTCAAATTAGGCTCCATCGCAGGCCACCAGAATCTCCTTTGCACAAACTCCAGGGTGCGTAGTACTGAGAGAGCCTGAGAATGGAGAAAAGTGAGCACACTGAATCACCTGAGAGCAAAACAGATGATTGTCAAGCCAAATCGCAGGAACCCTCTCCCTCTGGAAGGCCTCCTTGACCAGGGATTTCTTCTCCCAGGAGACAGATGCTACAATATAGGAGCTGGGCTCAGGACATCACTCTCTCTCTGAAGCATCGAACTGGCGGGATAGGACGTCAGGCTTGACATTTTTTAACCTTAGTCCATACGAAATCACAAGGTTAAAACGGTTAAAAAAGCCCATCTAGCCTGTCTGGAATTTTGCCGTATGGCCTTCTGGAAGTAAGACAGCTTCTTGTGATCTGTGTAAACTATAAAGGGATGTTCCGCCCCCTCCAACCAGTACCTCAACTCCTCCAATGCTAGCTTAATGGCGAGCAACTCTCTGTTGCCCACATCATAATTAATCTCTGCAGGCCTCAGGCGCAGAGAAAAAGATGCACAGGGTTGGGTCTTCTGGTCAGTAGGACAGCGTTGCGAGATAACTGCCTGTTGTAAATCTTATTGTAAAGCTTACTCACCTTTATTTAAGTATAATTGAAACGGTTAACTGTGAGGTGGAGTATAGGGTTCGGAGGACCAGGTGTGACAGCGAAGGAATCTAAAAGTGTTTCACCGTAGTGAGAACACCACAAAGCGGACTAATCCGCACTAGGAGAGGAGAGCACAAATTTAAAAATGGGAAGAAAAACTTCAGGCCTAAGCCAAATAAGAACAACCCGAATAAATGGGCGAAACTCGAGACTCGAGTAGAAAAATAAAGGAGAAACACCTCACACTTAACACACAAGTGTACACACTACTCAGAGGTGAAGATAAAGGGAAACAAAGAAAATCTGTTTCAGGGAGGACAGAGAGACAACCCAAAACGAGGAACAGAAAGAACAGAAGAGAAAATAAATCGAAACAAAGGAACTCTAATGCAGCTAACAAGCAAGTCCCGTGTTACTTTTAAGCAAGCTGAAAAGAGAAGTGGTCACTTTGTAAACTATATCGTACTGGCTTTGAAGTAAAGTGCAAAAGACAATACAGAAGCACTGGAATACAGAAGCACAGAGCTTATATAGCCGGCAGGAAACCCAGAACAGGTACGAGGGCTGAGTCCTGAAACAAAGCGAAAGCCTGAACGGACGACGGAAAAATAAAGCAAGAGCGCCCTTGCGCCGCTCCGAGGGAGAACAAACGCAGAATTTAAAAAAGGGTGCCAAAACCATGACATTAACGGTTAATATTGTTAAATTTATTAGCCTTTGCAATAAATAAGACATTCTTTAATGTGAAAAGAACATTCTTATGAGCACATAGTTTTTGTCGAAAATAGATTTAATAATAAACATTGTTGGAAAAAAAAATTCTTGATATCTATATATACCCCAAGGCAAGTAAGCTAACAATGAATAACTATTGGTTTTTATGCTTGCAGGCTTGGTAGCTGACAGAATGAGCTCAGCTAGCAAGCTGACAAGAACCTGCTAGGTAGCAAGCTTCTTGATCAAGGTTTATAATAGCCTAGACCTAAAATATGAAAATATATAAAACAAAAGTGAAAATAAATAGGCGAGTAGGCTATGGTTATTGAATTTCTTGACAAAAAGTATCACTTCTCATGAACACTGAGGTAAAACAGCTGCAGCTCTGATGTGTGCCTGCTTTCTGTGTGTGAGTGAAAATGGCACACTGTCGTACCCCCCCTGCACCTCTGGTCTGGACACTCTGAGCCTAAAGGCTTATAATGCTGTATAGGGCTGGCTGTGTCTGACTATGCTATTCCAGTGTTGGTAAACTCAGTCGCACATGCAAAAACATGTGAGTGCTTGTATAATAGATTTGCAAGAATGGAAAATAATTCTCCCTTCCTCTGAAAGTGTCTTAAAGTGACGGTCAAGGAAAATCCATAATATGCTTATAACCACATTATTTATGGCTATTAAGGTATGTATTGAGTACAAATAAAGCGTGAGGAATAAATTCTATTGCAATCTCGTTAAAATTCTGTCTATCTAGGCCCTATATCTCTTATTCCTGTATGCCGAAAAAAGGGAGTCGAAACGGGTCCGTGGTGACGTAGACGTGAAACCTCAACCAATACATACTTTGATCTCATTATATAACTCCTCCCATAGTTTGAGGCGAATAAAACCGTCTTGTCCCACTAAGAAATCCTGTCTGAAGTCTGAACCAAACGCTCATTTTGTTTGCCCTTGAGAATAGTTGTCCGCGTTATCAGCATTTGGATTTGGAAAGTTTGTTAGCTAAAGTGTTTCTTTTTTCCCGCTGTCCTTATCCCTATACCAATTTTATCCCTCTCCCAATCTTTCACCTTTTTTATCCATCCCTCCGTGGTGCTAGTTAGTGACATTAGCTTGCTCCTTGCACAGCTCAGCATGGAAACAAACAAATCCCTCACACGTCATGTTTACTTGGTGCACTGCTCATTCGTCAGATAATAATAGAAAAAAATAGATAGTTAAGATTTTGCCAAATAAACCATGTCTTGAAAATGGTTTTGTTGTATTGTTCAGTGGCTGGTTACAGTAACAAAAATAGATGAGAACCATTATCCACCGAAGTACTTAGTTGCCATGCACGTCATTTCTGTTCGATTAGCAACATTAATGAATGGGCCTTTAAATAAATTTTAAAAACTCGATAAAACCAACCATTATTTAATGATTTGTGTGGAACATTTAGTGAAACGTCACCTTGCAATTTAGCGTGCTTTAAATAGTGGACTATTTAGTTGGAATAAGAGAGTTTATGAACAAGACGCCACGCTGGTATAAAAACGTGGAGCTGAAACTAAAGTAACGTAGTGGGTCTAACCAATCAGGTGCCGGCTGTTTCCATTGTGGGCGACAACAGTTATCAATATGACGGAGAGGTACCTCCAAAGAGGTCACGATTGGGGCGGGGGCAGTGGGAGAAGAAAGGACATTTCAACCGTTAGGGGCAGCACAAAGACGCTTTTATACCAGTTTGTTCCCAGCAAGGAAACCGATGTTGAACCAATGTTGAATTAACATAAGATGAAGAATTGATTCAATGTTGATCTCTGATATTGATTCTGCGTCAAGGTGCTCATCGAGATTACGTTGAATCAATGCATTGAAATAATGTTGAAACAATGTTGATGTTAACAATGGAAATCAACGTAACTGATGTTAAATCAATTTCTTATCAATGTAATCTCTCATAGCTAATGATAATATCATTTTATAACTCCATTTTACCAATTCTTGCTCAAAGTAGTCAAAATCTACAAAAAACAAATCAAAATACTTTTGAGTTAGGCTACTAAAATAGATAACACATTGACATCAATTTAAAAAATGCAAAAAATCTTTATTTATTTAATCATCTGCTGAAAAACAAAAGTGTTTTAAAAGCTAAACTCGTCTAAAAATAATGTTTGTTTACTGTTCACAATGTGGGTCGCGGTGTGAGCTGCCATGATGATGTGATGTCAAGTTCTTCGTAGTTGGGAGGTTGGGGTTGATTTCCCGGTCCCTGATATCCGACATGGAACTCCTAGTTGAAAGGGCGTTTCTTACAGTTTCCCTAGTCGGATATCGGGATTCCTAGTTGTAAATGAATAAACGAATGCAGCATTAGCATCAATCACAAATAGCCTACGTTTTGCTGTTAAGTCTCGTTTTGTTTATTTTCTTACGTCACCCTCGTCGTAGCAGCTAGAACTTTGAACTTAACCAAGAAAAAATTAATTCACTTACCACGTAACATACACATATACGAGCATATAGGCTAGCATGTACAACAGTGACCGCAGAAACAGGCAATGAATAATTTTAACGGTTTTTGAAAATGAAACCGCACCTGAATCTGATTAATCTGATTAAAAATCAATGTTATTCATCAGTACAGATGACTTTGGTTGTTATTGTTACATTGATACAATGTTTCCATTTCAACCTAATACATCGGTGACCATTACCATAAGAAAGTGAATGTTGATTCGACCATTGAAAATTGGTTGATGACCGATACTGATGCTTATAACACAATATCAATGTTGATTCAATACTTCCTTGCTGGGTTCTGCAATATTATTCCAGAATTGTTGAAATAACGGAATGGATGAAGAAGTTTCATTATAAGGTAGGCATACAAACACGTTTACAGCGGGGGAAAAAAGTGATCTAGGGTATAGTTAGGCCTACCCTTTAACTTTGATTGCGAGCTTGCGTGTGATATTTATCACTTGATAGCAGCCTTGATATTTTACTTTGAATTGATTGCATTAATTCCTCACCGGGTTCAAACCTATGGTTTAAACCACAGAACTGTATAAGAACAGTGTATAACAGTTCTGTGGTTCAAACATGTAGGGCTGGATGATGTTGATGGCACTCAGGTTTGGGTTGAGGGCGTGGATTTAGACCACACCCCTACAATCCTGAGTCCTTGCAAGACTGAGTTTATTAGCTGACTTTAAGATGTATGCTAATAAACCTATTCACATTTTCTTGAAAAGATATTTGGTGGGTGTGTAGTGGACACATCCCTCTGTGATATGTTGTGGTTATTAGATTTTTTTTAATCCCTTGACCATCACTTTAAGATTAAAAATGAAAATGTACATTTTACAGATAGACATTGTTATGTTTGTCCTTCTTCTTAATTAGAATATGAGCACTTTGTATATTTTTACTGGTAGTGAGTGTACATACATGTGAATATATACAGGGGAGCAATAGGGAGCCTTTTAGAATGTATTCTTCTTTATGGTGAGCCTTTAGTGGAAAGGGCTCTTTGCCACATCCAATCACACAAAGTTGTGCAATTTAGCCCTTCCTCCCAGTCTCCTCCTTCTCTCTGTGTCTATAAAATGGATTGATCCTTCTTGCATTGCACATACCTGTTCCAGCTTAATCTATTTGACCAGCTGCACCATCTACAGCCTGTGAGTATCACACCTAATGCTTTTGATTTTGTCAGCCCTGTTTCTTATCTTTGGATTGCTTTCTGCTAATATAATATATTTTTTGACAAGTGTTTCAACATAATAAAGTTTGTTATTGCAGAAGCATTCTGCATCTTCATTGTCTTGGAAAATTATTTGAGAAGAAAATGAAATTATTGTAGTTACAGTATCTTCTGCCAAAGCTTTTTTTCAACATCAACTATATGTTATGCTTTAGCACAATAGCTTAAAGCAACGAGGAAAAATCTGCAAAAGAACAAAAATAACCCCCACAATCCTGTCTTTTCAGAACTATGAGCAGAAACGCCTTGTCCTTCAATGAAGAACTCCGCAAGGGAGACTTTTTAGTCTCTAATAACGGAAATTTCAAAGCTGTGTTCCAGGTAGGTCACCTGTGGAAAGAGTAAAAAGAAGGTGAAAGAGAGGCATAGGGTCCCACAGTGGACTATGGTGACTAGTGGTTGTGGATATCCAGAGTAACAGATTCACAAATAGCTGATTAATACAAAGTAACAACATATGCATTTATTATAGAATTGTTTTTGACATTCTATGACAATTTTTTTTTTTTAAAGCCTATCATATCAATTGTCCACCCACAAGCTCTGCATAGTAGAAACTTTGTCGTGCAATAAAGTTCCAAAATAAAAACAATTTATGTTGATATTGATCGGACATGCCAGATGCTTTTCAATTACATTTTATTTTCAATGGGTTTTTTAAGTGGCAAAAATGGCAACAATACAAACATTCATAGTAGTGAGAAGTTATGTTTCATTAACTACAATGAAGTTAGTCTGGGGCCTGTTCCAGAAAGCAGGATTACTGAGTTAGCTCTTTTTACTTCAGTCCACTTCATGTTCCAGGTTTGGGAGGCTCCCTGGTGTTACTTAGTGCAGTTATCCAGCAAGCTCAGTCATCCTGTTTTCTGGAACGTCTTTCAACGTATTTCATGTCATAAAATAAGACAACAAATGTTGTGGAAAAAAATCACAATGTTCCTCCAAATGTGTTTCTTTGGAAGAGGTTTTTCATTCGAAAGTTACATTTAAATTGATTTAAGCTTTATTTTATCATTTTTTAAAGATTACATAACTAATTGATTAAATGATTAATGATTAAAATGTAAATGTGTTTAGGTTTATAGGGCTTGGCATGAAAGCTTTTGAAAAATAATGAGAGGACATGTATTTTCCAAACTATGCGCTTTATATTGTAAGCATGTTCTCCACCTCAAACAATCTATCTCCACAGGAGGATGGCAACTTTGTCATCTATGGCTGGAATCCCATTTGGGCTACCGCTTCGAACTCACCGGATGCTCACCGTTTAGTTATTCAGAAAGATAGCAATTTTGTCATGTACAACAAAGAAGGCAATTCCATGTGGCACACTGACACCCACTATTCTACCTGCGACACGTGCCGCGTTCACCTGACGAACGATGGGCACCTGGTGTTGGAAAAGGATAGTAAAGATGTCTGGACCTCTGCAAACTCCAAAGGCATGAAGTGAAGTGATAAGCTTCATATTTACCTGAGTATATGCATCATGTCACTGTATAACCATCTGTGACCAAATGTGCAGTGTGCATTGTCTTGTCGACATTTTCTAAGTCTGTATCCAATAAAAAACCTGTCAAAAAAGTAAAAAGGTTATTGTGTCTTATCCGAGAGTTGCTAAAGGGGATCATTTAGCTTGGCACCAGCTGTTCTTGTTGCTATTTTATTTATATATTTTCAGGGGTATTTTTATGAGATAATCACAACAAAATAAATTGTATTACATGAACAAATACACAGCAATCTTTGGCACCATTCATAAAAAAGCTTGCTTAAAATATCACAGGTAATGAGCTATATTGAAGGCTCAAAAATGTAATAAAATAATATTCTATTAATACAAAGAAACTTTCTCACAGATTTAAAAAGGTAATAATTTTATCCAAACATATAGAACACAGAATGGGATATGTTCAAACAGGAAGCCACTCAGAACAACTACACAGACCTAAACACCTATGCCTCCTCAGTCTTAGACTACATTAACTTCTGTGTGGACAGTGTTACAACTGTTAGGAGCATACACACATACCCCAACCGTAAACCCTGGATGAACAGAGATGTTCAGAACCTGTTGAAGGTACGTGATGATGCTTTTCGCACAGGAGATCTAGCAGCCTATAAAACAGCTAGGTCCAACCTGAGGAAAGGCATCAGGGAAGCAAAGCGCCGCCACAAAACACGAATAGAGGAGCACTTCAACAGCTCAGACTCCCGGCGTGTGTGGCAGGGAGTCAAATCCATCACAGACTACAAGCGCAGTAACACCAGCTCATCACACTCAGCAAACTCATCTCTCCCTGACGATTTGAATCACTTCTTCGCGCGGTTCGACAGGGACAACAACCAGCCCACCACTGAGCTGACAGTGCAGGAAGCTCTACCATGTTCACTGATACTGAGCTCCTGTGAGGTGAGACGCACCCTAAGCCACATCAACCCCAACAAAGCCACTGGCCCTGATGGAGTTCCTGGACGGGTCCTGAAACACTGCGCACACCAGCTGACAGCAGTGTTCACCAGCCTGTTTAACATCTCGCTGGCACAGGCTACTGTCCCATCCTGCCTCAAGACGGCGACAATCATCCCTGTGCCAAAACAGGCTGTGATCAGGACCATGAATGACTATCGCCCAGTGGCACTGACTCCCATAATTATGAAGTGTTTTGAACGACTTGTTCTGAAACACTTAAAAAGCAACATCCCATCTTCACTGGATCAGTACCAGTTTGCTTACAGGGCAAACAGATCGACCGAAGATGCTATATCACTGGTCCTTCACACTGCCCTGTCACATCTGGAACAGCGAGACAGCTATGTCCGGATGCTATTCGTTGACTACAGCTCCGCTTTCAACACCATCCCCCCTAACAATCTGGTAATCAAACTACACAATCTGGGCCTCAACACTCACCTGTGCAATTGGGTTTTGGACTTCCTCACCAGCAGACCACAAACAGTGTGCATGGGTAAGCACTTCTCCTCATCCATAACATTAAACACTGGAGCACCTCAGGGCTGTGTGCTGAGTCCCCTCCTATTCTCCCTCTTCACGCACGACTGCAAACCCGTCCATGATTCCAACATCATAATCAAGTTTGCGGACGACACAGTCGTGATAGGCAGGATCTCTGACAACAACGAGACGGCCTACAGAGAAGAGGTTGAGAAATTGGAGAGTTGGAGCCGAGACAACGCTCTAGTTCTAAACCCTAATAAAACAAAAGAACTGATCTTGGACTTCAGGAAACAGCATGTCCATCATCCCATCAGCATCAGCGGTGAGAGAGTGGAGGAAGTCCAGCACTTCAAATACCTGGGAGTTCACATCAGCCATGACCTGACTTGGTCCGCTAACACAACAGCGATGGCCAAGAAAGGTCTTCAGAGGCTCTACTTCCTGAGGTGTCTGAAGAGAGCACAACTACCACAACAGTTGCTGGTAAACCTCTACAGGTGCGCTGTAGAGTCGATCATAACATACTGTATCACAGCATGGTACTCTGGCTGCACCTCTGAGAACAGGAAGGTCCTCCAGCGCATTATTATATCAGCCCAGAGGATCACCGGCTCTCCACTCCCAACACTGGAAGCGATTTACAGGACCCGCTGCTACCGCAAAGCCATAAAGATTTGCAGAGACCCGACTCACCCGGGACACAGCACTTTCACCCTTCTGCCATCTGGAAAGCGATACAGATCCCTGTACGCTCGCACAACCAGAATGAAGAACAGTTTTTACCCGAACGCTGTCACACTGTTGAACTCAAGGCGTCCCCTCCGCCTCACAAATTGATCTGATAATTTAACTGTTCTTGGTAACTGTGCAATATTTAAATGCTGTGCAATATTTAAATTCTGTGCAATATTCAACTCTCTCTGTGCAATATTTTAATTATATTTACATTACTTGTTTTTGTACTTTACCCCACTAGGCTAGGGTATACCCTCAATTGCTGCACTTCCCCCATTGTAGGACACTTTATTCTTTTATATATTTATATTGTTTTGTACTTATCACGCAGTTATGCATTTATTTATTTCTTGTATTTTGTGTATCTTGTGTATGTGTGCATCTATGCTGCGGGCTCGAAACGAAATTTCCCTGCACATGTACAGTGACAATAAAGTATTCAATTCAATTCAATTCAATTCAATTAGGTGTCAAAATGATTGGGACTCCTGTTTTCAGTACTTTGTGCAGCCTCCTTTTAGAAGAGTAGCACTACTCAGTGATGTTCTGTAGTTTTTATGAGATTGATGATCATATCAGGGAAGATGGCATACCTCATTACTGACCATTTGCATATACAAAATCTTTCAAACTTCTTTAGAAGGAAGATAGGAGGATCCTATTGAAAACAACTTTGTAGGTATGATGTGAAAAGTTTTGAAAATGGGTGCCAATCATTTTGACGCTTAATTTTGGGGGAAATAAAATGTTTTATTTGTTAATAATAAAACTCATACATAATAATACACACTTTTCTGTTTTACAATTTAGTTCTTCACATGGGGAATTTCTCTTCCATCATGGTCTGACAAAGGAATAAGCACTTTTAAGGATGTGATGGCTAGTCTCCACCGAGACTCAATAAATATTCGAATCAAGGGGCCAAGACTGGGCTTTCGTTTTAAAGCTCACTTTCTGGTTGGGCTGAGAGCCGCCATTGTGCCGTTGCTCACTAGCGCCACTGCGATATGGCTCCAGTATAGGTCTTTCACCATGTAAGGCGATGGCAGCAATGTGGTCAAAATAGTCAGTCAATACATTTTTCCCACAAAAAATGTAATTGCAATAGGTGCCTTTCTTTCTTCTAATGCCTGTGCATGTGCAGATTTTTTTAAATATTGTGTCGTTTGGACAGGGTATTGACATTTGTTCAGGACCAATCAGAGGGACAGGTTGAGTCCTGGAGTCACTGCTAAAGCTAGGTTCTATATGGTTCTCACAGCCCTCACTTGGAGGGGCGGGACCAGAAGGGGGAGACAACAGTCATTGGTCTAAAACACGCCCTGTGATGGGCAGTTTGGCTCTTTTTTTTGAGTCAGCTCTTTCTGTACCGTTCGGTTTGAAGGGTCGGTTCCGAGTCGGAGTTGGAGTTGCAAGTTTTTGGTACTTCCGGTTAATACAGTAGAGTCGTTCGTTTGGTTGATTCTTTCGTACTACCCGAGCCGCATCTTTTTCTCCCAGCGGCGCGAGCTGGAATTTGAAGCCGTTTCAGACAGTGTAGCTGGTGTGGTAGCAAATTAAGTTAGTAAACTAGCTTTGATATTTTATTCAGACCTAAATCACCTGATTGATGCGCATTTTTAATAGCCTATGCTCAATGTTTTCTATTCACTCCCCCTTACTTTTCAAGCTAGTTTGCAATCGCATCCAGTTTACATTTATTTACGACTTTCCCATCTGTTATTCTAGCAGAAGTGTAAAATACCGCTGTAGGTCATTGATTGTAACATTAGATATTACATGTAAGAAAGACATTGAATGGTTTGGCTATATTTGCATAGGCTATAGCTATTTTATTAGTATATGCAAATATAAATCTTATTTTTGATCAGATCCTAGAATCTAGTAGCCTACTGAAAATGTGGTGGATGGATGGCTGTATAGGAGAGATAGCCAGCCAAATCCGACAAACAAGCCAGCTCTTGATGCGTGTTTGTGTACAGGAGCCCGTTTCGTTTATTAGTTTTAAATAATATTGGTAAAGATTTGTTTGGACACCATAAAGTATGTTTATTTGAACCATTAGGCTATTTATTTAGCCTATTTTATTATACAAAATTGTATTTATCTGTTCACTATTGTGTTGGTCACGAGTTCTAAAATAGAAATGCCACCACTTTAAATAAGAAGAAGCCTATTTGCTGAACACAATAGCATATTAATTCCATTTTATACTGCAATTCGGTTGCAAACAGCCACATATAATAAAAAGTAGGCGTGTCGGACTATCATTAGATATAACAGAATACTTTTGTCAAGGTTTCTGGTTGATCCGACGCTGAGTAGGCTAAACCCGATTATTAATCGTGTAGGCTACAGCATTTGCTCTCTGTTAAAACTCGAAAGGACTTTGGTTTATGTCACGGCTCTGGAGCCGTGGGATATTGCCTTGAGTTAATGTAGTGCTGATCAGAGTTTGGTAGGAGGCGACTGTAGGTACATCTTTTAACCATTAGCAGTAGCCTAGTAAGAATCACTTTGGAACGAGCTGGGGCGATTATCTAACAAAAATGTGTGCGATATTGTTAGATCAAATTAAAATGCATTCTTAAATGATTATAAAACAGATTAGTGCAACCTATTTTGTTGGGCGCATCACTACTGCTGCTCAACCTAGGTTACAACTAGTGACACGGCTTCCGGCTGTAGTAGAAAGCAGGCAGAGCCAGAGTTAAGAGCCAGAGCCAAGAGCCAGAGCCTTGGTAAGCACGATTCCCTCTAACTGTCGAGTCGACTCGGACGACTCAGCATAAAGAGTCGTTCAAAAATACCGATTCGTTCGCGAACTGCACATCACTGCTTGGGACCTTTATACAGTCTAAGCTTGGGACGGAATGACATGCTGTATTTTTGAGTGGAAGTCGATGGAGAACATCCCTTAGTTATGGCAAGCCCTTTTAATTGAACAGTTATTCGACTTCCTAGAAGTCATCCTTGCTGGCTCGACGTCTGTCTGTCCTGGCCCCACGGTGGTGGAATGAGCTCCCTGTGGTGATCAGAACAGCAGAAAGTCTGACCGCCTTCAAGCGCAGATTGAAGACTCACCTCTTCAAGCTGCACCTCTCTCCACCCCTCCCTACCTCCCTGTGACTATTGTTATTAATGTTGTGTAATTACCTCCCCCCCCCCAAAAAAAAAACCCCAATCATACTGACTGCGCCTAGTACAACTCGCGGATGTGGAGCGGATTTTTCCGCGCTGGGCGGAATTGTCTGGGCGTCCGCATGCGCAACCTCATAGAAATACATTGTATATGCACAATATCTGCATCATATCACCACATATTCATGTTTTTCAACCTACTAATAGTTTTACTATTGTTATTAATTATTTTAATACATATTATATTTTAATATAGGCCCTAATGGAAAAGGAAACAGAGACAATCACCATTGTGGGATGAATGAAGTTAAATCAAGTCATACATTTTGCATATAACCAGTTATTCCCGTTTTTATAATGCTTTTTCTTTATTATCGTATACATATTTGTTCAGTAAGACTGTGGGGGAAAAAAGACTATGCTTACTTCCTGAAAGGGAAATAAACGTTATTCTATTCTATATTCTATTCTGTTTTTATTGTACTGATATCACTGTATCGGTTTAAGGTACTGCAGAATAGCTGCTAATTCTGCTATAATTAAATGTTTAGAACATGTTGATTACTGTCCCAAATAAATAAAAGTGAACTTTATGAAGGAGGCATTGTCTTGTTTGCTACATTTAGATTTAAATTGCTAAATTTGGCTTTTAAGCAGTAAGACATATGTAATAGCAGTATTTACTTAACCATTATTTAGCGAAGCTCACAAATCCGGAATGTAGATTGTTTGTTTGTATAGCGCGTCTCTGTCGTTCACGGAATGCGCTCCGAAAAAGCAATAAGCGTCTGAGCTCTTACGCATCTGGGCGTAACAGGGGCGCGCACAAGCATGACTAAAATATCAAGATTACAATGTGAAATATTATTATTATGTAGGCTATATATAAAAACATGCATAATAATAAAAGGGTCCATAGGTCAAAGACCACATAGCTACCTGTCCCTCAGCGAAGGGGAATGCCGAATTAAATTGCTTTCAGCCCATTCCATAAACATCCAGGCGATGTGCGATGGTACGTGTAAGGTTACATGTTTAGGCTATAGACTATTCGCAATTATCCTGGATCAAGCTATGACTTAGCCTATATTCGTTAATAATTCCTGTAATCTTCTGGGGGGGACAATCTTCTGTTACGGGACAATGGCTATCCATTAAAATGGCTGTCCATTTGCTGATAACACCTCTGCCTATATCAAGCCAAATGCGCGAATTGTCATTTACACCTAATGCGTGAATTGTCATTCAAAGGAAAACTCGCGCACTGCAATAGACGGACATTTGAGTTTTGAAAATGCGCTTCAGAATTACAATACAGCTCTCTAGGCCTACAGCCTGTAAGTAAATAGAATGGTTTTGACTGTTCAAAACCTTGTCCAGTGAATATTGCATTTATTGTTTTTCAAATAGCCTAGACTACTCTACAGCGGATTCGCTGTGCATAAGGTTTTTTTGATAGCCTATGGTTAAAAAACGGAGATAAATGTCACCATGTTAACTGAACCTTATTCTTCGTCCTTCATAGCTATATTTTAAAATTACAGTGACCAGGTTTCCATACTCTCAGCTTATTAAAACCCCGCTGATTTCACCTGTTATACCATAACTAAACAAAACGATTTTAAAGAGAACAATTAATTCACTATTCATTTAAGGCCATTCTCTGCATGTGCACATTAACTTCATGCAGGAGAAGGTCTGTTTCACCTACTTTAAATTGTACTTTTCACGGTCTTCCCGGGAAAGTGGACTTGTTTTTAAAGCATAGAATAGAATAACTTATTTTCCCGTTAGGAAACTTTAGTTGTAGTTTCCAGCCGTACAAAATACATAGATTGTGGGGCAGACCCATGCACAAACAAACATGTTAAATAAAGACATTCAATTGAATCAGATGTTTCACATTATAGTGAAGGTATGTGTGATTAAGTTGCTAGTAAAACGCATTGGTCGCATTTCCATAAGCAGGACATTTAGCTATAAAACAAAGGGAAATTTGTGTGGACCTCTGGGTTGCCAACCTGACAGCTTTATGTCATGGATCTTGCCTTTCTTCCCTTATCTCTGCGTCTCTTTATTCTTTTTTGTCGTTTACCGGTAATCTATCGGATTTTCCTGTGTTCCGCTCCGGGTTTTGCTTTCGCCTCGTCATTAGTGAGTTCACCTCACATTTATTTCCGCTCACTATTTATACCCCGCTTCCTGCCTCTCTCGTTGCTTCCATGTTATTTCACGTAACATTCGAGCTGGTAAAAAGGGTATAGGAAGTTGTGCTGCTATCGACTGCTTTGCTTATCAACGCGGGACTTGTTAGCAGTACAACCTTAGAAAGAAAGCAAGTTCTCTTTTACGCTCTTATTTCAGAGCAGTAGCATTTTCTTTTGTTTTCTACTCGAACCTACGAGTGCCTCACCCAAAGTCTTTGGGGTCTTTTCAGTTCTCTGTTCTTTCTTTTGTTTCGCTCCACAAACGGGAGTTAGATAAGCGTTATTGCTTATTTATTTGTTTTGCTCGGAGATCGAGCTCCTCGTTTTTATTGCGAGGTTTGTGTTCTTTTATTTTATTTTTCTCCACTACGGATCATTGTCCGTCCCAGTGGTGTTATTTGGAACACTTTAAGATTTCCCAGCTATCGCATCTGGACCTCCAATATTCCCTCCGTGTCTCTGACATAGAGATCCCTCACACTTTATTGTATTTTTCTAAGGTGAGACGGAAGCCATTGGTAGCTTATTCTCAGCTGTTGCAGGTGCTTTTAACAAAATTTAACCGCATATATTTTGTAAAATAACAGCACTGTCGGAAATTACCGGGAACTCATAATGGTTAGTCCAAATAATATTGATCCATATAGCCTATTCCTTGGTCGCACTAAACACCCACGAGCATGTCTGTTTCGCCATCATATAAGCAATCAGCCAAGGTGGAAAAGCAGGCTTTTAAAGGGAATGGGATATGATGTTTTGATTGGTTTATTGCATGTCACGCCCATGACTCACCTATAATGAATGAAGAGGTTAAGTTCAGCCCATTTGCATGTTGCGCCGTGCTTAGCGCCTAAAAAACACGCCGGTAAACTAGCCCCTGGGGCTCTATCTTGGCAATCTTAGCGCTTTGTCTAAGTGCATGGCGTAAAGTGCATTTAGGGCGTGTCCAAGTCAGTGGCGCTGCCAAGGGGTGGCTGGGGGGGCCACGGCCACCCTGATACAATTGCTGCCCCCCCCCCACTGGCCCCCCCTCGCAAGTTGCATATGCATAATATGCTTCTATCTGATATTTTACATTAGGTACTATTCATTTAAATCAATAATTATATTTTTCATAATAGTGTCATGGATCACGCCTTCCTTCCCTTATCTCTGCGTTTTGTATTCCTTTTTTCTTTTACCTGTAATCTATCAGATTTTTCTGTGTTCTGCTACGGGTTTTGCTTTCGCCTCGGTGATTAGTGAGTTCACCTGTCCTGCATTTCCACTCACTATTTATACCCTGCTTCCTCCTTTTCTTGTCGCCTCCATGTTATTTTCTGGTAACATTCTTGCCGGTAAAGGTATAGGAAGTTATGCTGCTATCGACCGCTTTGCTTTTCAATGCAGGACTAGTTAGCATTTACAATTTAGTAAAGTGCGCTTTTCTTTTCTCTCTTTATTCAGAGCAGAGGTTTATGGGTTTTGTTTCTCACTCAGACCTACGAGTGCTCTCGCCCTAAAGTTTAAGGTTTTTTTTATTTTTCTCCTTCCTTTCTTTTGTACACTTCAAAACTGGAGTTAGATAAATGTTTAGCTTATTTCTTTGGTTTGCTCGGATATCGAGTTCCTCGCTTAGTTGTATCGCAAGGTTTTTTCTGTTCTCCTTATTTTTTCCAGTCCACTACGGATTATTGTCCATCTCAGTGGTGTTTGTCTAGAACACTTTTAGATTCCTTGTCTGTCGCACCTGGACCTCCAATATTTCCTCCGAGATCCCCAACAGAACATGGAAGCCACAGGGGGGTACCAGCGATTGATCCCAATCTTCAAGTAGTCCTAGCCACTCAGGAGGCAGCCCTTGCGGCCCAGGGAGAGAGTATTCATGCCTTTCAGGTCTCTCAGCAGGCGCTGCACGAGCAGCTGCACCTTCAGGTGGTCGCCCTGCGAGATCTGTCAGAATCTCCGAACTCTCTTTCATGGCAGACCCACATCCTGTAGCACAAGCACCTACACATCCCACTCCTCCTCCACCTGACGCTAGGGAACCTAAGCTTCAGCTTCCGCTGCGGTATAGCGGGGAGTCGGGAAAGTGTCAGGGGTCTTTAACGCAGTGCCTCATTTTTTTTAAGACATAACCCTCATGTTTCTATTCACAAGTATCCCGGGTAGCCTTCATTCTCTCTCACCTAACCAGGAATGCTCTTGGATGGGCCGACCCACTTATCAGGGCTAATTCGCCCATTATGAACAACACAGAGAGGCTTATGGCGGAGATGGTGTCAGTTTTCGATCAGGACATTTCTGGCAAGAAGGCCGCCATGCGTTTGACCCGTCTTTGTCAGGGCACCGACACTGTGGCTGCCTTTGCTATCACTTTTCTTTTTTCTTTTTATTTTTTTATTGCAGGTTCGTACCATACATGTAATTCATTTCATCCATCTTATCTTACAAGTTTTCTTCACTTGTTTAATTCATCCTGCATCATTTTTAAATACCTATACAAACAGAAATTAATAATAAAAATGTATAATAAAAAAATTTAAAAATTAAAACAGTAGAAGAAAGGGGAAAATAAAGAAAGTAGAAATAAGATAAGAAGAAAAAAAAGAAAAAAAAGGGGTAGGGATAGCTTTCCTGTAGTACTTTTACACTTCATGTATTTCTGAGACCCATTTACTCCAGTTTCTTTTAAATTCGTCTTCACAGTTTCTCATTTTGTAAGTAATTCTTTCCATCTCTTTAATCTCTTCAACTGTTATTTTCCAATTATTAATAGATGGTGGCTTTACATCCAACCATTTCCGTGTGATTTGTTTTAAAGCAGCAATACGCAATATTGTATACAAATATTTATCTCCCTCCCTTTGTATTTCTAATGGGATAATGCCTAATAAAATATTGATTGGGTGTATGGGATTCCTTAAGCAGAATGTATTTGTTATATTTACCTGCACTGTCTCCCAAAACCTTTTCAATATTGGACAGAAATAGAAAATATGTATATGATTGGCTTCCAGCTCTGCACATTTCCTCCAGCATTCAGCACTGCCTGCTGGCCTGTATTTTGATAACATTTTGGGTGTTAAAAAGATCTTCATATTAATTTTCCAAGCAAATTCGTTCCAGTACTTAGATTGTGTCGTCTTAAAAATTATTTTGCATGCTTCTTTCCAATCATCTTCTAAAATTGTTATTGCTAATTCCTTTTCCCATTTCTCTTTGGTATTATACTCATTTACCTTAATTTCTTGCAGAATTTTATACATTTTTGAGATTTTACTCTTTTCACTATTTCTATTTTTGCTCAAAAATTCCAGTAGCCCATGCATTCTCTGTCCCTGTTCTCTCTGCTGTTTCATGAGGTAGCTTCTAATTTGTAGATACTTAAAGAAATATTATGATTTATATTAAATTTATTAACTAAGGTTTCAAATGAGTCTATAATATTATTTGTAATCATCTGTGAATACACCTGTAATCCCTTTCTAGCCCATTCTTCTGGTATCTTATCAATTTTATTTGGCAGAAAATCTGGATCTCTGGCTATCTCTCTCAAATATATACATTTTTCATCACATTTATACATTTTACGAATAGATTTCCAGTTTGTTAACGTATTTTCTACACATCTGTTATTTCCATTATATTTTTGAATTTCCTTTAAACTCAAATGAGGTAATGTTCCAATTGATATTAATGTTAATTGTTTTTCTATTTTCCATTTCGTTTTAACTGAATTATTCATCCATTTCATTATGATATCTATTTGTGTAGCATGAAAGTAAGACATTAGATCTGGGAAATTAAGCCCCGCTTTTTCTCTAGTTTGAGTTCACGTACTAGTTTGAGTTTTTTCCGTTTACTTTTGTAGTTCCAAATAAAATTTGAAAGCATTGTATTCCATCTTTTAAAACTACTATGTGAAATGGGCACAGGTAAAGTCTGAAATAAAAACAATCATTTTGACGCTTTCTACTCTACTCATTATTGATTCTGGTATTGTTTTCCATCTATTAAGATCTTGTCTCACTTTATTTCCGAGGACTTGGTAGTTATCTGTATACAACGTTGTTATATCTCCCGTAAGATAAATTCCCAAATATTTAATTTTCTTTGAATCCCATTTCAGTTTATATCTTTCCTTAATTTCTCATGCTATCTGTATGCCAAGTGTTAATGCTTCACACTTACTTTCATTTAATTTATAACCGGAATGTTTACTATATTCTGTAATTGCTTCCATTAGATTTGATAAAGATTGGTCAGGTGATGTTAAGTAAATGATGACATCGTCTGCGTATAATGCCAATTTATGTTGTTCCTCCTTTATAGTTATACCTTTAATGTTATTATTTTTCCTTATGCTTTCTACTAGTCCTTCCATGCATATTGCAAATATTACTGCTGAGAGCGGATCTCCTTGTCTTGTACCTTTATAAATTGGGAATCTTCTAGATATTGTGCCATTCACTTTCACTCTCAACATTGGATTTTTATACATTCCTTGAAGCCATTCATTAAACTTCTCATGAAAGCCAAAACTCCTTATAATTTCAAACATAAATGGCCATAACACTCGATAAAAGGCTTTTTCCGCGTCCAATGTTAAGAGTAAAAGGTCTATATCTTTATTCTGTGCATAATCTATTATATTTAGAGTCCTTCTGATATTATCTGACAGCAGCCTACCTGGTATAAAACCACATTGATCACTGTCTATTATATCCGGCACAATGTCCTTTAATCTGTTGGCTATAATTGATGTTATTATTTTATGATCTGTATTCAATCGTGATATTGGCCTATATGAAGAGCATTCCGTGGCGTCTTTACCTTCTTTGTGAATCACCGTTATTGTAGATGAATTCCAAGTGGTTGCCCATGTTCCTGTTTGTAATGCAAAGTTATAGGCTTGTAGGAGTAATGGTATCAACTGTTTTTTAAATGTTTTATAAAATTCAGTAGTATATCCATCGTCACCTGGTGTTTTGCCCATTTTTAGTTTATTTATTTGTTGTAATATTTCATCTGCTGTGATAACTTTAATTAGCTCCTCATTTTTCCTTCCCGCTACCTCTTTTAAATTCAACTTATCTAAAAATCCTTTCATTTGTTTCAAATCCATATCTCCTGTGCTGTTTTTATAAAGGTTTTCATAATATTTTGCAAATTCTTCAGCTATTTTATCCTTTTCTGTTAATATTTCGGAACTGTCTCCTATCTTCAATTTAGTGATATATGCTCTTTTACTCTGTTTCCTAAGTCTATATGCTAAGAGTTTTAAAGAATTTGGTCCTCCATCATAATATTTCTGTTTGGTGTATGTCATTAACTTCTCCACTTCCTCTGTACGGACCCTGTCCAACTCCTTATATTTATTTTTTAATTCAATTTTAAACTTTAGTTCATTTGTGTTTTTTAATTTATCTTCCAAAATTTGTATTTGTTGTTCAAGCATCTTTTGTTTTTGTTGTGTTTGTCTTTTCTTAAATGCACCGTATGCTATTATATGTCCTCGTAACACAGCTTTAGCACCTTCCCATATGATGATTGGATTAGTATCCCCATTATCATTTATCTCTACATATTCTTTTAATACTTTATTTATTTTTCTTACAAAAACCATATCTTGTAGAAATGATTTGTTTAATCTCCATATTTTTTCTCCTTCCTTTATATTAAGATTTATAGTTATAGTCACTGTAGTATGGTCTGATGAATCTCTTAAACCAATGATGCATGTTTCAATCAACTCTACATCTTTTTTAAACATAAAAAAATAGTCTAGTCTATTAGAAGTTGAGAATCAACCTGAATAATATGTATATGCTTTTTTGGTTGGATTTAGCATCCGCCACGTGTCTACCAATCCAAACTCTGACATTGCACCTCTTAAAATTGATGATGCTTTATCGGCTCTATGCGCTTTATTATTTGAGGAATCCAGTCTAGAATTTATTGTAAGATTCATATCTCCTCCCATCAAAGTAATTCCTTTACATTTTGTCATTAGCAATTTGATTATTTCTGACATGAATTCTGGGCCTAATTCTGGTGGATAATATACATTTAAAAATGAGATAGTAATTGAGTCTATTTTACCAATTACTAAAACGAACCTACCCTCTTTATCAATTATATAATGTTCTTCTTTAAATGGTATGTGTGGTTGTATAATTATAGCGACACCCCTCTTTTGTGATCCATATGAACTGGAGTAAATGAGTCCCTTACCCAACTTATCGTGGTCCTTTTTCTTCAAATGGGTTTCTTGTGGGAATAGGACATCTCCTCCAGCTTTCTTCAACTGTAGGAGAATCGTCCTCCTCTTAATTTGATTATTCAGTCCATTAGCATTTAATGAAATTATTTTAAACTTTTTCATATCACCTGTTAACGGATTATAGTCCTCAAGTACTATCACTTTTCATGCTCTTGCGGGGGTGACAGGATGGGCCGATGAGCCTCTTAGTGCACTGTTTCTTAACGCTCTGTCGGAACCCATAAAAGATGCTATCGCGGGTCTCGAACCACCTGCTACATTCGGTGCCCTGGTATCGGAACGCGCGTGTGAATCTAATTGCGGGTTTATGCCCAGTCTAATTTAGAGAGTGATGAGGAGAATTGCTCCTTCAAACAGGAGGCCTCTCATGTTTCCTCTGAAAACGGAGAGAAGAGCCTAGCCTGGGATCACTCTGCTGAGTAACCTCCTGCGTGGCAGGAGCTGACGTTCGATTCAGAGAGGGACAGGTAGCTATGTGATATTTGACCTATGGACCCTTTTATTATTATGCATGTTTTTATATATAGCCTATACAATAATAATATTTCACATTGTAATCTTGATATTTTTAGTCATGCTTGTGCGCTCCCCTGTGTGTAACAGACAGACATTTTAATGCCATTCTTGCATTTGCGCTTTAACTTAATGCAGGAGCAGGTCTATTTCGTCTGCTGTAAATCACACTTTTCACAGTCTTCCCGGGAAAGTGGGCTTGTTTTAAAGCATTAAGCTACCAGAGGTTGGTCACATTTCCATAAGCAGGACATTATAAAATAAGGTAAAATATGCATGAACATATGGGTTCCAAACCTGACAGCTTTAGTGTATTTAGTGTCATCATTAAGTCAAAATAAAGGTATGTATGGTATTAATCAAGAATGCATGTAATAAACTACGGATGAATCTTGAACTTCGAGAACTCCCTGAGAACAGCACTGTTTGACAATGCTTCATTGTATAATCAAACAAAATTTGGGTAACACTTTCTTTTGAGTGTCCAATATTGACACTCAACTTGATATCAATTGAATATCTGTTCAGTGTTAATTTAAAGTTAATTGCATGTCAGGTGATTATCCACAAACTCCACAAACAGGTGAGTGTCAAGAAACATTGTATTGACACTCAACACTCTTGTCAAGAAACACTCTATTGGCACTCAGCAAAGTATAACTTGACTGTTTGCTGTATCTGAACTCTCTCTGATATTCAGTTGATATCAAGTTGAGTGTCAACATTGGACACTCAAAATAAAGTGGCACCGAAATTTGTTAAACAAGCAGGCTAATTTGGCGTTGTCTAAGGTGAGACGGAAGCCATATTCTGGTAGCTTATTCTCAGCTGTTGTAGGTGCTTTTAACTAAGTTTAACCGCATATATTTTCTAAAATAACAGCACTGTCTGGAATTACCGGGAACCCATGCCAGTGCTAAACCCTAATGTTAATGATTATTATTGAATATCAAAACGCGTCATAATGGTTAGTTAGAATAATATTGATCATACTATTGATCCATATAACCTATTCCTTGCTCGCACTACACATGTGCATGTCTGTTTCACCATCATATAAGCAATTCGCCAAGGTGGAAAAGCAGGTTTTTAAAGGGAATGGGATATGACATTGTGATTGGTTTATTCCATCCTATGCCCAAGACACACCTACAATTAATGAAGAGGCTAAGTTCAGCCCATTAGCACTTTGCACCTTACTTAGCACTCAAATAACATGCTGTCTAACTAGCAAAAGTGGAATTGGACACACCCAAAATGCACTTGCGCCTAGCATTTTAGACGATGCGCCAAGATCGTCAAAATAGAGCCCCTAGTCTGCCACAAGTGTACCAAATCTGACTTCTTTATTTAAATGTTGGAAATGAAGTAAGTTAGTCATTCACCTAATGTTAAACATACAAAACTTGCTGTTCAACTATCAAATTAGCCGTGTCATTGTTGAGAGTGCTCTTTCAGTTTCACAGGTTACAGACCACACCGAACAATTTACTAGACCAGAGTAGCTAGCTCGACAGTTCATAGCATGCTGAATTAAACACCTCATGTAGATGATTGACCATTATACAACAATGAGATGCGAACGAGTAACATGATTGGCCGAGATGCATTCCAGCAGTGCTGGTATTTAGCATAACCGCATTGCCAGTGTGTAGATGCGTTCTATAGAGTGTTGCCAAGGAAGCATAAACAACAACAATAGCAACAGCAACAGGGTGCTAGCAAGTTGGCGAATCCGAAATAAAGAATGTGTTTATCAAAAGTTATTGTTTCAATATTTTTTCATTACTTACTAAACATTTATGGTAACATTGTTGTATAAAAGCAATAGATCACTTTATGTTTGTGCGTTATTGGATATAAGCACTGCTGAGAGTACTCCGCAACTTGCGGTCCCGTTGCTGCGACGTCACAGCAGTGCTTATATTTCCAATAACGCACTCCCTCTTGTGATTTATTGCTTAATTAATTAACTAGTGTAATATATATTCTCCTTACAAAAAGAGAATACAAAACAAATCATGCGTCGCGCATGAAGTGCGCAGAAGAAATTCTGTCAGGAAACTCTAGCTGCGCCCGACTAATGGAGGACACATGTCCTCATACTCAATCACATACACACATCACTAATGGAGTTCCCCTTTTTTATTTTTTCTATTGAACTGTTGAAAATATAAGTCAGGAGAAACAACCCTTCAAGTGATCCATCCATATCCATTGCACATCTGGCAGCGGGGTGATGGTTTGAGGCTCGTTTGATACCTCAGACCCTTGATGACTTACAGCCATTTAGCCAACCATGGGTTCCATACTATTCCCATGTAATTTACAGCGTAATCTAGTCCCACCCCCCCAAATCCATTCAAATGTAGAGAGGTTATAGTATCACTTGTCAGAGTACCTGAAAATAGGATATCAAGAGTCTTTTGATATCCTTATATACCCAGTCATGATAGCATCACCTGTTTACCTGTGGAATGTTCCAAACAGGTGTTTTTTTAACTTCCCAGTCTTTTTTTGCCCCTGTCCCAACTTTTTCAGAACGTGTTGCAGGCATCACATTTGGAATTAGCATATATTTACAAAAATCTATAAAGTTGATATGGTAAAACATTAAATATATTTTATTTGTACTGTTTTCAATTAAATATATATAAAAGAGAATTTACAAATGATTGCTTTCTGCTTTTATGTGCATTTTACATACTGTCCCAACTTTTTTGGAATTGGGGTTTGTATTCAATATGTAAGTTATCCTGACAGAATTACAGATGTCAAACTTTTTCAATGTCTGTCAAACTAATCAATGATTTGCCAAAAATGTCTGAAATTACACAGTTTGAATAACCTACATAACTAGTACAAGACCATGGCATAACTGTCCCATGTAGAGAAATTAATATATTTAAAAACTGAATCACAGTGCATATAGGTCCAGTTTTGTGCTAGTGCCAGGGAAAGGAGATGGGCACAAAATGGAAGGCTGACAACAGTAACGTGAAGAAAAGAAAAGAAAATAAAACAAGGAAAGTGACTTCCCTGGCTAGAAGCCAGGTCACTAAAATAAGCAGTACCAAAAAAAACTATGACAAAAAATGACACATGAAAGCCTGTTGCTGCTTGAATGGGAGAGAAATGAAAGGGCCCACACAGAGGCAGGGATTGCCAGTATAACATGTTCATTCACATTGGTGCATCTTCTCCGATCACCTACCCCTTCCTATTGACAGAATAACAAGAGAACACAAGAAGGAATAGCACATTCTTTTTTAGGCAGGGCCCAGCACCACAGTGTAATTTCTATCTAGGGATCGGGTTGTATTGAAGGGGGAGGAAGGGATGATGCTGATCTGTGGAATAGCTCAGTAACAATAATGAACTTCATAACAATAAGTACCTACAGAGTGTGTTCACAGGAGAAAAGAGTAGTGACAAACATCGCTCTGTGAGTCATTGAGTTGCACAATGAGCGTTCAACTCATTGTGCAACATTAGTGATGTGTGTATGTTATTGAGTATGAGGACATGTGTCCTCCATTAGTCGGGCGCAGCTAGAGTTTCCTGACAGAATTTCTTCTGCGCGACGCATGATTTGTTTTGTATTCTCTTTTTGGAAGGAGAATATATATTATAGGAGAGGAGTGGTTATAGGAGAGGAGTGGTAGTGGGGGAGTGGAGGAAGGGAGGTGGGGAGTGAAGAATATTCGAGGAGCAGACAGCCTGCTTCAGATGGGACAGAGCCCTCCAGTGGCCATATATGTTATGGCCCCCACATGTTGTCTTTTTTCTGGTGTGTTTGATCATCTGTGGGGAAATATATCTGTGGCAGATATTTGATACTAGAGTTTTTAGGTTTACTCAGCAGCCACATTAAGAGGCTATGATTCAAAGCACAACTAAAATCTAGACAAAACATACTTCTAGTTTTATTAAACTTCAGACTTTGAGCTATAAAAGATGATAGGTTTTGAGTCACCTGGAAGAACTCCCAAGTCTTGGTTCTTTCACATCCAAAAATATGGGCCTTCATGTCCACCACTGTGATGTGTGTTTGTTTTGGGTTTGTTATCACACATTTTCTCTCTTTAATGTGCATTGCCTTGGCTTACCTGCACACTTAGGATGACTTTGTAATCATTATTAGACATTGAAACATCTGCAGATGAGCATGCTGAGGTATTGTTGGAAGCAAGCATGTATCCAATAATGGAATAAGTTAGTGCTGATTTCTCAGGAAGTTTTGAAACCAAAAATGTTGAATGCTGCTTAGCACACATATTTTGAGCTTGAATAGTACGCTTATATGGAAACACTCTTGTTTCATATCAAAGCAATATTTTTGTCTCAGGTTAATGAATGAAAAACTCAACATCAACATTTGTCCCTCTGGTGAAAAGAAAGCTAGCTCATTTGTGAGAGCCTCAAGCAAGCCTCATATTAACTTTTCACAACCATAGTAATTACCAAGCGAACAAGAGAGTATGACCACTAATTTAAATTAATTCAGAGAGAAATAATTTTAATGAATTGCTCTGTCTTTTCTCATTGCAATTCATAAAAGCAGTTGTACGCTCTGCTCTTTGTTTTACTATGTCTGCTATAGATACAGCATTTCACCCCCCTAGTGTCTCATATGGAGATTAAATTTCATAACACAGCCAGTGTTTACAATCCTCGTACCACAATCCATTATCGTTTTAATTTCAACTGGGGAAAATAAGTAAAAGAAAAGCACAGGGCATTCATAGCATATCGCGTAGCTTAGCTAGCGCGTTTATAGTGATGAGGGGAGAGAGATCTGCAGGGGAGCCGAAATACGAACGGCACAACACCGGGAACTAAACTATGACGTCTAAGACAGAGATAAACACTGCACTCTTTTACGGCCTGTAAAACAATTTTTGTAATGATACATTCATCATAGTGATGGGCGGTTCGGATCTTCAGTCAAAGTGATCTCGTTCTGAGACATCTAATTGTATCGAACCTTTCAAACTTTTCGAGTTTTGATCAAGGGGCCCAGACTGGGCTTTCGTTTTAAAGCTCACTTCCTGGTTGGGCTGTGACCGGCCATTGTGCCGTTGCTCACTAGCGACACTGGGGTTGGTCTTTCACCATGTAAGCCAATGACAGCAATGTGGTCAAAATACTCGTCAATAAAATTTTCCCACAATTTTTAAAAATTGCAATAGGTGCCTTTCCTTCATCTAATGCCTCTGCATGTGCTGATTTAAAAAAAAAAAAAAAGTCTTCCGGAGCCTCAATTTGGTTTTTACGAAGCCGTGGGAAGGCAATTTGGGTGACGTCACAGTGACTTTGTTCATATTTTTATACAGTCTATAGAGTACTCAAATGACGACGTCATGCTGGTTTCGGAAGTAAATTTCCCATTCATTTAGAACATAGGCATTAACTAAAGCTTACTTTTAAACCATTTCTACTGATTATGTCTTACCGTCGATTTTCCGGATTGTTCAATATAACGCCCGTTCTAAAACTATGTCATTTTTCTGGACAAGCTCCGAGTATATTTTACGTTTTATTATTTTTTTTGTGAACATACCACTGCTGGCACTGTTTTAAAAACTCCACGTCCCATAATTCCCTCCGAACGTGCAGCCTTCTCTCCAGACGTTGTCATATAACGTTAGCCAGCAGTAGCACACAGCTCCGTTTTTAAACACTTTTTTCTAAAGTTAGCTAGCTAGCTTGAAGGACTAAAAGCTAGAATTGCTTTATGTGGTTAACCATAGCATAGTTTTTGACCTTGTCGGGCTGGCTTTTCTACTTAGCAAGCTAACGGTAGCTGGTCTTTAGTCTCCCATCTGCCACAGAGCAGACAGACGAGATGATGCTATCTTATTGGTCGAGAACCACCCGTGCGTTGCAGTACTGGATATGTAGTCTGTTACAGTGAACTACAGGCCGAACTACAAACAAACCTTTTACAAACAAATTTTCCTATTGAACTCTATGGAAAAATAAGTCAGGAGAAACAACCCTTAAAGTGAACCATCCATATCTACTGCATATCTGGCAGCAGAGTGATGGTTTGAGGCTCGTTTGATACATCAGACCCTTGATGACTTAGAGCCATTTAGCCAACCATGTGTTCCATACTATTCCAGTGTAATTTACAACTAAATCTAGTCCCACCCCCCAATTCCCATAGAGATCCATTCAAATGCAGAGAGGTTATAGTATCGCTTGTAGAAATACCAGAAAATAAGATTTCAAGAGTCTTTTGATATTGTTGGGTCAAAGACATCAGGAAGTCATGGCATGCAAAGGATATGTGACCAAATATTACAAATGATTACTTTATTATACATTGGCTGCAGTTATTGTAAGGGGGCAATTACTTTTTCACACAAGGGAAATGGGTGTTGGGATTTATTGTTCATTAAATAAATTGAATAAGTAAAAAACAAATGTGTCATTTGTTTACTCAGGTTCCCTAAAATCAATATTATATTTTGTCTAAAGATCTGAAAACATCCAGTGTGAGAAATATGCAAGAATAGAGGAAATCAGGAAGGGGGCAAAAACTTTTTCACAGCACTGTATGCAGAGACAACAAAACCAATAAAACAAGTACACAATCAGCGGTGGAACAGTTAACTACAATGGGGGAAATAAGTATTGGACACGTCAACAATTTTATTATCAAACATATTTTCAATGTAGCCATTCGCATGAGATTTTGACCAGACATTGGTATTAACTCAATAAAACTACACAGCTAAATAAATTGGAACGTTCCAATTCTTTAAAAAAGTTGTGTGCAATAAAGTGAAATGACACAGGAAAAAAGTATTGAACACGCTAAATTAAATGTATTTAATACTTGGTAGAAAAGCCATATTTTTTATATTTGGTTGCATATCCTTTGCATGCCATGACTTTATGATGTCTGTGACCCAACAACAATTTGCTGGTACTCTTACAAGTGATACTATAACAGCTCTGCATTTGAATGGATCTCTATGGGAATTGGGGGGTGAGACAAATTTAGCTGTAAATTACACTGGAACAGTATAGAACACATGGTTGGCTAAGTGGCTCTAAGTCATCAAGGGTCTGATGTATTAAACAAGCCTTTAACTATCACTCTGCTATCAGAAATACAGTAGATATGGAAGGATCACTTTAAGGGTTGTTTCTCCTGACAGATTTTCCTATTGAACTATGGAAAAATAAGTCAGGAGAAGAAACCCTTCAAGTTATCCATCCATATCTACTGTATTTCTGGCAGCAGAGTGATACTTATTTCCCCCATTGTATATCATTACAAGTGATTTGCTGGGGCCCTCTTGTGGACCCGAGCCTACGTTCCTCTTGAGGCTGTCGAGTGCAGATTGGCAAATGAGTTTGGGATCAAGAATATCCTGGGATCGGATCTAGGACCGCTTCTCAGGACCGTAACCTTTCCAGTTGACCAGGTACTGTGTGGACCTGCCGACCGGACAATTGGCCAATTGGCCAGTATGTGTCAAACCATGTATAGAAGCTGACTATCGATGATCTGTGGGGGAGGAGGAGGAGAAGGGGCCAGGGGACTGGTGACCAAGGGCTTGAGTTTGGACATGTGGAACGTAGGATGCACTCACTCAGGATGCCGGCAAGTCATGGGGGTTGATGCGCCTTTCAATTTTGAATGGTCAGATGCAGCACAGAGCCCGTTTGCGTGACTCCACCTGCAGGGGAGACCACAGGTAGACAGCCGAACCTTCTGCCTCGGGTGCTTTCCACACATGAGGAGAGTGAGTGAAAATGGCACACAGTCCTACTCAGCCTGTTTAGTATTCAGATTATATTGATATCCACTCATTTTCATTTTCTGATTGACTGGGCAAGACGGAGACTAAGGTGAGCAACGTCCAACCCCACACCACCCTTGTCCACCCCTGGTCTGGACGCTCTGAGCCGATAAGCCTACAATGCTGGTTGGACTGGTTGTGTCTGAATAGTCTTCCCCAGTAGACTCAGTCCCACGTGTAGAAAACATGTGCAGATTTGGTAGAGGGTGAGTGCTTATATTATGGTCATTTCCGCTGCAATCCATGGGGGCAGTTAAGCCCCCAGCCCCACCCCAAACACACAACCGGATCTTTAGGCCTTTAAAATCTAAACCAGATGTGCTGAATAATACAGAAAAACAAAGACGGGAAAGTAATTCCCCCAAGGTTTGAATGTGTTTTAAGATTAAAAGTGAACTTAACATTTTACAAATAGACTAACCCCTTTATGATGAGCCCTTTTAGTGGAAAGGGCTCTTTGCCACATCCAATCACACAAAGTTGTGCTATTTAGCCCTTCCTCCCAGTCTCCTCCTTCTCTCTGTGTCTATAAAATGGACTTCTCGTATTGTACAATCCTGCTCCAGCTTCATCTATTTGACCAGCTGCACCATCCACAGCCTGTGAGTATCACACCTAATGCTTTTGATTTTGTCAGCCCTGTTTCTTATCTTTGGATTGCTTTCTGCTAATATAAGTAAATATTTCAACATTCTGCATCTTCATTGTCTATGAAATGATTGTAGTTACAGTATCTTCTGCCAAAGCTACTTTTCAACATCAACTATAATTTATGCATAAATACAATATTTTAAAGAAATAAGGAAACATCTGCAAACAAACTAAAAGAAAACCCACAATCCTGTCTTTTCAGAACTATGAGCAGAAACGCCTTGTACAAGAATGAAGAACTTCGCAAGGGAGACTCTTTAGTCTCTAATAACAGAGAGTTCAAAGCTGTGTTCCAGGTAGGTCACCTGTGGAAAGAATAAAAAGAAGGTGAAAGAGAGGCATTTAATTTGAAAGTAATTGCATTTAAATTTATGTCATTTTTATTTTATGATTTCATAAAGATTACATAAGTAATTGACTTATATAACTATAAGTAAATTATTTATATTATCACAACACACAAGGGCAATTCATATTGAGATAAAGATGACAGCTGGCTGCAGGGAGTGCATCCTCCAAAATTGGTGGGGAACATTGTAGCAATGGGATTATCCTGTAATTATGATTACACATTCCAAATTGGAGGTAAAAAAGCAAGGATTCAAAATAATATTTAAATGAATAAAACAAGTCTTTCAAATACCAAAGATGATAAAATAAGCAAAATGTATAAATGCACCCATCCTGTATTTGAACCATGTTTTTACTCATTGCCTAGCAATACCCCCTGGCTATGTTAATTCTCACAGAAAATCATGTCCTCTTGTACGTTACTGCTTTATTACATACCTTAGAAAAGTTGGAAATACATAAGATTTCCATCTATACATTAACATTTAGTAACATTGAAGTTTACTTCCATTTTACTTCCCAAATTTCCCTGTATGTATTTCGACTGTGATCATTTCTAAGTCTCGAATAGTTCTAGTCAAATGTATTTTGATATAATTTCTATTATATTCTAGTGAATCCAAAGTTATAACTGAAATTCTGTACTTTTCTGCAAATTTATGGGATTGATTTGGAACATCAAATTATTAAAATGTAAATGTGTTTAGGTTGATAGGGCTTGGCATAAAAGCTTTTCAAAAATAATGAGAGGACATGTATGTGCCAAACTGTGTGCTTTATACTGCAAGCATGTTCTCCACCTCAAACAATCTATCTCCACAGGAGGATGGCAACTTTGTCATCTATGGCTGGAATCCCATTTGGACTTCCGATTCGACCTCGTCAGAAGCTCACCGTTTAGTTATGCAGCATGACTGCAATTTTGTCATGTACAAGAAAAGTGATGACCCCCTGTGGCACACTAACACCTCCAAATCCAGCAGCAACATGTGCCGCATTAACCTGAGGGATGATGGAAACCTGGTGTTGGAGAAGGATGGTGAAGATATCTGGACCTCGGCAACCTCCAAAGGCATGAAATGAAGTGATAAGCTTCATCTTTGCCGTAGTATATGCATCACATGTCACTGTATAAGCATCTGTGATCAAGCGTGTAGTGTGCATTGCTTTATAGACAAAGCAAGTATGTGTCCAATAAAAAAACAAAAATCTAAAAGGTTTTTGTGTGTTATCACAGGGTTGCTAAAGGGGATCGTTTGTAGCGGTGACACCAGCTGTTCTATTTTCTATTTTATTTGTATCTGTTCAGGGGTATTTATACAATGATAACTAAATTTAGTTATTACATGAGAAAATACATAGCTATATTAGCACCATTAATAAAGATGAACAAAAAAGCTTGCATAAAATATCACTTGTAATGACTCTGAGCTATATTGAAGGGAAAATAATATTCTTTTATATGAATGACATTTCTCATATATATCATCTATAATTATGTAAACACAGATGCAACGGTTTGTAGATCAACGCCATTCACTGTTGAAACAAATGTAAGGAAGGATTAAATCATGTATGATAATCTACATCTCGTGTACATTATTGACCATTAATGATCTAGCACAATAGCCTATGGATTTTCCTTCCAAAGAGAAAATACAAACCAAATACAGATGTCAAGCTTTTTCTATGTCCGTCGAACTGATCAATAAATTTCTCAAATGAGTTTGAATAACCTACATAACTAGTACAAGACTAGGGCATAACTGTCCCATGTAGAAAATTTAACATATTTTAAAACTGAATCACAGTGCATTTAGGTCCAGTTTTGAATGTCCGTTAATCGGTTGTTGCAGCCATGCAGTAGTCAAATGAAACGCCAGAAGATAGACTTTATGGAAAGTTTAAGGGATCAAGGGGCTTGTATTTGCCTGAATGTGTTAAGAAATGTGTGAATGTGCCAGTGCCGGGGAAAGGAGATAGGCACAAAATGGGAGGCTGACAGCATTAAATAGAAAGAAAAGCAGAAAATAAAGCAAGGAAAGTGAATTCCCTGGCTAGAAGCCAGGTCACTGAATAAGCAGTGCTCACTACTCAGTGCCGAGAACAAAAACGACAAGAAAAAAGGACACATGAAAGCCTGTTGCTGCTTGAATGGGAGAGAAATGAAAGGGCCCACACAGAGCCAGAGATTCCTCCGGTCCGTCCGGTGGAGGAATAGAATTACTCTCCTGTTACAGCACATAGTGCGAAATTAAAATAGTTCACACTGCATAGCAGAGTTTTGTCAAAGGGATTGCCAGTATAACATGTTCATTCACATTGGTGCATCTTCTCCGATCACCTACCCCTTCCTATTGACAGAATAACAAGAGAATACAAGAAGGAATAGCACATTCTTTTTTAGGCAGGGCCCAGCACCACAGTGTAATTTCTATCTAGGGATCGGGTTGTATTGAAGGGGGAGGAAGGGATGATGCTGATCTGTGGAATAGCTCAGTAACAATAATGAACTTCATAACAATAAGTACCTACAGAGTGTGTTCACAGGAGAAAAGAGTAGTGACAAACATCGCTCTGTGAGTCATTGAGTTGCACAATGAGCGTTCAACTCATTGTGCAACATTAGTGATGTGTGTATGTGATTGAATATGAGGACATGTGTCCTCCATTAGTCGGGCGCAGCTAGAGTTTCCTGACAGAATTTCTTCTGCGCACTTCATGCGCGACGCATTATTTGTTTTGTATTCTCTTTTTGGAAGGAGAATATATATTATAGGAGAGGAGTGGGAGTTTGGTGGTCCCAGGTAGGGATTCATGTGACATACCCCGTTCTTATACAGCACTGACAGTTTGGTTCTTTTCAGAGTTTCCCACAGACACAACTTCAATGACCACAGGCTCTCACTCACTCATGTAACTTGGTGGATGGCATATCTACCATCCCAATATATTCTGCTGTGTGTCATTTTTAGGTAATCTGCTTTGATATGCCATGGCTCTACCACTTCGTACCTTCCGTTTCTTCATGCATTGCTTTGACTTCTTAAAGTGGTCTCTATTTCTGTCAGTCCATCCACCTGTCGCATTTAGTCATTTTCCACTGGACTAGGCTTTTACTATGAAAATGTAGTTCCTCAGGCTATGTTTGTTACATTGTTTTGAAATGCTTCTTTGAACTGAGCCAAATTAATCCTTGTAAGGTATCCAACCTCACTGTCTCCATAACATTCACTCTTTGTGTTGCTCAATATGCCATGCAATTGTTAAACCTGCAAGCTGCTCCTCCTGCCTGCTAATGACCTTGAGAACAAGCTGAGGCACTGTCTACAACCTCCCATTGACATGACATAACTTCATGGAACAGACAGCCTCCAGTGCCCTCCAGTGGCCAAATATGTTATGGTCCCCACATGTTTTTTTTTTTTTTTTCTGTCGTGTTTGATCATCTGTGGAGACATTAGCTAATATTCTTTTCGACTAGAATTTTTAGATATAGGTTTACTCTACAGCCACATTCAGATCCAATTATTCAAAGCACAATAACTTGAGACTTGAGTATTTTTCTTTAAGTTATACCACGTCCCCATAAGTTTGGTTTTGGTTGCAACTTACATGTTAAAACCCAAATTTCAGCCATCAATATCTCAGCCATTTTATCACCAATTAACAAGCCAGTTGGAAGATCAACTCATCTCACCAATATCTCACCATAAAACAAATATGGGAAAAAATGTTGTTCAGTCATTTTCATATATTACGATCCAGACGCAGAGACCCAATAGCAGACAAGGATTAAGCAAGAACGAGGTTTATTTCAAAAGTCCGAGCCCCCTGATGTTGATGGCGGACTAGCAGCAGCAGCAGCGGCCGCGGATCTGAGACTAGTCCGACTACTAGCCTTGCTGCTGCAACCACAGGAACGGTATTTGGACCACAACTGCATAGAGCAAACCATTTTTTTTTGGGTGGGACAGATCCAAATCCAATGTTTTTTTTATGATGAACATGCCCCATTTCCACAAATAGCCTCCAACAAATGTTTTATATTTTTTAACAGTTAAAGACCAAATGACGACATGATATTATAACGCGTCAGCATCCGCCGTGGTGCTTTTTCAGTTAGAGAGGTGTGGGTTGCTTTGCACTTCTGGTGTTATATTCAATGTGTTGTCTAGTGCTTTGTGCATAACATTACCTCTGTGTAATTGACTGATGTGGTAAATTATGAGGACTGATGTGGTATCTTTAGGCTGGTCGTTGCTGTTGATGGTTTAAAGTTATTATTTGCAAGTGCACTGATTGCGCGGTCACGGTGCCAACCTCTCCCGTTTAGTCATGGTATCCCATCTATTCATTTTCTAAAGCTAATTGTTTACAAAACCTTGTAAGTGCACCTAATTGGTTCCAATTGTCTAAACAGTGAATGTCTGTATTGTGAATGCGCCAGTTTTGTTGCCGCTCTCCACGTTATAATCGTAATTTACAGCATTCGAATAATTTTAGGCATAACCTAATACATCGGGACATATTAAATCTATCTGAGACCAATTTGGTTAGTATGCGACCTCAGTATAGCCTAATTAGTATGCATCAGTGCTGCACGAATACAATAGCATATCGGATTATCAAAAATATTTAATAATAATTGTGCCCCCCCATGCCGTTCATATGCCCCCCTTAAGACAGAGTCCTGGCTACGGGTCTGGTGAGGTTAACACATTAGGTAAACAATAATACAATCACGAAAACATAACAAAAACACGGAAGGGACTCGGAAACATGCATAACAAACAACGGGCTCGAAGAGGAGCGGAGTGTGCTCAGTAATCACGAGAGGTGAAGTCTACACCCCTGTGATGGTTTGAGTGGTTTTCTGAAGGGACCTATTTAAGCACTCCAGCTCCCCTATCACCTCTGATGTCATTAGGAGCCCTAGGACAGTTTCCCCTTTCTGGAATCGATCACAGAAACCATTCGCTTTCGCACTGGGACCAGTGTCTGTTGCATTGGAGGCCATCTGTCACATCCGCCATTTCCCTCCAGTTCACCTTCCTTTTGTTTCTCTTGTTTTCCCATTCCTCATGTTCATGTCGTGTTTTTCAGTTCACCCTGTCTGTCTTGTTCCGTGTTTGTGCAGGCTGGGCGTGGTTTCCCGTTTTCTCCCCGTATCATCTAGCCCAGGGGTGGGCAATTCCAGGCCTCGCGGGCCGGTGTGTATGCATGTTTTTACTGCCACCAGTTACCACGGCTCAATCAGCTAATTAGTCATACACACAATCACCGATTCACTCGTAAATTACAGAACGATAAAACGCTACAATACACGCATACCGGCACAAGAACATTCATCAGCTGATGTTCATATCGCGGATATGTAGATTAAAATATCAGATCATGTAAACGATTGGGCTAATTCAATAATTGTTAACTGGCGGCAGCAAAAACCTGCATACACACCGGCCCGCGAGGCCTGGAGTTGCCCACCCCTGATCTAGCCTATCACTCTCCCCCTCTGCTTACATTCCGCACGCACTTTAATTATTCCATCAGTACTCTCACCTGTTCCTCACTCTATTTTTACTCCCCAGTTTAATTCACTCACTGCCAGTTTGTTGTTTGTCTCAGCTCTGTCTAGACATTTCCTGGCCTTTCTGTCTGTTTTGCAATTCTACCTAACCTGTTTGTTTCCTGTTCCTCGCTCCAGCTCGTCCTGCCTGCTTCCCGTCCTGTTCTCTCTTGCCCCGTCTCCTGCCCAGCCATGTTTATTTCGCCAACCCTGTTTCCAGTCCGTCAACTAGCCTTCCCTGTTCCATTGTCTTTTGTTGACCACTCTAATAAATATACTCTTTTCAGAGTTTTTGCCTGAGTCTGTCTCTGAGTCCTGCATTTGGGTCCAAAACAGTGTTCGAACCACAACACCATCTCTTCTAAACTGTCCAAGACAGTCTCGTACTGATTGAGAACTGGGTTGACAGCTTTCCCTCAGACCGTCCACCTTGTTGGACAGAGGGGATTTAATGTTGCGCAAGGTCCTGATCCTGTATTTTGAAATATTGCCTTGAGTTTTCCTGATAGCTTGTTTAGAGTCCCCAGCTCATGGACCCACTGCAATGAGTCACGTACTAATGGAGACGCTGTGCACGCAGACTGAGTAATCAAGTTAACACAATGTACACCACAGTGCACATTAAAAAAAAAAAAAAATCTTTCTTTCTGTTATTAGCTAACGTTACATAATGTTAGTGTTATGTTCTGAGTCTGTCTGTGTTGTATTTTCATTTTCATTCAGTTATTTGTTTCTGATTATTTGTGGTTTCACTGTCCTGCGTTTTGTATTTCTGTCACTCCCTGTCTTCGTCACAACTTTCGGGAGTCTGTGGGGATTTCGGGTTTCTCTGTATTTTCTATAATACTAATTAACTAACAATCACTAACACCTTAGAATTAGGGTCTACTAATGTACTAATGACTAACTTGTGTATTTAATACTAAACAACTAACTGACTAACATTAGGGATTTAGAATTTTCTACTAACATTACTAATTACTAATTTATCTTGAGTTTCTACCTGCAGCTGTTATTCTCCCTCGTTATCCTATCCCTGTATCTATCTGATTTAGCATTCTCTGCACATGTGTCCACTTATCTGTTCCTCCACTTTGAGCTGTGCACTTGTTACTTCTTTAACTCCAGGTCTGTTGTCGTCATTGTTTATGTGAAAATCCTGTCCATGTTTTACATTTGCCCTTGTTATTGGTCCTTGTTACCCTCATTGTTCTTACCTGTGAGCCATCTCCCCTCCCCGCTTTCTCACACCTGATCCTCATTGATTTCTGTCTCCCTCTGTGTATTTAACCCAGTAGTCCTAGTCCCTCGTTGTGAGTTTGTCACATATTGATAGTTTTTGTTTGTTACCAATCTTTCTAGTTTTTGAGTATCTGGTCTTCCGAGTCTGTTATCTGTTTGTTTTCCGAGTTTTTGTTTTGTGAGTTAATATTTTAGGATTGGGTTTTCTTTCTTTAGTTTGTTCGTTTTATGTTTTGTGTTTTTTTACTTCTGCCCGTGTTCTCGCGACCCTGTTCCTGGACTGTGATTTTGTACCTCTGCCATGCCTTCCTGTTTTTGACCTCTGCCTGTTTGACCTTCCTTTGGATTGTGTTTTTGTACCTTTGCCGAACATTAAACCTCGGTTTTCTGCATCCTGCCTGCTTCTGGGTCCCTATCTCTCACCGGCCATAACAGTTAGCTAGCTACGGGCAATCTCTTAGCTGGCTAGCTAGGAAGGTAACTGTTACATGTAACGTTAGTGTTAGCTAGCTAAACCAGAAAGAGAAAAAAACTATTTTTATCTCAGCAGGCATGCAAATAATGTCCATTTACTTACCCTTCCTATGACGAGGCACATGTTGTTTGAGTCCAGATGGTGCAGTTTGGGATTATAAACCCATCCTGACTCCAGATAATTGTAGGCATCTGTGCTTTTGTAAGCCTAAAGAGTAGGCTAACGTTAGAGAGATGGATTGTAGATAAGGTCACCAACAAAACATTTTGTTATATTTTCAGCGGATCTACGTGGGACCAGTAACTTGCTATGCAGCAAGTATGAATCACAGTCTAGAATAGAGTGCTCAAGTTACGATGTCACACTGGTTTTGGAAGTAAATTCCCCATTAATTTAGAGTGTACATGTGTACTTTTAAAACTTACTTTTAAAACATTTCTAGTGATTGTTTTACCATCAATTTTCTTGATTGTTCAATATACCGCCCGTTCACAAACTGTCGTTTTTCTTGACCAGCTTTGAGTATATTTAACATTTTTAAACACTTTTCTAACGTTAGCTAGCTTGTTGGACTAAAAGCTAGAATTGCTTTATGTGGTTAACCATAGCATAGTTTCTGACCTTGTCGGGCGGGCTTCTCAACTTAGCAAGCTAACGTTAGGTCGTCTTCAGCGGCAGTACTACCATTCTGTCAAAAATGTCCAGACAGACGAGATATCTTATTGGTCGAGAACCACCCATGCCTTGCAGTACTGGATATGTAGTCTGTTACAGTGAACTACAGGCCGAACTGCTATTATTAATCCATTACTTAAAAAATAATAAATTGGAACATGCGATATATAGTCTATATCCTTATACCCCACAGGCTAATCCAGGAACGTTTCGGCTCATTCTATGAATCAGATTTCAAGGTGTGGGCCCACTGGAGGACCTGGGAGCGGACGGGGTCAGGGACAAACAGGCGAGAATTGGGGTTATTCCGGGGGTCCGGGTGGTTTACCTGGGCGGCCTTCACAGTTCTCTCAATCACCCAGGAGACCGCAGCCACATCTCCCAGATGGAGACTCTCTCCACTATCTTCAATTCACTGAGTAAGCTAGGCTAGCGAATATTGTATCCTAAGCAACACAGTTACAGTTATCAAGAAGAGGCAGCATAGATTGATCAAAGAAACTGACCTTTCTCTCTCAACCAATCAGATATTAGAAAAATATATTATTTTGATGTGGCATTTTTACGATTGGCCCACACCTCCCGATTGTCTTGTCACCCAGGCATCCACCGTACCATCGCCCTGGTGAGGAAGAGCTTCTGGTGGCCCACGCTGTTGGGGGATACCCGTGCCTACATCTTCGCCTGTCCCGTTTGTGGCAGGAGCAAGGCTTCCCACTTGCTCTCCGCTGGTCTCCTCCACCCCCTCCCTGTTCCGGGCCGTCACATTGGGGTTGACTTTGTGACCGGCCTTCCCCTCTCCGAAGGCAACACCGTCATCCTCACAGTGGCCTACCATTTCTCCAAGGCAGCCCCCTTGGTCCCCCTGCCCAAGCTCTTCTCAGCATCCGAGACCACGGAGCTCCTGGTACACCATGTGGTGAGGTTGCACGGGATCCCCATGGACGTTGCCTCGGATCTTGGGCCCCAGTTCTCCTCCCAGGTGTAGAGAGCCTTCTGCCGGGCTCTAGGCACCTCCGCCAGTCTGTCGTCTGGATACAACCCCCAGACCAATGGACAGACTGAGCGGACCAACCAGGACCTGGGAGCTGCCCTGCGGTGCGTGTTCGCCCGCAACCCCTTTTCCTGGAGCAAGTTCCTCTCATGGGTGGAGTATGAAGGAATGGAAACTGAAGGAATTTCTTGGATTTTCTCTTTTCTTTCTTTTTTTAAATCACAACCATTTCTAGATCATTGATTTGAAATGAAAGAGGCCTAAATGAAGCCTCTCCCTTTCCTTTTTTGATCTTTTACTTCCTGTTTGTTTTGCCTGTAACACACATTAATACATAGTCACACAATAATTTAAATGAATTCACATTAGATATGAAAGTGTATTAGTGATTAAAATGTTGTTCCTCTTCCGAACCAGTTTTGATAGGGTCCCTTTTCCTAATCAGTGGGTGTTGAATGAATATGAACTTTTTGTGTCTCAGGTGGGACTACTGTGCTCTGTCCTATGGCATCAGCCCTGTTATAAAATAATTAAAAGGGTTGACAATCACAGGGTTGATAATTAGTGCACTAAAACTGTTATAGCTAGCCATGTGGTGAAGTAAATGGAAAGATAACAATTGCATTCATATCAGATTTTTATTACATTTGAACAGATATTATAATTTTACAAAACACATCTTCTTTTCTGCATGAATTAAGCATAACAGTGGTCATGAGTTATGCTCGTCCCTTATGTCAAGCATTGAAAAAGTAAATTTAAAAAAAACTAAAAGGTAACTAACTTACCTCTTCTTGCACACTGGCTATCTATTTGAAGAAATAATGTTAATTCCTCAAGGTCGTAACACATGTAATATCACCATTTCTGGCTATTTTTAACTTCATTAACATTTAGATTTGTAGTATTAATATGCAAGAGGACGTGTTAAGCTTTTTATTAGTGATTTATTTTTTTAAGTAAGATATTTTTTTATATTGATAGTAAATCAAAGTCTCTTGATTAAGCTCAGGGACATGTGATTTTGTGGGACTAGATTTAGCTGTAAATTATGCTGGAACAGTATGGAATACATGGTTGGCGAAATGGATGTAAGTCATCACGGGTTTGAGCTATCAAACAAGCCTCAAACCTGCTCACTCTGCTGCCAGATATGCAGTAGATATGGATTTTTAAAAAAAGGTTTCTATTGAACTATTGAAGTCAGGAGAAGAGATCAGGAAGTCATGGCATGCAAAGGATATGCGACCAAAACAGGTATTTCTGTTTTGATTTCTTAGCAAAAAGTAATCATGATATATGCTATTCACATGAGCTATAGCCTACATTTATCAGCCCAATGTGACATATGCCATGTGTAATACATTTCTAAATTGCTCCAGAAATGTGTTCCTTGAAGTCCATTAATTTGGTCTATTTTATATCCCTCATAATTTTCCTTTATGGTAAACTGGGTCCGGATCTTTATGGGTTAGCGTTACATAGTTCATCTTTAAAATAGCCAGATATTTCGCTGAATATAGTTTTTCTAGATGTAACGTTATTGCAATTCATAGAAGCAGTTGCACGCTCTGCTTTTTGTTTTAATGTGTTATTAAGTTTGCAAAAAGATCATAGTAAATGGACAGTATAAGGACAAGCAAGCCACAAATAAACAACATTTGCTGGGAAAAGCAACTGAAATGAGGTAGCAGATACAATAACTTAAGTATTTTAATCCAGTCCTGAACTGCGTATATAAAGAAGAGATTATTATGACCTCTATTCAAAAGGATTATCAAAGTATTAAATTTTTTGAATGAAAACCAACATTTATTTTTGCAACGAGCCTGTTGGAGAGGCAGGTGGTGCTGTTGCCTCACAGTTCTTGAGCTTCAGTGTACATGGATGTAAGTCCCCTCCCCATTTCATTGTGGATTTTCTCTGGTAAGTCCAGCTTCCTATTTCAGTTCATTTTTAATGCTCTCTAAAACACAAATGTTCCCTTGTTGCATGTGTGCAATGCACTGGTGTCCTGTCTAGGGTTACCCTGCCTACCACTCTAGTTGTTATCCTGGTCTTAAAGAGTAGTACAGTTAAATAAAAAGCAGATGGAGATGCACCTGATTAATCTCATTATTGCCAAATGTGAATGCACTCAGAAACAACTGTTAAATCAGCTTGGAACATTAACATCATCACCCCATGGGAAAAAAGCTTCCTTTTTTAGAAGAAAAAAAAAAGATAGGAATACATAATCTAGAAAAAGTCATATAATTAACCATTACTAAAATTATACTTGTTATAAAGTAAAGTGAAAATTAGTCAGTCATTTTAATTGGTGCACTCAAATTAGCGAATTGTTCACTTGGCACCATGGTCATGTGACAATTGAAAATGGTCCTGACAAAAATTGCTCTACTTCTACTTCTAAATGCTGCATTCAATTGTAGCTAAAATGCCCTAGAGAATTCTACTGGTTCCAGACTTGTTAAAAGGCAGTGGACATTACAGAATGTTAAAAGTGTGAGGAAGAACTTTAATAATGTCAGGAATTCACTTCATTGTTTCACCATAAAGCTGACCATTAAACTTAAGCCACATAAGTGACAGCTTTATGGCAAAGGCAACCTTTACAGTCCAGTTTTCCTCAAAGAAGTGTAATAGGTTATTTTAAGGAGGGGAATCCCCCTCTTCCCCCAATATGTGTCTGAAGATTTTTGAAGCAGGAGAGCACAAGAACATCTCATACCTTTTCTATCAACAAGTTGATATTTGACCATGACAGAAAAGTCTGTAGTACTACAGGATGCCTGTAGTAAGCAAATATGCAATACAATCCTAACTTTGCTTTTCATTCATGTGAATGAATATGACCCCAATTAATTAATTCAAAACATTTTTACTTTCTGTACAAATTGAACCCTTTCAGTCATTCTTCACAAAATAAACCAGGTTATTCCTTCAGAAATCTGTTTCTGGTGACTACATTTTTCTTGTGTGACCATTAACCTCACATAATTAAAACTACACAGACCATATGCATTTGCAGTATGTGAGGTTAAATGCGACAGAAAATATTGAGCACTTTACACATTATCACTTTTAGGCTGGTCAGTCACAGGAGATTTTATTCAAATAATTGTTGCAGACACACATTTCCAAAGCAAAATCCATATAAATCCTCGTTTTATTTGGTTGTACAGCTTATTATTTTTCTTGTTGCTTTAAAGTCTGACAACAACCTGTCAGATACTGCTTTTTGTGTAACAAAACAGAAAGCTGTCGATGTAAATTGAACACAATAAATGTGGTTGTCTGTGAAGCTGGCAAATTATAGTTCTCCATGTGAACAAAAGTGACACTAGAGATCGATGAAGAAAGAAATATATAACACATTTATAAATAGTCTTGCATTAACAATATTTAGCAGAATACAAATGGAATGTACACATTCCTGGTTTCAGCTTCCAGATTAAGGCTGGAAATTGACATACATGTTCAGTGTCCACAATTTTGAATAAAACCCTTTTAATATCATATTATATATTCAGTGACTTCTGAGGAGCAGTGTGAGCCAAACCCTGAGAAATACTTGGGTCCAACTAACTTCAGGGAGGCGAGTGTAACAAATTACGATACTTATTGATCTGATTCTGAACACTCTTGCTAAACTGCAGCGTATTTTAATAATAAATATGTACATTTCACTGTACAGGTTCCACATGATATGGTAACATGGTTATTCAGTTTGGCTCTGAATGAAGGACGTCTCTATCTGTGAGTTAGAGTGTATTGTTGAGACTAACTATGCAGAATGAAAGGGTAAGAAATAGTAAAATAATTTAATGATACGGAAATAGCTTGTCATTATATTACCGTCTGAAGTTTTTTTTAAATGTTGAATGCTTTAATAAATAAAATGAAATTAAAGAGACTAAAGAGTAGCTTAAAATACAGTCATTACACATGAGATGTCAAAAAATGTTTGGGGACATTTCTGCTCAGCTATGCTTATTGAAGGCACGTGTAATAGTGACATTACAGCAGAAGAGTACAGGAGACAGGAGTCCCATGCCTCAGGCAGTACATATTGTGTAACGTCTATTACATGAATTAGTTTACATTTTAACTTGGGAGGGATGATTCACTCAACCAATTTTTTTACTTATATTAAAACAAATTTGATGTGGATGGCTTTACAAGAGTGGACCATAATGTGCATGAAGAAATTGTATTTACAATCTAAATAAACAAAATATAAGACCAGTGCACTGAAGTTGAACAATGATTGGTTCAAGTGAAGAAAAAAGGCCTGTGTACTCTATAGACACACTGAAAAAGAATGGAGAGATCGTTTAAAGGCAGCGGGCAGGGACTGATAGAAAAAATGTATTACTGCAATACACTGATAGTAGCAAATACCTTTTTTTCTCAGATAAATATTTATTTAATGTAAGTGAATCCAAAACACCAGCATTTTTACCAGTCATGCACATATAAAACAAAAGGCTAGTATTGCATACTTTTTCCTCAACCTCCCATTACCAGTACTTAAGAACATGATGTAGGGGAGGTTGTTCCCCAGGTAACCCCCTTGCCCCTCCTCCCATCAGAAGAAGGCGGGGTTGGTGTGCTCGATGATGCAGCGCTTGCAGTGGCGCTTGACGAAGCGCAGTGCCTCCAGTGGCACATCACAGTCCTGCACATTGAGCAGCTGCAGGTCGAAGCAGTTGGCGGCTACCACCTGCAGCCCGCGACCCGTGATGCTCTCGCACGACTTGAGGCTGAGGCGCCTCAGGTTGAAGCAATTGAGCGCCAGGAGCTCCAGCCCGGCGTCAGACACCAGCGGGCACTTGCCGATGTCCAGCGACTTGAGTTTGGGGCAGTTCTTGGCCAGGTGCTCCAGGCCGTGATCTGTCAGGCCCTCGCAGCCGCGGGCGTTGAGGTAGCGGAGCCGGCCACAGTACTTGGCGACGTAACGCACGCCCACGTCAGTGATGCGCCCGCAGTGCGCCACGCTCAGGTAGCGCAGACGGCCCTCCAGCTTGGCGATCTCTCGTAGGCCGAAGTCGCTGATGAAACGGCAGTCGCTGACGCTCAGTTCCCGCATGGCCGGGCAGTAGATGACCAGGTAGCGCAGGGCCTCATCAGTCAGTCGAACACAGCGGCGCAGGTAGAGGTGCGTCAGCTGGGTGCAGTGCGCGGCGATAGTGTGCAGGCCCTCGTCCTCCAATGCAAAGCAGTCTGTCATGTCCAGGTAACGGATAGAGATCTGCTGGCCATGCATGGGCGACAACTTGACGGATACCTCTCGCGTCAGGCTGATGCAGGTCACCTTGGGGCAGCCTAGTGTACATAAAGTAGGGTGTAACATAAAGGTTAGTCATTCAGGGTAAGCGGGTCAAAAGTTTGTTTTTGCTTACATTGATGCATGTGATTTTTGTCATGGGAAATGTAAAAATGTAATAATTAAAAATTATAAAAATATAAGACAGCTCATTATACTGTTGCTTCACATACTAGTTGTATAATTCTCTGCTTTAAGACTGAAGAGCGCTGTAATATTCAGGACCACCTAAGTTATTTTTTCATATTTTTGGTGAACGTAGTGCAACAGATATAAATTTAAGGAGGTGCTCTTATAAGCATCGTTGTATGAGCTTCAATGTAGCTTCCAAAATCACCTGGATATATGTTGAGTATGTGGAGAAAATTATTTATCAAAAAGACAGCTCAAGGAACTGGAAAAAAACATGCAAGGTAAAAGGAGAATCTACAATTTAACTGGAGGATCTAACAGGACCTCTATTAATTGGAGAAATGCTGTTGACACTTGACAGCAATTTGCCGTTCGTATCACAATCTTCTAAAATGGTATCACAGGTTTAATTCCACATTCCATTTTGTAGCATACTCAACAAATAATGTAGTTATGTTAACTGGTCAATGTTGCTTGAAGATCAACTTTATACATACCAAATGCAATATGCAAAACACCAAAATAAACTATACTACTTTAGTGTTCTAATGTTCCTACTACATATTTTGTCTGGAAATATTTTCTACTGGATTCTAGTAAACCCATTGCTATGTAAATAAATCAGTCATCCAATACTTTCCCCTCAGCTATTCAATAAGAACAATACCAGAAGCCTGTATATATACATCCCCAGACTGTTACACTGTCAGAAAAAGGAGTATGGTATGGGTCTGTTTTTGTTCTCTAAGACAAGCAAGGTACTAAGGTTCCCTCACTGGGTCATATTTGTACCTCTGAATACTAATATAAAAGGGTAAAATGTACAATGGGTGTACCTTTGAGGGTACTACCCCAGTGACAAGTCATTGTACCTCTATAGGTACAATTTATGCCCATTTTGTCTGACAGTACAATTTATGCCCATTTTGTCTGACAGTGTATGATCAACAATGCTATCTGCTGCAAAAACAGAAGACAGTTGTGTACCACAGTGGTGAATTTTGCGACAAAGGTTTACAGACACCAAAAAAAACAGATTTTTTTTTTCTCACAGCAGGTTTCCTCTGGGCTTTCTCATTTTCAGGAAAACTCTCCAGATGTTTCTTGTCACTCCTCGTTATTTCACAGTGACATTCTGGCCTAACACAAGTCCCCACTTGATGCTGCTGCAGTAAAGAAATTATGTAATTTCATCTCGCTGGCTAGTAGCCTTTCCTCACCTCTTCACGCTTTCCATCTGAGTGTTTCATATTGTGACATATTTTATTTTTTCCGTTTTTTTCGTTTTGTTTCTAGACGCTGTGATGGTGACATGTAGTCCAATTTTCCATGTTTGCTAATTTGAATGTGTTTTATTGTATCAAGCTTTTATATTTTAAAGTGCTGGTTATCAGGACTCCTTCCACTGGTATGGACCCAAACCCAGGACTCAGAGACAGACTCAATACAAGCTCCATGGAGCACTTTTATTAGAGAAAAAACAGAAAGGGGGAACTAAGGATGAGGGTCAGAAACGGGGTTGGGGCTAGCAGGGGCAGGCTGGATGCAGTGGGAGCTGGAGCGGGGCTGGTGAGTAGCAGACAGACCGGAGGACAATGGCAGTGGGAGAAGTGTGAGAAATAGCAGGTAGGGATGAGCAGGCTGGCGGGATAAGGAGGCAAAACTGGAACCGGTTATAAACACAAACGAGCTTGAACAGAGGAAATATCACAGGCCGAGTTACAAGACACAACTAGCAAAACAAGAGTACGACCTGGCGACGAGATAACAAACAAAGCGGGAATATATAATGAAGTAAATGAGTCAATGAGTCAATGAGTGAGTGCAGCGTGAGAATGTATGCGAGAGTGATTGAACGGTAATTGGAGCGTGTGGAATGCAAGCGGGGAATGCGAGTGATAGGCTGAAGGATAATGAGGGTAACAAGGAGGGAAACCACGCCCAGCCTGCACAACACAGAAGATAAACACGGAACATAAAAAACCTGACAAAGAACGAGAGGAAGGGGGAAAACACACAGAACAAAAGAGAAGGTGAACTGGAAGGGCGGAGGCGGGACAAGGAAGCAAATGCTGTCCTGTTATAGGACAAGGAAGCAAATGCTGCTTCTGCTGCTCTTTTTAATAATATTACCAATTTATTCAGTCGGGTTAATTTTGTTTATGGTCGACACCATGGAGACGCATTCATAACATCCCTTATGGAAAAAGAATATACTGCAGTATATTGTAAATATATCAAAATTATCATCACAATATATAAAAAATATACTTCAGTATATTATATTTCCATAAGGGATATACTCGGGAAAGTCTGTTAGATCTGTGGCAACATTACCATTACCATTGCTCTTCGCCGGAGTTTGAGTTTGATATCAAGACTTATACAGGACTGCAGGAGATCCTCAAAAGGCCACCAGGGAAAATAAGAAAAAGATGATGCAAGGGAGGAGTGAGGCAATGACTGAAGAGACTGAGTGGTAAAAAGGCATGTCCATCGCTCCCCTCGATAGTTCTAGCGAACATCAGATCCGTTATAAATTTGTTATATCCAAAATAAATTGGACAAACTTCAAGCCAATGTTGAATTGCAATGGGCATACAAAGATGCTAACATCATCTGCCTAAAAAAGACGTGGTTGGATGATAAAATTGTTGACTCTGAGCTTTCTTTGGATGGGTTTGGCGCTCCATTCCGACTAGACAGAGACTGTATGTGTATGGAAAAAAGTCAGAAGGCGGAGTTTGTGCATATGTGAACAAAGCTTGGATTAAAACAGCTGTGATCCGAGAAACGCATTGCTCTGCGGACGTGGAGTTGCTAGCCTTGTCTTTTAGACCCAAATATCTACCGTATGAGTATGTTTGGTCAACACTGTTTAATACTTGTCTACAATGGGGGAAATAAGTATTGGACACGTCAACAATTTTATTATCAAACATATTTCCAATGTAGCTATTCACATGAGATTTTGACCAGACATTGGTATTAACTCAATAAAACTACACAGCTAAAGAAATTGTAACGTTCCAATTTTTAAAAAAAAGTTATGTGCAATAAAGTGAAATGACACAGGAAAAAAGTATTGAACACGCTAAATTAAATGTGGTAGAAAAGCCATATTTTTTATATTTGGTTGCATATCCTTTGCATGCCATGACTTTATGATGTCTGTGACCCAACAACATCAAAAGGCTCTTGATATCTTATTTGCTGGTACTCTTACAAGCGATACTATAACAGCTCTGCATTTGAATGGATCTCTATGGGAATTGGGGGGTGAGACAAGATTTAGCTGTAAATTACACTGGAACAATATAGAACACATGGTTGGCTAAGTGGCTCTAAGTCATCAAGGGTCTGATGTATTAAACAAGCCTTTAACCATCACTCTGCTGCCAGAAATACAGTAGATATGGATGGATAACTTGAAGGGTTTCTTCTCCTGACTTATTTTTCCATAGAGTTCAATAGGAAAATCTGTCAGGAGAAACAACCCTTAAAGTGATCCTTCCATATCTACTGTATTTATTTTACAAATCAATCAAAATGCACCTTTAAGTACAGCGGATCACAATTCTATTCACCTCATTCCGGTCCATAAAATAAAATTGCAGAGGGAAGGAGTTGTCTACAAAACTGTTAAACAGTGGAATGATGACGTTTCTGAGACTCTCAAAGACTGTTTTGAACGTAGTGATTGGGTGAGACTGGATGAGACTGCAGCCAATGACTGGCTATATACATTTTTGTGTGGAAACTATTGTTCCATCTAAGAAAGTGAAAGTGTTCTCAAACAATAAGCCCTGGATAAGAAAGGAGCTTAAAACTGTAACGTTCCGCTCCCTTCCTGTCCGTTCTCCATGTTTTCCCTTTCCTCCCGTGTCATGATGGATTCCCTGTGTCCGTGTTTTCCCTGTCGCTACAGGCTGGGCGTGTCCCTTCTGTCTGATTCTCTCTGTTCCCTCACTTTAGGTTCAACCTATCTCCTTTCCCCCTTCCTGCATGCATTCCGCACCAGTCAATTAGTCAATCACCCTCGGTTACATTCCTCATGCTTTTGGTTATTGGTTTCAATTTCACTCCCCTACTTATACCTCTCGCTGGCTGCTATTCGGCACCAGTTCGTTAACGTTGTTCGTGCGTTTCATGGTCTCCTGTATGTTGGTGCTGTTTCACTAATGCTCTGCTGTGGGTTCCCCCCGATCTACCTCCTTGGTTCCTAGACCAGTGTTCTCCATGGATCCAGCCTGTAGCAGTCCAGTCTCCCTGTCTGTGTTGCGGTACCCCCGCCAAGACTAACGTTGCCTGCGCAGTTGAATTCTCTGCCTCCAGCCCAGTTCCTGTTGGACCCTCCGGTCCAGAGTCCGTTCCTGTGATCCAGTTCCTGTTGGACCTCCCGGTCCAAATCAAGTCCAGTTCCGGTTCGGAACAAAAGCCTTGTTCCCGTGATCCAGTTCCTATTGGACCTCCCGGTCCAAATCAAGTCCAGTTCCGGTTCGGAACAAAACCTTCGTTCCCGTGACCCAGTTCCTGTTGGACCTCCCGGTCCAGATCAAGTCCAGTTCCGGTTCGGAACAAAACCTTCGTTCCCGCGATCCAGTTCCTGTTGGACCTCCCGGTCCAGATCAAGTCCAGTTCCGGTTCGGAACCAATCCTTCATTCCCGTGATCCAGTTCCTGTTGGATCTTCCGGTCCAGTTCAAGTCCAGTTCCGGTTCGGAACAAACCTTCGTTCCCGTGATCCGGTTCCAGTGTGGGCCTCCTGGCCCAGTACAAGCCCAGCTCCGGTTTGGAGCAGTTCGCTACTTCCTGGACACTCTTTGACTTTGTGTTAAGTTTGTGTTGAGCTTGGGACTACCCCAAAGCTCCTAATAAACACCCATTCCTGTTTCCCTGTCTCTTGGTCGTGCATTTGGGTTCAGCCCGTGTTTGGTTCGTGACAGAACGAACTGGTCTGAAAACATGGACCCAGCCGACCTCGAGCAGATCCGCCACGCCTTTTTCACCCAGTCCGCGGTCAGCGACAAACAGGGCCGCCGGATGGACGACGTGTTGGAAGTGCTGGGGGGGCTTACGGAGCAGGTGGCTCAACTAGCGCTTCACCTGCCTCTTCCTCGGATCCCTGTGGGCCCAACACCCGAACTGTCTCCCGAGGTTCCGGTCCCCTCTCCTGGCCGGGAGCCCAGAGTTCAACACCCCGAATTATACCGCGGGGGCCTGGGGAGGTGCCGTGAATTTTTAATGAAGTGCGACATTGTCTTTCGCATGCAGCCCACTTCCTTCGCCTCCGACCCATGCAAGATCGCCTTCGTCATGAGCAGCCTGGGAGGCAGTGCCCTGGAGTGGGCCACAGCTATTTGGGACAGTCAGGCTCCGACGTGCAACAACTTCGCCCTCTTCACCGCGGAGATGCGGCGCGTCTTTGACCACCCGATCTGCGGTCTAGACGCTACCCAGCGCCTCCTACAGGTCCGACAGGGCAGCCGCAGCGTAGCGGAGATGGCCATCCAGTTCCGCACCCTCGCTGCTGAGGCGGGATGGAACGACACCTCCCTTCAGGGGGCCTTTCGTCAGGCTCTCAGTGAGGAGCTGAAGGACCAGCTAGCGACTCGGGAGGAAGCTAACTCGCTCAATGGCCTCATCAGCTTGGCTATCGCCATCGATAACCGTCTCAGAACCCGGGCCCGTGAGCGAGAGAAGAATCCCTCCCGTCTTCCGCCCTATGCCCCTTCCCGGGCTCGCCAACCCTCTCCCGTCCAGGGACCGAAAGTCGTCGCTTCGTCTTCCGAGGAGGAGCCCATGCAACTGGGCAAGATCACGGTGGACGCCGAGGAGCGCCAACGCCGTCTCCGCACCCAGTCCTGTTTCTACTGTGGCAAGACAGGCCACCAAATAGCTTCTTGTCCCATCCGCCCAAAAGAAAGGGCTCGCCAGTAAGACTGGGTGTACTGACGAGCCCCATCATCCCAAACCATGCGGCCCAGAACCGCCTTGAATTCAAGGTCACTCTCCTGTGGAGGGACAACACCGCCTCTACATTTGCCCTAATCGACTCCGGGGCCGATTCCAGTTTTATTGATATCACCTTTGTCAAGAGATACGGGATCCCCACGGAGGCCTTACCCAACCCCATCACTGCTCACGCCCTGGACGGTAGGAGTCTGGGGTTAGTAACCCACTCCACCGTTCCCCTACAGCTCGTTGTTTCTGGAAATCATCGGGAGACGATCCAACTCCTACTGATACACTCCAAACAGTCCTCCATGGTCCTGGGACAGACCTGGCTGCGCCTCCACAACCCCCACATCGATTGGCTAGCCGGTCGCATCCTGGCATGGAGCGGTCACTGTCTAGCCAACTGTCTCCGCTCCGCTCTACCCCCCCCGGGGGCCACGAGTAACAGACCTATCCCTCCTGTACCCGACCTAGCCAATGTTCCCAGCCATTATCATGACCTGTCACAAGTGTTTTCTAAGTCACGTGCCCTGTCTTTGCCTCCCCACAGACCCTACGACTGTTGCATCGACCTGCTGGCGGGAGCCAAGCTTCCATCTGGTCGCCTCTACAGCCTGTCGGGCCCGGAGAAGCTGGCCATGGAAACCTACATCCACGAGTCACTTGCGTCAGGCATAATCCGTCCCTCCTCATCCCCGGTTGGTGCAGGGTTCTTCTTCGTTGGGAAGAAGGACGGCTCATTGCGGCCCTGCATCGACTACCGGGGTCTCAATGAGGTTACTGTCCGCAACAAGTACCCTCTTCCCCTCATTAACACTGCCTTTGAACCCCTCTCCCAGGCAGTCATCTTCACCAAACTCGACCTCCGTAACGCGTACCACCTGGTGCGTATACGCGAGGGGGACGAGTGGAAGACTGCATTCAACACCCCGTTGGGCCACTACGAGTACCTGGTGGTCCCGTTCGGCCTCACTAATGCCCCAGCAGTCTTCCAGGGGATGGTGAATGATGTCCTGCGTGACCTGTCGGGCAAGAGTGTCTTTGTCTATATAGATGACATCCTCATTTTCTCCAAATCCCCCCAGGAACACGTTCTCCACGTCCGGGAGGTTCTCCAGCGGCTACTGGAGAACCAGCTCTTCGTGAAAGCCGAGAAGTGCTCGTTCCACGTCTCGTCTGTCCCGTTCCTCGGCTTCATCATTGAGAAGGGCAGTATCCGGGCGGACCCTACCAAAGTCAAGGCGGTGACAGAATGGCCCCAACCATCCTCACGTAAGCACCTCCAACAGTTCCTCGGGTTCGCCAATTTTTATCGTCGGTTCATCCGCAATTACAGTGTCATTGCTGCCCCACTTACCAAACTCACCTCCACGTCCATTCCCTATTGCTGGAATCCCGAGGCTCAACGGGCCTTTGAACAACTCAAGGCTCGATTTTCCACTGCCCCCATTCTCTGTCACCCCGACACCACCCGTCAGTTTACTGTGGAGGTTGATGCCTCCGACACCGGGGTGGGGGCCATTCTGTCTCAGCGTGCCGCCTTGGACAGCAAGCTCCATCCCTGTGCCTTCTTCTCCCGGAGACTGTCCTCCGCTGAGCGCAATTATGATGTCGGGGACCGGGAACTTCTAGCAATAAAGCTGGCACTGGAGGAATGGCGTCATTGGCTGGAGGGGGCAGGTAACCCATTTATTGTCCTCACGGACCACCACAATTTAATTTATATAAGGTCCGCCAAGAGGCTTAACGCCCGTCAGGCTAGGTGGTCGCTGTTTTTTGCCCGTTTTAATTTTTCAGTCACCTACCGCCCTGGCTCTCGTAACACCAAGGCTGATGCCCTGTCCCGTATCTTTTCCCCCCCCTCCAGTCCTGCTGACCCGGAGCCCATTATACCCACTTCCTGTATTGTGGCTGCGGTGTCCTGGGAGATCGAAGAAGTCGTGAAGGCCGCCCAGGCCTCCCAACCGGATCCCCGCAATAACCCTAACCCCTCTCTGTTTGTGCCCGACTCTGTCCGTCCCCAGGTTCTGGAATGGGTTCACGCCTCCCGTCTGGCTTGTCACCCAGGGGTTGCCAGAACCATCGCCCTGGTCAGGAGGAGCTTTTGGTGGCCCACCCTCAAGGGGGATACCCGTGCGTTTGTCCTAGCCTGCCCCGTTTGCGCCAGGAGCAAGGCATCCCACCAGCCTCCCTCCGGGCTTCTCCACCCCCTCCCTGTCCCGGGCCGTCCTTGGAGTCACATTGGGGTAGACTTCGTCACCGGGCTACCATTGTCAGAGGGCAACACCACCATCCTGACTATTGTGGACCGGTTCTCCAAGGCGGTTCACTTTATCCCTCTTCCCAAACTCCCTTCCGCCCTCGAAACAGCGGAGCTCCTGGTGCTGCACGTTGTCAGGCTGCACGGGATCCCATCCGACATCGTATCGGACCGTGGGCCCCAATTCTCCTCCCAGGTGTGGAAGGCGTTCTGTGTGGCCCTGGGTGCGTCGGCTAGTCTGTCGTCGGGGTTCCATCCCCAGACTAACGGCCAGGCGGAGAGGGCGAACCAGGACCTGGGGGCCGCCCTGCGGTGCATTACTGCTCGCAACCCCGCTTCCTGGAGCCGTTTCCTCCCTTGGGTGGAGTATGCGCATAACTCCCTGAAGTGCGCATCCACGGGGATGTCGCCCTTCGAGTGCTCATTGGGGTACCAACCTCCCCTCCTCCCGGCCCAGGAAGCCGAGGTGGCAGTTCCCACCGTCAAGTCCCACTTCCTGAGATGCAAGCGGACGTGGAAACTCACACGCACCGCACTCCTTCGCTCAAACTCCCGTACCCAGCGTCTGGCGGACCTTCACAGGACCGCAGCCCCGCAGTACAGGGCCGGTCAGCAGGTCTGGCTGTCCACAGCCAATATTCCCCTCCCCACGTCATCCAAGAAACTTCAACCCCGGTTTATTGGTCCCTTCCCCATTGTTTGCCTGGTCAACCCCGTTTCTGTTAAACTCTCCCTTCCTGTTTCCCTTAAGGTCCACCCCGTTTTCCACGTGAGCCAAATAAAGCCTGTCGCCTCCAGCCCCCTCAGTGCCCCGGCGGTCACTCCACCCCCGCCCCGGATCATCGACCACGCCCCGGCCTACACGGTGAGTCGGATACTCGACATTCGCCACAAGGGCCGGGGCTTCCAATACCTGGTCGATTGGGAGGGTTATGGCCCGGAGGAGCGGTCCTGGCTCCACAAAAGCCTCATTCTGGACCACTCTCTCATCTCGGACTTTCACAAGCAGTTCCCGGACAAGACTAGGCCTCCGAATACGCCAGGTGGCGTTCTTTGAGGGGGGGGTACTGTAACGTTCCGCTCCTGTCCGTTCTCCATGTTTTCCCTTTCCTCCCGTGTCATGATGGATTCCCTGTGTCCGTGTTTTCCCTGTCGCTACAGGCTGGGCGTGTCCCTTCTGTCTGATTCTCTCTGTTCCCTCACTTTAGGTTCAACCTATCTCCTTTCCCCCTTCCTGCATGCATTCCGCACCAGTCAATTAGTCAATCACCCTCGGTTACATTCCTCATGCTTTTGGTTATTGGTTTCAATTTCACTCCCCTACTTATACCTCTCGCTGGCTGCTATTCGGCACCAGTTCGTTAACGTTGTTCGTGCGTTTCATGGTCTCCTGTATGTTGGTGCTGTTTCACTAATGCTCTGCTGTGGGTTCCCCCCGATCTACCTCCTTGGTTCCTAGACCAGTGTTCTCCATGGATCCAGCCTGTAGCAGTCCAGTCTCCCTGTCTGTGTTGCGGTACCCCCGCCAAGACTAACGTTGCCTGCGCAGTTGAATTCTCTGCCTCCAGCCCAGTTCCTGTTGGACCCTCCGGTCCAGAGTCCGTTCCTGTGATCCAGTTCCTGTTGGACCTCCCGGTCCAAATCAAGTCCAGTTCCGGTTCGGAACAAAAGCCTTGTTCCCGTGATCCAGTTCCTATTGGACCTCCCGGTCCAAATCAAGTCCAGTTCCGGTTCGGAACAAAACCTTCGTTCCCGTGACCCAGTTCCTGTTGGACCTCCCGGTCCAGATCAAGTCCAGTTCCGGTTCGGAACAAAACCTTCGTTCCCGCGATCCAGTTCCTGTTGGACCTCCCGGTCCAGATCAAGTCCAGTTCCGGTTCGGAACCAATCCTTCATTCCCGTGATCCAGTTCCTGTTGGATCTTCCGGTCCAGTTCAAGTCCAGTTCCGGTTCGGAACAAACCTTCGTTCCCGTGATCCGGTTCCAGTGTGGGCCTCCTGGCCCAGTACAAGCCCAGCTCCGGTTTGGAGCAGTTCGCTACTTCCTGGACACTCTTTGACTTTGTGTTAAGTTTGTGTTGAGCTTGGGACTACCCCAAAGCTCCTAATAAACACCCATTCCTGTTTCCCTGTCTCTTGGTCGTGCATTTGGGTTCAGCCCGTGTTTGGTTCGTGACAAAAACAACATTAAATGAGAAAAAGAGAGCCTTCCAATCAGGAGACAGAGTTGAGTCAAAATTGATTCAGACCAGACTGAATAGACAAATTAACGATACAAAAAGAGCCTATAAGGAGAAGGTGGAAAATTTGTTTCAATCGGGGATGTTGAGAGATGCCTGGAAAGGAATAAATATCCTCTCAGGGATTTCTACTTAGCAGAACGATCCGGACCCTCAGTCTAAGGAACACTGCAGTCAATTTGCTGAATCACTAAATATTTTTTACAGTATATTTGACTTGCATGACTTTAAAACAGAAAGGGATTATGTAACATCAGAAGTATAAATTCTGAGAGCAGTAACATCAATGTACAGGTGGAGCAGGGTGCTTAAAAGGGTGAAGTTGAACAAAGCCATCGGTCCAGACAACATGAGCAATCAAGTTCTGCAATCCTGCGATAAAAACTGGCTCAGGTTTTCTGTGACCTATTGAACCGCTCACTCGTGGAGTACATAGTTCCAGCACTATGGAAGTCATCGATAATCTCCCCAGTGCCAAAAAAGGCCAACCCATCTGCACCTAACGACTTTAGACCTGTCGCATTAACACCTGTCATAATGACGTGTTTTGAATGCCTGGTGTTCTCACAGGTTCAACAGAGTGTAAAGAGCATAGTAGACCCTCTACAGTTCACCTACCAGTAGAACAGAGAAGTTGATGATGCTCTCCTGACACTGCTTCACATGGCCCAATCCCATCTAGACACACCAAAGTTCTACATCAGACTGGTGTTTGTAGACTTCTCCAGTGCATTCAACACAATCCAACCACACCTAATGACTAAGGAGCTGCTGAAGATTAACCTCAACCCTCATCTTATCCTCTGGGCAATGTCCTTTTTAACTGAAATACCTCAGTGGGTTAAATATAAAGGCCACTGCAGCAAACACCAATACCATCTCTACTGGCTCACCATAAGGCTCTGTAGTTTCTCCGGTGGTATTCACACTCTACATGGATGACTGCTAAAGCAACTGTCCTGAGATCACTTTCATCAAGTACTCAGATGATACAGTAATTATGGACTCCAACTCTGTCGACAAGCTTCAATCTGCTGTCAGCCAGTTCCAACAGTGGTGTGAAGTCAATTTCTTGGACTTGAATGTGGAGAAGACTAAAGAAATCGCCATCAACTTCCGGCGTGAGCCGTACACGCTGAGGCCCTTTACCATCGGAGCCAAAACAAGTGGAGGAGTACAGATATCTGGGTACCATCATTGATAATAAACTGACCTTTATTGAACTGTCATCAAGTGCATGCAAAGTGTCAGTCAAGGCAGTATCTCCAGAAACTCAGGAATTTGGATGTGAGCCAGTCAGTACTGAAAGCATTTTACACCTGCTTCCTTCAGTCAGTGCTGAACTTTAGCCTAACAGCTTGGTTTGGCTCATTAAGTAAAATCAGGCAACTGAAGCTGGAGAGGGTGACAGTACAGGCTACTAAAATCATAGGGAAACAACAAAAACCACTGAAACATATGTATGAGGAGCATACAATTAAAAAAGGAAAGAGGATTATGGCCCGTCCATCACATCTCCTGAACTCACTCTTTGAGACTCTTCCATCAGGTAGAAGATTAAGGTCCTTGCCCGTTAAAGCCAAAAGAGCCAGAAACAGCTTTGTCTCTACAGCTGTTAGACTGCTTAATGACACTGGACATCTCAAGACAGTAAAGGCAGATGATGAACTGTTATTGCTTTTGATGCTATAATTCATATTTAATTAATTTTATATAATATAATCATGGTCATAATAATATGTAGATATGGATGGATCACTTTAAGGGTACTCCTGAAACATTTTCCTATTGAACTCTATGTCAGGAGAAGAAACCCTTCAAGTTATCCATCCATATCTACTGCATATCTGGCAGCAGAGTGATGGTTTAAGGCTTGTTTGATACGTCAGACCCATGAAGACTTAATTTAGCCAACCATGTGTTACATACTGTTCCAGTGTAATTTACAGCTAAATCAAAAATTTTTCAGTGTGAGATTAAGGTAATTCACCAAATGGTGAATTTTTTATAACCCTTTTCACTCATCTTTACCAGGGGAGCCAATAATAGTGGAGGGCACTGTATATATACAGACGTGCGTTAAATTTGTTAGTACCCCTGATAAAGATGAGTAAAAAGGGTTATTGGTGAATTTGCTTAATCTCACACTTAAAAATTTTTGAAAAATCCATCCTTTAATTGACATTAATTTATTATGAGAAAAAAAATCCCTCATCAAGAAATAATTATTTTTAACAAAAACACATTGGCCACAATTATTGCCACCCCTGCATTTATATATAGAATAAAGTATAAATTTTTTATATTTGGTCACATATCCTTTGCATGCCATGACGTCCTGATGTCTGTGACCCAACAACATGAAAATACTCTAGATATCTTATTTTCTGGTACTCTTACAAGCGATATTAAATGTCTTCGCATTTGAATGGATCTCTATGGGAATTGAGGGGTGGGACTAGATTTAGCTGTAAATTACACTGGAACAGTATGGAACACATGGTTGGCTAAATGGCTCTAAGTTATCAAGGGTCTGACGTATCAAACAAGCCTTAAACCATCACTCTGCTGCCAGAAATACTTTATTTTATTTTTTTTAAAGATTGGTTTGTTTTGCAGTAGGATATTGTTAGCTCATTTGTATGGAACACTGAGAGTGCCACAATAATAAATAAATAAATACATAAAAAAATAAATGTGAAAAAATGAATAAATAAAATCATTTGGAAATAAATAAATAAATCTGGGAATTCATATAGAAATGTAAATATATGTGCAATTAATTTAAGTTATTAAATTTATTTATTATTTATTTTCAAATATATTCATTTATTTATTTCCATATATATTTCCCAATTTACTTATTTATTTACCGATTTTCATTTTCATTGTCATTTCCCAACAAGCACATTCTGTCAATCAACTTGCTTTGCTCCACCCACTAAATTCGCCTCGTTCACACCCTTCCAACTGTATGTGTTCAGTGTTGACAGATTGGGTGTATTCCAGTCCAATTGGGCTATTTATTTTTATGTTATTGTGCACGGGAAAATGAATTTGGGCTATTTTTTGTTATATTTGGCATTTCAGCTAATTATTCACATTAACTCTGGTGTAGTTTGTGCCACCTCTCTCTTCCTATTCCTCGGTTGTCATTGAAACCAGTTAATAGTCGCTGCTTTTGTTTGATATGCAGAGGCTTGCCAGCGGGTTAGAAAGAAAATAGTGAAAATCAGAAAGAACGCTGACTTTCAGTTGCTCGTGGAAAAGTAGGCTTGTAGCTGTTATGCTGTGTTCATGCTTTAACAGGGAGACGGGAGAAATAGCAGCCTATGTTTCTATGTTGCTCATCTTGCTTTTTGTGTGCGCAAGCTTGCTTTCCCCGATTTTGCGTAAGCAATTGCGATTCGGAAAATAGTAAAAGTCAATAGTAAAAAGTCAATCAACCATTTCATGGATCATATGGGGTCCTGTCTGATTTTGAAATAAATCCCCCAAGCAGGAAAAATGTAGACCTTGCATTTATTGTTCATTGTCTTTTTACTTTTTTATGTTAGGCTAATTTCTGTATTTATTTATGTTTTTAATTGTTTATGGCTGTTATTATACTGCACTGTGGTTCCAGGGGTACTATATTCTTTCTTACACCCATCTCAAATGAGAAGAATGACAAACTTGGAGATTACATTCACTCTTATTGCACATATAGTCATAAGAATGTACCTCTTAACTTAAATTCTCTCCGAGCCCCTCCTCCCTCCTGGAAGCAGCTCCCAATTGCCGCTCCCACAGGGCACCGGTGTGATAGCAATTTTCTGATTCACAATGTGTGTGCTAATTTAGAGATGTATGTTAATTTAGAGACAATCACATTATTAACATTTAACACTTATTAAATGTTTCTTTGATTATTATTTAGTCTAACAGTAATGCCGTGGTAAGGGAACAGATAGTTTTCAGTCAGCACATGAGCTGGATCAAACCGGTTCTCTCTGTGTCTGTCCCTCTTAGAGGAAAACAGGCAGCCTATGTTATTGTTAGTGAAAGCCTGCTAGAACATTCTGATATGATGGCAAGGTCAGAAGTTATCTGGAGACTCAATACTATTAAACTTAGGTTGTCAGCTAAATGTCTTTCTCTGTACTGTGATATTATACATAGAGTCCGCCCTCTGTGACATAGCCTATAAAAAAAGTTAAAATAAATGTCTTCTGTACTTCCTGATCATTAGAGAGCTGAAAGAGGACTCTCTCATAATTGATTTATCCGCAAATAAACGAATTATTATACAACACGGATTTGTTGTGGTTCTGTTTAAACAGACTTTGCTTCACTGTGGGTTAAAGTGAGATTTCCACGACACCGGCCATGCTCGGATCTGGCAGGACCAGGGATCGAACTCTCGATCTATGGGGGGCAACCGCACAGACAAAGTCTGCGCCTTAGCCCGCTGCACCATCCAGGGCCCAACCTCTATATGTTTCTGGCAGCCTCCGGTATTTTTATTCCGGTATTTTGTTCTCGCTTAGCCTTTATCCCTCGCACCTGTTTTGGGTTTTCTGCCGGTTATATATAGCCCTGGGTTTCCGCCTTCCGGTGCTTAAATATTGTCATTGCCACTTGACATAGAAGCCGGTAAGATATCGGTATTCAAGCGACCACTTCACTTTTAAGCTTGCTAAAGAATTACGTGGGACTTGCTTATTAGCTGCATTTGAGTTTTCCTTAGTTGGATTTTGTTTTCTCTTCTGTGCTTTCTGTCCCTCGTTTTGGTTTTCGCTTCTGTTCTTGTTTCCTTTATTTTCTTCCTTTGCTTATCTCTCTAGTGCTCTTCCATATGGAGAGTGAGAGATTTCTGTTTTTTGGGTTGTTTTGATTTGGCTTATGCCTGGAGTATTTTTCCATTCTCTATTTTTGTTTGTATATTTTCCTCTCTTGGTGCAGACCTATCCGCTTTATTGGTGTACACTACGGTGTACACTTTTAGATTCCTTAGCTGTCACGATTAGTTCTCCACCTTACACTATGGGAATTGGGGGATGAGAGTAGATTCAGCTGTAAATTACACTGGTACAGTATGGAACACATGGCTGGCTAAATGGCTGTAAGTTCCCTGATGCCAGTGAGTTCAACATCCTGACCATTTTGAGGATTACAGGCTGGACGAGGACGCTGGCGCTGTTTGTTCGCCGCTTCTCCGCCTGTGATTCAAATTATTGTAAATTGTTTTTAGCTATTTTTAGTCAAGTTTTAATTTTAACCTACCCCGATTACGCTTCTCCGGCTGTAATTTTAAATTATTTTATTTTATTTTATGTTGTTTTATGTTATATTTTTAACCTAGACCGATTACAGTTGTTTCCTAAACTGTTTCGGTGTTAGCCTTTTAGCCGTTTTAGCTACGCTGTAGCCAGCCACCTACAGCGAACGCCTTCTCCACTTCTACACCAACCTGTATTGGTCTGAACTGGCCTTCCCTGGAGTCTGTGGTCCGAGACAACGAGCCCTCGCCAAGTGCTGTGACATCGCTGGATTTTCCTGTCTCCGCTGAGTGCTGGCATCCATTGCTAGGAAGTATCTGCCAGATGACAGCCCGCTGGCGCGGTTAACCTGTTGGCTGGGACCGCTGCACTCTTGGCTAGCTAGCCTGCTCGCTAACTCATCAACAACTTAAGCTAATGTTGTCTGGCTAGCAGTTAGCGAGGCTAGGCAGCATCCCTCCATGGTCATCATGGCGCTCAGCTACTCCATCTCGAAATTCCGCTGACTAAAACCCGCAACCACTCCCCGACTTAACATCCCCATCATCAACGAACCTGGACTTCTTCGCCGCCCTCGTTACATTCACAGAGGCTCCGGTCGAAAATACATCCTCCACAACCAACCAAGCTGCTCCGCTACAAACATTCCATCTCTCTGGTCACCCGTCGCACGTCTGACGTGTCATCAGAGCATTGTCGCCCCTGCTACCATCAACACGGGAAACACCGCGAGATCTTTGCACTCCAGCATGGGAAACACCGCGAGATCCCCGCACTCCAGGCTGGACAGATTTAGTGGAGTGGATTCCAGTTTGCGCGGAGTGGATTTAAATGTTTTGCAACCTGTACAGAGATTCACCCCACAGTCATTGGTCAAACTCGAACTTTTTAACACTCAATCCATCAACAACAAATCCACCCTGATTGAAGAACACATCAGGGAGAAGGGACTTGACCTTATGTGTCTGACAGAAACCTGGCACCAGCCAGGGGTTTACTCCGCCCTAAATGAAGCCTGTCCCCCCAGTTACAGCTACTTGGAGGCAGCTCGCAGCACTGGCCGTGGTGGTGGCCTAGCTGTCATCTACCGTCAGGACCTAGAGCTGTCCCCCATCCCGCTGCCTACAACATCCTCTTGCGAGTGCCTTGCATTTAAATGTAAGCCCCCTTTTTCCATGACTGTTCTCCTCATCTACCGGCCCCCCAAACCCAACTCTGCTTTCATCCCGGAAATAGCTGATCTTCTCACAACACTCTGTACTACCTCTGCCAATACCATAATCCTAGGAGATTTAAATATTCATGTCGACACCCCCTCATGCCACTCTGCAGCCGAGTTCCTTCAGCTACTGGACTCCCTCAACCTACAACAACATGTTGATGTCCCCACACACTCTAGGGGACACACACTCGACCTGGTCATCTCAAACTCCGCCCCCATCAGCAACCTACAGGTATACGATCTTGGTGTTTCAGACCATAAGGTTGTGTCTATGGAACTGCCTTTCCCTTCCCCTTACACCAAACCCAAGCGCCAGATCCACTTCAGAAACCTGAAAAACATCAACACAGATGCCCTGGCTCTGGACCTTCAACTTCTCTCCTCTGGCTCTACTGTTTTCCTCTCTGTTGCTGACTCAGTGGATTCCTACAACCAGTCCCTGAGCAGTCTTCTGGACCTCCATGCCCCCTTAACATCTAGGTCAGTCTCCTTCTCGCGCTCAGCACCCTGGTACACCTGCGAGCTGCGAAAGATGAAGGTGGCTGGGCGGGTCCTTGAGCGGCGGCTCAAGGCCTCTGGACTGACTGTTCACAAACAAGCCTACAGAGAACATCAAAATGCCTACGCCAAATCCCTCAGAGATGCACGGTCACAGTTCTATTCAAACATTATCAACAATAGCCCTGGCAACTCCAAGCAACTTTTCTCTACCATAAATCACCTTCTAAAACCACAAACACTCCTCTCACTTTCAGATGTGACAGAGGAGAGATGCTACAACTTCATCACTTTCTTCAGGAAAAAAGTTGATAACATCCGCTCTCTCCTCTCCAGCTCTGCCACCCTACCTGTCCCAACTGTTGACCCACAACCTGGGATTGCCAAACCTCTCTGCTGTTTTTCTGCCATCACACAGCGAGAGGTTGAGGTCATCATCAGGGCAATGAAGCCATCCACCTGCGTCCTGGACCCCTTCCCCACATCCCTGATAAAGTCTAACCTCTCCGCTATAAGTCCTCTCATTACCAAGATCATTAACCACTCACTCCAGGCCGGCCATGTTCCATCTGCACTGAAAACTGCTGTCATCAGACCATTTCTCAAAAAACCAACCCTAGATCCAGAAGTCCTCGCCAACTACAGGCCCATCTCCAACCTTCCATTCCTATCCAAGGTACTGGAAAAAACAGTTGCCGCTCAACTTCAGGATCATCTAAAACAAAACAACCTGTTTGAGAAATTTCAGTCCGGTTTCCGCCCTGGCCACAGCACAGAAACGGCACTGGTCAGGGTCACCAATGACCTCCTGATGACAGCAGACACTGGCTCCCCATCCCTCCTCATCCTCCTGGACCTAACAGCAGCATTTGACACCATAGACCATAACATCCTCCTTCACCGTCTGCACTCCACCACCGGCCTCTCTGACACCGTCCACAAATGGTTCACTTCATACCTCACTGACAGAACTGAGCATGTTGCCCTGGGAAAAGCAAAATCCCCCACCCACAACGTCACCTGTGGTGTCCCTCAGGGTTCGGTGCTGGGTCCCACCCTTTTCACACTGTATCTGCTCCCCCTGGGCCGTGTCATCAGCAGGCATGGAATATCTTTCCATTGCTATGCTGATGACACACAGCTCTACCTCAGGATAAACCCCAACTCCTCTGCACCCCTGCCATCATCCACACTGACCACCTGCCTGGAGGAGATAGAGGCGTGGATGAAGCTCAACTTTCTACAACTGAACAGCTCCAAGACTGAAGCCATTCTAGTCGGCACACCACAACAGGTCCGGTCATCCACCATCACCAGCATCACTTTTTCTGGCCAGAACATTCCCCTCTCCACATCAGTCACAAACCTGGGCGTTAGAATGGACCCTCACCTCACCTTTGAGACTCACATTAAACACCTGTGTAAAACGTCCTTCTACCACATCAGGAACATCGCCAAACTCCGTCCCACACTCACCCTGGCAGATGCAGAGAAGCTCATCCACGCCTTTGTCTCCTCCAGGCTGGATTACTGCAATGCACTCCTCATCGGGATCACTAGCAAGAGCCTCCAGAAGCTCCAATACATCCAGAACAGCGCTGCTAGGATCCTGATGAGGGTGCGCAAATATGATCACATCACCCCCATACTCAAATCACTTCACTGGCTCCCTGTCTCACTCAGGATTGAGTTCAAGGTCTCCCTCCTCACCCACCAATGCATACACGGAAATGCCCCCTCTACCTTAAGGAACTCCTCACTCCTCTGACCTCTTCACGCGCACGTACCCTCCGCTCTACAACCTCCAACCTCCTCAAACCCCCCAGAACTAAACTCTGCACCATGGGGGCTCGGGCCTTCTGTTCGGCTGCCCCAAATCTTTGGAATGCTCTCCCTGACCACCTGAGAGCTCCACAGACGGTGGAGGCTTTTAAACGAGGCTTAAAAACCTACCTCTTCACAAAAGCCTACTGCTCATAAATCACCTCACTGTTATTGTTGTTTTTATCTTTTATGTCCTGCCCTTATTTCGACTGTTTGTTTGTTTTCGTACTGTTCTTTTAAAAAAAAAAAAAAATCTTAGCACCTTTTAACTTGTTTTATTTTAATCTGTACTGTAGCACTTTGAGATTTATTTTAATGTAAAGTGCAATACAAATCAAATTTATTATTATCAAGGGTCTGAGCCAGTGCCGGCGCTAGTGTACTTTGGGCCCGGGTGCAAGATGAAATGGGCCCCCACAAGAAAACTATTTCAATATTACTAACAGTTAACTATGGCGTCAATATTCCTTTAAATAAGATTTACCGTATCTCTGCTTTGACGTTATAGTCTATTTACCAGAACGCTTTTGAAACTAGTTTGTATGCAATCATCATAGGCTATTTAGTTGCTAAAATATTTCTGTTCAATGTGAATCATTATTGAAGAATTTGATGACATAAGCTGTGCAAATTAAAACACAAATAGACTCACCATCACAGCTGGGCACGGCAAACTTTGGCTGCATTAAACTGTCTCCCGTAAGTAATGTCATCATTCTCAATTGAGGACGGGGATGGCAGTAGGTTTTTTTCTAAATAATGTCACATTTTCCCACACGCTCTATGCCCCGCTCCAGCGCTCCTTGGAGCTATCCTATGATATTACTGTATTTCTAACGGCAATGACAAATTACGTGAATACATATTTCTCCATTTTTAAATCAATATTAGCTACAGCCAGACAGCAAGCACAACAAGAAAAACACATGCTTAACATAAACCCAAACCAACAATGCAATACCCCTCCCTATAGCGTGCGTCTGCTGGTGACAGGCACAGCTTATTATCCTGAATTAAGGGAAAATAGCTGAATTAAAATCGGACGAATGATATGTCGGCCTACATGACAAAGTTGAGGGAAAAACTAGTCTATCACACTTAAAACTCCATACCATCAAGCATCAATATAGCAAGCCCTGGCACAGGCAGAAACCCATCAGCTGTACAATTTTAAGGCCAACAGTTTTTGTAAAACTTGATTTATTTATTTATTTACTTACTTACGACACCTCTACAAGTGATAAGTGATATTAACAACCTGTTAACTTCTAAGACAGCACCTTTAGTGACCACATTACAGTAACATTGCCATGGCGGGCATGAAAAATGTAGCTTAGCTATCTACCTTTGCTGGCTTGTTGTGGAGCAGGTGCCAAGTCAAGTTGTTTAGCCGCGCTATTCATTGATGACCAGAGACGAGTTTTGCAATGACTCTTAATAGTGAATTTAAACTCGGGAAAACGTCTTGAGGGCAACTGTCCAGTGGCCTAAGCTACGTCCATTATGGAAGAACAGAACAGGTTCCCGATTCAATTTTGCAGTTCAAGTGCTCAATGAAAATGGTGAATTCAGCATCAGGCATTGTTGCAATTACAGAATTGGTCAATTTTGCCGGTAGTTTTCGCTGCCATGAAGCAGTGACATCCTAATTGGTGATGTCGTGTTTGTTCATCAGCTCCTCGGTTAACTTGAGTGCTTTGTCGTAATCAAAATCCGAGTTATATGTGAATTTATTAAATAACTCACAAACTAATTTTGGAATCCACAGACGAAGCCTTGCCGCTTGAGTTTTAATTGGTCACAATACAATGATGACACATACGGAAAACAAATCAAATTCATTATCTTAAAAAAAATTTAATGTAAAAAATATGTTTTCTGCCATTTGATCGGGTAGGCCTATGATCAATATGGATAGACCTAGGCATACTGGGCACACCAATTTGCACATATAGACTATCCAATGCATTTACCCCTTACCCCACCATTTCAACGGGCCCTTGTCAAACTAGGGCCCTGGTGCAATTGAAGATGTTGCATACACCCTAGTGCCGGCCCTTGTCTGAGCTATCGAACGAGCCCCAAACCATCGCTCTGCGGCCAGATATGGAGTAGATGTGGATGGATCACTTTAAGGGTTTCTTCTCCTGACTCATTTTCCTATAGAACTCTATAGGGGAAAAGTCAGGAGAAGAAACCCTTAAAGTCACTCGATATCTCAGACCCTTGATGACTTGCAACCATTTAGCCAGCCATGTGTTCCATACTGTACCAGCATAATTTACAGCTGAATCTAGTCTCACCCCCCAATTCAGATAGAGAACCATTCAAATGCAGAGAGGTTATATTATCGCTTGTAACAGTACCTGAAAATAAGATATCGAGAGTCGTTTGATATTGATGGGTCACAGACTTCAGGAAGTAACAGCATGCAAAGGATATGCGACCAAATATTAAATATGATACTTTAAAAATACGTATGATCCAAGGAATCACATACTTTTTCCAACAAAGCTTTTAATTTTTCTCAATAAATAAATGATAAAATAATAATGTTTTTTTGTGTTTTTTGTTGAGCTGGGTTCATTCACTTTATCAAGTTTCAGGACTTAGATGAAGATGTGATCACATTTTAGATCAAATTTATGCAGATATACAGAAAATTCTAAAGGGTTCACAAACTTTCGAGCACTACTGTATCTGTGTGAAGATAGGTCTAGTGGTACTTTTTTTTGATAAAACACAAATTGTGGTTTCTTATGTTAAAATGACACTTACTGGTTATAAATGGGCTTTCTGTGCCTTCTTTGAGATACAGAATTTTTGTAGAACTGACATGAACACTGATGTTCTCCATTTCTGCTTGTCAGTCTGGATAAGAGCGTCTGAGATCGTAATGTAATGAAAAGCAACACTGCACACGCTTTTCAGATTTCCACATTTATTCAAGCCAGAGGACAGAAACAGAACAGTTGATATGTGGCAGACATTAGTACAATACAACAAAATTTGAAAGAAACTTGATACAGTACATAAAGAAATCACATACAATCCATCTATGTTGGGGTGTCTTCCACTAAGAAATGTAAAAAAGAGAATAAAAACTATGATTTGAAATTTAGATCTATAAAGCTATTTAACATAGCCACATTATATACAAATCTGCCAAATCTCACCAAAATTGCCATGGTTTGGCAGCCTTGTTTCATTTTTGCGGTCATTATTCCCCTTCTCCTGTTAGAGGTTTGTTTCTTTATTCTTTATTTTTCTTCCTTTCTGGCACTCAGTCGCCGCACTTGCTCTGAATTACCGGCCAGTTATTTAAGCCTCGAACTTCCGTCTTCCGGCGCTCCTATGTTGGTTTTGTTTTGTCATTTTACCTCAAAGCCGGTATGGTATAGGATCATATAAGCGACCATTTCACTTTTCAGTGAGACTTGCTTTATTTTGCATTGGAGTTCATTGTTGGTTTTGCCTTCTCTTTTGCATTTTCTGTTCCTTGTTTTGGTTTTGCTTTCTGTTCTGTCTCTGACAGATTTATTTTCCTACCTCTGTTTAAGTGCGCTCTCTCATATTGCGAGTGAGAGGTATTTCTCTCCATATTTGCTCTACTCGATTTTTGAGTTTCAGCCACCTTCTGTGGGTTTTTTTCATTTGGCTTACGGCGCAAGTTTTATTTTTTTTATTTTTTCCACTTCCCGTGCGGATTATTTCCGCTTTTGTGGTGCTATCACTATGGTGATTCACTTGTAGATTTTCTCTCTGTCGCGTCTGGTCCTCCGAACCCGACACTCCCCTTACAAATATGTCATGGTAGATCTTCTGCATAAGCTAAGAACAGCTTTCAACAGTCACTAATTTCTTTGGCAGTCTATTGTTCAGTCCACTGGTTGGCTCCTGCTGCAACCTATTGTTCAGAGGTCACACCTACAAATTCATATCAATATCTCCCTGCTGCATGACTTACAGTATTACAGAAATACAGTATTGTAGAGTACTTGGTAGCCTGATGTGAGGTCCCTGTGTTCCGGCCCTGGTTTCCCCCTGGTCTCATAGTCCACCCCGTGTTTTCCCTCTCTCCTTTCACTTGTGTTCTCACTCCCCGCACCTGCATTGTGTTTCCCTCAGGTGTCCTCGTTAGCCTTCCCCCACTTGTTGGTTGTTCTGTCCTCGTCATGTTAGTATTTAGTCTGCCTCGATTCTGTGTTCGGGGCCGGATCGTCTTATGATCTCCTAGTGTTCTCGTTGGGTCTTGCCCTGGTCTTGTGAGTTGGTCCCTTGGTCCCTTGGTCCCTTGGTCCTGTCATGCTTGTTATTGTTCTTGTTGTTTTGTTTCATCCGTCTGCCCTGGTCTTGTCCTGTCTTCGGTTCTCCTGGCGGCTCCCCTCCAAAGCTTCCTCCACTTTCCTGTCAAGTCTGAGTTCCTGATTCTCCAGGCTGAAGCGGCTGATCCCCCAGGCTGAAGCGCCTGCTTCCCCAGGCTAAAGCGCCTGATTCCCTAGGCTTAAGCGCCTGACCCTGACCTTGGTCCCCGGCGTCTGTTCCCACCTGTTCCTGTCCGCGGCACCCCGCACTGTCTATGGCTCCCCTGTGGCCTCCGCGATGGCACCTGCCTTTTTCCCGTGCATTCCTGACCTTAGTCATCCGCACCCGTTCTGAGCTATGGACTAGTCATGTTCCAAGTTCCTGACCCTCCAAGGTCCTGACCCATGTCTGTCTGTCATGCCTGTTTCTGTCTTTCCCCTGCCTGTGTCCCATTAAATGTACTCCCCGGCGGAGTTTTCCCCGGAGCCGTCTCTGAGTCTTGCATTTGGGTCCCGTCCCCTCACGAGAACGTAACACCTGATGCAATATTTCAAGTTGTCATTTTAACTTGTTATGCATATGGTTTGAAATGGCATCAACCGATGGCAAATTTTATCAAGCATATTAGTAGGATAACAAGTAACTTTCATGATTAGGGGTGGGACATTTTTCTCTCAACGCCTACAAGCTGATTTGTCCTTTTGTTTACTCTAGTACTCTTTTTTTCATACCTAAAGCCCATTTTACAGTAGCAGACCTGCTTAAAGGCTTAACAGGGCATTTCCCCTGGCTTTACTTCACACACAACATGGAGACAGGTCAGACGTTTATCCTGGTCAGACCAGGTGAATTAAATTGAAAAAATTCAGTCTTCAATATATGGAACTTTGCAACTGCAAAATGGTCACACCTTAAAATCATGTGAAAAAAAGTGGCCAGACATCCATCTGTTTGGGATTCTGTTTTTTGATATAGCATAGAACTCATTATGTTTTCTTTTCATGTGCAAATTCCTTTCATGATTACTGATCCCACCATTTTTTGCTTTCAGGGATCAAGACTGTGGCATGCATGATGCTTTGTTTAAAACTCACTTATTTATGGTAGTCTCAGCTAATGAACACCAGCACTTATGAGTTTTTATTGACTGTGTGATTAGCTATTTAGCACGGGAGTAGGTTGTTCTTATTTAGCAGAAGATGCCATCTCCACCTCTGATTGTTTAGCACAGATTCATCATTATTTACCTGACACGTCCAAGTGTTCCAGGTTGGGGCAGCGTGACGCCACCTCAAACACAGCCTCATTTGAGATGTTGTAGCAGCCGGCCACCTCCAGCCTACGCAGCTCCGGGCAGCTCCGCGCCACCGTGTACAGCCCACGGTCGCTGAGCCGACGGCAGCCGCTGATCACCACGGTCTCCAGCATCAGGCACACGTTGGGCGTGTCCTGACAAAGCCGGCGTGTCAGCACCCGCAGGGAGCGGTCAGCGTTCAGCAGATCACCCATCAGCTGGATGGTCCTCCACAGCCGGGGGTCCCAAGCCAGGCGGTACCAGCGGCGGCACACCCTTGCACAACAGCACAGCTGATTGGTGGGCAAGTGGGAAAATATCTGCAGGAAGGCGGGGTCTGGGAGGAGGTCGATTGGTGCCTGTTGGACCTTAGAGGGGTGGGATTGTTTCTTGGGATGGGTCAGGCTGCTGGGTGGGGAGTGTACTATAGCCACGGTTTCTCCAGTAATGGAGGAGGAGGTGGAGGAGCCACGGCCATTGGCTACAGCCGGTGACAGGGGAGAGGAGCTCGGCGGCATTATGAGTGCAGGGCTGGGTGTGCTCAGTGTCCGCATACTCAGGTCTGAGTCTAAGCAGAAATAGGAAGATAGAGAGAGAGAGAAGAGGGGACAGAGAGGAAATAAATCAGATAGATGTGTTCACAGGGCAAGGCTTGATACCTTGAACAGTTTTAAGTCTGTTTAAGTCTGCACACATGGAGAGAACAGATACATATTAGATTAAATATCATGTACTGCATAAACAACAGTGAATTTGGGCTACACCATGTACAATCCTAAACCGTTCTGCAAAGAAAGCAGAATTGAGAAATAATTGTTACTGAAGAAAGACCCATGCATTACAACATGCTTGCATTCTAAATTATACATTTCTGCTCAGACGTACAAATGGAAATTCAGGTTATTGTCACTTGGTAATCACAGCAACAGCCTGTGCAAGTTCATAAAAGCAGCAACTAATTATTAAAAGTTCAGTGACTTCGTATTATAGCCCAGTTGTGGAATTTGGAGGTTATACTAGCCCGGGCATGGAGTCTCTCATCAACTTCACCCTGACCTAAAGTCAGTCATAGACCCCTCTGGTGCTGTCAACACAGAACAGTCTCTCCAGTAATAAAAAATGGAAGTCTAATTTCAAAGATTTATGTGCAATAGTAACCAAAGGTATAAGATTTGGGCAGAAGGGGTTATAAAACTTCAGGCCTCCACCGGGACAACTTCCAGCTTGTGTTTTAGAATCGGTGGACACAGAGTAATGTTTGGGAATTTCAGTGTAACTGGTTAGAAACTAAGCTTGTTAAACACTAATAAAATTAAGGTGAGGTGAGATGATAAATCGCACAGAAAAATGTGGTGTTGAGTGAGTTTGACCCAGTTACTATGAATATTGTGCTCACTAATGTGACTGAAAGCACAGATGGAATACAGAATAAATCATATCACATCCAATCCCTTCTCTAACATAGAAAATAATATAAAAGAATACTCATGTCTATTTATGGTTTTGATAGTTACAAACCTATTAGTCAAGTATATGATTGTGCTGAGGACTTCAACTATAATTGTGGATCAGAAAAAATAGGTATGTCTTCTTATGCAAACTGAATGAAAAATGATTGCTCAACTCAATGAATTATATTAAAAGTGTGGAGTGAAAGCTGAGTTCTTGACCTAAGACCATTAGACAATTGAAGATATATTTGCTTATCTTCAGTCAGTAGGAGATGTACTTCCAAAGACAGTACACAAGTACCCTAACACTGATGACTCCCACTGCAATACAGCTAATATAAGGACGTATACATATCAAACATATTTTTGACTGGACTGCAACAGCAGGACAATTATGTTTACACTGGCATTGTTAAATGATAAAGTCAAGAAATCTGGAGCAATTCGTCAGCAAATATTTCTGAATGAAATAGTAACCCAACAGACCCATTATGAACAGCAGTTCACCAGAGTGTATCGATTACTCTCATTGTTTTATTTTCACATTTTAACTTACATAATTCATAACCAGTGTTTCCTGTGAACTAATTTGTTGAAGAAAATATATACGGTTTGTGTCGTACCACTGCTTGTCACCTCCCACTACGTGACCACCAATGGTACATCTGCTAATTACCCAATTATATAGCTTTATGTTTATTTCATAAACAGAAAAACAATAACCCCATTAAAAAAGACACACGCACATAAAATGCCCATTTTCAAGGTTTCGCCTTTTATTGCTTTGCGGCCATGTTGACTTTTTACTATGATATTTTTTTAGCAGCTGACTAACATTTTCTTTTGAGGTCCAAAATTGGAACAGCTCTGTTTCCATTTGAAATTAAAAGGTTTTGTTTCGTTAGGGATGTGCGAGGGTAAACAGCTGGTGCTGGTAATTATGTCACGTGTAGAAGTGTATCTATCAGCTCAAATCTCCTATGGCTGAAGTTATGTGTCCTGACTCCACGGAGTTCTGAACGGCTCCAGTAGACATGCCAAGATTATTTGACTCACATATAACAAATGTGAGAGATGGCCACATATGGGTGTGGACCACACAGTGACATTTAAACCGAGGGACTGATTCAGTTTCTGTCGATAACAATGCAGAGGCCTGAGGTCAGGAAAGCTCCTCTCATCCCACGCACACAACTAAGTGGACCCCATTCAGGACCCAGGGACTTGTCTTTGATTGGCACCAGACCTCAGGTTCCAGTTCAGTGAAGCCATGTGCATTCAAGTAGAATCCAAAAGCCCTAATAAAAATAGAGACCCAGAAACGATATGTACAATATTGGGTCAGATGGCAGTCTCAGCTAATGAACCATTTGGGCTTCTCCTGAGGCATTATAACTAGGGCCACCAGTTTGTCTCCCCCTATTGTCTTGCATGTATGTCTGTCTTCTAGTAACAATAAGTCGATAGCCTTTCTGTCAAGCCACATAACAAATAATTATACTGATTGCACCACCCGAATCATCTACCTTCATAAAGTCATTAGTCTTACCACTAATAAAGCACAGTAGATGATTGACAGCAATTTTTACAAGCAACATTCCCAAGTTAAATTCAGTGTGATGTATTTGGGACCACAGACATGTGTCAGTACTTTGTACAGGGATGTTAGTTTTTGATTAAAGCAGTGGAAAATATTCACTAGAAAATTAGACCAGTTATGTAACATTTAACTAGTATAGTTAAATAAATAAATAAATAGGCTGCAAGAAAGGTATTTTAAAAAATGTAATAAAGGTGGTGATTGTCATGTACACACTTAAAATTTGCATTTAAGGTGATTAAATCCTGGTCTACTTCTTTTTAAAAAAATCAACAATCAGTACAACAGATAGTAGCATGTTACATTTTGAGTGAGATTTGAGTTTACAGTGACATTTTCTTGAGCAAAAACACCGAACCTAATCGAACGTTTTGACCATTTTCCAGTGTCTGTGCTGTACGCCTGCACAATATCAGCGCACAATATTAACTTGCCATCCGCAACCGAGGAGGAAGTAACAACAGTAAGGTACAAGCACATGTGTATCAGCAAAAAAAACCTTCATATTAGCAAGTTTTCCCTGAAGAACAAGTAAAATATGTAAAACATAATTGTCCGTCCTGTTTGTTCATTCACCCGTCACCGCGGATAAGCTGTCAGTTTTTTTTATCAGTTTCTTTCATTTCGATTTTATGCAAAGTATATAAATAATCTGTGACACATACTTCTGTTAAAGCTGTTTAGTTGATGGAAGCACCCAGCATGTTACATTGTTGATTACTCTGTGGTTTCATAGCATGTAGTGGGAGTAGTGCCATAGCATGAAATACTATGTATGCTTAACGTACAATAAGATTTCATGGGATCATGGGTTCAAAATGTACAACTGTATGCCTGCATCACTACAATACAAAGAAGTAGAATTTTCTAAACTCTTCAAATGAAACATGTTTCCATTCAATATCATGAAAGGATCTGAACATCTACAACAGACTTAAAGTCACTAAATGTGCTTAAACATTTAGTGTCATTCTTAGGAGAGATGCTGTTGGAAACTGACCCTCACACACGTGCTGTGGGATGCATTTCAACACCTGACAAAAATATCAAGAGAGAAGCCAAAGATAGGCTTTTTGTTATAGAAAGCACAGGCAGGACAAATTTTACACAAGCCATTCCAAACAGAACTCACACAGATGCCAAATTACTTGTAAATGAATCGTTCAGGGATTGACACAAATTCCACAGAGCCAGGAGCACTGCGTTGAACAGCAATGAAAAAGGACCTGTTTAAAGTGCTCCCGGACTCAGGGGGAAGAGGTGCCTGGCACAACATCTGGGGTGTAAACAAAACAGCCCTCCCTTTTATCTTTATTTGATAATAAATCCAGTCTCCACGTAAACATGCATATCCAGGTGCACAATAAAACTGATGGGGTCCTTCTGTTTGCCATGGCAACGCAGATCCCTCCAATCATCTGAGCTCACCTGGAATGACTCCCTGCTGTAAACATAGTAAAAATGTTTATGAATATTTTATTAAAATAGTATAAATAAGGACATCAGTACAGTAGCAATATGCTCATAAGAACATTATATTAAGTTAATGTGTACATTATTCAATTTTTTAATAAAATATTATCACTCATACATATGCAGCAGTTCATCAATTTGAAATGTGCTTTTCATGATACACTCAAATCTGAAATTTCAACTCATATCAGTATCTGCAATCTAAGTTTTGTTTTTAAAAACTCTCTCATTTCATTTAACTTTTTTTTGTTTTGTAAGAACTACAACTCTACAACTCTATAGGCATTTGGAATAGCATTTACTTCTTGAAAAACGAAACAGTCAATACAGTTCTCTTGTAAACAGCTGGCATATAGCATTTATTTAATCTGTAACTCATATAAATTAGAGGAACTTGTTTGATTAAAATTATATGATTGACATTGATTTCATTAAGGATAAAATAATTTTCAGCTGAATGATTATTTGATAACATTGATATATTTGCTGTGTAGAACATTTTAATTCTGTGTAGAACATTTGAACATCATATTTTCATAAATGCTTGTCTCATCAGAATGCCCACAGATCTTTAAGAAAAAGAAAAAGTCTCACGCAATGAGCTGAGGTTGCACAGAAATAGTAAATATTCAACATTTTCAGGTGCTCTGCGGCAGTTTTATGAGTATTAGACATCCTTCAATATTTAAATAATTTGTCCTCTAGAAGCCCATTTTCAAGCAGAATTACAATCACATTAGCTCCGTGATCTGGGTTAACTCTAACCTGATTTTAATGTTTCAGAAAGCCTGTGTGAATGACATTTACACATAGGCCTACTTTTTATTTTTTAATAAATACTATTTTAATCCTCAAATTTTATTGAAGAGGCTTCCAACTGCAATCCAGTATTTTAAGAGAACCTTCCATCGACAGCAGCAGAACTCCTTATGTACAAAAGTTTATCAGGGCTATTTAGACTGTCAAAGTGATGGATAATCTAATAAACAAGAGATAAAATTATGATAGAGTCCCTACAGGTCAACCACGGCACATTAGGCTGTTCTGATGTGGAGCTTCTTTACCTAGTTCTCTACAAAGGTTTTCCCTGAGGCCCCATTTGTGCTATACAGACACGTTGATTGCACTCTTCACTTGAATTCCTCATCTCATCATGGCGCATCTTTCCTCAGAACAGAGGAGGTCAGTTCCTAATATTGTGACATGATGACAACTGGTGCTTGTGAGAATTAAGGGTTTATTATGATGATGTTACTCCTGGAGTCAATAAGAGTGTTAAAATCTCCCATACGGAGAACTCAGGTCTCCGTATGGAGACCCAATGGCAAAACACTCAGGAATACATAAGCACACAAATAGGAGTTTTTGTCAGAGCCTAACAACTGACGACTGAAACAACTTATAAATGTTTCCGTATGCATGGTTTTTTTGGGAGTCTTCCAGGCATTGTATGCAATAAACCAATCAGAGTGTTATTTCCCATTCCCTTTAAAAAATGCGTTTGCACCTTGCCGGTGTTGTGCCGTAGAATGCACCCCTGCCATGGATTGCACCCCCTGACGGGAGCGCGCACGCTTACGTCATTCTGTTTGAAAAGTTTCTGAATTCGCTTCGTTTCAATATCGTACCAAAATAATATGAAGGAGGTATTAATATTATTGTATTATAATGCTTTGTGAAGGGTATCCTTGTCTTAAAGATGGTAAGCAACCTTCGATTTTATACTCATTTCAATTTAGACTCAAAACACGGAACTGGCGAGGGGTATGTTAGACGCAAATCCATAGCTACTTTTCTTATGGCACGATCGCATTATGCTAAAATATAGCCCAGCTATAATGACAAAATTAGCTGGAATTTTATTGGGGTTAGCCTGTATGTAGCTACTCGTAGCTGGGGAAATAACAGCTTCCTTATCCAGCAGATCAGCTCGACTGAAAATTAAATGTGATCCACGGTTATCATATGCAAGTCATATAGCTAAACTATACTGGATACTTGGCAGGACCCCAACGATCACCGTCAAGTATTTCTTTAAATGTTTTCTTGCAGCTAAATTAATGCAAATAAAAATGTATCCCCGATATATCACTGACTATTGCATGCTTTGACCCTCCAGACACACCGCGGTCACATATATTTCCCCCAAATGTATGTCATATCATGCTGGAGTCAAGAGAGTGTTTTATTTCCTGGCACGGCTGTTTTTCTAATTGCCGTGAATTGCACCCCCTCTTAACTTTGGCTAAAAAGGTACTACATACATGAAACTCACAGTGGTAACTCATTTTGGCTCCATATGAATGCCCTAAAAAGCATTTGATGCTGGGGTCACCAGAAAAATAATTACAAGGGGGTGCATTTTCAGGCAGGGCTGGATTTCTGCTTGCCGTGAAATGCACCCCCTCCTAACTTTGGCTAAAAAGGTACTACATACATGAAACTCACAGTGGTAACTCATTTTGACTCCATATGAAGGCCCTAAAAAGCATTTGATGCTGGGGTCACCAGAAAAATAATTACAAGGGGGTGCAATTTCAGGCAGGGCTGGATTTCCGCTTGCCGTGAAATGCACCCCCTGCTAACTTTGGCTAGGAAGGTCTCACATCCATGAAACTCACAGTGGTAACTCATTTTGACTCCATATGAATGCCCTAAAAAGCATTTGATGCTGGGGTCACCAGAAAAATAATTACAAGGGGGTGCATTTTCAGGCAGGGCTGGATTTCCGCTTGCCGTGAATTGCACCCCCTCCTAACTTTGGCTAGGAAGGTCTCACATCCATGAAACTCACAGTGGTAACTCATTTTCACTCCATATGAATACCCTAAAAAGCATTTGATGCTGGGGTCACCAGAAAAATAATTACAAGGGGGTGCAATTTCAGGCAGGGCTGGATTTCCGCTTGCCGTGAAATGCACCCCCTGCTAACTTTGGCTAGGAAGGTCTCACATCCATGAAACTCACAGTGGTAACTCATTTTGACTCCATATGAATGCCCTAAAAAGCATTTGATGCTGGGGTCACCAGAAAAATAATTACAAGGGGGTGCATTTTCAGGCAGGGCTGGATTTCCGCTTGCCGTGAATTGCACCCCCTCCTAACTTTGGCTAGGAAGGTCTCACATCCATGAAACTCACAGTGGTAACTCATTTTCACTCCATATGAATACCCTAAAAAGCATTTGATGCTGGGGTCACCAGAAAAATAATTACAAGGGGGTGCATTTTCAGGCAGGGCTGGATTTCCGCTTGCCGTGAAATGCACCCCCTGCTAACTTTGGCCATGAAGGTCTCACATCCATGAAACTCACAGTGGTAACTCATTTTCACTCCATATGAATGTCCTAAAAAGCATTTGATGCTGGGGTCACCAGAAACATAATTACAAGGGGGTGCATATTCCGGCAGGGCTGGATTTCCGCTTGCCGTGAAATGCACCCCCTGCTAACTTTGGCCATGAAGGTCTCACATCCATGAAACTCACAGTGGTAACTCATTTTGACTCCATATGAATGTCCTAAAAAGCATTTGATGCTGGGGTCACCAGAAACATAATTACAAGGGGGTGCATATTCCGGCAGGGCTGGTTTTCCGCTTGCCGTGAAATTCACCCCCTGCTAACTTTGGCTAAAAAGGTCTCACATCCATGAAACTCACAGTGGTAACTCATTTTGGCTCCATATGTATGCCCTAAAAAGCATTTGATGCTGGTGTCACCAGAAAAATAATTACAAGGGGGTGCATATTACGGCAGGGCTGGATTTCTGCTTGCCGTGAAATTCACCCCCTGCTAACTTTGGCTAAAAAGGTCTCACATCCATGAAACTCACAGTGGTAACTCATTTTGGCTCCATATGTATGCCCTAAAAAGCATTTGATTTTGGGTTCACTACATAATTACAAGGGGGTAATATTCCGACAGCGCTGCATTTCTGCTTGCCGTGAAATGCACCCCCCCTCCTATCTTTGCATGAGTTTCACATCTATGAACCTCATGCATTTAAACATATTGTCCTCACCTGTACACTACAATAATTGTATGCTAAAGTCAACAGAAACATAATTACAAGCGGGTTGTAAATTTCCATTGGACGTAAAATGCACCGCTTCCAAACAAAGGCCTCTCATCCATGACAGTCACACAGATGAAACATAGTGGCCCCACCTGTACACTGCAAAAAGCATTTTATGCTAAGGTCAACACTAACATTATTATCGGGGTGCAAATTCTTGCTGGGCTGCTTTTTCCCTTTCTTTGAAATGCACCCCCTCCGGACATTGGCTTGGAAACTGATTTCGTGGAATTTATTATTGCTGAACAAAGTAAAAAATAATAAACACACGTATTTAAAATTTCACTTGTGAGTAGCTTTTTTCCCAAAAAGTATTAAATGAAATATACCTCATATTATTTGGCATTTACATAGTTTGTGCTTTAAGAAGAATAAATATTTCAAAGTATTTAAATATTTTAAAGTGGAAATAGGACATTTTTACCAAAATTTGGAATTGAACAAAAATCTATTAAATTATACATTTTTATAAATTATTCACAATGCATGTGCAGTTAATTGTACCTCAATGAATTGTAACTCAATGAAGTGTGTGTATGTAAAATGTTTTCAATTTAATTTTGGTAAAAATGTCCTATTTCCACTTTAAAATATTTAAATACTTTGAAATATTTTTTCTTCTTAAAGCACAAACTATGTAAATGCCAAATAATATTTTTTCATGAGGTATATTTCATTTAATACTTTTTGGGAAAAAAGCTACTCACAAGTGAAATTTTAAATACGTGTGTTTATTATTTTTTACTTTGTTCAGCAATAATAAATTCCACGAAATCAGTTTCCAAGCCAATGTCCGGAGGGGGTGCATTTCAAAGAAAGGGAAAAAGCAGCCCAGCAAGAATTTGCACCCCGATAATAATGTTAGTGTTGACCTTAGCATAAAATGCTTTTTGCAGTGTACAGGTGGGCCCACTATGTTTCATCTGTGTGACTGTCATGGATGAGAGGCCTTTGTTTGGAAGCGGTGCATTTTACGTCCAATGGAAATTTACAACCCGCTTGTAATTATGTTTCTGTTGACTTTAGCATACAATTATTGTAGTGTACAGGTGAGGACAATATGTTTAATTGCATGAGGTTCATAGATGTGAAACTCATGCAAAGATAGGAGGGGGGTGCATTTCACGGCAAGCAGAAATGCAGCGCTGTCGGAATATTACCCCCTTGTAATTATGTAGTGAACCCAACATCAAATGCTTTTTAGGGCATACATATGGAGCCAAAATGAGTTACCACTGTGAGTTTCATGGATGTGAGACCTTTTTAGCCAAAGTTAGCAGGGGGTGAATTTCACGGCAAGCAGAAATCCAGCCCTGCCGTAATATGCACCCCCTTGTAATTATTTTTCTGGTGACCCCAGCATCAAATGCTTTTTAGGGCATTCATATGGAGTCAAAATGAGTTACCACTGTGAGTTTCATGTATGTGGTACCTTTTTAGCCAAAGTTAAGAGGGGGTGCATTTCAAGGCAAGCGGAAAACCAGCCCTGCCGGAATATGCACCCCCTTGTAATTATGTTTCTGGTGACCCCAGCATCAAATGCTTTTTAGGACATTCATATGGAGTGAAAATGAGTTACCACTGTGAGTTTCATGGATGTGAGACCTTCCTAGCCAAAGTTAGGAGGGGGTGCAATTCACGGCAAGCGGAAATCCAGCCCTGCCTGAAAATGCACCCCCTTGTAATTATTTTTCTGGTGACCCCAGCATCAAATGCTTTTTAGGGCATTCATATGGAGTCAAAATGAGTTACCACTGTGAGTTTCATGGATGTGAGACCTTCCTAGCCAAAGTTAGCAGGGGGTGCATTTCACGGCAAGCGGAAATCCAGCCCTGCCTGAAATTGCACCCCCTTGTAATTATTTTTCTGGTGACCCCAGCATCAAATGCTTTTTAGGGTATTCATATGGAGTGAAAATGAGTTACCACTGTGAGTTTCATGGATGTGACACCTTCCTAGCCAAAGTTAGCAGGGGGTGCATTTCACGGCAAGCGGAAATCCAGCCTTGCCTGAAATTGCACCCCCTTGTAATTATGTTTCTGTTGACTTTAGCATACAATTATTGTAGTGTACAGGTGAGGACAATATGTTTAATTGCATGAGGTTCATAGATGTGAAACTCATGCAAAGATAGGAGGGGGGGTGCATTTCACGGCAAGCAGAAATGCAGCGCTGTCGGAATATTACCCCCTTGTAATTATGTAGTGAACCCAACATCAAATGCTTTTTAGGGCAAACATATGGAGCCAAAATGAGTTACCACTGTGAGTTTCATGGATGTGAGACCTTTTTAGCCAAAGTTAGCAGGGGGTGAATTTCAGGGCAAGCAGAAATCCAGCCCTGCCGTAATATGCACCCCCTTGTAATTATTTTTCTGGTGACCCCAGCATCAAATGCTTTTTAGGGCATTCATATGGAGTCAAAATGAGTTACCACTGTGAGTTTCATGTATGTGGTACCTTTTTAGCCAAAGTTAAGAGGGGGTGCATTTCAAGGCAAGCGGAAAACCAGCCCTGCCGGAATATGCACCCCCTTGTAATTATGTTTCTGGTGACCCCAGCATCAAATGCTTTTTAGGACATTCATATGGAGTCAAAATGAGTTACCACTGTGAGTTTCATAGATGTGAGACCTTCCTAGCCAAAGTTAGGAGGGGGTGCAATTCACGGCAAGCGGAAATCCAGCCCTGCCTGAAAATGCACCCCCTTGTAATTATTTTTCTGGTGACCCCAGCATCAAATGCTTTTTAGGGCATTCATATGGAGTGAAAATGAGTTACCACTGTGAGTTTCATGGATGTGAGACCTTCCTAGCCAAAGTTAGCAGGGGGTGCATTTCACGGCAAGCGGAAATCCAGCCTTGCCTGAAATTGCACCCCCTTGTAATTATGTTTCTGTTGACTTTAGCATACAATTATTGTAGTGTACAGGTGAGGACAATATGTTTAATTGCATGAGGTTCATAGATGTGAAACTCATGCAAAGATAGGAGGGGGGGTGCATTTCACGGCAAGCAGAAATGCAGCGCTGTCGGAATATTACCCCCTTGTAATTATGTAGTGAACCCAACATCAAATGCTTTTTAGGGCAAACATATGGAGCCAAAATGAGTTACCACTGTGAGTTTCATGGATGTGAGACCTTTTTAGCCAAAGTTAGCAGGGGGTGAATTTCAGGGCAAGCAGAAATCCAGCCCTGCCGTAATATGCACCCCCTTGTAATTATTTTTTCTGGTGACCCCAGCATCAAATGCTTTTTAGGGCATTCATATGGAGTCAAAATGAGTTACCACTGTGAGTTTCATGTATGTGGTACCTTTTTAGCCAAAGTTAAGAGGGGGTGCATTTCACGGCAAGCGGAAAACCAGCCCTGCCGGAATATGCACCCCCTTGTAATTATGTTTCTGGTGACCCCAGCATCAAATGCTTTTTAGGACATTCATATGGAGTCAAAATGAGTTACCACTGTGAGTTTCATAGATGTGAGACCTTCCTAGCCAAAGTTAGGAGGGGGTGCAATTCACGGCAAGCGGAAATCCAGCCCTGCCTGAAAATGCACCCCCTTGTAATTATTTTTCTGGTGACCCCAGCATCAAATGCTTTTTAGGGCATTCATATGGAGTCAAAATGAGTTACCACTGTGAGTTTCATGGATGTGAGACCTTCCTAGCCAAAGTTAGCAGGGGGTGCATTTCACGGCAAGCGGAAATCCAGCCCTGCCTGAAATTGCACCCCCTTGTAATTATTTTTCTGGTGACCCCAGCATCAAATGCTTTTTAGGGCATTCATATGGAGTCAAAATGAGTTACCATTGTGAGTTTCATGTATGTAGTACCTTTTTAGCCAAAGTTAGGAGGGGGTGCATTTCACGGCAAGCGGAAATCCAGCCCTGCCTGAAAATGCACCCCCTTGTAATTATTTTTCTGGTGACCCCAGCATCAAATGCTTTTTAGGGCATTCATATGGAGTCAAAATGAGTTACCACTGTGAGTTTCATGGATGTGAGACCTTCCTAGCCAAAGTTAGCAGGGGGTGCATTTCACGGCAAGCGGAAATCCAGCCCTGCCTGAAATTGCACCCCCTTGTAATTATTTTTCTGGTGACCCCAGCATCAAATGCTTTTTAGGGTATTCATATGGAGTGAAAATGAGTTACCACTGTGAGTTTCATGGATGTGAGACCTTCCTAGCCAAAGTTAGGAGGGGGTGCAATTCACGGCAAGCGGAAATCCAGCCCTGCCTGAAAATGCACCCCCTTGTAATTATTTTTCTGGTGACCCCAGCATCAAATGCTTTTTAGGGCATTCATATGGAGTCAAAATGAGTTACCACTGTGAGTTTCATGTATGTAGTACCTTTTTAGCCAAAGTTAGGAGGGGGTGCATTTCACGGCAAGCAGAAATCCAGCCCTGCCTGAAAATGCACCCCCTTGTAATTATTTTTCTGGTGACCCCAGCATCAAATGCTTTTTAGGGCATTCATATGGAGCCAAAATGAGTTACCACTGTGAGTTTCATGTATGTAGTACCTTTTTAGCCAAAGTTAAGAGGGGGTGCAATTCACGGCAATTAGAAAAACAGCCGTGCCAGGAAATAAAACACTCTCTTGACTCCAGCATGATATGACATACATTTGGGGGAAATATATGTGACCGCGGTGTGTCTGGAGGGTCAAAGCATGCAATAGTCAGTGATATATCGGGGATACATTTTTATTTGCATTCATTTAGCTGCAAGAAAACATTTAAAGAAATACTTGACGGTGATCGTTGGGGTCCTGCCAAGTATCCAGTATAGTTTAGCTATATGACTTGCATATGATAACCGTGGATCACATTTAATTTTCAGTCGAGCTGATCTGCTGGATAAGGAAGCTGTTATTTCCCCAGCTATGAGTAGCTACATACAGGCTAACCCCAGTAAAATTCCAGCTAATTTTGTCATTATAGCTGGGCTATATTTTAGCATAATGCGATCGTGCCATAAGAAAAGTAGCTATGGATTTGCGTCTAACATACCCCTCGCCAGTTCCGTGTTTTGAGTCTAAATTGAAATGAGTATAAAATCGAAGGTTGCTTACCATCTTTAAGACAAGGATACCCTTCACAAAGCATTATAATACAATAATATTAATACCTCCTTCATATTATTTTGGTACGATATTGAAACGAAGCGAATTCAGAAACTTTTCAAACAGAATGACGTAAGCGCGCGCGCTCCCGTCAGGGGGTGCAATCCATGGCAGGGGTGCATTCTACGGCACAACACCGGATTGCTAATATAATGGCAGACAGTAAGACCATGAAAAGTGTGATTTACAGCAGATGCAAAAGAAGTTAATCCCTGTAACCGTAGCCTAGGCTATTTGAAAAACAATAAATACAATATTCAGTGTACAAGGTCTTGAATTTGTTTCAGTCAAAACCATTCCATTTACTTACAGTCTGTAAAGGAAGAGAGCTGTATTGTAATGGCATCTGAAGCGCATTTTCAGCACTACAAATATCCGTCTATTGCAGTGCGCAAGTTTTCCATAGCCATTGTCCCCTAACAGAAGATTACTACTGCTACTGTTTTTATGTTTTTAAGTGTTTATGTTTGTCGGCAATACGCTTTTAAAAGTGTTTTGTGATCGTGACAGTACTGTCTGGTAGCTTTGTCATATCAAAGAGTTTGCCGTCTTAATCCAACAGCAACTGTTTTGCTTCAAACAATGGCATCAAGCCTACACATTCTACTGCTGGCTCTGATCATCAGCAAAGTTTTGGTTCCCTGTCCTGCAACAACACTGCTGTTCCTCCGACCACTTCAATTCACACCACCAGATCATCTGTCGGCTGTCATCCGAACAGCACACACTGGTACACGGTCGCAACGAAAGCGAGGGAGATGGGGAGGCATCCGGGAGCGTCTCCGCCGGCGAACCAGAAAACCACCGCTGCCGTCAGTAATCCTGAGCAACATGCGGTCGCTGACACCTAAGATGGACGAGCTTCGCGTCAATAAAAGAACCTGCTTCGAATATCGTGTTAGGATTCCTTCCACTGGTGTGGACCCAAACACAGGACTCAGAGACAGACTCGATACAAGCTCCGTGGAGCACTTTTATTGCAGCACAAACAGAAAGGGGGAACTAAGGATGAGGGTCAGAAACGGGGTTGGGGCTAGCAGGGGCAGGCTGGATGCAGTGGGAGCTGGAGCGGGGCTGGTGAGTAGCTGACAGACTGGAGGACAATGGCAGCGGGAGCAGGGTGAGCAATGCAGGTGGAGAACAAGCAGGCTGGCGGGACAAAGAGACAAAACTGGAACAGGTAATGGAACACAAACGAGCTAGACAAAATCAAAGCCCCCTCTTTCCAACGCATACCACAATACGATACACCTAATTCCCTCATATAAATCGGTTTTCAAGTCAAGCAAACCTGAACATAAGACTGTTAATGTGTGGACAGATGATTCAATCGAGACACTAAAGTGGTGTTTTATGTGTACAGATTGGTCCATATTCCATGCACTAGAGCTTGATGAGGCTAGGTACTGTTACCATAACCGATGACATAAAATTCTGCGTCAACAGTGCGATAGCCAAGAAGGACATCGTCGTCTATTCTAACAATAAACTCTATATTACAAAAAAAAATGAAAGACTGCATAAATAAGAAAAAGCAAGCCTTTAATGAAGACAGGGCAGGACTGTCAGTAGTTCAAAAGGAACTTAAACAACTCTTTACGAATGCAAGGGAACAACACAGGCAAACGATGGAACAGAACCTCCAAACCTCAAACATTAAAAAACTTTGGGACACAATGAAATCAGTTACTAATATGCACTTTCTGTTGAACATTGTGGGGGGGGGGGGGGTGCAGGGCAGAACGCAGTGCCCTGATGTTTGGCGCGGGGGGGGGGTGTAATGTGTAACAGGTGTAACGTCTCCACTGCATACAATGGAGGATACATACAGTGGGTTGCAAAAATTTGTGCACCCCTGGTCAAAATGCCTTTTACAATTAACTTTAATATCTAAGTGAACAGAAGCTAACCTGACCTCTAAATGGTACAAAGTTAAACATGACACATTTCTTCAAATTGTAAAGCAAGATTTGCCTACTTGGTAGTTTATTTTTTTAGTTTCAAAATAATAAAAAAAAGAGGAAAAAGGCTCTAGGGGGACAAACCATTTCAGTGATGAATGCGAAGATGAAGACGTAGAAAGGTTAGTGCTTTTATGATTTTTGTGGCTTTGAGATAAATGTGCACTACTGACTGAACACATCCATGTTACCGTTGCTATTGCTCGCTGCTCTTCGGCGGCAGTGTTACTGTTTTGTTAACTTGTAGTTTAGGTTAATTGAACAAAGAAAGGCTTTATCTTGGAGGCCTACATTTTGAATTCTGACGTTAGCTAAGCAAGTTTGTCTATCACCCTAATAATGTATCTAAATGGAGCAACATTGTTGCCCCGCCCACTGATTACCGTATACAACCTCGTACATGGGCTATAATACAGGTGTTTTTATGCCTTTCTGTCGATGTAACATTGGGGGAGATGACGGCTATGCTAATATGAACCCTGCAAAGAAACTAATTATCACCTTGGATGAACAACAAAAATCAAACAAACTGAATTACTTTTATTTGAGATTTGATTCACAAAACTTCTCTCATGAGTGTGACAATGTGTTGCAGTCGCTGCCAGACACTGACGCCACCTGCCGGCTGAAAGTGGACCCAGCTAGTGTTCAGCGTCTTTTCAATGGGGTGTGCACTAATAAGTCCACAGGCCCAGATGGACTGCCAGCTTTTCTGCTCAAAAGCTGTGCAGAGGAATTGACATCAGCATGGTGTCCCATATTCCAACGGTCCTTCACGCTGTCCCAGCTTTGTGGAAGAAGTCAATCCTAACACCAGTGCCTAAAAAGCCCTGTGCCACAGTGAATAATGATTTTCGTCCTGTAGTTTTGACCTCGATTGTCATAAAATGTTTTGATAAATTTGTAGTGTCCCTGCTCAAGAAGGGAGTTGAGCCAATGTTAGATACATGTCAATTTGCCTATAAGCATGAGCGCAGCATTGAAGACGCCATCCTCAGCATTTAGCACTTTATCTCCAAGCAGCTCGAGAACACAAACGCCTACGCTCGAATTTTATTTAGGGATTTTAGTTCAGCGTTTAATACTGTGCAACCCTACCTGCTTTTAGAGCAGCTGAAGCACATGAGCGTTAACCCTACTCTGATTAGATGGTTTCACTCTTTTTTAACGAATAAGACACAGCAAGTGAAGGTTAATGGGACACTATCAGAAACCAGACATAGCAATACAGGGGTCCCACAAGGTTGTGTGGTATCACCTATACTCTTCACATTGTACACTAATGACTGTAGGAAAGGACACCCCAATAATTACATTATAAAATTCTCTGATGATACTGTGATTTTGAGCCTTCTCCACAAGGACATAGACCCTTCCATGTACCACGATGGGATAGACACCTTTATCAAGTGGTGTGACTTCATCCATCTCATTCTAAATGTCACCAAAACACAGGAGATGGTCTTTGACCTGAGGCAAGTGACTGGCCATGAGCCAGTGTTCATCAAAAACCAGGCAACCTCTCAGGTGTCCTCGTATAAATATTTAGGTGTCCACATAGACAACCTTCTTCACTGGAAAACACACATTGATAACCTGTGCAGCAGAGACTTTACTTTCTGAGGCGATTGAGGCTGTACGGAGTGAGAAGCCAGATCATGATGTTCTACTAGGCAATCCTAGAGCGCATCATTAGATATGGAATTACAGCATGGTTTGGCAACCTGAAAAACAGGCTTGCCAGTATGCACAAAACGGCTATGAAAGTAATGAGGAAGAAAGAATATGAGCCCATACAGGGCCTGTACGAGCAAGCAGTTATGAAACAAGCAACAAAAATGATTGCGGACTCTCAACATCCCCTCTCCTCTGAATACAAACTTCTGCCATCAGAAAGGCCAAAGTGCAAATCAAACCACTTGAAGCTATCGTTTGTTCCAGCCTCCATCAAGCTGCTGAACTCTAATGCTAAATCAATAGAGCAATGTGCAATAACTATACGAGCACTTTTGCGCTTTAACTCTTATAGTTTATTTTTAAATCATCGTGTTGTTGTCAAACGTATAGTCATATGTCTCTTTTATGTTGTTAAGATGTTTTATGTGAAGCAACTGTCTAGCAATGGATTGTAGCACTCTGCCCAAGACAAATTTCCCCTTGGGGACAATAAAGTTTACTCTACTCTACTATATGCATTTCACTTATTTACGCTATTTAATATATATAATGTATATATAGACAATTTTTGTTGCACATCTTTTTGAATGTATCCATATGACCTTGACCTCTGACCTATATAGTTGTCACTTGAGAAATATGTGCAATTTGTTTGTCCCAATCGGATATATAGTTCTTGAGTTATCAGCAAAAACATGTTTTCTAAGATGGCCACCCTATCGGACAAAAAGTAGGTTAAGGTCACAAAACAAATAGATGTTGCACAACTTCAGTAAATATACATCTCTGATGAACAATGACATACAGTATAGACAATTGTAGGCTAAAAACACCTCTTTTTCAATTGGCCATATGACCTCGACCTTGACCTCTGACCTATATAGTTGGCCTATATATTTGAGTAATATCAGGCCAAGTCAAGCTTCTAGTTGATACTTTGCTTGTCCCAATCGGACATATAGTTCTCGAGTTATCAACAAAAACGTGTTTTCCAAGATGGCCGCCCTACCGGACGAAAAGTAGGTCAAGGTCACAAAACAAATAGATGTTGCACTTAAATAAACATACATCTCTGATGTACAAGTACTAGTTCCAGGGCCTTGCAGTTTCTGAGATTCGCCCGCCACAAAATTAACTGGCCAGAAGAAGAAAAGAAAAAGAAAAAAAAATAATAATAATTTTTTGAGAGTGGTTTTGGACAAGTGGGTTGACATGAAGTCCGATGACACATATAATTCCTGTGGGAAATCAATTTAGAAAGAAACCCAACAACTGGTATAAGCCAGGGGGAGGCTTAATAAACGGCAATAACTCATTATTTAATGGCTATCCCCTAAAAATAACAGGATTTATACATTTTCACTGGCAACATTGCTGCCAGTCTTTTCACTGGTTTCTTATGAGAAAATTTTTACAGAGCAGAATATTGATAATCATAATTAAGACTGAGCCTAGCCTAGCCTAGCCTACTATTTACAGTTTTGTCACCTACAGTAGTCTACATATTTTCAAATGAGCTGCACTTTCCTTTCATAATAAGCTACAAATACCACAATACTACAAACATTAGTGTCCACGCATCAGCATGTGTTTATATATCTTCTCATTACAGACAGGTGTAAGAAAAAAGAACGGAATACATTAGCCGACCACAATGCAGTATCACAACAGCCATAAACAATTAAAAACAGAAATACATACAGGAATCAGCCTAACATAAAAAAAGAAAAAAGACAATGCAAAATAATTGCAAAGTATAAATTTTCCCTGCTTGGGGGATTCATATTAAAGTCACATCAGGTGACATATGATCCACAAAAACGGTTTATTGGCTTTTGAATAGGTTATGAATGATCATGCATGCATTGCTTAGGAAAGCCCCGAAATGAGCAAATCCCATGTTTTCCATGTTTGCTGAGCTTTGGGGCAGAACAGGTTAACATGCATTGTGATGGTTTCTGTATAGTCTTCAGAATATTTTCATCAGACCACCTTTCTGCATGTTAGCTATAGCCCCCACACACACCTCGACCCACCCACCACAGTTTCAGAAAATCCTGTCGGAAACACTGTGTGATCAGTGACCATGATGCAGACTACATACAGTAGTTTGGAGCCTAATGCAGACTTATACTGCAGAACACAAATCCTGCAGATATTTAGGATTATCTCATTTGAGACTTGTCCAAAACATCCATGCATATGGTAGAGAGACCACCAAGATAGCTACATCAGCATGTGTACTCATATTTTCATCACACCCCCCAAAACATGCCACTTGGTCGGCACTGAAATTGTAGGTTGGTTTTCATAACTGATAAATAAAGAAGAAAATAAATAAAGGAGCCAACTTTCAGCAAGCCAGTTTTACTCAAACAGTACAATTGACAGTGATGGCTAGCTGAATTATATAGCTAGCCAATTTTATAAAGGAATGTTTGTCCCACTGTCAGATTTGGCGATCAAAACATCATAAAACACGGAGTTTGTGTAGCGTTAGTCTGAATCAGGCATTATCTGGCTACATTTGGTATGCATGGTTATAGCCGAGAATTCGATTGTGATCTATACGACAGATAACGTTAGTAAACATGCCCTTCTTCTAAGCTAGCTCCCGAATTAAGTAATGTTATCAATAATAGCAACCTATTACTATTCATTATAGGTAATTACAAGATAAAGTCCAGATAAATTAGTGTTGAAATTTTTTACCTATCTGTCCAGTACAAACAATGGAATCTCCACGTCCGCTTCTGAACATCTCACAACCTTCTAAAAGGAGCACCTACTGTATGTTTTGTTTACTCTAGTTTTTGAGCGCGTTTGAAAAGCGTTTACTGTCAATGGTTTTTTCCAACCTTTAAGTTACAAGCCCAGTTTCCTACCCATTCTGCTACACTGCCACCCAAACGGTTTGAGAATATAATCATCCTGAAAAGTTAAGCAGCACTCCTAAATGCTTGAATTAGCATCATAGCATTTGAGGGCATTTCCTTTGCCAATAGGTCAACACTGAATTCCATGCAAAACTAGTCTTTCCAATAGAGTGCTACAGTTTGTAGTCCTAAAACCCAGTAGTGAGTTAGCATTTTTGAGCCATGGGTTCCCTTGCCAGATTTACAATAGAGTCTTAACATGGGGTTTTTGGATTCATGCCAAATATAAGGTCTGTGGTTAATATGAGCCTAAGAGAGTTTTCACGTTTTGTTCTACAACATAAATTACACATATTAATATCTTAACCATGAATTCTTAGGCTTTTATATGGTTTTAAAAAATATATGTTGATATTGCTAACAAGTTTCTATATTCAAACTACAACTTGTCGGAATAAATACACGTTATTACCTCAGCAGATCCATGGCTGCTCTCAAGTGTAGCTAGCATATATGAAATTCAAGAATATGAATGAATACTATTTAAAACTAAGATATTTGTAGCTCGCTAGCTAGCAAGCTAGTATGGCGAGCCGTTTTAACATGTATTCGACTTCCATAGCTAGCTACCTTATTAGTCTTGGCAGCTCTGGATTTTGCTTTGCTCCAGGAGGTAGCAAATAGGCTACAAAGGCTGGGGCCAAGTTGAAGGCGGGAGGACGGCAGGCTCGAAAAACTGTTCAGTGGTGGTGAGTGATGTTTACGGAATGCGACTGATTACTGTAGTAATCTAGTTCACTTTAGCATACCCGGGTAAAAAAATATTATACTTGAAATATACTTTTTAGTTACTTTCTGGGGGCTACTCTGCCACTACTACAGTCACCATTAGCTTATCTGATGTCAATGATAATGGACCCACATTCCAACACAGTAAGTCCTACCTGCCAAGTCTCACCCACTTGAAAAATGTAGCCTGGGGAACCACATAATTTAGTACTTTAGCTGAATAAGTAAAAAACTTGTCCTTTTTCTTCTCTTTCATTGTGAAACAAAATATTCATTCAGCATTTGAGTGTACCCACTGATCGGTTAATAATTTCTTTATAGGGGATGAGCCCTCTTACTTTAGCCATGCTCCCTTTGCTTTACAGTGGTGCAGTGTAATCTCACCTAGGGTTGCCACCTTTGATTTGTGAAAAACCGGGACACTCTGACCCGTTTTTGTTTGGTTGGGTGGGTGGTGGTGGGGGGGGGGGGGGGTGTATGAAACCATATTTGAAATATACTATGTTAACAGTTGTAGGCCTACTCTCTTGATGCCTCTCTTACCTCTATTTGTCCTGACGTACTCGCAATCCCTGACACAGTTGCACTCACTCTGGACTCCTTCACCCCTAGTATCTGTCTCAATTACAGTAGCTGTTCATGTTTGTCTGAAATTCTTAACTACAGCTTTACATAACTACATAACTTTTGACGCAGTGGCTATTGTTTAAGTGAAATAACATTTGTTGGTATCTTAAATACGCTTGCAGTACAATTTCATTTGAAACTAATTTTTAAAAATTTACGGTGTGTTTGAGACTATACTTGAAGTACACTTTGTTAAAGTACATTTTAGACATACTTCGAATTAAGTATAAAAAGGAAAAGTATACTTGGAATAACCTTTGTATACTTAAATAATATTTTTATTACACTAAAGTATACTAGTTTTTCACCTGGGTAACGTTATTTTAAATTTATATTAATTGCGGGTGTGGTTCAAAAATCGCAAAAAGTGTGTTTTTTTGTGGTGATTATCTTGATTAACAAAACGTGAAAATATCTTAGGGCTATATTAACCACAGAAGCACGAATCCAAAAACCCCATGGTAAGACCCATTGGAAATCTGGCGAGGGAACCCATGCCCGGAATAAACCTCCGACTTGGCCTACAAAAATATGTCATAACTGTAGCACTGTAGCATTAAGCAGTGGTCATTTTGCCAGAGGGAATAAACCCCTTACAAAGATGACCCCTGCATTACACCACATCCACAGAGGGCAGAGGATTTGACAGCATATCAGTTTGATTTATGGGTCCAGTATTATATTAGAGCAGAATTCTGACTGAGAAGAATCCCATAGGATCTAGCCCCTCGATATTTCTCCTGTCCTCTTACTGGGTGGTCTGTCCATAATATATTTCATTGGAAGCATGTAGCATGTAACAGACGTCACACATTCATACCATATGTTTACAGTGGGAATGAGCGGGAGTGGGGGAGACTTGTTTTGGTTGAGGTGGAAATGACAGACCATACCCTGCTATGTGTGACTGTTTTAACCCAAATATGACATTAGGCTTTTAACTGCCAAATGGTGCTAAAGGCTGTAGCACGGACAGAGAACTTGCTATAAGTTTTGTGTTGGTAGACCTCATGTTTGGGCTCTTTTTGGCAAACAAATGCAGTTTGCTGTGAATGACCTGGCAAAATTAATGATCAGGGTTCTATTCTTTGTGCATGGATTAACTGCGTTAGTCAACTGTGGATAACTTGGAATAAGTGTGAGATTTTCCATTCTCCAAGGCGATCTTTGGGTACTTGGCATTTTTCCGTGCACTGTGGGAGAAAATCTCAGCAAACCAGCTGTGTGCACTGCTGAAAGTGTACAGAGCATTCAAGAGGTTGCTCAATACATTCATTACATTAACTGACCACCAATAAGTCATGTATGCTATTGCAAGTAATGCAATTATAGGCTATGTGGCTACACTACACCATCCCATCATTATCATTTAATGTTTATGCAGAGTTGCTGCCATTGCCCAAAGTACCCATAGGAGCCATTTTTGTTAACAGAAAGCTCACTGGGATGCCCACGTATGTGAACTATGTGAAATTCAAGGAGCTGATAACTACATTTTCCTTTTGTAAATGAGCTGCAACCAACAGCCTACAACATTGTAGAACAGGCTAAATAAGAATTATTTAAACACAGCATAGACTACTGTTGACTTGGTAAGATAGTAACATCAGCATCTATTTGGACTAAATTAGACACGGCATCTTTATTTGAGGTAGACTTACATGTTTAACCTTTTAGCAATTATTTGCCAGGCTTCCTCCCTGGTTTTGGCTGCTGTGGCCGTGTTGAACATGCTTTGTGCGGAAATTTATGTAATCTCCTCATACCCTTTCATCGGTAATTGAAGCTTCGAGGCACTGAAATAAGCTGCATGCTCTTCGGATGTCATCGCTGAAAATCATTGTCTCATCATGCTGCTGATTCACCTTTTGAATGCAAACGGCAATGTGCAGTTATTGTAGGTGAGTGACGTCTGGCTCAAGCTAACAAGCTCATTAAAGTGCTGTTAAGCATTGGAAAAACCAGCTATCCTGGATATCAATTAATTTAAGTTTAAATATATAAAATATAATTTAAGTTTAAAACGGAAGACGTTGTCCTAACCTGAATTACCTAAGCAACATATGAAGAATGGAGCCCAAGATGCTGAGGTCCTTTCAACATTTAAAGAGGCTGGTAATCTTTGGCCCGTTCCAAGACTGTGAAAATAACCAAGATATAGCTTACAATACAGTCACAGAATTTAGTCATGCAGTTGCATGGAAATATATACATGACATGTATGATAAAAAATGAGTCTAGGTCTCCATGTTCCTCGCCACTGTTATAGACACTCTCACACAGTAGGTAACTACATAATACAGAAGTGATGTCGGTAATGTTATAGGCCTATAGCTTTGCTTTGGGGACAAGCACCTGTGTTGCTTTGATGAGCAAGACGTGTGATCCTTAGGTTTGCTCATGCAAGTTTGCTCACAGTTCACAGCTGACTTTGAGTAGGACTTGATGTGGGAACCATTTTCAACTTTTAAAATACCAAAATAACTGTAGCAAGAAATCAGTGTAGACTGCAATCATTACAATGAACAAACTGCAAAACACAAGTTATCTGGGTAGGATTTTAACTTCAGTGGTTTTATATTTCCTCATTTTGATTGAAAACAGAGATTTTATAGCTATAACTATTGCAATATAACTATTGACGCCTGTCAGATGAGTGCATCTTGCAGCTTTAATGTTTAGAGTGCATTGTGCAGGGAAAGATCCGGAAAGTTCTTTGGTCCATGGGCTCTCCTCAGTCCCAAGGGTGGAATAAACACAGAGCTGTACCCTGCTGTCTCTGCCTAAACAATCCATATTTATTATTGTAATGTAGTTTTTGCATTGAGCACTGGTCCTGTATTCCAACAAACTAAGCCACAGACATACACATGCACATGCACATAAACACAAACTGTACACCCACGTTCATCTTGATGAATCCGGAATTTTTTACGCACATTTTACAATTAGATTTGAATGTACGCATGAATGATAAATGAGGCCCAATGTGATTATGGTTGCGATTCCTAAGGTTAGACACATGAAAAAGAATTCATGCTTTATACAATCTCATCACAAATGAAAGCACAGAACATTCAGAACAGAGCAGTTCTGAAATAAGTTTAATGAGACATGGAATAATAATACGGACCTTTTCACAATTTACAGTCATTTAGCAGCCACTTTTAGCCAAATCGACTTTCAAAAGTGAATTTCACATGGCACGCAAACACCAAAAAAGCTTACAAAAAAGTTACAATCATAAATGTGCCACTGTCAAGATGCATGCATCCAGAGTTACAAAATAAAGGGGGACAAGGGTTAGATTTATTTATAAAATATGAACATTGAAGCCTACTCTGTGTTTTATGTTGTTTGTGGGAGACAGCCATTGAATCTGCCTTCCCTTTTCACTCAAGGTGAATTCCTACTGGGCTTGGTTTTTCATTATATATAAACATAAAATGTGTGAATTTGTCGGTTGTTCACATTTATATGATTGTAGCAAATGCACTTAAAAACATCTTTATTTTTGAAGCACAATTAATTTATGTTCATGACATAGTATTCCACAAATATTCCACCTTTCCATCTAATTCACAAGCTGGACTGCATCTAGCTGGGAGGTCCAACTACATGCCGTTCTGCTCCAAGGGTAAGAGACAGACTGCTGTTATTTTAGTGTGACAAGAGATCAGAAAGAAACGTGCACACACGCACACACACACACACACTCAGCACTTTAGGGATAGGTGTCTGGTAAACGTCTGTGCAACCTGACTATGGCGCATTTCGTTGCTCTCTAGACAATTACATTTTACTATGATACCTTAAATGCAAGTTGCTTATCTCAAAACAGGATTCTTTACTGCAATCTCTGCTGAACATCTCCTTTGAAGAGCAAAAACAAGATGTTTGTAAGCACAGGCCAATTTATTCCCAGTCCTTACCTTAAGACTCTTTGTGAAGTTGAAAAAAAGGTCAAGTCATCATGTCATGTCTTGTTTATTCTGGAGGAGTTACTCAAGGGAGTTCCACACGGACCATGGAAATGTCTTCAGAGAACCCCTCAATGGGGCAGGGAATATCTTGCTTTACACTGATTTGCGTGGATCACCTCTTAGATGCATTCAAAGTGCTGCAAATCTGCTCCAGTCAAAGTCCTGCTATAATTTCAGTAAATTGTGTTAATTTGCCCTTTGCACACATTATTTTAAAATGCCCTTAAGTATATATTAGATCGCTCACTATTCCATACAGCTGTGCTGAAATCTTTATTTTCTTTGTGGGAACACTTTATAAAAATTATTATATACTACTCAAAAGAAGTTAAGGGTCAAAAGTATTTGTGCATATAAATATAAGCTAACAAGCTAAAATGGTGACGACTAATGACAAAATAATAATTTGATGGCTCAAGAACAGAAAACACAAAACAAAAAAATTTTGAGTAGACACTAGTTTATTACCCTGATGAAAGAAAGGAATGCACCCCCCAAAATGATGATGAATGGAAAATGCTCAGCCATTTTATTGCTAAAATTGGCATGGATGGAATGACACATGCAAATGGTGCATGAGGTGTCACAATGGGTGTTTCGAGGCAGTTTGTCAGTTTAGTCTGACTTAGCTCGTGCTTCAAATCCATGAAAAGGAAATCTGGGTTAATTTAAAAAGTTTCTAAAGTGCAATGAATGCATGTCCCATAATAACGTGATGTCTATAGTCCAAATGACAACTGATATTCTAACCCTATCTGGCTTAAAAACTTTGACCCGTAAATTCTTTTGAGTAGTTTATGATATATTTTTCATTCAAATCTTAAACCACAAATTTTGATACTCTGATTTGAGTTAACCAAAAGCCATGGATGTGAGATGGACTTTGACCTCTTCGCACAGATGGCAAATTTGGTCAATTCTCACTTATTTAGGGGGTGCTCTATTTAAGGCTTTTATAACTCCAGGTGTGAGCATCACAGAAACTTGGTAAATTGCTTAAATGAAAGAAAGTTGTACCATTTACAATACAAACTTAGATTTGTTTATTTTCATAATTTAAGTAAAAATAAAGTGCCACAAATGCAAAAAAGAAATTGCAATTTCTTTTTGCAATTAAATACTGAGAGTTACATATGTGAAACAGGTAAATCTATACATTTCCTGGATCATAAACTCTGTGTCCACAAGTGTGCAAAAATCATTAATCAATAATCATTCAATCTTGTACATCAATAAAACTTCACATTTTCCTGTACTTTTTCCTATAGCCTATATTACGTACGATAACATTGCAATAAAATAATATTCCACCAACAGGAAAAGGGTGCCAAATGTTCTAGCTTCAATGAAAATTGTTACAGCAAACATAAACCATGACGGAGCAATAAATTCTTACACTTCAGTGTGTGAAATGCACTCAAAATGCAAAAATAACCATATTTAACGTGCATATGTAGCCTGTTTGCATCATAGTACATTGACGAGATGAAAAATGCTGTTACGCCGGGCTGTAAATTATTGTTCAAAGCGTCCAAGAAAAAATTTGCAAACACAGTTGGGAAGGATATACTGTCATCTACAGTGAACCAGAATGATGTGAAGTACTTCAGAGCTGCAGGTAGGGCATAAGGGGTGCTGCACGCAGACATTCCAAACTGTGTAATAATGTGCTAAACTGGTGTGTATTTCTCAAACAGAATGTCCAAGACCACTATATGACCACTGAATTTTGAAAGGAACATTACACTCTATGTGTAAAATCAATGGTAGGATTGTTTATTTATTTCATATTTAGTAGCAGATATTGATAGTAGAATGACATGGTATAATGACATACTAATTTCACGTTTATTTTGCATTTGAGTGAGCAGGGCTTTTCCCAGCTTTTTTGGAATCTGATCAGGCTGTTGTTGAGTTTATCTTGTTGCTATGACGGAATTCAAATTTAATATGATCAATAAATATATTTATGAACTCACACATAGAAGCTGTTGTCCACTATGTCACGCATGGGTAGGTATAGTTCTTTTTTTTTGCTACGGAAAAATAGTGACACTTAGAAACTCCATATTCGGCAGAGTTGTCACAAATTGTGTACCAATAAAGATAAAAACACGGAAATTGTGGTTTCTACTCATAGTTTGGCTGCAGGAGCAACCAATGTCTCAGTTGAGCAAAATCTTGGAGCCGGCGTCCTGGTCACTCGGCATCTGCGCAAAATAGTTAAACTTATCCTGAGTCAATCAGCATTGATGACTAGAGTGCCAACACACATTTCTCTGATATACTGGCTCTAGACTTTTCTCAGTAACTCTTCCTCTCTTCCTGATTGAGATTCCTAGGACCAGGGAACAGTCAGGTCTCACCGTTGGAAGAAAGGCCAACTGAACAGTTCTCTCAGCCTCAGCCTCAGTGTGAAGCTGAAGGACACCATCCAGCCAGATGTCACACACCTGAGAAAGGCTCCACCCCAGCATACCAGCTGGAACCTCAACCGCATTAGCCAAGAAACTATACAGACTGAGTATAACAACCATAAATCATCAAGTAATTTAGAGTATAAGATACTCAAACATGCGTACAATCAGATTTGATCGATTTTTAATCTTATCTGAAGAAATTATTGTAAAAGAATGAGGACTGGTTATTGTTTGTATTGACAGAATCCGCTTCGTTCTCATTTGTATACCTGCTAGAAGTGTCATTTTGAGACCGTTTTAGCTGTGCTATAGAAGTGAATGGAGAGTGACAAATACCCTATTCTGGATTGTCACCCCAGGGGGGCACAGAGCAACTAATGAACATATTTAGCCACCATTTGGACTCATATAATGGCCAGGTAACTACACAACCCAAAGTTCTACCAAAGTAAAATTTTGCTTTAAGAGAAAAAGTAAGAAGATTTTAAGAAAAGCTTTGTAAATAAGGCCCAGTGTATTTTCTGGAGCAAACATGGAATTTTGGCCCATTGTGTACATTATCATTTTTTATTTTTAACATGTTTTTTTATGAATTTATTTTTAAATGGTTTGTGTTACAAATTGTTGTCTTTTTAGTCAAATAAGAAGGCTCTTTGGATTAAAACAAACTCAGATTAAAGGTATTGGTAGTTTTCTCATAAATTATTTTTAACTTAGTGTCTGTTAATTAAGGAAACCCTCGATCCACCTCTGAGCTAGATAACTCTAAAATACATAATCATAGGTAATAGCCAACAGTACCACAGAGAGGAGTGAGCTCTAATGATTTTAACTGCTGTTGATGTTAATGCTGCTCGAACAGCACTAATATATGAGGTGAAGGCAGCAGGAGGTCAGACTCACTGAAACGGTTCACAGGTTGTGGCAGCAGAAGTGTCAGACAGATCTAACTCTCCCAAATTTTCCTTCACTCTCTCTGCCGCTTGCCTCCATCCTTTTCTCCTGTTTATGTCCAGGGTATGGATATCTAAAGTGAAATTGGGCCTAGTATGAGATAAAGGTCTAAAATTCCACACAAAAACAGTTTTTAGAGATAAGGCAACTGCCTCACGTCAGATCAACATTAGGAATGTGGCGAAAGTTCAAACAAAATGACTGACAGCTGATATACAGACTTACTAAAAGAGCTATGAAGTTAAAGATCAAGTGGTTTTGAAACATTTAGAAAGATCTGACTGATTTTGGGAGAGGGCGCAAACTGTTAATAATTTTCCACTCTAGGCCTTGTCACACTAATTGTGCTGGCTTTCCACTGGAATGCAATTATGAATTTCCTCTTGAAAAGAAACCAAAGGGCAGCGCAGCAAGACGTCTCATCAGGGTAGTAGTTGCCCATTAATCAGCACAGGCTTTTGAGATGAAACAAGTAGTGACCTGTGGGGGAATTACATTGCATCTCCTCCTTTAAAAGCAGGCACTTAGTAATTCTGAAAGCATTTTTTCAGAAAACGAGCCATTGCTGTTCTTCCCAAGCTGTGGTAAACTATCCAATCAGGGAGAAGTTGCTTTCCACAGATCAGAATCATTCATGGAATAATAGTAAATTCTTAGTCGGCTCCAGTCTCCTCCATGTTTAGTACCCAGGAAGGCAAATATTACCTAGCAGATTGCTATCTAGGCTAGCTCAGATAGCCTAATGTTATTACAGTATCTGACACCTTCGTGTTCTCATAACCACAATAGTGATACGTTTTCCCTTTGCCAGAGATGCTGCGAGATTGTGAATGGTGAAGAAGCCAGCTCTACTTTCATAATATTTCAGTTGTAAAGATCAGTCTACTAATTTCAACAGTGAACAAAGAGAACACCCTGAAAATCAGTCTTGTGTTTTGCTCACAAATTCTACCTCGTCTGTCTCTGGACAGTGATTTTAGTGTTTATAATGGGTATTGGGGTTTCTTGAGACGTGTGATTTCTCTTTGTACTGATTTGTTTTGATTGTAGCCAACTTTTTGGAAAGACAGGTTCGTGTGTTTGTGTGTGTGTGTATGTGTCTGAGTTTCATTTATTATCCTGATTGCATGAGATGTAAAGATTTTCACTGTAATAGAGCAGAAATGCAATACTACTATTTTTCAATTGGAATTGTATAGTGCATAAAGAAAAGCGTCCTCAAAAAAAACAACTTCCTGGTGGAAGAGAAAAAGAATGCCTACAGATGGTTGCGAGTGCAGAGAACTGCCTCCTCTCACCTCCCGTGTCTTTTCAGGACAAGACAGCTACCTCAGGAAGCCAGAGGTAGCAGAAGAATGTCACCGGGACCGGCTGTCTGAACCTTAGCTGGATACTATTTGAAGCATGATGAGAGAAACAAAGTGAGGTAAGTCTCTATTTTTGGATGAATGTATGAATTCTACAGTGCCAGTGGATTTTATGTCTGACCTTGTGTGGTAGTCTTTGGTAGAAAGAGTATGTGTCTGTGCTTATGTGTCGGGTGTGTCTATGTTAAAATGTTCTATGTTCTATTTATCTAACAAACAATGTAATCACATTCTGTATTGGTAGTATTTTCCAAACCATCATGTTTGTGTATACACTTGTGTCTGTGCCGGAGTTCTGTATATAAAACCGTAAGCAATAATTAGTAACAAAACACCACAATAAAATAACCAGGTGTGTGGTTGAGAAAGTGAGAGAAGACAATCAAGGATTCAGAAAGACTGGTAGTGCAAGACCTCAATCATTGCATTGAGACCCTGTGACAACCCTGCTAATAACATTATTCAACCATTACGGCAGCTAACCAACTAACCAACCTGTTTTTCAGCCATTAGGTGACTAAAGAATAATGTGCAGTTTTATTTAGGTATTTAGAGCAAAGTCTAATGGTAGGCTTTGGTTTTGTCCAAAGCAAACCATTACCAATAATGTATGCAAGAACCTCTTTATAGTTTGCAATCCTGACAAAGTTGGCTGGGGTATGCACCCTGGTTTCACACAGCATGATGACTGAAAAACTTATTTGCTCTTCAGTCCAGGAGTGATTCCTTAATATTCACAGGTCTTTATTACTATTCATCTAAAGCAACAACGCAGTGGTTTTAATGAGGGATTTAGGTCGGGGTCATAAGCTTTACTGGGCCTCTTTGTGCAAAGACTGGTTTGTGAAAAAGCCAATTCCAAGATGCTACTTAAATGTTACTGGTGGTAGACAAACACCAAACTGTTAACATTGACATTAAAGTCTTACTGTATCTGTCTGAGGCTTCCATCTCTGGGTGCATGTATCAACACCTGGGCCACTAAGGAGCCATTGTTTTCCATTCTAGACTTCTATAAAAATATTGGTACAAACAGAACACAGATATCTCAAAATGAAACCTTCAAAAAATATGCAGTATCTGAAAGTAGAACCATGCTTCATACCCTTCTCTCTGAAACATGTGCAAATGGCTAATTAAGAAAATAACTTATCCAGTTGCATAAACTATGTATGAACTAGAAATACATAAACAGTTTCTGAAATTATTCAAGCATATGGCTTGAGATTCTTTTCATTTGAAACATCAAAGAAAATATTTAAACATCTGGTCTTTAAACTTCGGAGAAGGTACTACTCAAAGTGGAAAAAGGGAGAAAGAATACATGAATTCTAAGTCTCTAACCAATACAGAGGGGCACATTTTGGCCAGCGGGGCTTCACCAGTGATCTATAAACCAGTGATGATCCAGAGAAATACTCTGAAGTCATTTGACTGAATGTCCTCAAAAGGACCTAATTTAAAGCAAGTTAAACCCAGCCAGGAGTCCAACACAAACATATTCATGGCGTTTGCCAAGTGAACATTTCATAATTGCAATCAGAAGAAAAATGTCAAATTGTATCATTTTTATATACTGTGTATGTAAACGGTCATAAAACATGATCTGCCTCAGCTGGTGAGGTTTTCATGCTGTCAAATCAAAGTGACAGAGCGTGTGTCCCTGTTCAAATTGACAGCATAACTCTTGCAGCCTTCCTCTGCTTTGGTTCCAGATGAGCGAGTTTGTGTAAATTAGTAATGTTACAGGCATTTCAGTAACCAATCAACATGAGTATTTCGGTCCTGTCTCATGCTTACAAAACACAATGCAGAAGAAGAAAAGAAGGAACAGTGGAATACAATGATGAAAATAGAAAAAATGGAGAAAAAAATGTATGATGAAGATGAAGCAGTGGGAGAATGCAAAGCAGAGAATAAGAGGATGAAAGAGAAACAGAAGAGTAATGAGTTGAATAGAGAGAGGAATATAACTGATGTAACAGTGAAAGCCACTGAAGGATTCTACACCTGACAGAATCCACCAGAAAGCTAACACAGTTGGACACAAACAGTCCAATTATGAGTTAAGTTCATGTTCACATGAAGTCACAGCAATGCAAAACACTAAGGATAAGCCTGGAGCATCTGGAGTAATTGAGTGACACTCATCTGTTCAATCCAGAATTGACAAGGAAGAGCTGAAATGGAACACCCGCTCTCCCAAATAGGGAGGACATGAATTATTAAACCAAGAAAGAAAAACATTGCCTCACTGTATATTAACTGTATGTCAAAAACTGAACATAATATACCTATTACCATGACAATCAGAGCTAGATGAGCAACTGGAAAACCCCGTTGATTTAGCAAACCAGATTTCACATGATGACAGCTGCCAGAGAATGACATTGCCGCACCATCAGTAATGCTGTGCACATCTAGCAGCACCTGCCCTCAAGGTCTGGGAGCCCGGGAGCCCCTTGTTTCCACACACCTGAGTAAATGAAGCTGTGAGACCACAGGCGTATTGTTCAATGTCAGGTTTAAGGTCTTATGAAAAGATACCAATTAACAAGGATGGATTCCTTAACAATTCACATAATAGCATTCCTGGCTGGCGACTTGCAGTTCTATTTCTGTAGAACCAGGGGCATTCTGCCACAAGCAGCCAAGTGTGTGAGCGGAACACAGGAGCATCATTTCAAAATGGCTTGCAGTTGTAATATTCACTCTTGACACAAAGTGTGGTTGCTGGAGTTTGTTCGTAAACTAAAGGGAACAAGGCTGCACTTATGTAATAATAATAATAATAATGCCTGGCATTTATATAGTGCTTTTCTCGCACTCTCTCACTTTACAATAATGAGGGGGAAACTCGCCTCAACCACCACCAATGAGTAGCGCCCACCTCGGTGATGCAGCGGCAGCCATTTTGCGCCAGAATGCTCATCACACATCAGCTGAAGTGGAGAGGGAGAGAACAATTTTAGCCAATTAAACTGGGAGATGATTAGGTAGAAAGAGCCAGGTTGGGAGTTTAGTCAGGACGCCGGGAAAACCCTTACTCTTTGCGATAAGTGTCATGGGATCCGAAAGACAGCATCACTGCACTGGGGCATTGGGGTTTATTTGACCAGAGAGAAGATTGCCCCCTACTGGCCCACCAACACCACTTTCGGCAGCAACTTAGTTTTCCCAGGAGGTCTCCCATCCAATAAGTGTAATTGTGCCACTACATGGTACTGGTCTTGAAATTAACCATTTAATGCAGAGTAGAACCTTTCACATATAAAGCATTGGAGATGGACATCGTTTAACCAAGTATGAATTCCATTGTCTTTCAAAAACAACATTTTGTTTTGGATTTAAGACTGAGAGAGGTAGCTCTTTGTTAAGAACATAGATTTGTAAAAACCTAATAGCAGATTTTTGCCCAGTTCATACCCTAGCAGTGCCACGATAACTACTATGTTCACATGAACTGAAGCCAAAAGTCTGAGTTTACGTTAGGCTATTAGTAAACAAAACTGGTGATGAGGTTGACTGGTTCAGACATCGACCCTAACAGGAAGGACATTGACAGGAAGTGATGCCAACAGCTGTTCAGGTCAAAGCACAATCGAGATGGCTGCAGAACCCTGGGACAGGATACCAAGGAAGTCCAATCCCCCCATCATCAGATTATGCTCAGAGCCAGCCCTGTGTGGAGCACGTGAGTCGTTCCCCTGCTGGCCCCCCAACACACACCAAAAACAACACGCAGGCCGCCAGAGCTTCTCGCCTCACCGTCTGCTGAAAAGACACACGATCCTTCCCTCCTCTCCTCCCACTGTAAATCTTCGCCCCATGAAACACTGATGTCTAATATCTGATGGCAGCTCGCAAAAAGAAATAAACCTGGGGTTCAGTCTGTTCATGCAAGCCATCAGAAAGAAACCATTGTTGAGTATTTATCAATGAATCAGCTAGTGTTCTGGAGGTCATTCACAGAGCTGCTGAATTAATTATGTCTCTTTAGGCAATGATATGGTGGAGTTATTGTAGTATATAAAGACATAAAACAGCTTTATTAACAGGTCTTCTTCTAGAATCAAACAACAAATGCCATGCTCATATTATATCCACAGCTATAGCCGGCATTCAGTACAGCGCCCTTTTCTTGTGGACATTTTAGTCTCAGAAGAGGTTTTCGATGCAATGGAAAAAATGTTTTTCTAAAATCCAAACATTTTGTGCAAACCATTATAGGAAAGCTTACTTTCAAATTATAGAATGAGTTTATTTTACAAGTGCTAAAAATAGCATCTGTGCAGCTGAAGTATGAGCAAGCAAATATTGGTTGTGATCTGCTCAATAAAATATGTGTGGTTTAAGAGAATCCAGATCCTTCCAAAAAACCATTTTCCATGTTATCCCATTCCAAGATATTCCATGCATCCTGTGCACACCAAACCACCCCACTTTCACCAGTACTCTTCATGGGCATTATGTTTATTTAATTTTGCCCACATGAGGAAAGGAATGATGTATTCTCCAAATTCCCCTACATAGTTATGGTTCTAGCTCACCAATCAAAAGCACATTGTGGTTGTTTTAATCAGTTGATAATTTTGACAGGAAAGTACAACTATTCTGGCAGGCTTGTGCTGTATCCTTTTGAGTTGATTGGTTTTAATGGAGATGGTCTTTAAATCTGAAGCTACCGTAAGACCTATTTACTGACCGTGCAGTTGGTAGTACTAGTTTCTAATTACTAGGTCCCATATCATACTATTTTTTGTCAATTTTATATTATTCTACAAGGTCTACCAAACATGTTGATAAAGTTTTTTAAGGGAAAAGGTTTTGCAATATATTAAAAATATATATAAATCCAAGTTTTTAAAAGTTTTTTACTCTTGCAGCTGAACAGCAGAATATGTTTTGGAAACAAATAAAAAAGAAAATGAAGACATTAAAAAACTTATTTTTTACAAAGGAAAATACATGTAACATATATACAATATAGCGATTACCTCTTAACTGTTTCAATTATACTTAGCCTGTAGGCTAACGTTACTTTTCAAGCAGTCGAAGATGCATCCCCGCATGCTTTCAAATGTATCCTATAGGTCAACAAATGCGACATTATTGACGCGTTCCCCCCTTTGCAAGCTAGTATTGTTTTTAAGCATTCGTCTGAATCGGTCGTATGGGTTAAAGTTACAGGACTCGCAAACAGGCAGCTTGGCTAGAGAGCTGTAGACTAACATTAAAGCTGTAAACGTCGAAGCGCTTACTATTGTAGCTGGAAAGATTAAAAGTGCCCAGACACAGCACATTTAACATGGCCAGTTTGGCTAGTCATGAACTCTCCACTTGCTCATAATTATACACTGTGGTGATAGAGGCTAAGTAAAAAAAGGCTGGCGTTACCACAGAACTGTATACCTACCCTGTTCTTTAGAGGCTGAAGAAAGGTGGGTTTATGCAAATTACATCTGGCTGTTTTCACAGGAGTCCAGTAATGACGTCCCAGCTGGAGCCAATTCTGAACAGACTTTTAAGCAGAGTGACTTTTTTTTCTTATGCTACAACAAAAAAATGGCAGGTAGTACCGACTTAATATTTTACCAGCACATAAGTATCATGCCACACTGCACATAAATACTAAAAGTAGCTAAACTCCAATTTCCATGATATGGGACCTTTAACATACACAGAGCAACATTGAAACACCTTCCATGCCAATTTAATATCGAAATCATACCGACATTTAATCTGATTTATATTTGGAGATGGCAACTGACCTGCTGAGAGTAGCTGTTAAAAAAGATAAGAGAGAGAGAGGGGGTCATAGGGAAGTCTCTGATCATCTGTCCTTGCAACACACCTACATCACAACTTGTAACTCTCTGAGAAGTTCCAAAGACCAACAGGAAATTGTGTCACTTCGGGGGGGGGGGGGGGGGGGGGTGGACTGGTATTGTGTGACAGGTTCTGTCATGACGATCAGAGTTTAGCATGTTCTCTGCCTTGGATCCCATTTAAACAATGCTAGAATATGGTAAAACAGTGATTCATCAAAGCACATCGCAATGTCTACTTGGCCCTATTTCCCCATTTGGAACCTATTAGGGTGTTTCTAAATATGTTTTTCCCAAGCATTTTCTTTCCAAAAAAGTGCTAGCAAAACGAGTCATAAGGATACAACACATTATCAGTTAATCCACAAACTGTGTATCTTCATTTTCTTATTCCATTATTTTAGGTAATCCAGCTAAAGCTGTGATTTCCATTCTTCATTTATTATTTACTTTAATAACATATCTAAAATCTGTTAATCATTGCTGCTATCCTGCTAATGTGCAGTTTGCAGTTCACGTGAGGGAATTATGTATTTTCAGCAGACTAAACTGAGTTACACAAACTCCACAAATTTGCAATACCTGTCTTTTTCATTGTCAAATTTCAATTATCCGCTTACACTATGTTTAGTCCCAAAACGAGGGCTATAATATTGAAATATGAAACAAAGACACCGTTGAAAGACAGTGGCAGATACTATACTGCCAGGACAGTTATTTAAATCCTAACAGGAAGGGAGCCACACTCAAGAGTAAGAGGCTGCAGGGGTAAATCGCTGGAATTAATTTAGCCAAGATTCATGTGGTAATAATTTCCATTAAAGCAGCACCATGACTTCTCACCAGGACGTAAACCAAAGTGTGATGTCATCATGCCTGACAAAATCACCACAATCCAGGTGTTGCCAAACCTCAGCCTCACTTTCATGCATGCTCAGAAATGTTCCTTCCAACCAACAGTCTTCCCTCAATACAAACTCCAGTCAAAATATTGAGCTCTTCAGATGTGGGCTTTTCTGGCTGAAACCTTAACCATTCTCTCATCTGTGACCAGTGCAGCCCATGAAGCAGAAGCCTGCCTGCTGGAGCATAAACAACCCAAATAACACCAACCCAGGACCCTCTGTAAATCCAAGACCAAACTCAATGTTGGCACAAATAGGTGGCATCATGTTTATTCCCTGTCCAGAAAGCAAAAGGAACTGAGAATGGGACGGGGAAAGCGCAAGGAACAGGTGTTGAATTCCAACAGCCTGATGTCATACATTACTAAAGCCACGGTGACCATAATGTACAAAACACTTAACAAAATACATGAATCAGGATTTACGCATGATTAATGCACCAAAGCTGGTGAGGTCGCTCCTATAAATATTAGATTTCTCGTTTTTCATGCTGGCCATTCCTTGGAAAAAATAACAACATGGTTTCAGAATCTCTTCAAGGCCACTGCAAGGACTGCAGATTCACATCAGTAGATTGAGATTCTCTAGTTCTTAGTTTATGAGTCTCAAGTCCAGCAGGTAATGCAGTAATCCAGCAGGTCTTTTATAACTAACTAATGCAAATCACACAATTCAGAACCTGTAAAATTGGCAGCTCTCCTTATATATACTGTACAGTAGGGGAAATAAGTATTTGACACGTCACCACTTTTTTATTAAGCATATTTCCAATGCAGCTATTCACATTTTGACTAGACATTGGTATTAACTCAATAAAACTACACAGCTAAATAAATTGTAACATTCCAATCCTTAAAAAAAGTTATGTGCAATAAAGTGGAATGACACAGGGAAAAAGTATTGAACATGCTAAACTAAATGTATTTAATACTTGGTGTAAAAGCCATATTTTAAATATTTGGTCACATATCCTTTGCATGCCATGACATCCTGATTGCTGTGACCCAACAACATCAAAAGACATCTTGATATTGTTACGTTTATGTCATGTTTCATGTTTAGTGTTTGTCACAGTTTATTTTCTGTTTATGTTACGATGCAGTTCATTGTTTGCATACATATTTCCATGTTTTTCCGCAGCCTTGCGTTCATGCTGTTTCTTCTCTTGCTGTCACTCACGCTTCCCTAATTGTTTCATTCTCCCTTGTCTAGTTACTAATATACTAACATTAGATCAGGATTGGGTAATACTAACTATCTAACCATGTGTTCATGTTTACCTTACGTTTCTCGTGCATGTTGATTACTAATTTACTAACGCTAGGTCAGGATAGGTTAACTACTAACGATTTACTAATTGCCTCGTTACGTGTCTCATTTTCTCAAGCTGTTGTGAATTTCCTGCTGCTCTCAAGCTAAATGTTTGCACCTGTCTACACCTGCATTTAAGCTCAGTGTTCATGTCTGTTCGTTGCGAAATTGTTGCCTTAGTTTACTATTGTCACTTTTGAGCAGTTTCCATTGTTTTGACTGCCGTTATTGATCTAGCCTGTTTATTGACCATCGTTATTGCCTGCCTATTGTTTCCACTGCCTGTTTTTGACCACAAGTTTTGCCTACTGTCTGTTTGTACCTCTGGCCCGCGGATAGGATTTCGGTCTGACTCCTGCTACGCCCCACGACTACCAACTTTGCTTTTTCCCTGTTTTGTACTTCTGCTCCGCTGACAGCTACTCTGGTTAACGAACTCTTGCATGGATACCGATTTCGAGACTGCCTTCTCCCTCGGTACTGTATCTTTGGTCTGGCTGGATTTATTGGTTTTTGGACTTTGCTTGTGTGACTACGTCTTTGGATTTCCCCATAATAAAGCCCTTGCGGGTATTTATTATCAAGTCAGTGTTCTGAGTCGTGCATTACGGGTCCAACCCGCACACATCCGTCTCAGATATCTTATTTTCTGTTACTCTTACAAGCGATACTACAATGTCTCTGCATTTGAATGGATCTCTATGGGAATTGGGGGGTGGGACTAGATTTAGCTGTTAATTACACTGGAACAGTATGGAACACATGGTTGGCTAAATGGCTCTAAGTCATCAAAGGTCTGATGCATCAAACAAGCCTTTAACCTTCACTCTGCTGCCAGAAACGCAGTAGATATGGATGAATAACTTGAAGGGTTTCTTCTGACTTATTTTTTCATAAAGTTCAATAGGAAAGTTTGTCAGGAGAAACAACTCTTAAAAAATATTTTTATGAACTCACACATAGACACTATTGTCCACTATGTCACACATGGGTAGGTATAGTTGGAGGCGAGACTGGGTGAGGGGTTGCTTGTTAAATGGACTTGCTATGCAACAATAGTGATATATCACTAGAAAATCCATATTCGGCAGAGTTGTTACGAACCGTGTACTAATAAATCTAAAAGATGGAGCTTGTTGTTTCCACTCATAGTTTGGTTACAGGAGAAATTAATATCTGAGTTGAGAAAAATCTTGGCGACAGTGCCATAGCCACTAGGGGATCTGTGTGAAGGGCTTAAGGGCTGTGGTCATTGTGGTTATTTCTGTAGGAAAACCTAAAAACTTCCAAACTCTCTGTGCTGTATAGGTACGGGGCCCTAATGTAGTAGATGGCATACCTGCCATCCCAATGGTTGGCTTCTTAGAAATTAGATTTTTAGAATGGTGTGACTGGGATTTTCACACCTAGTGGGTTTGTTATGCTGACGATACTCAACTCTTCCTTTCTTTCCCTCCCTCTACCCAACAGGTGAAGGAGAGGATATCTGCTTGTCTGGCCGACATCTCTGAGTGGATGACTACCCATCACCTGAAGCTCAACCTCGACAAGACAGAGCTCCTCTTCATGCCATACAAAACCTCCCCATTACTCGACCTCTCCATCACCGTTGACGGGACCGTGGTGGCTGCCTCCCGCTCTGCAAAGAACCTGGGGGTGGTCCTAGATGACCAGCTGGACTTCAAAGACCACATCAGGGCGACGGCACGATCCTGCAGGTTCCTCCTGTACAACATCAGGAGGATTCAACCGTACCTGATCACCTACTCCACCCAGCTTCTGGTCCAGACTATGGTCACCTCACGCCTGGACTACTGCAACTCCCTGCTCGCAAGCTTACCAGCCTGCGCCATACTGCCTCTTCAACTGATCCAGAACGCAGCTGCCTGGCTTGTGTTTAACCTCCCGAAATTTTCACATGTCACCCCCCTGTTGAGGTCACTCCACTGGCTGCCAGTTGCAGCTAGGATCAGGTTCAAAGTTCTGACCCTGGCCCACACTGCAGCTAATAGGACAGGCCCCGTCTACCTGCAGGACCTGATTCAGACCTATGTTCCTGCTCAACCACTTCGCTCATCTACAGCAGGGCGCCTCGCACTTCCCCCCCTCCGTGTTAATGGCGCTCGCTCCTCCTGACTGCGGAGCTTTTCCACCCTAGCTCCCCAGTGGTGGAACGAACTTCCCATTCCCCTACGCTCAATACCAACCCTGCCTGCTTTCCGCCTATGTTCCTGCTCGACCACTGTAATGTAATGTTTGTAACCAGTTCCTGGCAGGAAGGCATATGTCAATATGGTCCAAGCCTGGCATTCTTTCACATCAGGAATTCATTATAGGAGTCAAAACTTGAACGACTATAGAAAGACCTCCTTGTTGATACCACCTTGCCTATTAGTTACCATTTTAAGACAAAAGCCACTTGATGCACAGTGTTATTTCTCCAAGGCAACCTGCATTTAGGAAATACAGTGTTATATCCACCGTCTCCCTGCCAGCCCACCTCCCTTTCGTTCTTCTATCCTGAAGATATCCTGATCGTCACCACTCCTTGCCTGTTTGTTTGTCATTCTCTCCTGTTAATAAATTCACTCCTCCCAGAGTTTTTGCCTGAGTCTGTCTCCGAGTCCTGCATTTGGGTCCATTCCAGTTTTTGGAATAGTAACCCAGAGCAAGCTACTATAAACACATAACCAACAGAAGGAGTGTAAAGTGAAGATTAATTAGTATAACGCTTATAACTAAAGGTTATATGGTGTACAAATCCCAGAAAAAACACAGCTGTAGTCTTGAGTGAGGTGCTGTATGTATGTACGAATAAGTATGAGCGGCTACAAGATTTTCAATTTTCACAGAGGAATCTGTGAAAAAGGCAGTTCACTCTCAGCTCTCTGCTCAAACACTGAGCTTCCATGACCTTATGAACTCTAGTGGAGGAGGATGATGGAGAGAGCAGCAACAGGCTTGACAGCGATTTACTCCTGCAGCCTCTTACTCTTGAGTGTGGCTCCCTTCCTGTTAGAAACCCTCCAAACTCCTTATCCCTGCCAAAGGTCACAGCAATGTCATTCAAACCACTTCAGCCTGTTAACTGGGGTCCAGTGCACCATTTATCTTGTATTTTTAAATGCAATAAGCAGGCGCATGTAGAAGATGCCCTGGGCTCTGTGCACTTGTTGCAAGAGGCACCAGCAGCTTGAGTTCAGGGTTATGATTTTCCTTGAGCACACATCAAGGGAACACTGAAAATATTCAGTTACTTTTTTTTCTACTTCAGCAGACTTAAACTGCTTTCAAGCTTTCTAGCTCAAGAACCAAGGGAATTGGAGGAAAGGCATAGATAGGTGACGGAGGGGAAGGAGAGGAGACTCCAGCTTGGGTCTGAGCTATGCACACTCTTTTCAGGCACTGTTTTCACATGGAATGAATGCAGTTTCCTGACAAAGGAAGTTCTATACAATGTATATCACTCAAAAACACAGAAAAAAACCCCCTTTGGGACAGATTAATCTTACTTTACTGGTCACTCAGTGTCAGTGCAGATAAGCGTGTGAGTGTTAGTACGTGTGTATTCTTGCAAAAGAGGAATGATTGCTCCTACCAGCTCAAAGCACAGGCATTATATTAGATTAAAAGATTTATATTTTTCAGCATTAGCCACTTTTACATGGAGCTAATGCTAATTTGCCATTGCGGTAGAGCTGCTCTTGCGATCACCTTCTCCCATTTAATGATTGCAGGAGAATTATATTTTGCTGACACTGCTGCCTGATACGTAAGAACAGCATCAACGCAAATATTATTGAACACACAATGCATATTAAACGCACACCTTAATCTGATCAATTTATTAAGCGTGCATGTAAACAGTTAAGTTAGAATCTTCAATCAGAACGAACGTATTCGGAATGGTGAAATTTTCTCCATGTAAACGTGGCTATTGACTCAACTCATGTCCATGTCAGCTGCACCCTTTCCTGGTCAGCATTGCAGAAATCTGCATAAAAAACTAGTTGTTCATGCTGTTCTTTGAAATATATTTCATTCTACATGTATGAAATCACAGGCACCAATGTAATATAACTCCACCTGTGTTTCACACAAAAGTCAAACATTGTGTTGGGAGTTGTAGCACAGACACCAACAAGAAACTTCCCTTTGGGAAAACAACAGGGTTTCCTCCTCCAGACAATCCAGCTTTCAATGCAGTTTGCAAGGGCAGAACAAATAGGGGGCTATGTTGATTCTACTGGCACTACAGGGGGGGTTTCAGAAAGGCTCTGAAAACATAGACCCAATGCATTAGTGCAAAGCCCATCAGGAATCTGTGTTATTTTTTAATTAAGTGAGGCTCAGTCATACAGTCATGTCAGAATAATAATCTGTACTGCATTATAAAGAGAAATAAATAAAAATGCCACACTTCTGCCAGCAACAATACACATTTATCTGGATTATCTGATAAAGATCCATTTTGGTCCCATAATCTGACAAGAAAAAACACATGCTGCCATTCCATATTCAAAATAAGCTCAGCACATATGTATGTATTTATGTGTATTTATGTCGGAAATTTTCAAGTGAGATGCGGTGTGAAATCAGAAAAGGTCAGAGACGCACGCCACAAACAATGGAAGCGGTCTTCTCTGTTTTATCAGGTAAAGTCCCTCACTCAAAAGAAGGCAAATTAAGCACTGTCAAAAAGGCAATCCTGGGGCTGCTGCGCAGTTCATTCAGTTACAGCACCACGCTGTGGTGCATGGATGAGCCCCATGATCTCGGATCGAATCAGGACCGTGCCAGGACAGACTTGGCCGGTAGCTCCAAAGGGCAATGTGCAATTGGCGATTGCCAGGATATGGGAGGGTTCAGTCGGTTAGGGGGCCGAAGTTTCATCGCTCTCTAGCAACCCCCGCTGGTCGATAAGGTGCCCTTGGACTGCATGCAAAAGCCGCATGTGAAAGGTCTTCCTCAAACTCCACTCTATTTGTCCTCAGCTGTAGTCTGCGGTGTGAAAAGAAGCAGACTGGTGACACCGCGTGTTTCGGAGGAGATGTCTACACCCCCCGAAAAAGCAGTCAGTTTGCGCATGAACACGGCTGTGGTTGCAAATAGTGGGCCATTCCAAATTAGGGTGGGAATTGGACATGCTCAGCCCTACGTTGGACACCAAATTTATATATATGAAAAAGGTCATTTTAGATTGTCTCTTGGATAGCTGTCAAAAAAGCAAGACACAACAAAACATTCCTTAAAGGACTTTCAGCAACTGCAAAACATTTCAACCGTCTTCTTCCGACAGCTAAAACATTGTAAATTGGGGTTTGCATTTGAAAATGTGGTTTTAAGGTCATGACTATGAATATAAACAGCAATCCTTCTTAACCAATGTAGCAATCTAAGTGGGAGTAGTAATGTGTACTGTAAAAGCAGCGTGAAATGAATCTCCTTCAGTATTTCTAAATCATCCACGTAGACTGACCTGTGTTTTCCAAAATAACTTGGAGGCCCTGTGCACGTTTATTTAATGTTGGCTCAGAGTTAACTTTGTGATGGAAGCTTTTAAAAAGACCAAACAGGTCAATTACCTATGGTCAACTGAACCAGTCTAAACTGAACCAGACTCCTTGCATGAAAACATATCATGCAATTTCATATTCGTCTTAAAACCAAGAACCTCTTCTTTTCCATTTGCATGTAGTTTCTAATAAAAGAGGAATAAATAAAGTCATTTGTTTACTTATCTTTCAGCATTACCAGCATTTCACACTTGGTCTGGCACACAATGGGAGCACTGGACATGCTTATTTCTGAAGAAACGCCCTTGTACCAGTATGTGTAGCTGGCTGGTGACAGACTGCCCCAAAGCATACTCTAGCCTTTACTGTTGCATTCCCCTTTCACTTACATTTGCCTACATTTACACACAAAACAAGTTTGTATGAAAGATTTACGGCAGATTCATCAAACCGGAAAGGCAGATTTTTGCATATTCTGTACATATGTTCATACACTCCGATCAATTGTAAATGACAGGCGCATAAAACTTATTTGTAAATTAGCATATATATGAAGTTGAAAATTCCATTTACAGGTGCATATATGTACACTGTTAGAGTTGAATTAATTTTACTGATTTTTAGTGAGATTTTTTTACTGAGATTTTTTTTAGTAGTGTCAGTACTAGTGTCACAGCAACTGGTAAAGTAAAGGCCTGGCAGGAGATAACATATGTTGTCAATGCAGTATCACCCGTCCCATGAACTGTTAAAGAAGTTTAAATAAAAAATGGGTTGACATTAAATTGTAGGCGAATAAATGCATAGCTGCGCACAAAAGCACCACAGCTACAGGAGGTGGCCAAGGTTCTTCAAACCTTTCTGCATCGGACGCGTGCATTGCCTCTATTTACCAAGCACTACAGTCTTTGTCGCAGCTTGGAAATAAATATAATGTTATTAATTTTGCCATTTTGTGGTGTTCTGTGCGTGTGATAGGTGGTTTGAAATTGGATAATCACATAGAGTCCCTCTATTAATTGCGGGCACGTTATAATTGCGAGCGATGGTTTATCCGGCAGCAGCCCTAGTTCAGGTGGATTGGGAACCTCTGGTATAAGAATGGCGTATTTCATGGCCATGTTCTGCAGGACACAGCAGGCCAATATTATTTTGCACACCTTCTCAGGTTTGTAGAGAAGGGTGCTGCCTGTTGTGCTCAAGCACAGACATCGGCCCTTCAACGCGCCGTTGGTACGCTCCTTACTCATTGTAGGCCAGCTCCTGCGGTGTCTGTGGGTTGGTTAAATGCCACGGCTTAAGTGGGTAACCCCTGTCCCCTAGAGATGGAAAGAGGTTGTTGGGAATCCATCCATAAACACATGACGGTACACAGTAATTTGACAAACTTATTCTTACCAATAAGCCAGCCATCGCTCATAGCACCATTCTCCAAATGAGTGCCAACTGAACTGCCCCGCAGAATGAAGCTGCCGTGGGTCCCACCAGGCCACGACGTTGAGAAACACACATTTGCCATGATATACACAGTATGAGCTGATAGTATGAGAGTGATAGCCCTTTCTATAAGCGCAGATTTATCATCGGATGGAGCCTTTATATGTGTGTGCAGTCGGTACCGATATCAATGACAATTTCATAAAAGCCCTGCTTTACCTCCACCTGGCTTTGCATCCTGTAGGCAAACTACAATTGATTAATAGACGTAATCTAAAGTTTGCTTTTTACAATTGTAATTTATTTAAATTTTTTCTGTGCACGTTTCATGAATGAGGCTCTTTCCTCTCTCTCTTCATCCACACAGACCTTTTGTTTGGTTGTGTTTCTTTTTGTTTTCTGCTTTACAACACCCCACAGCATATTTATACACACCCGTAATCACACTGACGTGTATGTACTTCCACTTCCTAGTTTTGCATATTTCGTTTTTTTTCTCTTTTACAATTATTTTGTTACGCTTTCAATCTGCGTTTTCTCTGCATCATGTTTCGGCTTTCAGCGGGTCGTTACAATGAGAAATGAGTACTTATACTGTATATACTTTAATGACCTTGTTTTCAGATTTTTCTATTCTTTCCACAAAAGGGTATGTCTGTTCATCTCCACATGCAGAGCGTTGCCATTGACTCATTATTCTCCCAAAACGAAGAGTCTATACCAGAAAGCATATTCAAATAAAATTATTCGCGCCAACATCCAGCTGATCTCCTTACAGTAAAATCTAAAGTCTCCCATTATTCAGATGCGAGAGAACAATCCATAGTTTTCTCCAGCCTACTGAAGCATGTCGCACTTTGTTGGTGCTCCGTGATCATGTTCTTTTCTTTTACTTGCAAAGCTGTGAGGACATTAAGATGTCTGCTGCTGCTTTGTGTATAATTGTGTGTATAGTTTGAGGTGGACATTTTTCTTAGTGGCCTTTCTAAAACAGTAGGAACGTTCCAGAAGTATGGTCATGCATTCCTGAAGAAAGATGTGTCGGGAGTCATGGGAAGGACAGTTCTCTGGCTCTGTTGATTATTTCCACACACCCCTGATACACACATTCAATGAGTGAGTGAAATTTCCACACTCAGCTCTACATTACATTATAGGCATTTAGCAGACGCTCTTATCCAGAGCGACTTACACAACTTCTTACATTTATCCATTCCTATACATCTGGATACATACTGAAGCAATTCAGGTTAAGTACCTTGCTCAAGGGTACAACGGCAGTGTCCTACCTGGGAATCGAACCTGCAACCTTTCGGTTACAAGTCCAGTTCCTTAACCATTATACTACACTGCCGCCCTGCACCGTCTGATCAGCTTTTATGTGTTCACATATTTGTGCTTTCACAATACATAATAGAATACCCAATGCCAGAGGTTTCACTGCTTCACATGCTCCATAATCCAGTCAAAATAAATCAACCTTAAAAGCCCAAAGCAATCCAAATTACATCTCACCATTTACGCGCAAGGAAGGGGAGTACAACAGAAACAGAGTTTGAAAAGCCCTAACCCATTCGCCCAGCTGCAGCCATGTCGTTCTCATGGTGTCTTTCCTTAAACCTTCCTCCTCTTTTTAATGCAGTCCTTTGTTTGTGTACTGGTCGTCAGAAGGACATGTATAAAAACCGCACTCCATGTACTGAAAATACGTACTGGGTCTCTCTTAAAGATTTCTAAAGTATCTCCTAAATACTGTGGATCAATGCTTGGTACCATTGTACCAAGACATTAATAAATAAAAAGGCATTATTAAAAACAGGAAATGGCATTTTTTGTGAACATGTACATAAAATGTTGAGCTGTTGAGCAACTTCAAGCCAAATGTGTTCATAGTACTCTTCTATTCCTTGAGCAGCCAGGGCACCAACTGTGTACAATGGTATCTGCACAGTCGTGTCAATTAATAAGATCCCCTGATTTGAAGCAGTCTTTTTACTGGAGTATCACAATTACAAATTCATCTGGACAATCCTGGCCCTGCCAAAGTAAACTTAACTGGTGCAGGTTTTCAGAGAACAAGGTTTAACCTTCATTGTGTGTCTTACACCCCACCCTAAAAGAGGAATGTGCAGCGCACACAGCCCAAGTCTGATTCAGGGAGAGATGAGCTGTCCCCAATGGCAAAAAAACAGAAATCAAATCAAATTATGACTAGAACATTATTTAATTTCCTGGATAGGGTTGGACCACTTTTTTACCAGTTCAAAAGAGGAGGACATTTTTGTATAATTCATCTATAGGGGAAACCATCTACATCCCCACCCCCACCTCAATATGTCTCCCTTTCCTTTAGCCTCCAATACACCCCAGTTTCTCAACCACTGCTGCAATTCTCTGCACAGTCCATGCCTTACTGCTGCTAATTTACAGGGGTGAAACACAAGTCCACTGCTATATTTCTTGACAGTAAACCAACACCCCCATATGTTTTTCTAAAAAAGCTGTGAATATTTAGAGTTTGTACTTTTGCCATTATTAACACATCAACCGCATTGCAGAAATACAGGGTAGCCACCATATATTTTTAAGATGATGTCTTGTGCAGAGAATTCACCCTTTGCATGACATAGTGTGATGCAGGGCTGGGGATGTCCTCTGCATCACGGGGTGAACAGACAGAAAACAACACAAAAGGGTGATTAAGTTGCTCTTTAATTAAATGAAAACTCACCAAACGGAAACAAAATTACTACCGCGTACCACAAAAGCCAAAACAGTCCTCTCTTCTCAGAGGTTAAATCAGAAGAGTCGCTCCTCTCTGGCCTGGGAAGCAGGCGCTTTTTAAAGGCCGGCCAATCATCCCGATGGCCCCCAGCTGCGCTAAGAGCACATGGTTCTGGTTGGCACCTTATATTGACAGCATGCAGTCAGTGTTGCATTTCACTGCCACCAGACTGCTGCAGGCACAAACATCACTGGTTCTCTTCAGATTAACCTGTTTTGAGCAGACAGAGGTCTGCACGAGTTGTATTGTAGTGTTCATGTACAATGGAGATTACATCAACATATGCTGCTTTGGAGATGTAAAGAACAAGGGCTACTAATTACTTCCAGCAGGAATACCAGGCCAGCAAGCCTAATCTGACCACGCACTGATAAAATCAATCCCTTTTCTTTATTTTTCCTCTCCCCTAGTTGCAGTTAAAAAACAACCACCCAAACAAGACATTGCAGATCCAAGCATTCCTTTACTATAGAGGGTTCAGCTATTTCTTTGTTCCTCTGGCCATACGTAAATTAGCTGAGCTGGAAAACTAAAGACTAATGTCAGTTCTGTCCTCTGCAGTGTAGGATGAATGCATCACACAAATCCCTTTAGAGGAGCATTATTCGAGATCCTCCACATGCCTGGCCTTGGAGCACCAAAGACTTTACTGTGAGTGAGGGAGTGAGGCTGAGTACTGAATGTAGTCCCAGTTTGTTCCCAGCTTGTAACAGCAGTTTCACCTCCTTGAAGAAATAGAGGTGGAGAGCTGGACCCCTGCCAGAACTAACAGAGCATAATACTCTAGATGTCCCTTCTGCAAGCTGCCACTTCGGACGTCAGCTCACAAGGAGTCAGTCGGCTGGGTCCTCCTTCTGCTCTCACATTTTTCACTTAAAATATTTGTAATCTCTTCCCTACTTTTCACTCCTGTCTCTCCCTTGATGATGAATAATGGTTTAAATATATTCTCTGTACCTGTAAAACTTAATTTCAAAGATCAAAGATTCACAAGATCAAAACTTTAAAAACTGTCTTGCTTTTTTTCTGCTGGCATTAATTTTGGATCCTCCCTCTCCAGGCTTATCTCCAATTTAATTTTTCATCTTTGCGAATGGATATACCGCCATGCAATTGACACAACTGCACTCATTTGTCTTCCCGCCCTCTTTATATATCTTTCTGCCCTGGGTCTGAAATCCCTCTCTCAGTGACCTTTTCTCCTATGATCTCTATTTCTTCTTTGCCTAGATGGGAAAAATGGTTTTAATATAAAAGTGAATTTCTATCCTTTCTCTGTCCTCTTTGTTCTGTATCTTTCAGGTGAAGGTTCATCTGCAGCTGTGGATCTTCTGCTTGAAAGCACAGCACCTGTTTGTCTTCACAGAGACTAATCCCAGGAGGTGAACCTCAGCTATATCAACACCGCCATCACCTCTGTCGAGCACTGCCCTTTAAAGGCTCAGAGACTGTAAACATCGCAGCATTTTATGCTGTTCTGCTGCATTCAACACCGTAATCCTTTATTACACCGAAGCCGCGATAGACATGAATATCACAGAATAAACATTCGAGGGGGGGGCTATGTACAAAAGGTTCTATAATTTCTAAATGGTTCATCAGATATGGATACCCTCAAATTAAAGCTGACAGTCTGCACTTCAACCTCATTGTCATTGTATCCGTTCAAACTCAAAGTGCTAGAGTACAGAACCAAAACAACAAAAAATGTGTCTCTGTCTAATGAATTATGGTGCTCACTGTATATAGTCATTGTATGGATCCGTGTTTTTTCAACTGTGGAACCAGTTTGGAATCAGAGGGCAACACTGCTGTAATGCATAATTTATATAATTCTAATTCAAATAAGAACAATGTCAACTGTTTTGAGCACATTTAAGAGCGCATAAATTTGTATAAGTGCAAAACTTTTAATTATTTGACTGTAGAAAATATTATATAAGAGGTAAATAATGGCAGTAAGGTCCTGGGACTATGAATTGCATTTTCCGCTGGAAGGAATCCCTCATCTACTACCAGACTGGCAGTAATTCATTGAGCCTTACATATGGGGCCTGTTACAATGCACACGTGTGCTGTAAACTCGGACAGGGACTGAGTGATGCTGACTGGCCCTCCTCCAGCGGTGGACGCTGCCAACCGTTGCTGCTTCTGCACTTGGCCAAGTGGTGTGAGCGTGCAATATCCTCTTGTGGTGGAAAGGACATACAAGCTTGACTGGTGTCAAAAGCTTTAGCAATTAGCTTAGAGACAGTCTGGCGCTCAGTATCCATCTCCCTCTGGCCTAGTGTGTGCCGGCACATAATTATTCTCCTGCTTATCTGCGCACAGATCGGACTGGCGGGTGAAAAGTCAAAATGTTTTTTTTTTTTGAGAAGCTGTTTACCAAACCTGCCAATGTCCGAATGGAATTTCAAATCAATTACACTCTAATTCCTCTGAGACAGGTCACAGTCTACAAAATTAAATCCACCATGCACTGGTACATCTGGTGATAGTGGACTTCAAATTTTATAAAATGTTAACCCATAAGGGCTTAGTTTGGATGGTACCGCTGGAAATGTTTTCATTTGTGGATTATGAAGGTGATTCAGTTCACTCACAAATCAAAATGATGTCTGCTTGGTAAGCCTTTAAAGTTAATAATGACACCAGTTGTTTTTAATATTTAGATTTGAATTTGCAAATGTCTTGGCTGTGATTGCTCTTTTTCACATTCTGCCATCCTAATGCAAGCAAACTTCTAATGCTTCTTGACAAATCACAGAAGAGATACATTTATTTCTTTTTTTACTTGAAAATCCAACCCAAGCAAGATATCTTCTCAGGATTCATTTCTCCCTTCACATTATAACTTTGGTGTTCAGATGAAGCACTCACCTAAAGCTGCACAAGCAACCTAGACCAAATGCCTTCGGCTACATGCACCACGGAACTATTGTTGCGTACACACCTTGAACTAACAAACGTTTCAGGACCTGTGCCAGAGGCACGTCAAATGCAATCATTTCCATGTCTGAAAGCCTGTGAGAACATGGCCAACTCCCTCTCTCCCTCCTGCTCAGACACCTGCCCTGCCAAAGACAGCTATTCAAAGACTATGATTCAGCACTGAGGTCATTGTTAATAGTATGAGGATGGAGACGTTACTCGGAGGCTGTGCTATCTCTCATGAGACCACTGGGAGACCTAAGCAGTTTTATTGGTCCATTTGTCTTTCTGTGCTTCTGTCAACATTCAAGTCTAGGTCAGTTACCCCAAGAGCCCTTATTTATTTTCTTAAACTGAGTCACTTCATTAAATATGAGTAAATTATGTCTCCAGTATCTCTGAAAATTGTATTTTCTTATGACTAATATCTATTGTTATGCCTATTATGGTTATAAAGTGCAGTTCGTAAGTATTTGGACAGTATCACAATTTCTGCTGTTGTTTTGGCTCTGTAGTCCAGCACATTATAATTTAAATGAAACAATAAACATGAGGCTAAAGTGCAGACTGTCATGTTTCATTTCAGGGGATTTTCTTCCATATCCAGTGATACATTACATCCCAGGCATTTAGCAGGCGCTCTTATCCAGAGATGCTGCGCAACAACTTTTTTGCATTTTTGATTTATTTTTTTACATACAATCCATTTATACAGCTGGATATATACTGAAGCAATTCAGGTTAAGTACCTTGCTCAAGGGTACAATGGCAGTGTCCTACCTGGCAATTGAACCTGCAACCTTTTAATTACAAGGCCAGTTCCTTAACCATTATACTACACTGGAGGAATTACAGCCCCTTTTAGGGGTCCAAAAGTAATTGGACAAATTCATATAATTATAAATAAAGTCATCATATTTAGTACTTGGTTGCAAATCCTTTGCATTCTATGACTATCTGAAGTCTGCAACCCAAAGACATAACCAGATGCAGGGTATCTGTGATGCTCTGCCAGGTCTGTACTGCAGCCATCTTCAGTTTCTGTTTGTTTTGGGGGATTTGTGGTCAGCCAAGAACATTTCCATTTTTGGCCCTGAAAAACGGGTTGCTTTAGCAGTGTGTTTGGGGTCATTGTCCTGCTGCAAGGTGAATCACTGCCCAATGAGTTTTGAGGCATTTGGTTGGATTTGAGCAGATACGATGTTTCTGTACACTTCTGCCCTCAATTACAATTACATCACCAATAAAAACAAATGAGCTTGTTCCAGTGGCAGCAATACATGCCCAAGCCATAACACTACCTCCACTATGTTTGAAAGATGAGGAGGGGTAAACTGGCTAACGCGTTGACGTGTTCAGGCAGCAACAAGCTGACCCACTACCTCTGGGAAGGCTGTCATTGTTTGTGTAATATGCAAATCTGAGGTTCTTATAATTAAATTAGCAATGCCCTGTGCCTGTCAAGCATTATTAGCTACTCCGCCCATACTGGAAAAACAAACTAACACAGGTGGCTGGCTAATAATTAACAAACACATGGCTACCTATGGGAAATGAATGCTCGGCTCATAAAAAACTTTTGGCAAAAGTTTGATATACCAGCTCCTTCCCCTGACAGCAGCCATGTCTCGAGCATTGCTAATGACTACTGCAGTCGTATATAGCATGACTGGCATACAACACCTTTCAAGAACTAGGAGGACAGTAATTGGTGAGGCGGTGCTTAATTAAAACAGCTTGTGATTTGTTCAATTCAAAATGGCGATATCCAACCAGCGCTGGTTGCCTGAGCGCACAGCCCCTTCATTATCTACATAATTTGCAGACAAGATCAAAGCTGAGTGTGGAGTATGGTCCAGACTTGGGCGTTAGCCAGGGGGTGGGGGGCAGTGCTACAACATACAGGGGACAGTGCTACAACACTAATACCAAACCTAATGCATAAAATTAAACTCAAATCTATGAAACGCAAAAGATGAAAACAGAAGAAAAAACTAAGAGGGAACTGTGAAAATATGAGAATGGCTGGAATGTAAAGAGTTGGAAGGCCAAACTTAGAGCAAGAATTTATGTTTTGAATAGGCCTACTTCTATTATGCAGCTCTCAGTTACTACATTAATTATGGGCTTTTCCACTGATTTGACTTGTAATCCAAGTCAATCTATAATGGAAGAAAATGTACATAAACTACCTCACTGAGGAACGGTTCGTAGCACTTTACACACAAATGCAGTGGGTTCATTGAAGAACAAGCATACTGTTCCCTTAGGCTGGCATGCTGCCAGGGCAGTTTCCCCCTGGAAATGGCAGAGGGAGAAAGTCCGTGGTCAGAACAATGCCGTGCAGTGCTTGCAGTGTTGTGGTGAGAAGGGTACCGCAGCACAATTCCCTTTCAATTGAGCCAATCAAGTCAGCACTGGGCTGGCCCCCAGGACACATGCCCAACCTCTTGTCCCATGTTTAACCACCTCTCTATGCCTCTCCTGAGAGACACCAGCTCCACAGCAGCCAAAGAAAACAAAGGACTTCTAGGATTAGTTGGGCATTATAGTAGTGGCGTTTGTGTATGAACTTTAATACAATTTTTCCTCAGCGGTTCTGCTTTTAGTACACTAAGCTTAGTGCCTTTCCTGAGGTTTCTTTTCTTTTTCTTTTTCTGCCAACAACCGCAAAATAATCTTAGACTAATGAAGAACAGTGTTTTAAAATTTGTTTTGGTTCCAGGTTAAAACAGCGGCAAATCTCTGGAAGAGCACAATTTGCAGGAAGTAACTACCACACAGTAAGGAAGTCATGACCACCCTAGCAGATATGCTAGGTAAGAGATGTTCAAGAGCAGTATGAAGTAAGCAGCCTGCCACCCCAAAGTAGGACCACCATCTTCAGCTGGCTGCACATAACCAGACTATTTTTAGACTCTTTTGAAAAATTGACTTGACTGTGTTGGTCACTGTGATCCCATAACCTGAGCTAGCCAGAGGGATATTGGCGCACCCGGTTTCTCCCAAGGTTTCTTCTGCTTCTGCTAAAAAAATGTTTAAAAACGAATGAGAACTTAAACAGAAATCATGTGTTGTGCTTTTTTTGTGAAGAGTGTGAACCTGGAGCTATCCTTCAGTTGATTTTATTTTTTGTTGTGGGTACAAATTAGGTTTGGGCGGATCCAGAATTCTCTGAGCTGGTTCCGGTTCCAATTAAAAACCATGATTCCGAGTTAGAACCGGCTCCCCAAGATTCAAGGTATTTTCATTGATTTTGGTTGGTAAAAAAAAAATGTATTTAATGCTTTTTTGCAGGCAGGCCGGAGTTTGCAATGTAATTGGATTTGTAACACGTATTTAAAGCATCCTTCTGAATTAATTTTGCTTGAAAATAACTAATATTCTGAACAAAAAATCTAACGCATCACCTAAACCTAATACAAATGGAAACGTTGACTCCGTGTCTAAATGTGTACTGGTATGCTTGTCAGTACTTGGTTGTTTTTTTATTAGACAAACGCCAACATAAACTTGGCCAGGCACCATGCATAACTTTGGTGGGCAAAGGCCTGTGATAAAGCAGCATCGCAGTCCTTGCTGAAAACCGGGTACAGTCAACAAGTCGGTTCCGACTTCTGATCACTAGATAACGAGTTCTCTGTGAGAGCCGAGTCCCATGTTGGAGACGGCTCCCACGCAGGAACCGGCTCCCTCGTAGGATCCAGCTCCCACATAGCGGACACAGCTCCTACGTAGGAGCCGTGAGCCCTGGTGACCAAACCCCATGCGCACTTAAATCGTGGAGCCGAGGCTAGAGAAATCATGTCCGTGAGTGGACATAAAATTGAAAGCTACTGGAAACCAAATCCACTGGAAAGGAAATTAACATTGGAGTGACATTCTCACTGGAGAGCCATAGATTTGTCTCTTTTATACGAGTAACGATTGCAACAGTTTAGGCTTAACGTTACAGCTGATTCATAAAACCAGTTAAAACATTAAATCAGCAGATAAAAAAAGTTTGTATTCGGCACGTTACAGCAACTTTAATCTAGCAAACCATTTTTGTAGTTAGAGGTGCAGTATATATTCAGTTTGGAAATACGAATTTAGTAGGAATTTTGCTAGCTAGGCTTAGTAATTAGCTAGCTGTAAGTTAACGTGAGAAACATAGCCTACCTGGTTGTGTGAAAGCAAGTTAACGCTACTTCACATCTGTATAGGCTATATATAGATAATGGTTTTAGCTAACGTTATAACTATTACATTATATTATTATTATGACTAGTGCAGTGCATTATATTATTATTATTATTATGATTATTATGTTGTGTTATTAGCACATAACTATTAGTCCGTTTGATAGCTAGCATTCCATTCCTAGCTTTGTTTGTTTTTGTGTTGCATGGCAACAGCTACACTGGGGACTATTTTCTCTGCTGCTGAAATTAATTTCATAACGTTAATTAAAAATTGTTTTATGGAAAGTGTGCCTTGTCCTTCTTTTATATTATTTACAATATAGCTGGCAACCGTTTTATAAAAGCAATAAGGTAACTCGACGCTGTACATTAAGATCGTCAATATAGTCACAGTCAAAATGTTGCCACACCCTTTAACTGTGACTATATTGACAATATAGTACTGCGTCTCGTACCTTATTGCTTAAATGTAGACCTATTTATGTTTAAAATGCCCAAACGTGTGCGTGCTGTGCACCATGCAAGCGGCCTATGTGTGTGACTGCGTGAGTTTGGCTCTCTGCAAGCTGGAACCGGCGATGGGGGTACCCGGAGTTCCGATTCTCATTTTCGATCCGCCCAAGCCTAGTACAAATACAATAAAATATTAACTGCATGTTAAAATCAATACACAGTAGCAGCTATAAATATAAAAGCTGAATATTTACTCATGTACTTCAATATAAATTGCTGTACAATTGGACAAGGGAGAAAGAAAGTCAAATCACCTCTAAAGGGATCAACTTTACTGAATGTGTTCTTGGCATGGTGTACAAAATAACACCAATGGCCTCCTCCAATTGTGTGCCAATCAATAATTACACAGGCAACCAGAATTGTTTGTGAGGGTTAACACACTTTCCTTATCAAACTTTTTTCCAAGTTCTGCCCTTTCACTGAAGATTGCCTTATCACTATATGAAAGAGCACACCATGGCCTCCTCACATCCTGTTTCCTGTGATAAATGTGGGAGCATTCCCACCCTCATTCTCTTTTTCTTCCAGGTTCTGTCCAAAACAGCCAAACCTCCATGAGATGATATAACATTTATAAAGAGAAGAATCCATTGGCTGAATTTAGCAATTCAATTATGTTGTCATAAATTTGGCAGATTTCTATCTACCACATACATACACTACAGGTGCAGCTCAAAAAATTAGAATATCATGAAAAAGTTCAATATTTTTTGTCACTCATGTCAGAAAGTGAAACTCGTATATTATATAGATTCATTACACATAGAGTGAAATATTTCAAGCCTTTATTTCTTGTCATTTTGATGATAATGGCTTACAGCTAATGAAAACCCAAATTCAGTGTCTCAGAAAATTAGAATATTACATAAGATCAATAAAAAAGGATATTTTAAACAGAAATGTCAGCCTTCTGAAAAGTATGTTCATTTCTATGCACTCAATACTTGGTTGGGGCTCCTTTTGCATGAATTACTGCATCAATGTGGCGTGGCATGGAGGCGATCAGCCTGTGGCACTGCTGAGGTGTAATGGAAGCCCAGGTTGCTTTGATCGCGGCCTTCAGTAATCGTCTGCATTGTTGGGTCTGGTGTCTCATCTTCCTCTTGACAATACCCCATAGATTCTCTATGGGGTTCAGGTCAGGCGAGTTTGCTGGCCAATCAAGCACAGTAATACCATGGTCATTGAACCAGCTTTTGGTACTTTTGGCAGTGTGGGCAGGTGCCAAGTCCTGCTGGAAAATGAAATCAGCATCTCCATAAAGCTTGTCAGCAGAAGGAAGCATGAAGTGCTCTAAAATTTTCTGGTAGATGGCTGCGTTGACTGTGGACTTCAGAAAACACAGTGGACATAGCACCACAAATCATCACTGAATGTGGAAACTTCAAACTGGACTTCAAGCAACGTGGATTCTGTGCCTCTCCACTCTTCCTCCAGACTCTGGGACCTTGATTTCCAAATGAAATGCAAAATTTACTTTCATCTGAAAAGAGGACTTTGGACCACTGAGCAACAGTCCAGTTATTTTTCTCCTTAGCCCAGGTAAGACGCTTCTGACGTTGTCTCTGGTTCAGGAGTGGCTTGACACGAGGAATGCGACATTTGTAGCCCATGTCCTGGATTCGTCTGTGCGTGGTGGCTCGTGATGCACTGACTCCAGCCTCAGTCCACTTCTTGTGAAGCTCCCCCAAATTCTTGAATGGATTTTGCTTGACAATCCTCTCAAGGCTGCGGTTATCCCTGTTGCTTGTGCACCTTTTCCTAACACACTTTTCCCTTCCACTCAACTTTCTATGAATATGCTTGGATACAGCACTCTGTGAACAACCAGCTTCTTTAGCAATGACCTTTTGTGGCTTACCTTCCTTGTGGAGGGTGTCAATGACTGTATTCTGGACAAGAATCTGTCAAGTCAGCAGTCTTCCCCATGATTGTGTAGCCTACTGAACCAGACTGAGAGACAATTTAAAGGCTCAGGAAACCTTTGTAGGTGTTTTGAGTTAATTAGCTGATTAGAGTGTGACACCATGAGTTTCCAATATTCAACTTTTTCACAATATTCTAATTTTCTGAGACACTGAATTTGGGTTTTCATCTAGCTGTAAGCCATAATCATCAAAATGACAAGAAATAAAGGCTTGAAATTTCACTCTATGTGTAATGAATCTATATAATATATGAGTTTCACTTTCTGAAATGAGTGACAAAAAATATTGAACTTTTTCCCGATATTCTAATTTTTTGAACTGCACCTGTATATGACCCACTACTCACTACATAAATCACTTCTCATGATTTTCGTGACAAAGGCAAAATGTGTCATAGCCTTAAAACACATCAAATACTACCTGGTCCTACTGCATGCTCTATTGGGCATATATTGTTGAATCACATGCATATATAGTGCCACAGAGAGCAGAAAGAGATGGGGGGGGGGGGGGCACTCTTTATTGCATTCTTATGGCATCAGTCTCATTCATTAATTTAAGTTTCAAGCCTCAAGGTCTTTCATGTCCATTATGAGCACTAGGCTAAGGCCAAGGTCAAAGCCAGGTCAAGGCTTCCCTCTCCAGAGCAGAGGCCCCCACCCAACCCTGCCTGATACTATTGTTATTTTTGAATGTGGCCCTCCCAGCTATTATTCTGGTGCCTCCAATTCCAGGAAGACAAATTATGGCGTACATAGAATTCAGAATAGACCCATGATGACCTTCCTCTAAAGGCGAGCAATCAGGGCCGTGTGTGTGTATGTTTTGTGGAAAATAAAAAAACCAACAGGTTAGGCCAAAAGCCTGCCACTGTGCTTCCATAAGCACTTGGCCATTTTCCTAACTTGTATTATTTTCATTTCAGCACACAGTAGATTTCTCTCCTGAATAAAATTTATCTTCACAGGAGAATGATAAGATAATGATCAAATACCATCACAAAGTTTTATGACAAAACAAAAATGAAAACACTATGTGCAATAAATTAGATCTTACCATTTTGAAACTGATACTATTGCCAATCAATCACTTTATATCTTAGCACACTAATGTAGTTAAATGTGGCTTAGCAAGCCAATAGTATAATATTGCTAGTGTTTCTCAAGACAAGTTTAGGTTACCTCATTTCCTTTTTTAATTCCTATCATTTAGCCTATAATCCCAAAACAGAGAACTAAGAAATATCGCTATCTAGCCTGGTAACTGCCTGACGACCGAAATCACAGACAACCATTGAATGTTCAGTGGTTTGACGGTCCCCTGTAACACACCTTTCTTCAAGGCTCCACCTTGATGGGTAGCTTTGACAGTTTGCATGTTCAGTTTGTAATTTTGGCAGGGTTTTTGCGTGAAACACGCGGAAATGATAATGTAAACGGATGCAATGCCATTGCATTTGAATTATGTCACTCTTGTGCCGCAAAAGCATGAAAACGATATGTTAAATGGCGAGTTGAATTATAATTTTCTTTTTGTCATGGATCATGCGATTACAATAATAAACTGCCAATGCAAATGTGTTTTTTCATTAATTTCATTTAAATTATGGCAGGGTTGTGTCGTAGAGGGCGAGAAAAATGAAATGTGAAATGGATTTGCATTAACATTTTCAAATTGCCAGATAAAGTGCGTACATTAACTTGCAAATGAAAACGCAAAGTGTCCTTTTGCATTTTCATTTGAATTATGTCATGGTTTTTGCACGCATCGACTGTAAACAAAATGCAATCGCCAATTGGCATTTTCATTAGAATTTTGGAGCGGATATGCTTCCGTACCGGTGTAGTTGTCTACACACCGTCAATTCCGGTATTTTGTAATTACAATTTAAAAATAAAATAAAAGTTAAAAAATTCATAAAAGTGTATCTGCAGAGCTTAAATATTGACGTTATTAAATTTATATAATATATAGGCTATTATATTCACATAATACACAATACCATAGACATTTCTCCTTAATTAGGCTACTAGGCAAGTAATAAAATAATTTTTATTTGCATCGCAAAATTCTGCTAAATTCATCGACATTATTTAAAATTGTGGATACACATACTCTTCTTTCTCCGCACTCACACTCAGAGAATATTCATGGCAAAGATTTGCAACGCACAGATTTTGGTAAAAATAGCCTTTATTGCAGGCTGTGCTGAAAGCTAATGCGGTAGAAAGTGTATCTAGAGTGTATATAATTTTTTGTTATGTGTACTTAGTGATTACATTTTTTTTTTCTAAATTTAATTGATCGTTTAGTCTCCCTAAAATGATGCGAGGAAAGAAGCTGTGTGTTTACCTGCCAACGGATTATTCAGATTGTTCCCACACTTTTTTATTAATGAAAACACTGAGACCAATGATCAGTTTAAAAGTTTGATATCAGTATCAATGGTGTTTTACAGGGAAGTAACACCGGTATCAAAATTGTAAACCATGACAAGTCTAGCCAATGGCACTCCAAGATAAAACCCTGTGCCACCACAATCCTATTTGTGGTGAATGTTGATACCGAGTACAAATTGTATTATGGGCCATAGGATCACATAGAAGAGTAAATGGAAACAAACTGTAACATATGAAAACAGTCATTTCTGAAAACAGTCAGTTATGTTATTTTTAAGTGCCTCATGCTCCTTAGCTCTCACGCATTACACGTTACGGCTGGCAACATTCAGTCTTGGATTTGAACTCACATTCTTCCTCTTGGTGGGGGCATGGTTTTTAAACAGAGAGAAAGAAGAAAAGTCTCGAGATTCTCAACAGTCATGGCAGCAGCTAGTTTGTTTTCAACTTAAGGCACTTCCAGAAACACAAGTTTTCCAAAAATAGTCAACAGCGCACACAAAAAATGGGGCCAGCGATGCCTAATGAAGACCAGATGCCTACCTTCACTGGTAGCCGCATTCTTTGGAGCTTTAGTGGGCGTATGTTCTGTACTTGAACTCACGTCGGAGGAGATGCTGGAGCTGCCTTTACCTAAATGACAGAACGCACGAGGACAAATAAGAACAAATAAGGACACAGTAGGGATGGGGAAGCACATGTCGGGACATATCAGGACATGCTGAGCAAAGGGAAGCCCACTTCAGGATGTATGAAGACACAATCAGTACAGGGAAGCCCAGGTAATAGTATACAATACATAGAGTATCTGGACATAACTCATCAATGCATGACAGGACACATCATCATGATTTCCAGCTCCAGTAGAAGAGAAAACTGGGAGAATGGAGAGGAAAAGAAGTGCAATGTGCATGGAAAATATGATAATCATGTTCAGGATGTATAAATACTTGAAATGCTTTGAAATTACTGATGGATTGCAGGGAACATTCTTACTGAATTTGACGTTGAATTTAAATAAAATGGTGGTTAGTTTTACCATCTGTTCAGATAAATGGTGATTAAATGGTGATAAATATTCTAATTTGAAAACTAGTAGTGCTTCTGCACCTCTCTGCTTCAAAGTCTTCCGGGAGAGCAGTGATAGGATAGTCCTACGACTGGGCACCCCCAATTGGGGGGTAGGAGTTGTGCAGATTATTTCAGGAATTTAATGTAACACAGTCTGGTATTATGTTACAGTAAACTGTGTGCACACCAGCAAATGTTTCAGGAGATTGCTTAAATCCAGAAGCTTTTTGGAAAATTTGGAATGTCTGAAATCATGTTCTGATTGCCATAATTGTTATGTCAAAAATTTATTAGTCAAATTAACAAACTAATCTCCTTTTGAACAGCTGTTGAAGGTTTGACAGTTATCTGGTTACTAGCTAGCTATACATGTCCATGTACTGGTATAGTTAATTAATGTATGCACATTACCTTTCCACTGTGCTGGCACTGTGTCCCAACTATTCCAATGCACTCTACTAAGACTCTGCGGCATTTTACGTTGCCATTGTACCAGTCGCCAGCAGTTTTGAGTTACATTCTAAGCCCAACACATTCCGAGTTATCAACACATAATGAGAACAGACAAAGGTTGAGAATGTGTGTGGGCACCTATCAACATGGTCGCTTCTGAACCACAGCAAGGATGCAAAACTGATAACCTGCAAGGAACCAGGACTTTTCCCTCTGTTAAGTCTTTTAGTACAACCTGGTCTCACAACCCAGTCGTATCTATTCAACAAAATTCCAGTACCCTAAAACTTGCACGTATCTTACGAATGAGGGACTCATGATGATAAATTAAGAAGAAAAACGGAAATCCACCATTTTTATTTCACCAGTGAAATAAAGCCAATTTCTTAGCCTCACTGCAAGAATGGTATACAAGTTGCTTTTGCCATTGGCTGCTACAGTCGAATCCTAGTGAGGGATTTATTTCTCTAGCATTCTGACAGCAAAGTGCTAGGCTAGCTTCAGGCATCTCATCCACCAAAGAGGGTAGCTGGTGCAAATCCTTCTGACCCAACCCTTTCTCAGTCGTAGATAACACTATGACCAAAGATCTGTCATTCTGTGGGACTGCCGGTCACAGTCAACACAAGCACGGTCAAATTTGAATTTCACACCACATGGCATATTTTCATTATTTCAAACAAATTTAGCTAAACCATTCTAAAAAAAAAACATTTCTCAAACCATTTAAACCAAGGATAGTTCCAGATTTTTCTCTTTTTTACTGAATGCACCATATACACATTAACACATGTCAATTAGGCAATGATGTCAACTAGTTTTCTAGCTAAACTTTAAAAACTATTTCTCTCACACAAACAGAAAAATGCATAAATACACAGATAACGGAGTCATCAAGAGCACCAATACGTTTTTTTGATGGATGGGCCCCATGATCTGGTATCAAATATAGACCATAGCAGTGTGTCTGGCAGTGGCATATGGAGGTAGATTTCTATCAAAAATAAACAAGCACAAAAGTATAATCCACAATTGTATTTACCATCCACACACACACACACCTCTCAATTTGTGTTTCATAAAAATAATCCACAAGTGTAGATTCGCCAGTTCGCAAGCCAAGCTTTTGATTTGTACATGTGAACATTGGAAACATATCTGTAAATGTTATTTCCATTTGTGAATATAATTTTTGCATTCATCCAAATGATGATTTACGAAACACAAGTTGAGAGGTGTTTGTGTGTGGATGGAAAACACATACTTGTGGATTATTTTTACGAAACACAAATTGAGAGGTGTGTGTGTGTGGATGGTAAATACAATTGTGGATTATATCTACAAACACAAATTAAGAGGTGTGTGTGTGTGGATGGTAAATACAATTGTGGATTATACTTTTGTGCTTGTTTATTTTTTATAGAAATCTACCTCCATAGTGGCAGCCCTGCAGGGCGACACACAATTGGCTCTACTTGGCAGGAATTGCTCCAGTAACCATTGTATTAGATTGTCTTAATAACACAACAGTTGCCCACAGGGTAACAATTATTGTCAGTGATAGATATACTTATCCTTTAATTGGCACTATCTTTATATTGTAGGGCTGTGTGGCTTAGAGGAAACTACATAGGGGGAATGCACAAACTAGAAGCTTGCTCCTAGTGTGCAGACGCTGGTGGTACTGTAGTAATTCTACAGGTAAAATGACTAGATTCCAAATGTAGACTTAAAATACAAAGCTTAGTGTGCTACTGACATACATAAACAATCCCAGAACCATATCTTTGTGCCGACCCATAGTATTGTAATGGCTGGATGAAGAACTTACACCAACTTTTTTACATTTATAACAGGTCTCAGTTTAATTATTATTAAGCTTTTTGTTTATTCTACATAGCCCTTAGTCTATATAATAATTTGTGCTGTGATAAAATGTTATGATGATGTGAAAACAAAGACTTTAAATCATGCTATAATGCAGGGTTTTTACCTAGAATATATGATAAAATAACCATGTGCAGACGTGAACTGAAAATTTTTAAGATGTGTTCGGGACGTTTCTGGGTGTGGCGCTTTTTTCTGTTGGGGAGGGGTGGGTGTGGCTACAGAGCCTATGGGGTGGGATCAGGTTACAGCTGAGAGTTTTTGGCCAGCTGGCCAGGTGAACAGGCAAAATTAGCCTACAGCGAAGCCAACCAACAAGTCGACAGGGCGTTCAAGAAGTGGAGTCAACCTAGGATTTGCTTTTCATCAATGGCAACAGCCGAAGTTTTACAAAGGTTTGAAAATCGATGCGGAATTGCCTTGTTTTCTGTTGGACCTGTAAACAACGTTATCTCTAGCTATCCAGCAAGGTAGCTAGACGGCCAAAGTCGGGTACCTTTAGTATCAAATTAATAACGATGTAATATTATGTTGTGTTTGAGAAAATAAATATTTGTATACAAATATCTTCATGAAAAAGTAATTTACTTTACGAGGGTATTAGCTAGCTATGATACAAGATATGGTCTGCTAATGTTACTTATTCCACACACAATTCCATCTTTACATCCCAGTTCTAAATTAATGCTCAGAATAACGTTAGCTAAATACTGAACAAGCGCACCATTTTTTCAGCCAGACGTTTAGGGCACTGAGCCAGCTGAATGTCTTACTGCCATGGTTTAAAACAGGAAGTGGGCCTGAGATCACACTTTGCAAATGGGTTTGGTACCGTAATATAATTAAATTAAATTGTTCTTTAAAACTTGATGACAGCTTTAGCGGAGTGTTTTTTTTATTATCGATGGAGCTTGATGTTTTATGTCATCCATTCTCGCACCAAAAAATCAGTTAAAGGAAGATGGCAGATGAAGCAGGGGTTGATGTGGAAAGGCAGCTGAGAACTTCAAAACGATTTCAAAAGTGTTTATTTCACTGTTATAACACTGCCTAATTACTGTTACCATTCATATAGAACAATGCATGCTGCTAAAAATTTTGCTTTCATTTTATCTTCACTTGACATTTTGCTTGCTGCGCTAAAGAATGTTTCTTGCCCTCAATGGAGGTGAGTGGGCAAGGCTAAAAATAATAATAATTATATTAATAAAATAATATTATATAAGTGTGACAATATACTGTGCAGTAATGCTTAATATAATTTTATTCAAATAATTTGATTTGATTTTCAGGTTGTACAGGTTACAATATCCATCCACTGTCAGTCTGGGTAGTGGAAAAAAGCAATTTTTCTATATGTAAACATAATCCAGCTAAACTAAGGGTCTTCTCGGAGAGCTCACGCGACCCATAAGCCCTTCTGTGTAATCCTTACAGCTGGAACGCATTACATGTACTCACGTTCCAGAGCCAGTTAAGACGCAGTTTTACCTCGCGAACCCGACCTGCTCCACAAAGTGTTTTACTTGGACTGCAGCATCTCCGGAACAGTGATAAGCACAGTCATTTGCTTTGTGCTGGCCTTTCTTGACTTTCCACTGCGATGAAATCATAAAAAAAAGGAATGAGTCCTTCACCATACTCTGAAAAGTGTGGCTGAGGAGAGATATCAGAGGATTTGGGTGTATTGAAAGAAAAATATTGTATGTTCCAAAGAATGTATAAAACTGAGTAGATCAACAATAATGTAAAGCAGCCTTTTTAGCGTTGCAAGGACACCGGTACAATCATTGTTTGTTATCCGTATAAGAAGAAAGAAAGAATTGTGTTTTACTGCTTTTTATTTAGATCTTTATTTATTTATTTAGATCTTTATTTAGTTTTTTGGATCCTGCAGCTACATTCTACCTATAAAATAAATCAAACCAAAGACAACAAATGTATAACGAAAAATATTCAGCAAAAACAAAAACAGTGCGGTCCCTGGGTGACAACATTCATGAAGAGAATTTGTTTACTTTTATTATGTTTTGACTTGCATCCTTACATATAGGGTACAAATGGGCAGTATATGCCAAGAGCACTGCAGCAAGTCTGGCAGCAAAACAATAAAACTGTTAGATATACAACCAAAATAATATAAAATACCTAATGTACAATTTATTAAAACCAATTTCCTTTTAAGATCTACAAATCAAACTTGAGTCTGATATATTGTTGTAAAACATAGCATCGTTCACAGGTCTGTAGATAAAGTTAGAGACTGCATGTTGTGTTGTGTATGAAGCCTCCCAAAGTCTTAATTATAGATTGCTATGAATTATTTAGTTCCTAAATTGACCTGTGACCTAGCAAAAGTCAACCTAATATGAGAAAGAGACCTTCACCACAAAATTTATGACACCTCTTTTGACTCATGGGCCCCTAAATCCCAAAATCATTTTTGCAAGTTGTCATACAAGACTGAAGATAAACCTTCTAACTTTTATCCAACTTCAGCCTAATCCTAGACTTGTGAAACTCAAGTGATGAAGTGCCTGCAAGTTGTTGTGCTTTTTTTCAATTAGCAGCCAATTTAGGCCTTGAAAACCAGGTGTTGACTCTAGCCAATCAATCTAAATTGAACAAACTAAAAGTGAAACATAAAACCAAAAACCTGCAGACACTGCAGAACTTCAGGAATGGAGTCTGACAGTTGTGCTATAGGAGATGCAGGTCCTAAAATCTTCTAATAGCTATTAAACACTGAGCTACAATGTATCAAGCATTTTTGGTTTGGTTTCATGTCTCCCACATGAAATTCTTAATACTTTTGAATGGATCCTGATGGGGTCTCCAAGAATCTAAGTATTTTAGTATCAAATTTTACATTCAGTGTATTTTCTTGCTTTTAGTTGACAGGTCTCAGACAAGAAATAAAAATAATTTATAATAAAATGCATTTTGAACTCGCTGGTTGAATCTGAATTGCAAAATCTGAGACGCTTGGGCAATGGTCTTCTTAAGTTAGCTTGGAATGTTTTATAAAGCTTGTTCAAGGCCATTCTGAAGTGAAATGACACCACTTCAATTTGCATAAATTTCAGTCTTGGAAACAAAACAAGTACAATTTTTGTTTGTTTTTGCAAAGCAGTCAATAGATCATAAACAACAAGCCAACATCATTGGCTGTTGTGCGGGTCAAATACTTTCTCATATAGCAAGTCTGCCATGAATGTGACATAGACCAGGTGGAAGACTTTTTTTCATGGCAATGTAAGGCCAAACATAATTTTGCGTTTTAGTATTCTACTCATCATTGACTACACTAAAGTAGTCATATCTTGATACACGAGCCAAATGCATGTAATTACTGTTTAATAGACAAAGCAAGAGTGAGAACAGTCATCATTGCTGTAGAACAGAGCTTCATTACTCTTCTTACATATCAGCCAAACATCTGGATGGCTTGGACTCCATAAGCATCTTCAAGCAACCATGTGATTGAAATATTGGTACTGCCAAGCAATATCCTCACAATGCCCTTTTCATCTGTGTTGAATTTCCCTGTAGATGTGGGCATTCAGTGAGCCTTGAGTCTGGTTATAGCCTACATAGTACTAATTCTGTAATAACTGCATGACTCACACGGACCATGACCACACAGCTGCAGTTTTAAAAACTTTTTATTTTATTTTAATTAAAGCAGAATTTAGATATGTTTTTCTTTCTGTGAATAAACATTATTTTTCTACATTCAGAATAAGAATACATTTTCTATTATTCCTTCTGGAATGCTGCTTTGCCAAAATAAAATTAAAAACTCAACAAAAGACCTGAAGGCAGAAGCCTTTCCTTCTCCCATTTAAAAAAAATATTTGACCTTTATCTTGGATTCCAGTTCCTGCTCTGAATTTAATTAACTCTTACATATCTCCTGTATGCCTCTTCGTTGTGCCATCTGCCCTCACAAATATTCTCAGTTTTATGGGAATATAAAAAAATGCAGCCATGCATCTTGAAAGTCTTTGTAAAAATGGTTTTGAGGGCATTTTGCAGAAGCTGTTTTTCTTCTCTGAGTTTCAAGCTTTAGGAAAAGCCAAGCCTTAATCTTGCAGATTTTTATAGGGGTTGCTTATTGCATTTCTTCCCTCAGTCTTCCCCTACACTGAAATAGCACTACTGCTGCACTGTTTAGATTTAGATTTCATTTTTCTCACTGCCATGCACGGCGTAACTCAAACTGACGTTCCTCGAAATGCTTCAAAAAAAAGTGCTATTTGGTCTCACTTTGAGCAGATTACAGAAAATAAAGTTAAATGTAAACCTTTCGACACAGAGCTAGCATACTCCAACAGCACTGGAACGATGCTAAATCATGTGAGACTTAAACACCCGACAGTGACTGTGAGTGACGGCAGCAACCAAGTCAGCTCAAGCCCGACTGCTTCTAAGCAAACATCAACGAGGGCTTTCGTTTTGAAAAGGTGCGACAATACTAGACAAGAACGCGTGACCAGGTTGATCGTCAAAATGATTACCACGGATGTACAGCCAATATCTCTCATGTAAGATGAGGGCTTCACCAAGTTGATGGCTTATGTCGAGCCAGGATAATGCCGAGCTGAAAAACCTAAGCGCAAGACCTATCATCAGTAAATTCATAGGCTACTATTTTGTCTAAAAGTGAATGGCAGTAGCCTATCCATAGCATTATGTTAATGTTCTATAGAACACAACATACTCTGTTACGCGAGGCAATGTTTTAGCTTTGAATTAAAGCAACGTCTTGATTTTTTCGCACGGGATTGCTTGGGTTATTTTGACAGGGCATTTAACAGTAGGTAAAAGAGGCCGGCATCTTTACTGGCGCGGGAGCACCAGTCCGTAAAAGTTACAGATATTGGCACATTCGGACGTGAATAAAATAACGGAGATTCTCAGGTAGCAATTACATTATCCTGTCCGAATAGGGCTTTTGTCATTACTTTAATAAAACATTAGGCCTATTTAATATTTTGTCTGTTTTTTTTGTGTAGAATATAGGCTATAGGCCTATATATTTTTTATTTTTTAAGATTCATCAAAGCCAGCACCTTATTAGGCTACGCCTGTTGTATGCTCTCAATGCTGTATAGTCTTTATTTTGTCCGCTCTGTAGCAGTTTTTGCAACTGTGAGGGCACTTTCCGCAAATTGAACAGCCCCCCTTTGAGGTTAAAATGCATTTTTTTGCACAGTGTAAACATTTAGTGTTTTTAAGAGTTTTGCCCATCCCTAGTTAGAAACCAGATAAAGGTTTATTTTAAGGTTTAGCCAGCAATTATTGAAACTTTAGTGGTCTTTTGCAATAATCACTATTACAATAACTCACAAGTGAGGACAATATATCATCACTACAGCACAAGATTTGGATGATTTGGAGATTAAGCCATTTGATGACCATTAGATGACCATTTTTAGATTCACTGAAAAAATACTTCGCCACAGTCTGATCGATCAGTTCTAGCTTTAATTAATAAATTGTGGAATAGGCTCTACTTTAAAGTCAGCTGTCAGTCGCTTACACGAAAGAAAATACTCGAAATATTGTCAAATGCATAGCCAGTGGTGCTATGTTTGCACAAAACATTTCAGCCGCGGCTACACATGCTACACATTTCAATGTGCATACAATAAGAGGCTCCTGAGTGGCCCAGTAATGGTGCTTGCCCTGTCTGCAGACTGGGCCTTAAAGCCAAGACAGCTCAAGGTCAAGTCCTGGCTATGCAATTGGGGCCACAGCAGCAATACACAGCTGGCTTTTTTCTGCCTAGGATAAGGTGGTTTTATATTGGTCAGGGTCCCTTGGGTCACTTTTGCATTGATTCTTCCCAACAGTGAACTAAGGTATCTGCAAGCTGCCCTATCTGCAAGCTGCCTTTCCTCTGATCACTGGCTAGTGGGCAAGTACAGAGAGTGAACAAGCTTCACCTGCGGACCTCCTTGTACAATAATTGGTGCCACAGTGGTAATATGAAAGACAAAATTGGTTTCCAAGTTTGGGAGAAAAAATAAATGTTAAAAAATAAATAAATAATTTTTAAAAATTGCTCAGAAAAATGTGTAATTTAACAGAGTTAAGCAGTTGTTGCAATCAAAAAAAATGTCCTTTACTTCAATGGAATGTAAACCCTGAATATACTAATTTTCAACTTTGTGGGTGCTCCAACTCATTCTCCCCTAAGATGGAGCATCTTTTAAAATGTGTATTTGATCGATCAGTCAATTTAATTTGAAGTGATTCTTGATATGTGCACTAAACCAATGCAGGCTGCCAGTCCCAGCCTGCAGTTAATGTTTTCCATGAAGCAGGGAGCACAGACGTCTCAGTATTCCAGATGTAGTCCAAGTGGAGCATGCCGAGTTTGTCTTTCTGACTTGAGCATTTGTTCCACCCTCTCTGCGCATCCATTTTGGTCAGCCTCTTTATGGCTTTTGCACATTGTCTGAATGCTGACAGCCAAAAGTATCCCTCCCCACTGCTTGCTCTGCCTCTAGAAAATTAATAAATTTGCCTTTTCTTGTTTAGAGGGTCAGTGATACATACATTTTAAGTAACATTAGCCAAATGTGTGATGTATTTTCTCTTGTTTATCATTTTCTGATTTATCATCAGTGTTTCATTATAAGTAAAACAGCCATAGGTTGTTGATAATTATGATGCACTCCATAGAAAATTAAAAACATTTTGTGAGCATTTTATTCAAAAATAAATCATCGATGCCTACAGTAATAACCATGAATGTTGCTCAGTTATTCTGCATTAATCACATGTAAATTAAATGTTTGTAATATGTAATGTGACAAACAATAAATAAAATGTGCTTCACAAATGATGTGCTTTCCACCGCTGGAAAAAAATTTGGTGAATGAAATGCATTTGAATGAGCAGGAGGTTATAGTAATAATGTGCTAAAAGTGTGAATGCAACCAGCGAATACAAATGTTTGCTGTGGACAATTAACGATACATTGATGGAAATGATCATTGCCAAGCAGCTGCTCCTTCTAATGTGTTGTATCCTACCTGTCCAAACTTTATTATTCAGATGGACTCACATATAAAACTAAGTTATTAACTTGCCACTGATCGAACAGTGGCAGTTTATGATGGAAGCTTGCACTCATTTATAACACATGTAAATACATCTAGATAAGCTGGCTCACAACAAAAAAGTTACAATAAAGTTGTCATAAGACTTCTAACACCAGTGATATTTTGTTAATTTTTATGTGGAATCATTGATGATGAAATCCACCATATTAATTGTGACATCCTACCAATGTGATGGTTTCCAGTAGCGGATAATCACACACGAAGATAGGGGATCAGAACAAGTCACTCACGCAAGTGAGGACCAATAAGGTCCAACCGAACGACACATCCGAACAAAAGAGCCAGTAGAGGGAACCTCCACATTCTTCTGAAGTTCAGGGAAGAGTGGGGGCAGATAACCCCCACAGTGGAGACATTGCGAAGCGTATTATGGGTATACTCAGCCCAAGGGAGATAACGACTCCACGATGTAGAATTAGTAGCCGCCAAGCAGCGAAGGGTGTTTTCCATGGTCTGGTTAGTATGCTCCGTCTGCCCGTTGGTTTGAGGATGAAATCCGGATGACAGACTAACCGACGCGCCCAACTGGGCACAAAAAGAACGCCAGAACCTGGCATTAAATTGGGGACCATGGTCCGATACTACATCCTGCGGTAATCAGTGTATGCGGAACACGTGACTGATCACCAACTGAGCGGTCTCCGGCGCCGATGGTAATTTAGCCAGAGCGAGAAAATGGGCCGCCTTGAAAAACCTATCCACAATGAATAGAATAACCGTATTACCTTGCGAATCGGGCAATCCGGTTATGAAATCTAAAGCAATATGGCACCAAGGTCGACTGGGCACGAGTAAAGAGCGTAACAACCCAGAGGGTGGGAGTCGAGAATCCTTGCTCCGAGCGCAAACAGAAAAAGCAGCATCCTTCTCCATACCAGGCCACCAGAATCGTCTAGAGAGAAATTCCTTGGTGCGGTAGGTGCCAGGATGTGATTCGTTACGTAGCCTGTCTAGAATTACGTGTTGTAGCCTGTTGGACGTACTCCAAGTTCCTGTGGTTGGTGTATACAGTAAAGGGGTGTTCCGCTCCCTACAGCTAATGACCGCCACTCCTCCAGGGCCAATTTGACTGGCAGTAGCTCCCGATCACCTACGTCATAATTCCTCTCGGCCGAAGTAAGGGCTCAAGAGAAATATGCACACGGGTGCATTTTGCGGTCAATGGGTGAGTGCTGAGATAAAATAGCACTTACACCCAACTCGGACACTTCAACTTCTACCACAAAAGGGAGGGAGGGATTGCGCGTAACAAGAACAGGCTCAGAACTGAACCTTCTCTGAACCTGAGCAGACTCAGCCTTAGGGTTCCACTGAAATTGAGTCGCCGACGTTTAATTTGTCTGTAATGGGTGCGGCGAGCGCACTGAAATTGCGAATGAAACGGCTATAAAAATGTATATAATAAATACATTTAAATTTAGTACAGCAGAAACTTTCTTGGGATCCATACAGACCTTGCCCTCTGATACTATGAATCCCAAAAAAGAAACAGTGCTAGCGTGAAATGAGCACTTCTCTGCTTTCACAAATAATTTGGCCTCCAACAGGGCTTTCAACACCTGTTTAACATGACCGATATGGATTTGTAAATCGGAAGAGAAAATTTAAATGTCGTCCAAGTATACGCACACGAATTTCCCGTACTACGTCATTCACTAATGCCTGAAACACAGAGGGGGCGCTGGTGAGCCTGACCGTCATGACCAGATATTCGTAGTGGCCGTTAGGGGTGTTAAAAGCGGTTTTCCATTCATCACCTTCATGCATACGCACCAGGTTATAGGCATTGCACAGGTCTAGTTTGGAAAAAATTGTGTCTCCCTGGAGACTTCATCAGGGGAAGCGGATACCGGTTCTTAATAGTAATGGCGTTAAGAGTGCGATAATGAATACATGGCCTTAATACTTCATCTCTCTTTTTAACAAAAAAGAAACCTGCGCCAGCAGGCGAGCCTTATAAACCCATTAGCTAATGCCTCCTCAATATATTCCTTCATGGCCGCACTCTCAGGAGCCACTAAGAAATATAGACTCCCTCTAGTAGGGGTAGTCCCATGCTCCGCACTACCGTACTTCGCTATGGACTCACATGGATGTGCGTGCTCGCTATGCGTGCTTGGAGCATGGAAGTATGCGATTTGGGACACAGCCTCTGTGTCAGCTCTTTGAGACATTCCCCCTGAACACACAGCAGACCCTGTTGTGTGCACATATCCTGCTGTCTGGTCTGAAGGGCAAGCATGCCCTCCTCAGGACCAGGCAGAGCACTCAGTGGTCAGGGTTTGTTTAACCCCCGATCCTGTCGCTGAAAAATCCATAATGGCTTCTATGTACTGTGATGGTTTCCAGGAGCAGATAATCAAACGCGAAGGTAGGGGGATCCGAACAAGTCACTTACGCAAGTGAGGACTAATAAGGGAGTATAAACTATAAATCTCAAGAAAGAAAAGACAGAAAAAACTATTCCTTGTAGCTAAACAGCCAAATTAAAATCAACCCCCGACAATAGGGCGAACTCGAATACATGAGTGATAAACACAAACTAAGTCTCCCAAGCTCAATACTGGAGCGAAACCGGGAAACTTAGAAAAGAAAAGAACACTTTCGGCACATAAGCGAAGACGGCCAGAGAAGGTAAAACAAAAACGAAACCACAAAAAGAAAAACTGTCTCCGTGAGAACAGCAAAGAAGAAAATAAATAGCACAGAAAACGCTAACAGGAGAAACAAAACTTATACCTGAGAATAACGCTAATAGCAAGTCCCTCATGAACATAAACAAAGTTTAATATCACAAGGTCGCTAGTACCTGGCTATACCTGGCTCAATGACGAAGAAGCACCAGGGAAGCGGAAGTGAGAAACTTAAATTCCCCGCAGGTAGAAGCACAGGTGAAAAGAATAACGAGTGAGAGAAAGCAAACGGAAAAGAAAATAATAACCCACGAACCATGACAACCAAGGGGATACACTCTTTGCGCCATGGTAGTGCGTGCATCCTCATTTGTTTACCTGGTCTATTAGGCAAGCCCCTCCCCCATCTCCCTCAAGTCAGGGGCCCTACAAAGTATGCAAAGAACAAACTGCATTGAAATGACAGTAGCCTCCAGCTTATCAGTCAAAATGATCTATTATAGGATAATTCCTATTATCGTGTAATATAATTTCAGAATTCATATGACTTTTTTTTAAAGTGAGAAAAAATACAGTGCAACTCCACCCTTCCAGTGGGTCCTCTAGGTCAGTGGGCCCTGGGGCCGAAGACCACTCAGCCCACCTCCCCACCCCGCTCCGCTTCTGTTTGTCAGCCTGTTGCACACTCTGCTGTGCATTCCACTGAACAGGGAACAGTAATATGCTCTGATACAACTGATGTTGAGGGGATCTGGAGAATAATTGAGGCAACAGGGGACATGGCTTCATACTTACAGTCCCTTCCACCAGGTTGCTGACTTGATGTGTTTGGCTGCCTTCCAGATGGCATCAGCACCCCACAGCTATTCCTTGCCGGAAAATTTAGCCAAACTTATAAGAACTTTCCCAGATCTCGATTAAGGTGCTGTGCAATGGCAGTGATGGTACCACATGCCGCAGAAACCCACTCTCCAGAAATGACCAGGGCCTGTTCATTTTACTTGTTTATTGTTTTCTTCAACTTGTTGTGATTTATTAGCTTTGTTTAACCCCTTCGCACAGATGCCAAATTTGGTCAATTCTCACCTATTTACAGGGTGTTCTACTTAAGGCTTCATAACACCAGGTGTGAGCTTCACAGAAACTTGGAAAATGGCTTAAATGAAACAAGAGAGTTGTTCGATTTACAATACTATTTAAAAACACGGATTAGTTTATTTTCATAATTCAAAATAAAGTGCCACATGTGCAAATAAATCTTTGAAAAATGCAAAAAAAAGTTTTTCTTTAGTTTGCAATGAAATACTGAGAACTACATATGTAAAACAGGTAAAACTATACATGTCATATAAATGGATATACAAACTATACAAGGATCATAGACTCCTTGTCCACAAGTATGAAAAATCTGAGGGTGATATGCAGACCTACTAAATCGCCCAACGCATCACGAATACCACTCTCCCATCGATCGAGACGGTACAGTACAAAAGGTGTCTGCGGAAGGCACGCAGCATCGTCAAGGACTCCTACCACCCCAAACACAGACTGTTTGCCCTCCTCCCCTCTGGGAGGCGCTACAGGACCCTCCTCGCCAGAACCAGCAGGCTCAAAAACAGCTTCTACCCCTCAGCTGTCACCCTGCTGAACTCTGCACCTCGGTGACCCCCCCCCCCCGGATACCAACCCCCCGCCCTACCCCCGGACCACCCCAGTCACTCCCCCAGAGACTTTACTGTTAAATATACCGCTGTACAATAATGCCCATATAATCATCCTGTATCATACTGTATAGACTTTATTTTAGATAGATATCTCATATACAATCATAGTACTTCCCTGTAGATACTTCATTCATACTCGTAGATATTTCATATATACCCTTATATTTTCTTACAAATACTACTTACTACTTACTTACTGCCCTTACTACTGTCTATTCATGTTTATTTATTCATGTTTATTTATACCATTGAGATTATATATTTTCCACATTTATACTCCTGTACACAATGTCTATAATGTACCATATTATATATATACACAATGCACTTTACTGCCTCTTTGCACTCTGGTTAGATGCTAAACTGCATTTCGTTGTTCCTGTACCTGTATATGGATAATGACAATAAAGTTGAATCTAATCTAATCTAATCTAATCTAAAGATCTATGATGAAAAATGTAGACAGTGTACTCATTGTCCCTTGGTGTCTCCAAATCTATCCAAAATGGCTAAATTGTGCACTGCTGTAAATCATAAAATAATCATATATTTAAAGACAAATGGCTCATAAAACTCACTTTTGCATAATTTCCAAGTGGGGATTACTATCCTTTAATCAGTATAGGGGGATAGATATACAGGTGCAGCTCAAAAAATTTGAATATCGTGAAAAAGTTAAATATTTTTTGTCACTCATTTCAGAAAGTGAAACTCATATATTATATAGATTCATTACACATAGAGTGAAATATTTCAAGCCTTTATTTCTTGTAATTTTGATGATTATGGCTTACAGCTAATGGAAACCCAAATTCAGTGTCTCAGAAAATTAGAATATTTTGCTTTAACATATTTTTAAAGTATCATATTTAATATTTGGTCACATATCCTTTGCGTGCTGTTACTTCCTGAAGTCTGTGACCAATCAACATCAAAAGACTCTCGATATTTTATTTTCAGGTACTGTTACAAGCGATACTATAACCTCTCTGCATTTGAACTGAATCTCTATGAGAATTGGGGGGTAAGACTAGATTCAGCTGTAAATTACGCTGGTACAGTATGGAACACATGACTGGCGAAATGGCTGTACGTCATCAAGGGTCTAAGGTATCAAACGAGCCCCAAACCATCACTCTGCGGCCAGATATGGAGTAGATGTGGATGGATCCCTTTAAGGGTTGTTCCTCCTGACTTTTTTTACCATAGAGTTCTATAGGAAAATGAGTCAGGAGAAATAACCCTTGCAGTGATCCATCCACATCTACTCCATATCTGGCAACAGAGTGATGGTTTGGGGCTCGTTCGATAGCTCAGATAGGGTTCACTGTACATTTGAAATAACAATGTACTCGGTAACAACTAGCACTAGAGCAGTATACTTAAGCAGGTGTAGCTGCTCTTCTATTGAAACTCTCCATCTTACAGCAAATGTACAAGGGTCAATATGTTCAAATAAGACAAAAATGAATTCAGATTAGCATCAAGAAAAACAGGAAGAAGGAACATTCGACCTCATACACATACACCTGTTTCCAATGAAATCACATTTTCTAGCAAGGTAAAAGGATGTAGCTACATGATGTAGCTTCCTGAATACCTCTGCTACCCTGTGCCTCGTCATTCCTGTTTTACTACGAAAACACAGGATACATGAATTTCCATCCAAGTATACTTCTAATCAACTCTTTTTACTGTGGTTTTAAAAGTACTTAACCTTCAATTTTGTTCTGCAGTGGGAAAACCTGATTTATATACAGTAAATATATTGCCAGGTTATATGAATGTACAAAGTGGCCTGTTAGTGTGAGGACAGTGTTTATGAGGTCTGCTGTTGGCAGTGGCACTGTCATTTTCCCTGGGTCCACAGTGCACTATTGCTTTGCATTCTATAAAGGTTTCACTGTGGTTTTCATTGGATTTCCAATGGGCTAAAGGTAAATAAATATTATTTCCTATGATGTTAATTTCATATTTGTGACTTTAATTATGATTGATAAGGGGCATCACAAAAAAGGCGGACCGTAAAGCATACAAACTGATGCAGAATTATCATGCTCTACAACTACTGCGCTAATCCTGGTCTAAAGAGCAACATTCCTCTCGGTTTTCTGTCATTGATCTTGTTTTCATAAATGGTCCTGTGTACAAGTCGAAATCTAAAATGACAGACCTCCTCAGACCTCCCACTTTCTCAGTGGCGTGCTCCACCACATCTCCTTGGGACACATCCAGCCGTGATTATTTTAGCTTTAGAAAACCACGAGCGCACGCTACGATGTCACCCCTCTGTTATGCCGTTTGGTTTTTGTACGCAACCAGTCCCCAAAAACAGTCCCATCATAGACACATCACAAGCTATGTGGAGAGGGGGAGCTTGGTTGCCATAGCAATTGTAAACAAAGTGAGGAGATATGAGCGGGGGGAAAAGAGCAGCGTCTTGCTTGTCGAGACTTTGGATAACAACTAACTCACAAAAATGAGATCCTTGTCTTGTGTTCATAAAATCATATGATTCATAGTCTTCTTATGGAGATCTTTTTGTTACCTCTGAGCATTTCAGTTCCCATTTTTGTCCTGATTTTCAACAGTAAAAAATATGCAAAGAATATGCTTTCCAGGTGAATACCACGATGTATTCTAATGGTCAAATGGCTCAACTTTGTGCAATGTATTGGTTGAATTTTCAGTAAAAGTTCTGTTAGCAATGAAATCTGTAAAAGAACAGGATGTCCTCAAAATAAACCCTTGGAGCCTCAAGACGTTTTGCCAGCAGAAATATTACAGCTGACAGGACATTTTTCATGGCAATCTGTTGTGAGAGGATGCTAGGACAACAAATTAAACAAAGGGTTTCAGGGCTCAAATCAAAATTGATACATATGCCTTGGAAATACACATTTAATAAGAAGCAATGACAACAGTCAGTACATAAATATGTTGACATAGCAACTTGGAAAAAGAAACCACAGACTTCAGAACTGGACCTAGGAATGAACATGCAGCCCATCACCTGGAACATGTCTCAAGCCTCTTAAGGCACCTATATCTGCCAGTGGAATTCCTGAATCAGGTTACACACCTATGGAATCTTAATCTACTCAGAAACTCACCTTCAAAAAAATTAATAAAAAAAAAAAATTTTGTTTTATTCTTGGGGCAACAAATATTGATAACATAACCTTGTTCCAAGACCATGCTCACAACACAATGCTCCAACAGTCAGTGCCTTGTTACATCATGTTGTTGTTCTACCCATTGTAACACACACAAAAGCACATCACATGAAATCGTCATTAGAATCCTCACTGTTGTGCCATCGCAACCCTAACCCCCCAGTCCGCGATCGCAATCTCTCTTTACCTCCCCCCCCCCCCCATTCCGCCATTCCGCAATCACAGTGTCCCAGAAAGAAAAGGCCCCAAAAAGCTCAGGGTCAGCCCTGGCCCAAGGCCCATGGTGGGGTGGGGTTCTCACGTACCAAATCATCAAACATTTCCTGCTTCACGGCAAACAGAAGGATTTGGTATACTGCTATAAATAGCATTATTTTCCATTGTCTCAACATGCTAGAAAGGACAACCCACTCAATTTAGCATTTTCCAAAATTATTATTTTTTGCATATTGTGGAGCAACACTCCCTCATTAATAATGACTGTGCTGATGGCCAGAGGCTTTATTGCTTCTAAAAAAAATATTAGAGAGTCAGCTATACTTGCTTTTCAAGAAACAAGGCATTTCAAAAACAGTGAGGTTTTCATCCAATACTTTTCATTCAACACAATTGGAAATATCTAAATAATAACAGGGAAGCTCGGTAAAGTGAGTGACATTATACAGAGATGGAGTGAGATGCTAAACTTAATTTAACTCACAGAAATTTCTGGTCAACCAAGAAGCCCCAGCTGGTATAAAGCTGGATGCAAGCTGAAGCTGAAATACCATTTTCAGAGTTCGCCGCTACAACCTCCCCCATCGCAAAGGGGCAATGCAGACAAACACATGCTCTCCTCCAAAGCATGCAATGCCAAGGGTCACTTCTTATCACATTGCAGTTTGGAAGTTGCGCTCACACACAGAAGAGGACTACGCTTCACATGCAGCTTAACAGATGGACAGATCCTGGTGGGGGTCACTGGTGGGAGACGCTGTCATCTTTGCCGACTGAAGGCCCCTCATCCATGGGTGACATTAGAGCCAATCATGGATTGCCCTGTTGGCACTGGCAACAGTCCAGATCACAAAGCAAACTCGTATCTCACATTTAATTCCATACATCCAAACAAATTAACTTTACATATTAATCATGTTTCCCCAGCATCCTTTTGCTTTGTTTTCTTTTCCAAGAAGGAATATGAGTGTGGAGAAACAGTGAATACAAGTCAACCACCACAGTTTACTCAAGTTAGACTTACTAACTTGATGCTTAGGAATGATCATTTTCAGTAGGGTTAATTTATATATTTCACATTTTGCAGTAATCCAATTCTTAATTGGAAAGAAAATATTAATGACTCACAAATTTTACTGCTGTAATTGTACAGCAGGGAAAAATATAGATTTTTTTAAATGGCTACTGCACTGGGTTTTCTTGTGAGTGGATCAAAGTTTTATATGAATCTGTCCTCTAGACCACATATGAGATCTTTAGTTTGATCCACTGCTTATTTATAACATTGTATAAGTAAAAACAAAGTATTAAAACATAAAACAAAATAACCTTGTCACAACAGACTAAAATCCAACATTACATAACCACACAATTTAATGATTGTCCATAAAGACTTAGGATTATGAAAAGGGTTAGTTCTGTACAACTTTAATTAACAACAGTTTTAGTTGTTGCTGGGGATAGCAGTATTGATTCATAATAAAGCTGGCTACATGCAGTAGCTCTGGAAACTGTGTACCCTCCTTAGTGGTCTGTGTGGGGATCAAACCTATGATCTTTGAAATCACGCAGAACAACTCTAAGAGATGAGACAAGATGAGCTCACAGTTCAAAACCCCCCCAGTCTCTCATACAGGGGACCAACTGAGCTCTTTTCATAACTCCAGGGGGTGAAATAACCCCCACATGGAACTTACATTCACTGAGCTCCATTACATAAGTTTGTTTTTAAGCTCGGTTTTTGAAATAAAGAATCTTTGTGAGCTCAGAAATGTATCCGATCTTGTCTGCACGTTGGATTCTTTCTCGTCTCATGATAATATGCCTGGAATTTCTAAAATAAGTTAATGAATTTATCCCATTGAAACAAAATCCCTTAGTATATTGTTTTAAGGACAAAATCAGCATCAAGGTAAACTGATTTCCCACTATGCAGACAAGTCAGTCTCTCTCACACACACAGGTAGTCTCGTCATCCTCTCAACAGCTGAGACCTGGAGACATGGCTCGGTCACAGCGCCTGACAGGTCATAAATATTGTGGCTGAGCACATGCTTCAGCTGCCTATTTTCCCCAAATGGATCCCAACCATGACTAAAACTACAAGATAAAGAATGAACTGTTCCAAAATGTGAGTGGTCCTATAAAAGGACCATTAACAGCCCAATTGTGCTACTGAAGTGCTGAAAATACACTGCAGGTCAAACGCAGTCCATGACCACATGCTGATTTACCTGGAGTGCGCCCTTCAATCAATACGCTGACACTATCAAGTAAAAGTTATGAGTTCACTCCATGAGATGGCTACAGGCTAAAGCAAAGCACCAGTTTGCATGTTAATGCAATAGAGAATAAGTCTTCATGCTCCGCTATGTCCTTCCTGCAAAAAGAAATTGACAACAGGAGACTTAACCATTTAAATAAATAGAAATAAAAAATGTTTTTCAGGCAATTTCAGAAACATGGTGGCAGACTCAAAAGATCAGTATTCTACAGTCAATCATTTCCAACAGCTCCCAAATCTTCAGATGTAAATTACACAAATCCACTGCAGCTGACAGCCTGCAGTGGCGCACAGGTGTTTATTGTGTAAATCCTCCCACCCTTGACGTTTTCTAATTTAAACTTACTGATTTATCTGTATCCCCATGCACATTTTCTCTGCTCAGGAAAAAACAAGACCCGATGTGGAAAAGTGAAAACAAATGCACTACAACCAAGAGGGTTACAGATGAGTGAAACGGATACTCAATGTCTGTTTTGCATGAGCGCTATAAATACAAATCTTGATCCGTATAAAAGACTGAGATCATAGTACATGTGTTCTCTGATGAGTTTTTATGTGAAGCAGCAGCACCGGTGAGGAAAGGCAGAAGGGGGGGGGGGGGGTAACAGTAGAGCACTTGACATTGGAGATTTGTGGGTTTGAATCCCAGGGATCTTAAAGCTGTAGTACATTAAGCCAACAAAAAGCATGTTAAACTGCCAACTGATTGGGACTACTTAGCATTGCAGCATCAATCAGGAAAAATCATGCCATGCACAGGTCCTCCCAATAAGTCTGTCTGTGAAATCAAACAAAAGTTGAGATGTTCTAAAGAAAAAAATGGAAGGCAATAGTTTCTAGTTACTGATTTATTCAACTGATCAGTATCAATATACCATATGAGTGGGTGCTGCCATCCTATGTAATTTTTACACCGTTATGGCAGTTGTTGCAATACAGAATTTGGGGAATTTTCATTGTAAAGCTTCGGTTCAGGCCTGCATTCAATTCTACCTAATTTATGCTCGAATCCAGAAAGTGGGTAACTGGTAAATCATAGCCTGTTTTTGATACTGGTACAATATAAGCTAGTAGGTGGAACTAAAGGAAAATTGTTCAAGTTGGCCAGACTATTGAAAATTGTAACACTTGCTTAAACTAAAACGAGGACGAAGAACATATTTTCATCATAATTAAGCAATAATAAGTGTTCAAAATCTTGGCAATGTAAAAGGGGAGATCAAACAAGGTGTTCCAGGGCATTCATCTGAGTGTTACACTACTATAAAATATGGAGAATGTGCATGAATGCTACAGTAGCTTTCACTGTGCCCATTCTACAAACTCAGCAAACCACTTCCACCCCAAGGCATGACTGTTACTGTAGCTTAACTTAACCATGCAGTGAAATATGCATCTACATGCTTTAAATAAACAGGTATTACCAGGGATAGTTGGTGTGTCCTTTTAATTACACACATTTTATATGGGTAATACTACAATCTCACCAATAGGCATTTCAATAACGTAAATCCTCACTTAGCCTATTGGTACAACCATACCAGGACCGCTATGCACGTTAATTAATTAATCCTCCCCATAATGTCACACCAGTTTCCATATTGCATTTACTCGTGTAAAGTAACAGACTAAACAAAAATGCATAGGCTACCCTATACTTTCCCTTCAGTAAGCACATCCCCTCCGTTTTTAACTAAGTGCAAATTAATACATTGTGCACAAAAACAATTAATATCAAATGTCAGAGATTTAACTGATTAACAAGTAGCCAATGCGGTCTTGATTGCTACAAGTGGTCGAGAAAGAAAGACCGCATAGGCTATTTTGACAAGCAAGTAACAACACAGGGAAGCAATTTTTTTAAAATTCCAAGAAGGTTAACAAAAAGCAGAGGTAGTAGCCTATGTAGGCTACGATTTAAGGCTAGCCCACTCAATACAAGGGGGGATATCTATAAGCGTAATTTTCACGGAACTCGGAATTCGAATTGGGGAAGTGTTCCGTTATTTGACATAGGAATGCATCTTGAAATTAACTTTTTAACTTCATGCACTTACCCTCACTTCCATACTGTTTCCCATTGTTCGCACCCATCCTGAAGAATGCATAATCTATCCACTCAAACACGGGGTATCCATGAAATAAAATCAATCCCAGGAAGATAGTGTGGAACGGAAAATGAATGACAAAACAGTGCAGCGCACAACACCCGTTCGCGAGATACTGTCGCAGAAACCTTTCTTTAAATCCCTAATCCAGGTTTTGGCAGGACAACGGGACAGTCACCCCAACATTTCACAGAATATATGAGATTTCAAATTTATTAGCAAAATCCTTCATTGGACAAGACAAGTTTCTGTAGTCCATAAAAACAATATGCAAAACAGCTACGATGATGAGCAAATAATTCGCATCCACTCCAATAGCCAGTACTGTAGGTCTACCAGGTAGCTAGCTTGACTCATTTCTGGAGTCCGGTTGAAACAGCAAGGGCTTGCCTCGACTCAGAAACCTCCCACCCTACATGCATATCAGTCTTTAATAAGGGAAGTATATGGGCTGACGCAGCTTTAAAGACACTGTTTTAGATGTGCTGTTTTTCACTTGGCATCTCATCACTTGATGTTCCTTTCAAAGCAATAACAGCATTATCACAATTGTGCAATACCGTGCGTTACTGAATGCCGATAAAGCCTACTGTAACAACACAAAAAAGTGCAAATCAAGGTGGCTTTGGTGTAATCAACACAGTCAGTGGGTCCCTCTCGGCCAGAATCGGCATAGTGGGGCACAGTAGCCTACATACCATATACTGTACTCACTGTAGTGAGATAAATACCTTTATGCTATAGGTACAAACAAGCCCCCTAGTGGCTCTTAGAAGAAAAAAAACACATATTCAGATTCACAGAATTATTTCCAGCTCAGTATTATGAATTGCATTATTAAATGTATTTTATGATTCATTCTCGTACTTTGCTAGTTGCTTGCTTTGGCATAGGGGGAGGGGTGATTTGAGCTGGTGAGGAAGTGAGCCATCCCTTGTTTTTTAGAAAACCATAGATAAAATTGGCCATGTGACTGGATGGAGGGAGCCACATTTATGCATTTTTGTATGTTCAATGAGTCATGATTCTTGTGTCTGAACAATAATATAGAAGATTACACATATTAGTACTCTAGAAAGCTACAATATGATGTCATTATTACTAATTATAATATTAGCATGACTTTTTTAAATTGCTGGATGATGCAAGTTTGTAAAAAATGGTGAGTGTGGGCTAATATGAGCGAAAAGGCCTGGGGCAAGTTGAGGCAGTGGCACAACTCGCCCAATTTATAATTATTATGATGAATGTATTATTTTACTGTAATTCTACATTGCCTTCTTGAATTGTATCACACAAATGAACTAAGATGAGACATGGCCTAGTCCATCAGCCAGAGTCCTGAACTCTCATCCCTAATTAATGATACTGGTTCTCCTGCCCATTCCGGGAATGTGTTCCCAGGAGTCATGCTTCCCTTCCCTAAAGTAACAGTGCCTAAACCAATAATAAAAGGAATAACGTAAAAATTGTCCCATCAGAAAAGCTGGAGCTGGAGAAGGCACACAATGAGAGGGAAAATAAAAATACAGAAAAGTGGACGAAAAAGGCTCTCACAGGGTCAAAACAAACCCAAACAAAGAAAAAAAATATATTTTTGTCTACTGTAGCTCAGAAAAAAAGCAACATAATCCACTATGACACCACTGTAATCTGTCTGCTGACGACTTCATAATTGTAAACTTTGTGGGTAAAGCCAAATCTTATCAGTATGTTGGATAGGGAGAAGATTGAGGGCACTGACATCAGTACAAAGTTTATGTGGCGAGGTCGTGGGAGTTTTGTGAATGGCAAGCCCATCTTTAAATTTAAGAAGAATGATGAGGGATTCTTCTCTATAGGTGGTGTGCTCTGCTACCCTGAAGTTCATATTCCCCCGTAGCCCAAGCAAAAAGGAAAGAAATTCCTAGCAAAGGAATGTGAAATTTTTGTTCACTTCATTGATTCAAACAGATCTTGTCTTGTGAGGGGAAATTACATTTTTTTTTTTAAATAAAAAAAAGTTTTACCTTAATATCCCATATGGAGTGGCTTTCTCATTTCATATGCACTTGATTTTGGTCTGAATAATTAAAACATGTAGAAGATGGTTGGCCAACATTTTAAATAACAAAAGTCAGTTTGTTTCCAATGTACTTCTTGATTTCAATACAAAAAAATGTGACTGCTTTGAGGTTGTAAACAATAAAACTTAAAAAGTGTTTAATGTTGAAGTTGTCTTACTTTGATAAAAAATAAAACGAGGTGAAATATTGTTTTACTTCAACATACTGACTGGCACAATTTACCCCATGTGGCTCAACTTCATCCTTTCCCCATGCTCAACTTACCCCTCATCCGAGGCAAGTTGAGCAAAGAGACCACTTTTTTTGGCAAGCCATATTTTGTTCCAATTGCCTGGGCCGTGACAGAATACGATTCCTGTACCCTGTCCCCTGTCCCCTGTCCCCTGTCCACTCAGACCCCTGTCTAGTATGTGCCCTGTCCCCTCACTTTGCAAGCAGTGTGCGAACGAAATCGCGCAAAACTCTTTACGAACTAGTGAGGAAGTAGTTCGTAATATTTTTTTATTTTTTTTATTGTCAATATCAGTTAACAGAAGACGATTGTTACAAAGTGTAGATTGTGAATGAAGATAGAATTAACTAAAATAAAAAAGTAGTTTGTAATATGACCCACTCTTGTACCACAGATGTGCATATACGCTCTACGTCTTTTACGTTTTTACTTCTGGGTTACTTACTGAAATTGTCAGATGAGTGCACAATTCTGCAGATGAGTGCTCAAATTCCCTCAACAAAACCCCAGAAATAAGGGGTTCATCTTGGTATTTTAAGTGCCCCCATTTGTGAAAAAAAGTCACCCACTCAAAAGCTTTTTGATGAAGTGGACTCAAATATGCGCCCTCAGAAGGGTTTAAGGGCCATATTCAGACACAGCCAGAGACTAGAATTTGACACCGCTGGAGAGTATTTCACGAAACAGGATTACAGAGTTAGCTGGATAACTGCACTGAGAAGAACCTGTAATCTTCCCAAATCTGGAACTCAGACTGAAGTAAAAAGAGCTGTTCCCGCTCTTACTAAGTGCAGTTATCCAACTAAGTCAGTAAGCCTGCTTTGTGAAATACCCACCTGGTCTAGAGGAAGAGCCAAGCCTTCACAATTATTTGCACAGTATTACCAATTAACCTTTTTGAAAATTAATATATATTTTTTTTTTTTACTTCCCATACACTTCATTTATCTATACACAAATTCTAATGTGTTCTATTCTATTCAAAATTATATTCAAGCCACTCAGATTCATAATAAAAATATACACTGTCATGTTTTTGGCTCCAATTTATTCAGATCCAACAATTACTTTTAGCTTTCCCTTTGTTTGTCAGAGAGGTTATCCTGTAGGAAGTTTGTACTAAAGGTTATTTTGCTGGGCAACAGAACAATATTATTTCCTGAAGTCAGTGTCACAGACAAAAAAGCAAGTACCAAACAGGAATTAGAAACAACAACCCCGAGATATTTTTAATCAAATGACTTCCTTAAATTGCATTTCGTTATCATATCATATGTCCTTGTGCAACACCGACAATGGGAACATGCATTTCATTGTTTGATCAAAGTTGCCACCAGTGCTATGGTATCACAATAGATGCTATTCATAGTGACAGACAGTGGTAGGAAAGGATGTCTATACCACATGTAGGGGGGTCCAAGATCCTATCAAGTATATCCACAGTGTAGTGATTTTCCTCTGCTGTATTTAGGTTTAGTTCATTGCCGTTCTGTGAAAGTCTCTCTTTTAATGATGGATTCTCCCTATACTGAAATTCAGTGTTTCTTTGAGCCTTCAGAATTTACACCCACTCGGTCACACACTGCCTGCTCAGGTCAAAAACAAAATGGGACTTTTCTACAAAGGCCCGCATTTATTTTACTTCTTTTTTTTGATAAACAAGCATGTTATTCAACATGCAAAACAGAAAACATATGGTGATGGTGACACCTTCAAATACATTTTTTAAGCATCGGACTGGATTGCTTGGTGCTTATCAACTGTCAGCCAGCCATTTTAGAGAGGTCAAATGCCAAGCCCCAAAACCTTGATTACCAAGCCTTTATTCAATCTCTCTGGAATGCATCTGTGAAATCTATGCAAGTCCCCGCTCAGGAATTTATAGATAACAATAGGAATGTGAGGGTAAGTAGTAATTACTGGTGAATGAAACACTCCTTTGGCAAGTTTTATTTGCATGTACATAGCCTGGAAGTCAGTCATGTCATGGCTTCCCTCATATTCGAGAAAGGATATGATTTAATGGTGTGCCTTGTATAAGGTGCCATCTTTTTATTTTTATAAAGTGCAAGTCCGCAGCTGCCATCAGGTGAACTGTTCTATGTATGCAATATAGTTACATTGCATACCATGGGTCATATACAGTCCATTAGGTGATTTTCCAGGGGCCTACATCCATCCTGATTTAACTAGTTTCATGTGTACAGTCCATGGTTGGTAGAAATTAAACCTTATTATGGCTCAGCAGGTTTTGTCCCAAGTGCAGACAAGAGCTCTACTGGGAAGGTACTGCCAAAGGGGCAGAGTCTGGATTATTTGGGGAGTGGGGGTTCACTCAAAATAGTTTCTATAGCTAAATGAGTCAATGTAAACAGACACAACTATCCAAAAGAATAGACATTCAGTTTACTCCCCCTAGTCATGTATTTAAAACAAACTCTGGGATCCTTTAAGAAATCATTACCGATTGCGCCTTGTCTGTGCCCCCTAAGATCAAACAACTAATTGTTTCCATTGGAAAGCACCAAAGTAATTTATTTGGAATTTAGCTTTTTATGCTTCCAGTAAGTCACAAAATGAAAAAATTTAAGCATTTTCTCCACTCCAGCCCAAGTATGTACTGAAGAAAACTGGATGACAGATCTTTTGTTCTTTTTAGCAGTGCAAAGTCAATAAACGCAAACCTCTTGGCTGTGCGTTATTTTGGAATCTGTATTATCAAGGGAAACGTAAAACTCAGTCCCAGAAACATAAACTGGAAGTACAAAAAAAAAACATTATCAAGCCAATTTGAGGATTGGCGACTAAAACTCCAGTAGAATAAACTTCTGATGTCTGATCTGTACCAAAATGCACTTTAATTTCAAAAGAGAGGACCAACTTTGCAATTAGTCCTTTCTGTTATAGCAGAACACACTGCAAGCCAGCACATTTTATGTAACTTTTCTATTAATAGAAGTCCAGCATTGTCCCTCCATCTAAAAAAACAGCAGGGCCAGAGAGACAATGGGTGCGTCCCAATACTCGAAAAATGCACCCTCCTTTCCTCCACTACCACCTCTTTTCCTCCACTACCACCTCCTTTCCTCCGTGCCCCGGAAGGAGCCGCCATGCTGCTGATGACATCTTAAGTACGTATTAATGGTTACATATTAATTATGCTTTACGTCTCAACGCAAACCGCAATGTCAGGTACATCGTATACAGCACATGCAAATACTTGTACTCTAAACATTCAAGCAGTTTTGCATACTTCAGGTAGGAGAGTGGGGAGTGCTAGTGGGGAAGTGGAGGAAAGAAGGTGGGGAGTGAATAATATTGGGACGCACCCCCCGATTTGACATCATGACATAGGGATCATATTCGGTCACAGCCTGTTCCCTGCCCCCTGTCCCCTCAGACCCCTGTCTACTATGTGCCCTCTCCCCTTACTTTGAAAGCAGCGTGCAAAATAAATCCTGCAAAACTCTTCCCAAACTAGTGAGGAAGTAGGTTATGATATTCTGAGTAAAAATTTATCATTTTACATATGACAATGGTTACAAGGTGTAGATTATGAATGAAAATGGAATTAACTAAAATAAAAAGATAGTAGTTTGTAATATGTCCTGCTCTTGTAATACAAGTTTCAGTTTTTACTTCCGGTTTACTTCCAGAAATTGTCAGATGAGTGTGCTCCTGAATCCCCTCAACAAAACCCCGGAAATAAGAGTTTCATCCTGGTATTTTAAGTGCCCACATTTATGAGAAAAAGTCACCCACTCAAAAGCTTTTTGACAAAGTGGACTCAAATATGGTGCAGGGATCGTATTCAGTCACAAGCAGCCACAATCTACCACTTTGGAAGGAAATGCATGCAGGCAGTATTGTGCAATTGTGGAAAAGAGTATGGACTACAGATGCAGAACAAATTTCTCAAAATAGGCTAATTTTATATACAATCATGGAGAACCTAGTTTATGAAAGTTTGCTAGAATTCTTTTTAGATAACTTAAAACTTGAGACCTACCAGCCAATTAAAAACCAGAGTTTTGTTTGCAATGTCCGGAAACATAATGTGAAAGGAATGTGCAGGACCCAGTGTCTGCCTTGCTCTTGGGATACACTTGGGCTATATCTGAATACAACCCCCGTTCCCTGTCCAATCAGACCCCTGTCTACTACATGCCCTGTCCCCTCACTTTGAAAGCAGTGTGCCAAAGAAATCCCGCAAAACTCTTTCCAAATTAGTGAGGAAGTAGTTCGGAATATTTATAATTATTTTTATTTTCTATTCAGAATATCAATCAGTTAACATATAACTATAGTTACAAAGTGTAGATTATGACTGAAAATAGCGTTAATTTCTTAACAAAAAACTAAAAAAGTAGTTTGTAATATGAACCTAGCTTGTAGGCTACCATAGATATGCATATACGCTCTATGTCTTTCACATTTTTACTTCCGGGTTACTTACTGAAATTGTCGGATGAGTGCACCGTTCTGCAGATGTGTGCTCCTGAATTCCCTCAACAAAACCCTGGAAATAAGCGGTTCATCCTGCTATTTTAAGTGCCCCCATTTGTGAGAAAACGTCAGCCACTCAAAAGCTTTTTGAAAAAGTGGACTCAAATATGCACCCTTAAAAGGGTGTAGGGGTTGTATTCGGACACAGCCTCGGCCTTTTCATTACACACAACAACCCCAAGGTGGCACTGAAGTGATGCCTTTTTGCCAACAGTCTTAAACCTGAAAAAATCTAGCCAATTATACATACAGTCTAGATTTGGTTTCTCTTGCCATACTTTCAAATGCAACTTAGAATACATTTGTATTTCATCACCATACCTTCCAGATTTGGTATGGTAAAACAACAAGCCACCTGTGGCAATATTTAACCATTAGGACTTCCTTTAAAGAATAAAGCTTCAAACGTGTTACTTCAGTACAATTGTATATGAAAACTGAAGTGACCATGTTCACTTAGCCCCTCAGTGTATTTTTACTTCATGGTCAGCTTTCCTGTCAATTTTATCCAAGAGCATGAGATTTATAACTACACAATACTACCAATAGTCCTACCCACACTGCCAGACCCTGAATTACACACTTGCACTTTCAAGTTGTTCAATGATCCAAGCTGCATTTAGTAAACACTGAATTAGAGAAATCAAAACCTCCATGTAACAATAACACTGCATAAGAAAAACTTTTATTATAAAACTTTATGATTATATATTGTAATCGCTTCAATGTTTACCCACTAACGGGTAAAACAATAAATGCATATCTAGTTAAATTATTAACTGCCCATAACTTCCCTTTGAAAATGTTAGATTCCAAGAGGTTTGCTTGCTGACCAGGATTGAAGCACACCAACACCGGTACCAGAGTAAGGTTTGGCAAGAGATTCTGTATTAGCACCTGCAGCACTCTGAGCCGCAGGAACAGACATTACAAAGTAGGAGCAAACAGGAGATGCAGACCCACAGGAGGAGTCTGTAACAGAGGCATTCTGGGATATCACAGCAGATGGAGGGCCTGTATGTACAGTCTCTAAATCTACAGGTGGAACACAGGGAGCATCGGCTTCAGACACTGCTGTATGTGAGCAAGCAGCAGGCCCAGCTGCTAAAGTGGAGGCAGAAGAGCCGTTCTGAGCAAGTCTTCTACAGATCGCCCTCATGACCAGAGGAATGGACATGCATCTGCATAAAAAATAAACAAAAATAAATAAATCAATCCAAAAAGCCTAAAGGGATCTCTTCTTTGTGAGAGAGGGATACATCACAGCAAATTATCAATGGGTTGAGAAGGTTACAGTCTGAGATATTAAGTACAGTCCAATTGAAGAGATTGGGGTTCCACGTTGTGTCGAGGTGTGGGTTTTAACCAGGGGGAGGGGCTAATTAAATATAAATATTAGTAGTAGAATTACTGACAGTAAAGTATTACGTAAAAAATGTACTTACCTTTTCAACACTCGTGTTATGTATTCATCAATGGAGCAATCTTTTGAACATGGCGTAAACAACCTGCAGCTGATCTGACGAGAGTCCTTTAAATTCACCAAAACTGTGGAGGCAGGTAAACACACACCTCTATATTGATACCACAGAAAGTATCAATCGACACACAAACACATGCCAAATTTCACAAAAATATAAAAGTGTGTTCAAAACAGTCAACAATCTCCACAAACTATATTGAAATTGTAAACAGTGATTGGTTTATAATTGTTGTTCAGTTTCCAATTCACATCTGGTACAGAATACTGCTACAATTATGCAACCTGCCTTCTATCACAGATTAGAAACAAGCCTCGTGTGCTCTAGGTTACAGTTCCCCTGTGAGAGTAGACCACATGCCCTGGTACTCACGCACACCAAGACAGCCTCTGTCAGGTAGGGGGAAAGACACAGAGAAGCTGGACTCTGTCTCTGGAAGGACCTCGCAGTGCAAGTCTGGCTCTGAATCTGTAGAGAGTGGTGAGGGGTCAGGACAGGGGTTGCTACCTTACGGACACTTACCATGCACTTCATCTTGATACCTGGAACAAGCCTTCAGTTCTACCTTTCCAGTAAAAACCATTAGCCACATTTCCATGACTAGGCACCTCTTCTCAGTGCTTCAATACAAAATATGGAAGTTAGACACCATCTTTCAATAAAAATATGACGTTATAAGGTGTATGGCAGGAACTTAAGAGTGATGATGGCACCCTCCGAAGCCCAAGAGTGGATAAGCATACAGGCAAACAGTCTGAATCTATGGCACAAGGCTTTAGGCATGAACTCAACCAAGCATTTGAGTTATACTGGCTGGCCTGACTGCAGAAAGGTAGTTATTGATGCACAGATTAACAGGACTAATCCTTTAGAGCAATGGGAGTTCAGAGATTGAAAGAACAAAATATACACAAAGGCACAGATCTGGCCTTGGGCTCTGTTTCACAAAGCAGGATTACCGAGTTAGCTGGATAACTGCACGGAGTAAATCTGCCAAATCTGGAACATGGACTAAAGTAAAAAGAGTGGTTCCGGGTATTACTCAGTAATCCTGCTTTGTGCAACAAAGCCCAGGGCCAGATCTGTGCCTTTGTGCATTTAAATAAGCAGGCCAGTCTTTCCATATTCTTTTGACCGTCACATTTTCAATATTGTGCTCTTCAACGACCATGCAAAGCTGGGAAGAGTTCGGTTGAGTTCTCGTTTCAGCCTGGACTGACCTGAAAAAACTGCCTTTTCTGTTTTTTCAAGTGCTTAACAGAATTTCAGGACTTAACTCGTGTAAATTTAGAAGCAACAAGTTAATCAAGTGCAATTATCCATGTGTTCATATGTTCACCTCTAAAATAATCCATAATTTCACCTACAATGTAATAGTATTAGCACAGGCCTTTTTTGGCAAGCCATTTTGGCTTTTAGTCCAGTACATATTTTAGAAACCATTTAATTTTCTCATCATGAGCATGCCAGCTCAATATGGTTGTAAGTTGTACTTGTACAAAATTACTAAAAGGACTAAATTACCTCAAGATGGTACCTCAAGAAGTGCAGCAGCCCAAAGCACTCAGTTACAAAGCTGCAACTTTCCATGAATGCACATGGGCAAAGTATGGCTGGCTACACTCTGAGTAACAACACTGACCTTGGCAGGGCCTGTGGTAGGTAATGAAGCTGGAAAGCAGGGTGTTGATTGCAGCTTGGTGTCTCAACAGCTCCAGCAGTGTGGGGACATGGGCAGGGTGTGTAAAGGGGACATTGTGTACCAGCGCCCCCTTCAGAGCCGCGGCGCCCCACACGTCCCCCGCCAGAAAATAACTGTGCATCTGGTTGTCCGGAATAAGCTGGGTATTGAAGTGTTGATAAGATGAAAAATCATTCCTCTAACATATTAAAATGTTTTAGACCAAAATACCATCTTGGCCAATAAACACATGGTTTTGCAAATTAAAGAAATTCTAGAAGTTTGAAAAGCCAAGAGTTTTGTGCCAAGTCATTCATATTTCCCCAATGAATCTACCAACCACAAAGAAGTGGGCATTTTCTCCTTCCAAAGAGTCATAGCAGCTGCTTTCTCTCAGACTGGTCTCCAACAGCCGGGGGAAAGGCAGCCATTTCAGGTCAGTCTCGCACATGGTCATTTCTGAAACAAACCAATGGATCACATACAGCACTACAAACTCCACACAAAGCCAACGCACGCACGCACTCACGCACGCACTCACGCACGCACGCACGCACGCACGCACGCACGCACGCACGCACGCACGCACGCACTCACGCACTCACTCACGCACTCACTCACGCACTCACTCACGCACGCACTCACTCACGCACTCACGCACTCACGCACTCACGCACTCACGCACTCACTCACGCACTCACGCACTCACGCACTCACTCACGCACTCACTCACTCACGCACTCACTCACGCACTCACGCACTCACGCACTCACGCACTCACTCACGCACTCACTCACGCACTCACTCACGCACTCACTCACGCACTCACTCACGCACTCACTCACGCACTCACTCACTCACTCACGCACTCACTCACGCACTCACTCACGCACTCCAGAAAGTCTGGTAAGTCTGGTAAATCTCCAGAAAGTCTGGTAAATCACGCACTCACTTGAGTGCGTGAGTGAGTGAGTGCGCACTCCAGAAAGTCTGGTAAATTGCTCCTAAAAGGGTGCTGTCGGAATGGGGCTGCCACACGACACAACCCGTTAAGGCAGTGCCCTGGCGTATGGATGAACCACATGGTGTAGAATCACAACAGTGCTAGTGGGGCTCACAACCGGCCTGTAGGGTGGTGCAGATTTGTAGCGTTGCCTGGAAAGTGAGGAATCCCTGTCAACAAGTCATTGGGGTCTTGTGACCCCCCTTTCATGTCAGTCGGGCACCCAATCTGCTTGCACAAGCCTAAATGGAAAGCTGTGTGAGCTGAACCGGTGGATTGTGGACTAAAAAGCAGCTGCCTTAGGTTACATATCAACAAAAGGCGTGCCTATCTGCACTCTCCCAATCAGAGGAAGCTCACCACAAATGCACACAAATTGGAAGAACATGGGAGGAAAACAAAAAGAAACTTTGCATTTTACTGTGCATATGGCTGGGATTAGGGTTAATGTGTACAACATTATCATAGAACTACTGTTACGCATTGGTTCATTAGCGCGAAGAAAATTGATGCACATATCAGTGTACCAACCAGTGATTTGGTGCATTTTGTGGATAAAGGAAGAAAACATCGGCAATGGTGGTTGCAGCTTCAGGAAAAAGCAGGCAGGCAGGATTTCACTAGAGACATTGTCCAGGGGACTGAACACTGGGAGACTGCAATGACAGCAGATGGTTATTGAACACTACAGGGACTAACTGATCCCTGTCAGACAGCAGATGGTTATTGAACACTACAGGGACTAACTGATCCCTGTCAGACAGCAGATGGTTATTGAACACTACAGGGACTAACTGATCCCTGTCAGACAGCAGATGGTTATTGAACACTACAGGGACTAACTGATCCCTGTCAGTATTGAACACTACAGGGACTAACTGATCCCTGTCAGTATTGAACACTACAGGGACTAACTGATCCCTGTCAGACAGCAGATGGTTATTGAACACTACAGGGACTAACTGATCCCTGTCAGACAGCAGATGGTTATTGAACACTACAGGGACTAACTGATCCCTGTCAGACAGAAAAATATTAACAATCAATTTGGTTTCAATGCTTCCAATACAACACATTTTATGGTTCATCTGAACTCTTTTTCAATTTCCAAAGCCCGTTTTATTCTTGCATCTTTTCACTATTCATCTTTTTAGTTTAATGGTCTCACAGTAATACTTAAAAAGTAATTGGGGGATCCCAATTGGCATATCCAGACAAACAAAACCCCATTTTTAAAGGTAGAGAATCATCCCACAGATCAATCTAATTGAATGCTGGCTGTTCTAGGTCCAATTACGGTCAATTTCATGGAAAACAGACATGCCTGTGGCATCACCTATTGAGGGAGTGTTCCAGTTGGTGCACAACATCTCTAGTCAATTAGGTGCCTAGATTGATTTCAGATACGTGATTATCACAGCTGTCTTTAGACCAGGAATACTTGTCCATCTCATTTGTTCAGCCCGGTGGCAGAGGCAACAAACCCATTCCAGTATCTGCAAGTTACCCATCTGTGTTGATTATGGGGGGCTTTTGGATGAGGGATGTCATCTGCAGCCTATGTGTGGAGTCACTGGTCCCTGCTGTCACCAGAGCTGCCTGTCCACTGTTGCACTTTTCTACAGTAAAGAGAGGGGGTAATTTGTACTTTTCTTACCCATGTAGTGGCTCCTCATTGAAGGAAAGCACAAAAACACAGATTCATATCATACCTGCATCTGTATTCTCTGTCAGTAGATCATAAGGGCTGATGTAGTACTCGATAATCAGGGGATTTCCTGTTTAAACAAAAAAGAACCTTGTATCTCAGATCATAACTTTGATACCACTCTTTTCTTTTATGCTCCAGAACCTTCTCTTCGTAGAGTGACCTTCCCGATTCTTCCATTGAGAACGGTGTCCACGTGAAGATCATGATCTATTAGAGGTCTGAAAGAGTGACAATTTATCAAGAGCCAGAATCACATCAACAGGGTTTTGTTTTTACATTAATTACTAGAATCACCACTTATTCAAAGAGAAGAAAACTGCCATATTGACACTGAAGAGGCGGTTTATGACAAGGTTGATGCAGCTGGAAGGTGGTGAGGCCTGACCTGATCATTATAGTTTTCCTGCAGTCAGTCACCAAGCCCCCCTCGTCCGCCAGGGCCTATTCAGAGTAGGCTAATGAGCAACACTGTTTTATTGGGAGTTTCCGTTCCTCCACGTGAATGAACGAGAACGAAATACGCAATTTCAATGTTACGAAACTTCCACCTCAGCACCCAGGCCCCAAAGGCCCTGGTGGACGAGGTGGGCTTGGTGACGGAGGTCTGCAGGAAAACTCATCTCGACCTGATAATGCCAAACTGAACTGGCATAAAATCACCATTAGAGGGAGCCACATTAATTCTGTAAATATTCTTATCTGATGGTAGCTTTACAGCAAATTGAAGTACATTACACAAGTATTCAACTCATAAAAAAACATTTCTGTTACTTTAAGTCCTATTCTCTCACCTGGGTAACTGAGATATCTTAATAAGATCTTTCTCCAGGTGCTGAAGGGCGGTGTATACCTTTATTTTCATTTCACTAAAAAAAAAAAAAAGAGGACACACCACACTTTATAAATCAATAGAATTGGATAAATAAGAACAATGCTGTAAATAGGACAGTAGCCTACTTGTCTCCAACTATGTTGTAGAGAGAAGACAAGAAATCCAGCTTCTTTGAGAAATCTTCAAATTTTTTTGACCTGTGTGGCAGACATGGCAATGAACATAGATTTTTGCCGTTGCTACAACCTACTGAATCACAAATATTACATGAATGTTGTCCCACCTGAGAAGGGTAAGAAGTGGTTCCCAGGACTGAAACAGAAATAAATATTTGAGCTTTAGTGTGTATATGCCATTTTTTCATGCTTGTTTAGTCATAACTGGGGTCTACAGCATAGGGTATGGTACATGTGTAGATGTTAAAAGGGTTTGAACTGTTGCCTTTCTACCCTATAAAAATTTGCCACAACCCTGCTTATAAGGCATGCAGACATGTACATTTTTCATACATATTCACAAATTGGTCCATAGTGAGTATCATTGCAGTGCAGTGACTTGTGCGATAACAAGATTTATGAATCAATAAATGCTTCACTCTAGCTATACCACACAGAAACGCTGGCCTTGTGGCCCTACGGTCATTACCACAGGAGCCTCTCCATGATGGGCCACCTTGACATCCTCTACATCCCCACCAGGCAGCAACAACACCTCCAGATAGAACATGTCAGAAGTCAGGTAACAGGTCGTCTCTGTGGGGCTCTGGTGTGATCCCAGCCTGAGGTCATCAAGAGGTGGTGTAGATATAATCTCTTAATGTGACAGTCCATAGAAGTGACTATGTAATTTGCCAATTAATCTTAACTTTACTAGCATCATTTCACAGATTTCCTTTCTATGAACATGTTAAGGAATAAAGTTTAAGATATAACATAAAAATAAATTGCCTTTATAGACAAATACATATTGTTTTGCAGCTAGGCAAAAGTTTGATTGTGGAAGTCCCCTGGTGGACTTTTAGTCATATCTAGGCTTTGTCACATTTTCAGTCATTATATGGTCAAGCAATGTGATACAATCTATATCTTGTCATTCTCAGACACAAGTTAGTCTATGTCCATGCTACAAATTGAAAATATGTAGCTAGATTGACATTATAAATACCGGATTTAATTATTCCTGTGACTAACAAACACCAAGTTGCCCCAGAGCAATACGTACCCTTTCTGTTTTGCAATCATCTCTAATCTGGATACCATTGCAGTCAAGGAGGATACTGGAAAACAAATTGGAACACATCAACAAGATGACTCCAGCAATGATTCATTAATGTGTGAAGGCAGAATTACTACTCATGGAATACAGAAATGGTATTATAGCAACTTAATTTTACTCAAAATACATTATATGTGGTTAAGAAACTTATATTTCAAACTATACATTATTAAATAGACGTATTAATGAATGTAACTTTTACCATTCAGTGCTTCATGAAGTCTCCCCAGACAATTCAAAAACAGCTGACTGGACCTGGAATCACTTTTTGATTTATCCTGGAAAATATATCAATTATACAAATTACTTCCTTCACCACTCAAAAAAACTGAGTTGATTGATTTCACCTATTTTTCCAAAGTAGGCAGTGCAATGTGAGCGTTTTGCTGGGGTACTTTGAACAAATCCCAACAGAACCAAAGCCATTTTGTTGCAGGCATAGTATTAGACAAGCAGCTATCTAAAGAACAGTTGCTTCAGCTCCTCCTCCACACTACTGCAGTTGTTTACGAGTGAATCAGCCTTAGACAGTCCCCCTCTCAAGTCCCAGAGACTGACTGCTGCCAAACTGGACTTCCTGTGAGACAGTCGAGCAGAGTGCCGCAGAGCCAAAGCTATTCTCTTCTACATTTACACAGCACTAGTCCCATTCTGTTGTTGCTGTGGAGAATCCCAGAGCAAGTCTCCTGCCACTCAAGGTAAAAAATACAGTTCCAGTGACCCAGCCAGGCTTGATACTGTAGGAGACCGATTATTTTAATGTGTATTCCTAATCAGCATATGTGCCGACTCTGAATCCAATCCAACTAAAGAAAATAGTCTTAGATGCATGTGTCCATGCAAGGGTGCAAACACATGCAATAAATCAATACTACACAATTGTTCTGCAATTGTTCTTGTTCTAATACATCTTATTCAGTTTGGAATTCACATCAACTATATTAGAGTTTAATATACACTGAACAGTTATAAACTGTACAAACCGTTACACAGTCCTACGATAAGGCCAGTTTGTGACATATGCCTAGCCTACAGAATACAGACCCAGGTCTGCTGTCTGAGAGTGCAGACAAAGGAGACTGGGAAGCCATTTATGATGAAGACTTGAACCGTATGATTACGAGAGACGTTATACGTACATTACATTACAGTCATTTAGCAGATGCTTTTATCCAAAGGGACATACAGTAAGTGTATACAGAAACGTCAGTGCATACAGAAGCGTCGTATATGTATACGTACAAATACAACCATGACAACTGAAGTCAACATCCTCATAAATCAACTTTCTTGGACATAGACTAGCAGCATCTTCTTCAGCAAGCAGCCTGATGTTCTTACAGTAAACTAGACTTTGAAATGTGGTAGATGTTACCAACATCTGGGGAGCATTTGCAAGGTTACATGGAGCCCAACTACAAATCAGTCTTTCACAGATGTATTCTGTTCAATATTATGAATACTTGCGTGAACTTGATTTCCCAATGTTAACACTGGCCCTCATGTCCCATAACAAGGGCCACCAGTTTCTCGATCACATGACCCACAAGTATTTAAATTGTTATGCTCCAGGGGTCTTCATAGGAATACAAATGGCTCAGTCAAGTGACAAATTATATAATCGAGTAGCTAAATTGTGACATAAAAAACAATTAGCTGCCTTAATATGGGGAGAGTGAAAGGAAGGGAAGTGAGCGTGGATGGAATGTCAAATATACACGCTATAAAAAGTATGCGTTTGAGGAAAAAAATTGCATTTACCTGGTACACTGCACACAGATTTAATTTATTTAGCAAATTAACAATAATGAAAAAAATGTTGATTAGCAAATGATAACAAACCCATTAAAATCTGAGATTAACAGGAGAGTCTGTCAGAAGAGAAAAGAACAACCTGCAGCAGCTGGATGTCATTTAAGATTTAACATTCACATTCTTAAATGAAAACATCCCACCGGAAAAGTGGATAATCCCAAATTACGTGCATTTTTAAAGAAGCATGTAATAAACTGCAGGGCAATTCCACCAGCTAGACAACTTGGACAGATGTATGCACTGCACACTGCTACTTTGCATAAAGTCAAAATTAAAGAACTGAAAAAAGCAACTGACAACAAATCGGATGAGAAGATGAAATATTAACCTTTGAAAACCCCTCAGATATGATTAAAACATTTTTTGCTGATACACTTTACCTTACTCCCATGAATTACATAATTACATTATGACACGACATCTCGGGACAGCGGGGGCTATTTTTAAATCATGGCTGTATTCCACTTCACTCACTTAATTAGTTTGATTAATGCAATGATTTTATTGAATGTCTTTATTTGATATGTTTGTTTGTGTGTCGTGGGTCTGCCCCACTGTCTATGTCTTTTTTGTTGTTGCTGGGGCTACAACTGAAGTTCCCTAAAAAGAAAAGAAAAGTTATTATATTCTATTACTCAGCTGTGGATGGCAAATGAGCATCATGCAGCATCAAGCGTCATGTCTCAACAGACACAGTATAGACAAAACAATGAACCACCAATGTATCCATTTCTCTGCAACTTCAACATTCAATAAAGTTGTAGAGAAACTCACAATACATTACAATCCTGATCAACTAAAAATAAGCAACATTTTTGACGACCAGCTCAAGACCATCAGGATTTTTATCCAAAGAAAGCATGCAGACTTAACATGACAAGACCCCAGTAGACTCAATTCTAGGTTAACAAAAAGTGCAGCTCCAATCTGGCAATTTCAAATTATTTGTACAACAAAGAAGCTCAGGAATGTCACTGTGCAAATTCTGAGATACACCTGAAGAAATATTTCCAAATTTTGCTCAAAAGCAAAAATAACGCCTGTCCATTGTAACAAACTGCCAATGGAGAAAGATGCATCTGAACACGTTTTCACCCATCATTGTCAATCAGTTACATAAAACTACTTTATTACTGCCTTTTATTCATTTGACTGCTTTGCAAGTTAAATGTTATACCTGTTCTCATTTTTAATGTGACGATATTCCACTGCTTAAAAAATTGACAGCACTGTCAATCATTGTCGGTGTTAATTGGTGGTAATTGTCAAGGTGGAGGATTGATGAGGTGCATTTGGGATATTTGTTTATAAGGCTATTGACCTTTGGTGGGTGGAGGACTGAAATACAAGAAAATGGGTTTATATTGGTAAGAACCCTATAGCCCAGGGGTAGGCAACCCTGGTCCTAGAGAGCCGCAGGGTCTGCTGGTTTTTGTTGTTACTCACCACTTAATTGGTCAATTAGAGCAGTTGATTACACAGTTAACTCACCTCACCTGGTTTCTTTGGTCTAATTAGTTGCTGTGTTTAAGGTGAAAACAAAAACCAGCAGACCCTGCGGCTCTCTAGGACCAGGGTTGCCTACCCCTGCTATAGCCTTTACAATACAGAGAATGACCATTAAAAACTGGTTTAAAATAGCTTCTCAGTAATCACTCACATTGGTTTTACCTATCCTGTTCTTTATAGCAAATTGAAAACCACTGCTGACAGGGTCAATTTATTTTAAAAATATAAAATAAAAATAAAAGATAATAATAGCATCCCTTAAATTAAAGTTAAAGCAAACCAGATTCAGTCCACATGAAAAAATGCATGAAGTGGTACTGCTCTGCAAAGAACCATTTATTGTGTGATCAGAATTAAGATACGGCTTACCATGCACCTGTGAACCAACTGAATGGTCTCATTCCACGGCTTCTCTGAATATTTAGAGCGCAGCTGCGGAAGTATTGGCTTGTTGATGTCCACTCCGCCTGCAAGAAAAAGACATCGTTAAACAAAACAAGTGAATACATTCAGCAATGCCAATAAAATGCTGGCATAGAAGGTTTTGACGTTTAGGCGGATAGAGCATTGCTTAAGAAAAACAAAGAGTCACGCAGCTGTATGTAAGGCATTGCAGCTAATTTACTGAGATAATATTCCGCGAAATAGATATCACAGCTGTTCTGCTGACGTATAGGTTACATTTAGGCAGGCTAAATCTTGTTCTGATGAACGGATAGGATTCATATCCAAAATAGCCTGCTTATTTAAACATATCTCACTATGGAAGTGCTGCATGTTTTACCCCAAGTCTTCCCCGCCATTTCATATGGTCGAGCAAAGCACTGTTCAAACGACTCTCAATGCGTCGTTAGACATTTGGCTAAGTAAGGCAGGACAGGGAGTGGTCGAATACATTTAGCCTACTGAAATGTCAATTCCCAGTCAGATTAATTCAATTATGAAAACGAATTTGTACCGTGTTTTTTTATTGTAACAATTCCACAATGCGCGAGGTGCCTACACACGGGAATTAGGCTACTCTGACTGGGAATTGACACACCCACGTCCACACCCTGTCCCGCCTTACTTAATTGCTCACTTAATTGCTGTTCATTGAATGTGTAGCCTGCTGTGTCAGATCAATGGGTTTCTCAACATTCAACAGGAAAAGCGAGATAATAATTGTCTCTCATGTGGCAATAGTTTCCCTTTGCTTAACTTGTACAAGTTCCCTTGTTAGGTCAATAAGACAATAAGTGAATACACAGCCATAAAAGCTCACATGCGATTTCTCTGTCACTGACTGAAAAGGGACCAAGAGTATCATTTTGAAATACTAGCTTGTTCTTATTTCAGAATGCAGTGGTGCAATTGCCTCATTGGTGGTGTTTTGTCTGGAGCTTTTTCTTGGCCAGCTGGTCAATGGAATATCCACCAAGCAGACAGGATATATTGTGGCATATAGGTTGACTACAGTCAACTTCCAACGACTTGAACTGTACGAACCTCTAAAAGCTACACTATAACTGCCTGTACCAACTAATCTCGTACGAGGCTCTCGACTGCGTTCTGTGCACACGCAACAGTTCTGTGGTTTCGTTCTGTCCACCACATCGCCACTGCAGGACGGCGTGTGCGCGTTGACATCACACTCCCGCCGTTGCCGTCCACACCCTTTCGCCATTTTTTCATCTCGAGGACTGTTGCTAGCAATACAAAAGGGGAGAGGTTTGAATTAATATAGTGAAGGGACAGCATCAGGAGCGTCGGTAGCGCAGCAGTTGTGTGGGTGGGGACTGGATAAATATTGTGACGTGCTTAAGATAATATAACGTTCGCTATTTAATTAATAAAAGAGAAGGGAGGAAAAAAAGGAACAGAAGTCCACCACTTTATTCACTTTCAGTGCTGACAAGGGCAGCAGGTAAGTTAAAGGAATTGATCTTGCTAATGTTAGCTAGCTCGCTATCTGCATTGCATTAGTGTTACCGTCCGCACTTAGAGTTAGCTAAGTCCAATGTGCCGGTAGCTAGCTAACGTTACTCCACTCTGTGTAACGTTACCGAACTCCAGTGATATATCAGTGTTTTGCCGGCGAGACGCCTTTTTTTTGCAAGCATGGACAATAACGGTACGTTACAGTTGGTAAGTTAGCCAACGTTAGCTGTCTACTAACCTTGTGAGAAGAACATTGCATTGGCGTTGACTAAACCCCTTTTTAAACATTACCAGCGTTAACAACGTCAGCGAACTCCATCCCTGCAATGTTGTGTCCAAGTAACATTAACGTTAGCTGACTAACGGTTCGCTATTATCGCTAATGACATGCTTGTTAGTTAAGGGTAACGTTAACGCTAGCTGTTTCCACTCATCTGGTCGTCTTGAATGTTTAGTTACTAACGCAAGATGGGTAACTTAACGTTAACTTAGACAGCATATTACATGATATGAGACATCGCTTACTTATCGAGAACTCGGAAATTAGTTTCTTGAACGCTAACTAGTTGTGCTAACGGCATAGCGTAGTAGCTTGGGATCAGAGCTGGGTGTATCGACGTGTGTTGGCTGTTTTACGTTAGCTAACGTTAACTAACGCTGACAGTTCGTGTGAGTGTTAGCTAGCTAGCTAACGTTAGTCACAAATGTTTTACGCTTGTAAGATGCTAAACGAAAGTAACGTTATGAACCTTATAGACTAATGTTACAGCAGATGCTTCTGATCTAAGCTAACGTAAGTTAGGTAGCTATAATGCCAACTTGACAGCTTGAAAATTGTTAATGACATTTAGTCATTTGTAGATTTGTTTGACTAACGTTACGCTAAGAATAGGTTAAGCTACATACGGTCAGTTTTAAAGTTGTCGGCTTGTTGAAACAATCCTAATTGATTTCAAGTTAATAATGTTATAAGTTAGTTGAAATGTTGGCTATCTACCTAGTCATCTATTCTTGATTGGCGAAATTTTGACCCCTCTGCTATGATTCAATACTCAGGGCTTATTTTGCTAGGCTAAATAAGTCAAACAATAAATACATTTAACTAACGTTAACTAACTTAATGGTTAGCTAGCTATGCTTGATAAGATCGCTGCTGTCGCTAGCAAGCTAACAACCAAACATGGTATAGCTTGTTTATATGTGTAACGTTATTCAACATTAAGCCTGTCACTCGATGAGTGGACGTTGCCAGCTTTGCAATGCATTTTCAATAAAGACGATTGAAGGAACAGGTGGTGTTGTTTCTTGTTAGGCGAAACCCTGTTGCACAGGCAGTTTCTGTGTGCTTTGACGCCCTACCTAAACGTAAAGTGACAAGCTGTGACATTATCTCATCCGGTTGTGTGTGAAATGAATGGGTCCAAATCGACACCCTTTGCGGGATGCACCTCTTTGCCTGGAAAAGCAAACTATGTCCTACCTGAGTACCTCACTACACATTGACATTGTAGTAGACATTACCGGGCGTGTGTAGACTGTCTGTTCAGTTCTGGTTTATTCACTTGTGCAATCATGATTTGTATAACGTATTTTCAATTTTCAATTTTGACCTGGTGCACTCCCGATCAATTAAGCACTGAAAGTGTAAAGGTCAGTGGAAATATTGTGGACTGTTGATTTTCGGATTTCCACTCTTTCTGGAAGTTTGCAAAAAGTCAGATGAGGTCATTTGTTGGCGATTTTCAGATGTGTTCCGCAACAGTCCGTGATGTCATTGTTCGTAATTGAGAAAGGCCTGCCCTGCATGAGGCATAGCCTACTCGTATGAACAATCACAAAGTAATTTGTGTATGGAAAGCCGATTTGTATGAATAGAAATGTAAAACCATAGTAGAAGTTGTGGGATTCTTTTAGGGGACAGCTTTTCTCAATTTGGGGTGGTTGATATACATCACAGTAAACCAAGTGAACCTTTGGTCAGACGTGAAGGCTACGGACACTGGCATAATGAAACGGCTTCAGCCTTTGCACAGGAGGCATGCCAATGGTTTATGGCCACCATAATTAGTTTATTGATATCAGTAACTGTACCCTCTGCCTACTTTTGTCCTTTCACTTCTGTGCAGCTCTATTAAATTGTTTGCTTGTTCACAAGGATAATATTTTCTCATTTAGTTGAAAGCAAGAAGATCATCTGAATTTATTGAATGAAATGCTTGTTTGGGAAGGGTGGGTACTTCCAATCTTCATTGCATTCCCTCTGCCGTTATCAGTGTCACTTAATTCAGGTTCCCTGAGAAGTAGAGCACACATCATTCAAAATTATGCATGTACAGTGCAAGTGGGGGAATTTTTACAGTGGCAGCATACAGGGTTAAAAGCGCTTGCCGCAAGGTAGCAACAGTGCTCTTTATTTGGCTGCCATCAGTTTGAGTCAGTAACTCGCTGGCTTATGTCTGAGAACAGTGAGTGGTGGGAAATGAGGACAGTTAAGAGTAAGGACAGGAATGACGGTGCATGCACAATGAGTGTCTGGTGAGTGCCATTAGGAGTGGGAGTCTGACTTGGGGATTCTGAGATGGTATTGTGGGTTAGGCTAGGAAGATGCTTGTTAAAGCTGCTGAAGATTGTCCTTGTTGTATAGGCCTACTGTTTTCAGCCATGTGAGATCTTTATAGGATTTGATATTCTCTCTCTCTCTAAAATGCTACATTGGCATGACATATAAATAAAGAGTTTCATTTTGAGTTGAATCTCTTTCTGCACAAATTCTACATTTACAGGACTTTCCAATAATCTCTGTGATGAAGAGATGGACACAATGTTTGTAATGGATAACGGGAATTGGCTATGGGACCATAGAAAATGTTATTTCTTTTTTATACAGTTAGTGCAGTACATTTACATTGATTCACCCACAGAGATGAGTAGTGACCACTTCCTGACTGGTTCTGAGAAACTACTGTTATGTTTTGCCAATAAAGTTTTTTAAATGTCAGAATTTGACCTATGATCGATACCAATTAATGACATAATTAAACATGGGAATTGGCCTAGAATTTATCTATTGTAAAAATGGCTTTGCTTGTATTTTCTTTATTGTACCCTATTTTATAATCAAAATATACTATGGCTAGAGATAAACCGTTAATACCACAAATTCTTGATTATTTTTATGTTAAAGGTTAAATCCAGTTGTTATTGTGGGGTTTTTCTCTGAACTCTTAATTTGCCATGCTTAATTCAGTGTCTCTTGAAATGCTTGTTGATTTCTACCTTATTAGGTTAGATCTCCATTGGTACACAAGGACCATTCCCCACGTGCTTATTCTGCTTGGTCCAAGTGCACACAAAGTGAAAGTCATAGTTAAGATTAAGAAACTGTCACAGGCGTAGGTCTGCACTGGTCTGGGATCCGTGGCCCGGCTGTTGCTGAGCTGTGTCTCCCCGAGGCACAGAGAACCGTTGGGCACTGTCAGCAGTGACACGGAGAGCCATCCCTACATGCTCATTCTCTCAGTCTGTGGTAAAGACCCTGCCGTTGCCCGGTGACCGAGTCTCTGCTGTAGTGAGAGGAGCAAGGATCTGGCCCTGTGGGACTGCTGCATGCGCAATGGTGCAATTTGAGTCAGAGGCTCGACTAGGGCAGTCAGTGGGGAACATCTGGGTATGTTATGCAGGTTCAGGGTTGCTCAAGGCCAGGGCAGTCACGTGGAAAAGGGGTACATCTGGGTACGGTATGCAGATTCAGGGTTGCTCAAGGCCAGGGCAGACAGCCTGGAACAGAGCTACATCTGGGTATGGTATGCAGGTTCAGGGTTGCTCAAGGCCAGGGCAGTCACGTGGAACAGGGGTACATCTGGGTATGTTATGCAGGTTCAGGGTTGCTCAAGGCCAGGGCAGACAGCCTGGAACAGAGCTAAATCTGGGTATGGTATGCAGGTTCAGAGTTGCTCAAGGCCGGTGGGTTTTAAGCCTACAATTAACGTGCACTGACAGTGAGTATGGCATGTTAAATTGGAGTAACGGCACCAGTTATGGCACAGTTGCCTTTGTATTTTTTGAGCTGTAACAGAAATATAGTCTTAGCCTGCTCAAGGTTTCTCTCTCCGGTGTCATTAAGTGTTTACGACTTCTGCTGACTGAAACATTCTCTTCTTCAACTGCGCACACTCAGTTACTGTCCCCAGTGTAAGTCGGGATTCAACCAAATTTTTGGGATTATCATGGCACTGAAAGAGAGCTTTAACCCCTTCGCGCAGATGTCAAATTTGGTCAATTCTCATCTATTTAGGGGGTGCTCTGTTTAAGGCTTTATAACTCCAGGTGTGAGCATCACATAAACCTGGTAAATGGCTTCAATTAAACAAGACAGGTCTACCATTTACAGTATGAACTTGCGATTCATACTGAATAAAGTGTCACAAATATTTTACAAAAATGTTTTTCTTTATTTTATAACAAAATACTGAGAGCTACATAAGTGAAACAGGTAAATATATACATTTCCTGGATCATAAACTATGTCAACAAGTGTGCAAAATCTGAGGTTGATATGCAGAACTACTAAAGGTCTATGATGCAAAATATAGGCAGTGTACCCTGTTGTCCATTAGTGTTTCCAAATCTATCAAAATGGCTAAATTGTGTAGTGCTCCAAATAAATAAAAAAAGAGATATATTTAACTACAAATCAACAGTTTTGGCTCATAAAACTCACTTTTGCATCATTTTAAAGTGGGAATGACAATATTTTCATCAGTATAGGGGGGTAGATATCTATAGGTCCAAAACCCCTATGCAAAACATGTCATAAAATTAGTTTTGTCCATTATAAAGAATATACATTTGCTTCTTCTGATGGATTAAGATAAAATATTGATATCAGTGTTACATACACCTAAATATGTAGCCTAATCATTCACTCTTGTACCTCAAAAAAACTTTACTTTTCCTTGTACTCTACAGTATGTATACATTTGCCCCGGGATTGCATTTTTCTGTAGTTTTTTAAAATATTCGTAGTAATTTTGATTCCAAAGAAAATCTTTACCTTAATCTACCACATATCAGCGCACAGAAAATTGGAATGAGCACTTACCATTGCATGAGCGACAAGTGTATCTAGGAGGTAGCCTATATTATGTATGATAACATGAAAATAAAATAGTATTCCACCATCTGCAAAATGCTGCCAAATGTTCTGTCTTCAATGAAAATCAAATCAAAATTTAAATTCACGATTGCACTACAGTATGTGAAATGCGCTCAAAATGCAGGGTCTGCTGGTTTTTGTTGTTATCGCCACTTAATTGATCAATTAAAGAAGTTGATTGCACTGTTAACACACCTCACCTGGTTTCTTTGGTCTAATTAGTTGCTGTATTTAAGGTGAGAACAAAAACCAGCGGACCCTGCGGCTCTCCAGGATCAGGGTTGCCTATCCCTGGTTTAGACCAACAGTTTAGATCCCATTTACTATAGCAGGGGTGGCCAACCCTGGTCCTGGAGAGCCGCAGGGTCTGCTGGTTTTTGTTGTTCCTCGCCACTTAATTGATCAATTAAACCAGTCGATTACACAGTTAACTCACCTCACCTGGTTTATTTGGTCTAAGTGGTTGCTGTATTTAAGGTGAAAACAAAAACCAGCGGACTGTGTGGCTCTCCAGGACCAGGGTTGGCCGCCCGTGTACTATAGTATCCTACCATGCTATCAGAATTGTCATACTTTACTATGGTTATTTTTATTAAGGTTATTGCTAATATTTTATATATGCACAATTGAAAAATGCAACAATCAACGGTGAAAATGGCAGGTAATACCACAAAGACCAATAACATCAACATGTGATTAGCGAACATATGTTAAGAATATTATTCTTAAGCTGTCAGACTGACCAAATAAATATTCAATCAATAAACTGCAATGCATTATCAACAACTTAATATCAACCTCAGTTATCAGGAATATAATGGAAGTTCATATAATTTATCAAATGTTGAAGCCAACACGACGAAGGACTAGGAATGAATTGTAGTTTTTAAACATTACTCCTAATGATAACTAAAAAGAACAGTGTAGAATTTAGAGGTAACTGTTTTTTTAAATCGCGTATATCATGTTGACGTGATCTTTTGTATTGATCGTTAGCCTTTCCAAATCTTGCAAATGCACTAACTACAGTTGGCCAAGTTCAGATCTATCGAGGTTCCTTTCTTGCGTATGTGTTTAGAACCGCAGTAGTATAAACCTACGGTTGTCTAAAACTACGGCGCTCCAAGCCTGCAGCTGGATGCATCACAGAAAGGTCATGGGACCCATCCACACACTAGAACAGTGCCTTGAAAGTAGTTTTAATGTAAACTGCCTTAATATTTAATATTTTAGGGAAATGACTGCTTAACATACACAGTACACCTGCCTTATTTCTTACAAAGGGAACAGAACTTAGCGTGGTATTGAGATTCCCTGATCTTTAACCACTCCTGTGGATGGCCCATCCTTTTCATTGATCCCATTACTGCCGATGCACAGACCAAAAGGCTGGTGAATGTTTATAAAATGGCCATGTAACCATTCCCTGTAAAATGCACAGGAGCTATTCTCTATCAATAAACCTTTTATTTGACTTATTTTAATGTCATAATTTTCTAATCATTGGTTTTTCCCTCCCAAAAATGTTGCTTCTGTTTGACAATGCATTCACGGCAGTAATGCTGAAACAAAGTTTCAGGTATTGGGAGTTTCTTTGACAATCTCACTATTGCTATATTATTATTTTAAAGTGAATGTAGTAATGACAGACTTGTACTTTTCTGCCGTTATTTGATGGGGACATGAGGCCCACTGTGGCCGTTCAGAAGAAGCTGTCATTTGAATGCACAGGCTGTCAATCAAGGCAACCGCAAGTTGGGAAGTGAATTCATCACCTGACACACCTCCTCCGTCCAGTCTACCATTCACATTTTAAAAGTAGCTATTAGGCTTTCACTTCCCTGTACAATTAAGTTGACTGAATTATGTGGGTTATGTCATTTCAGGCTTTAGTGCATTTTGAGATTTCAAAAAAGTATGGCCAAGGGTTTAAAAAAAAAAAAAAATTTTAAGCAATTGCTAGATGATTTGTGTTATTTCCGTTTGTATATTTTTGGTGTAATGGGAACACCATTTACGATGTGATGGGCACAGCCACAGGAACAAAGCCTTGTCAGGTAATTGGTTGAGGGGAGGGGCAGTGCTAGGTAGAAGGGTGCAGCTGACAGCAGGTTCTGGTGGAATACTGTAGGGAAAGGATTTGCTCTTCACAAATAATTTGTTTAATTTGGTGCCCAACATGGGGCTGAATATATGCATTTCCCACCCCAATTTGGAATGTCCGATCGCCTGCAACCGTAGCCATGTTCGTGCTGCGAGCCCCCTGCTGATTCGGGAGAGTGTAGACATCCACAGTTCTCCTCTGAAACATGTGGTGTCACCAGCTGCTTCTTTACATGCCACAGACTACAGGTAAGCTCACATAGAGCAGAGTTGGAGGAAGGCAGCGTTGACTGCAATCTACAGGCGCCCGATCAACCACAGGGGTCGCTAGATAGCGTTGCACGTGGAACTCTATCCGACTGAACCCTCCCATTCCCTGGGTGATGCAATTGCCAATTGTGCGATGCACTATGGAGCTACCGGTGTTCTTCACAACTAACTGCATGCAGAATTTCTCAGAGGCTTACAGAGAGGGAACGGCGTGACACAATGGGGATTGAAGAGAAGAGGCCAGCGCGACTCCCAGCAGGCGAAGGTTAAATGGAGGACCTTTCCATGTCATAATCATAGCAGAATCTTCCCACGTGCCCCACCACAAATTCTGAACTAAAGATCGGTCCACGTCCCCACATCATAGATTAAAAAGGAATTGTTTGTGTTTTGTGGTGGTTTTCACTGGGTGTGGGGAATTTATTTCTACTTTAAGTAAAAAAAATTGTTTTTGTTTTAACTCACTTACTGCCGAGGGCACATATGTAGGGGACACGCCTCTACCATCCTTATATCCTTATACAACTGGTGGTGCAATTATTACAATCGCGCAAATGGGGTATTGTTTTCGCTCCTGTCTGTGCGTGTGTCTGTCTGTCAATTTGTGTGCCTATCATCCATAACTTGAACAATTCTAGAGCCATCCAAAAGAAAATAACACAAAACTTTTACAAATAACATTCAGTAGCACAGTTGCATACATCCAGTCACAAACATGTTGCAGTTGCTAACTGATATGCTATGCCCAGTGTTACAGCCTTACTTGAGTCCCTTGAATTGTTTCCTCTGTCGGATTGCAAATTCACAGGGTTGGGTTTGATGGGGAGACCCGGCCGCCCCATCCTTGGGTCCCTTGAGCTGGTTCCTCCGTCGGATTGCGAATCTCCAGGGTGCAGTTCGTAGGATGCGATAAGGGAAGCTGAATCTCCAAAAGTATGCAGCTTCATCCTTGTGTGGGCAGCATGCCTCGCGACTTACAGGAGTTGCTCTGCTAGATCTGTGGGTGCGTGTAACCAACGGGGTACTCACGGTGCCTCCTGGCATCCCGTCTCCGATCCTCCGTGGCTGATAGCCGGGGGTAGCTGAGCCTGTTTCGCTCAGTTGGGTCGGCGTCACGGACGGCCTGTGGAACGAGGGCTCTTTTCCCCGGTGTGCATGCTGCACGCGAGAGGTGAGACGAGCCAATGCAGGCCCGGCGAGTCGAAAGCGAACAGAATAAAAAACTGGGAGAGACAAGCCAATGTCGTCTGTGATATCGGGCACAAAGTATCACATTACAGTGCTGAAATCACAACTGGGACAACGTCCTACGTCACTTGCAACGTGGAGGAGGGGTTTCCTGTGTACTGTATGGAATTGTAGTTCTATTGGCCCTAAACATACAGCGAGCACCATAATTCATTGGACAGTGACACATTCTGGTTTTGTACTTTTGAAAAAAGTTTGAAAGGATACAATGGGTTACATATTGAAGACCGTTACTTCACCGATTTCTATGAAAACCGACTGGAAGACGATGAGGTTGAAGTGCAGCCTGTCAGCTTTAATTTGAGATGAACCGTTTAGAAATTATAGAACCTTTTGTACGTAGTCCCCAACCCCCACCCCCCCATTTTCGGCATTAAAAAATATTGGACAGTTTAACATAATATAGAATTAAGTAATCATTTTAAATATTTGGTTGCACATCCTTTGCATGCCATGGCTTCCTGATGTCTGTGACCCCAACAATATCAAAATATTCTTGATATCTTATTCTCTGGTACTCTTGCAAGTGATACTATTAACTTTTCTGCATTTTAATAAATCTCAATGGGAATTGGGGGGTGGGACTAGATTTAGCTGTAAATTATGCCGGAACAGTATGGAATACATGGTTTGTGAGATGGCTGTAAGTCATCAAAGGTATGCGGTATCAAACGAGCCTCAAACCATCACTCTGTTGCCATATATGCAGTAGATATGGATGGATCACTTGAAGGGTTGTTTCTCTGTGAATTGCATTTTGCAGAGTTCACAGCGTCCATGCTCAGAGCAGCTATCACAAGAGAAAAACCTTGGAAAAATGCTGAAACTTTTCAGAAATTCTAAAACATTGGCCTAAAAGTTAATTACAGTGGACTATCCCTTTAAAAAATGATGATTTACTGTTGCACAAAAACATCTACACCGGCAGGATTTGAACTAAAAGTGTCAAATCCGGTGGAGTCAAGTCCTGGACATCTTTGAATGAGATTCAGTTTTTTTTCCCTCTTGGATTTTGGCAGACGTCCACACTAGCTTTGACCTTGGTCTCTGAATCGACAAAAGGGTCTTTCAAGGAAGACTGCCTGTCTCTCCACTCGGAGCAACCTGATTTACAGCAAGGGGAGCACACTTCCAGTCCGTTTCCATAGAAATCTGTGAAGTAACGGTTGTGTAGTTACCTGGCCATTATATGAGTCCAAATGGTGGTGAAATGTTTGTTAGTTGCTCTGTGCTCCCCTGAGGTGATAATCCAGAATAGGGTATTTGTCGCTTTCCATTCACTTCTATAGGGTCTCAAAGTGACAAATTTGGTGAGGAGGCTTTTTTCCTGCAAATGGTGCTGTTTAATAGCAACTGGGGGTAAGAATAATAGACTGAGGTCATGGATATGTTGGTTATGGGCATCCTTCATAATGTCGTTCTAAACAAAATGCCTCCTGAAGTCTGGGATTTACGAGTAGAAGACATACGTATGAAAAAAACATTTGACAAATTTTTCCTAAAACCGACTATTTAATGTCAGATAACGTAACTTTTCTGTTGAAAGGACACTGTTTTGGAGGTGTGACATCATCCTCTAGGCCTAATGCATAGTAGTGGTACCGCTAGATCTTGGGTGAGTATAAAACACAAAAACTGCAGGTATTTTTCTGATGCTCTGCATCAAAACAATTTGTGTAAACATTCAGGAAAATGCACAGAGATTATTGCTTCATTAAAGCATCATCAGTATGTTTTTATTTCTGTTTTTATGACACTAAAATATTTTTGCTTCTGCCATCTTCAGCGCCACAATATGAATAAACTTTTTTGTGGAAAATTCTGTTGCGTACATGCCATATCAGTCTTGGGCGGTTATTTCAGTCACAGCCTCTTCAGGCTGCGGGAGTTTGCTCTTGCAGTTAATTGTTTTTGTATGTGTATGTGGCGGCTGTGGCTCAGGAGGTAGAGCGGGTCGTCCGCTGATCGCAGGGTTGGCGGTTCGATCCCCGGCTCCTCCTGTCCACATGTCGAAGTGTCCTTGGGCAAGACACTGAACCCCAAATTGCTCCCAATGAGCAGGCTAGCACCTTGCATGGCAGCTGCCGCCATTGGTGTGTGAATGTGTGTGTGAACGGGTGAGTGAGAGGCCATTGTAAAGCGCTTTGGATAAAGGCGCTATATAAGTGCAGTCCATTTACCATTTACCATGTGTATGTGCGCATTCAGGTTCATGTGTGGGTAATCTTATGGGCCAGGAGATAAGTAACGGGTTGGTTTGAGGTTGTCATTTTCCTGTTGGCTGACTGGAGATCAAGGCAAGTTGTTCAGTACACAAGCTACCCTCCCACAAGGGCTTAGCAAAAAAAAAAAAAAAAATTATGTTAGCTGTTTTTCTCTGAGGGACATACAAAATGACAGCTCTCGAAGAGGACAAATAAGATGAGCTGTTTCGATGAATTGGTCACTGTCCCCAGTTGGGATTAGTCATAAGGTAGCTTGCCTGCATCTTTTAATTGACTAGTCCAATATCACGCCTAAGTCAGATTCACATGTGGCTAGTTTTTTCTGATTTCCTCAGGGAATTTTACTTGTAAACCCCCCCCCCCCCCCGCGTGCCTGGAAAGTTTAACAGTTTTATGGACGTTCCTTTATTGGTGGCACTGCGACTGCACTGATGACTCACACTGTTGGTGCTTCTTGCATTATTTACAGGCCTGTGTATTTGGAGTAGTGTGGTAAGGTTCAGTCAAGCAGGTAGAAATCAATAAGCATGAATTAGCTAATCAATATAGCAACTGAAAGGACAGCGGGCCTCATGTATCATTCATGCGTACGTTCAAATCTGATTGTAAAGTGGGTGTACGGCCATTTTTAGACAGCCTAAACAATGAACAAAATAACTTGTTCAGAGCACTGTGGAGTCAACATGATAAACAAAAAGGTGCTCTTTGGAAAACATGGGTTATGTGAGCTTAAAACTCTGACTTCGCCTTAAAAAATTTGTAGCTGATCATAAGAATGGCAAAATAATGTCCATGGCGTTTCATTTATGAAAATATTAAAAGCTGTTAGTGCATCTGGCCAATATTTTTAAATGCACTTGGCCTACGCGTTGCGTCTGTATAGGCGTACATTGTGTAGCCTAATTGGTAAAAATGAAGAATAAGTAGATTTTTAATTTGAATTTTATTTAGTTTTCATCACGTGCAGCTTGGAATAAGCCGGTTAAAGTGATTAAATCAGGAAATAGACTGTATGAGGATTTATTTGAGACGGCTGTATGAAAATAATTACGCATCACCAGTCATGTTGTATGCAAAATGCAGAAATGCAACATTTAAAAAAAAAAAAAAATCAGATCTAGCTTTATTAGCCTAGAAGACCTAGTAAACATCACAACCAGGTCTGACAGAAGGGCTCTATTTTCCGGCTGGCGCATGATGGGTGGTGAGCCAGTGCATTGGCGAAGTGACATTTTCGGCATGTAGCCTATTTTCACACACCTGAGCCAGTTTGACTCACTGTGCACCGAAGTGGGCAGAGAGTCGCTGGTGGAGGTGTGTCAGTCCAGATCGAGCAGCGAACGTACGAATTTGCTAATTTTGTCAGGGATGTGCATGCATCTGAGCCCGTTTTGTAATTTGGTCACTCGCCATGCGCTGAAGTGGGAGGGAAGCCACTGTTGGGGGGGGGGTGTCTGTCAAAGGGAGCAGCCCAGTTCAATTTTAGTGCAGCAGAATGCAATTTTGGGGTAAGATTAGACTGCGATTCGCACTTACACTGCCCGCCAGGTGAGACCATGTTTACAGTGCAAATCGCACCACAGCGTATAGCGAGTTGCTAATTTCGGGGCTTTCCCAAGCAATACGTGCGGGAACCTATTAAAAAGCCAATCAACCGTTTTGTGGATCATATGCGGTCCAATCTGTCTTTGAAATAAATCCCCCAAGCAGGAAAAATGTGTACTTAGCATTTATTGTTCGTTGTCTTTTTTTCTTTTTTATGTTGGGCTAATCCCTGTAATTATTTATGTTTTTAATTGTTTATGGCTGTTATTATACTGCACTGTGGTCCCAGGGGTACTGTATTCTTTCTTACACCTGTCTGTAATGAGAAGAATGACAAACTTGGTGCATACATTCACTCTTATTGCACGTATAGTGATAAAAACATACCTCTTAACTCAATTACATTCAATTAAATCAATGCAAAATAGATAGCCTATCGTTTTCCACTGGGGTCGTAGTCAGAAATTGACAGTGTGTGCACTCGTTCTGCAAGCGGGAGGCCTTGGAAGCTCCTATTTCCCAGTTGCCAAATCGTAATTACAAGGTTGACACATTCACATGCTCCAAAATCGGAATTAGGCTACCAGCAAACATGGAGGTCTAGAAAGTAGTCTAAATGTTTCTTTTCATCCTTTACAGAAAAAAAAAAAACACATGGAGAGTTGCTATCACTTTCTGCATGAGAAGGAAGAGGAAAGGAAACCTATGAGGAGAGCAATTTGATATATTAAGGTATATTTTACTAAAGGGTTGTGTGCTGTGTGTGCGTGACCATCAATATGATAATCTGCTGCTTGGTTGCATTGTCATACGTGACTCTATTGCATTTTCTGCCATTTTGATTTGGCTACTGGGAAATAGGAGCTTCCGAGGAGCACTTGATGGATAGAGAGATAAAAGGTCACTGGTGAAACGTCGCAACTCCGGAACTAAATTATCTCAGACTTTCCCACTTGTAATTACGACTTGGAGGTTCGTTCAAGTGCAACTTACATGTCGGAAAGTTGTATTTCCGATAATTCAGACAGCACTTGAAGGCAGCATGAAAAGGACTGAAAATAGGTAATTTCATTAGCTATGAATCCAGCTGAAGCACACCCACTGATAAATACTCCGCATAACCCAGCCTTTTTTCAACCTGTGCAGCGCACTGCGCGTTCTTCGCCACTCATCCGAAAATAGTGAAATTCAGTAGGCACGCCCAGTGCGCCATGCACAATGCCATTGACTATCACGGCTCGCCACACGCCATCCGCTTGCCGGAAAATAGAGGAATCTTGACAAATCAAGTCGCAGTTGTGTCTTCTATCACTCCTTTTATGGCCACTTTCCCAATGAGATCCAGATCCCCCATAATCTCTTCTGCAGGTGAGAGGTCCAGGATGCCCTTGCCTCCACCTGTACTGGCAGAACCTTTTTGTGAATGGTTATTTAAAAAATATATATTTTTTTATCTCAGTTGTAGTTTCCAATTCAGAGGAAGCAGTTTAGCCCTGTGTCCTATGCCACATAGCGGCTTTTGAGCTAGGCTGCACACCACTACTAACGCTCCCATTAAGCACACTTTATTTTCATGTCCATTAACAAGCATTAAAATTTTACCCTCGAAGAAAATTTATTTTTCTTTGCTTTCCTGTGGCCTAGGCTATATACTGGAGAAAACCGCGTTGGCATGTGCAGTCTAAAGGAGGTGGCCCTGCCAAATATGGCAGCAAATGGGCGTGTGAGTAAGGTAATTCATATTGATTGAGGCTTATTTACTATACAGTCAAGTCTGATTTATCAACCTACGGGCACATTTACGCTCACATCAGAGATTTACACAAGTTTGTTGAATCACAGATTTTCTTATGTGAGTTGGAACGCTCCAACATACGCAAATTTTTACGACCATATTGATAAATGAGGCCCAATGTGTGCCGTTTAGCTTGTCTGAAGCATACGATTCCATTGATTACATTTTCTTATTTGTTTACATTACTTAAAATTGCATAGAAAAAGTAGAAATTCTGATTTTGAGTCTGTTTCCAGAATAGATGGCTTTAAAGTGGATGCGAGGCAAGCTATCACATCAGCTATCGCCTAGTTTTATATAATACTGGAAAAACATTACAAAAAATATTATTTCAGGAAACAATCCCAAATGGGGAATTCACTTGATTAAACTTAACTAGAATTGGTCAAAAGTCAGTAAATAGCCCATCTGAGAGACCTCAGAAATTCCAGCCATGTGTATAATCTACTTTGGATCCTCCTGTTATTTTGATACGCAGCCTTCAGAGTTACCATGCCTGTATTTATCTGGAATGAGATTTTGTTGCCTGACAGCTGAGTGAGCCTGGAGGGATCCCCGTCTTTTCACAAGTTTGTGCTGCCGTCTGGTTTTTATGTATTCATTTTGATATTTGGATGGAACATCTTCACACCTTCTGATGTTCTCCTCAGAGGCCCAAATGAATGTAGGATGTATATTTCAGCTCAATGTTTTAGTGTGCTGTTGCGATTCCGCTTTCTTGAGATCTATTTTAAATAAATAAATTGCATTTCAGATTTGCATCACGATGAAAAAAATACTAGTTTTTAATCAAATTTTTGCATCTACTTGTTTTATTTAATCTGTAAATGGGTCAGTGACATTTTAGAATTTCAAAACAGCAAAAAAGTAAAAATGAGAAAATAAGTCAGGTTTAGCATTTTTTGTGTGATTCTATATGTATTTTTTTCATTTTTGTTGGTGCCCCTTGCAAAAAAATAACAGTTTGACATTTTCATGTGTTTCATTGTATACACCCCTTGAAAATGTCATGCGGTAAAACAAAGTTATTTTCAAAATATTATTACATTTGATGTTAATGACACTGTTACAAACAACCATAAATGAAATAGTTGACTTGTAAGTATTCTATAGCCAGTTGCAGAATGTCAACACTAACTAAAAATACTCTATATTTTGTCTTTAAAGATTACAGCATGTCATCTATTGACATTTGTTCTAGTTTTTTTCTTGTAAAAAGGCAAAAATGCCTTGAAATTATATATTTTTGTATATTATATTAGCTCTCCTCCATTATTTTCATTTGCCATGTCAATTAAAATAGTATTTTGTATATTTCTCATAAAATGTAATGTTTTACCGCATGACATATTTTGTTTTACCGCATGACGGATGTATTGAAGGCTCAGACTGTTTAATTAATAGGACTCAGGTTAGTTTAGAGTCATTTATTAGCTATTATTTATAAGTAGGCTACTGGTTTCTCTCCTCTGGCCCTAGTGTTATTTCTCATAACATAGTTTAAACAGCTCATTCATTCCCCAGCCCCGTTTAGATATAGGCTAGGATGTTTCACTGTTTTCATTCAGAAATGTTTTAGTTAAGATTGACGTTCGATTTATTGCATTGTCAGTGCAAGTTAATTAGACAGCAGAGAAGGTGCCTGCCTGTCTGCAGAGTGAGCGGCGGGGGTGGCCCAGAGCGCACTGCACTGTCCCTGACCGGCTCTGACCCGAGGGGGCGGAGCCTAGCCACCACGCCATTATCCACACCACGGACCCCACAGCTCATCCCCCGAGCGGCCTAGAGACACGCGGTCTTGGGGGTGGGGGTGGCCCGGAACCCCTGCAACTGTTTTGCAATCCCACTTTGCATTCTCTGTGGAAATGCAGTCCATCCATCCATTAGTTTCCCCCAGTACAACGGATTACAACTTCAATGTGCCATCACACATAAATCAGATAAGCTGATGTAGGCTAATTCTCAATAATTTCAAAGATACACAAAATGTCTTAAGTAAACCTTTTATTAACATTAGAACACGTTCTCCAGTAGACTTATATTTCTCTACTTACTCTCTTTCAATACGAGAATGAGTTATGTAAAATTTGATGGTTAATTAGATTGATTGATTGATTTTTTTTATTGTTGTTAGTTAATTAGATAAGCAAATTTGATTTCTGTCACTTCAGTCAGTTAAAAAACAACACTAACATTCTTATCTGGGTTATTAACAACCTATTATCATTTCATTTTTACATTTTATGTACTCATATCAACGACTCACTGTTTTTTACCTTTTAACAACACCTAAAAACATGTCACATCACTGAACAACAAAGAACAGTAACTTTAGTGAACTCAGAACTCATCATCTGCCCCAAAGGGCTGGTCATAGTTACTGACTTTTCAGACAGATAAGAATTTGTCCCAGTCCTCAGCTAACAACTTTGAGCTTCGACTGGTCAATGGTTCTGGTTCGGAGATGACAGCGATCACATCTGATTGGAAGTAGAAGATCACATCTGGATTTTGGGGCCAGAGAAAGCAATTCTTTTTCCCAGATTGTTGCATGCACGAGACCTCAATTTCTTCACCGACGACCTTGAGTATCTGCCCCACGAAAGGCTTGTTGTCATAAAACACTATGACCATCTTTCCAACCATGTCTTCTTCTTGTTCTGGAAGAGTTGTGGAGGGTGCAGCTTTCTCTTTCTGGAAATCGAAGACTGAGGAATCACATACACAGGGAAGTCCTGTACGTTGGCAGAAACAGGACAACTCTCTGTGGATCATCTTGCCAGGTGTGTTTGTTGTCACCTGGTGTATATTCAAGGTACCTTTGACCACTGGCAGATCACTTGGTACAGCCTCGTCCACCCTGGCGATGTCATCCTCTGACACCCAATGGAACTTCACACTGGAATTAGTTTTTTCCAGAAAGGAAAACAACTCCTCAGGGCTCTGGATATCCCCGCCTTGCAGCACAGATGCATCTAATCCCCCATCAGTTTCACCCTTCTTCACTCCATTGGAAATGCATGGTACTGCATGTGGTGAAACTCCATTTCTCTTGAAATATGGCAGGTGGTCTTTATTTTTTCTAAATATGAAAAATTCTACAGGTCCCGGAGCACCTGTTAAAGATATCATCATTAACACCAGTATGTACCAATTTATTTAAATAACAAAACAATGCCCCTCCCCACCCCTCCCAATGTACTTACAAAATTGCCATTTTCATTCAAAAATTAAACTTTTGCACGCAATTCACGTATGATATCTGCTTATATAAGGACACGTATCATATATTGAAATATTAAATGTGTATAGACAAGTTTATAGCAGTTTAAAGCATTTTTAATCATGAAAAAACTGGTTTGAGTAGGTGTTCTAATAATTTTGGCCACCACTGTATATATACACACACACACACACACAATTGTTTTTTTGTTTACTTATTTATGGAAAGGCACTAAAGGCACTTTATTGAAACAATGTAATGCTGATGATGACTTCAATTCAATGCCTACAGACAATGCAGCCTATGCTGACAGAAATGACACATACTGGCATTATCCTATACTTTCGCAGTTACTGTATACCTTTCCCTCCTCTTTTCTAGTCTCTCCTCTTTAGCAGCAGGATCTGCCCTGATCTTTGCACGGAAACGTGCACCCCTCTCCTTACTGGAAAGAGGCATCTGTAAAAATGTGAAAAAAGTTTAAAATATACAGAAATAGCTTAGAAATGTTTAAATCAATTCAAAATAGTTGTACAAACTCTATATGTGGTAAAACAATTAGGAATGAACTAAATTATTCAGTTAAATGTTATGTGTCATATAGTATAACAACCTGTCATTTGGTATAACCGTTTGTCCATATGACATATTTTGTTTTGCCACATGACGCATTCTTGATTTATCATTTCCAACAGGCAGTTACTTGGCCACCTGCTAGCAACTCTAACCTTGACCTTGACCTTTAAGCTTCAAATTTCATCTGTAAATCAATCATTTTTGGAATATTCAACATTTTAAACACTTTATGGACGTTTGATCATATGACACCCTAATCTGTGACATATTGTACGACACTTGGAAAAGTGAAATTAACTAAAACTTGGGAGCAAAATTTCGAACTTACCTTCAACTTGGGTGGTCTTCAGGGGTCCTCTGAGTGAAGTCATCACATGTCACATGACTTGGGTCATGCATCTACAGTTCAAAATAGCTTCATGTTTTTGTTTTACTACATGACATTGGGAAAATATGTTCAAGTTCAAGTTCTTTATTGTCACTTTACAGTTTACACAGGTATAAGCAGAGAGTGAAAAACTTTATGTGCAAACGCCCGACAATGGACAGCAGTTATAAAAGAATACCGGTAAAAATCTAACTTAAAGAGCTATAAATTAAAATATACAATGTACAAAACAATAAGTATATTTAAATATATATATATATATATATAAAATAAAATAATAATAAATTGAAAGGAGCAATATATATATATAAATCAATGTAATAAAATATGCATTGTTATATAATATACAATACAGTGCAATATGGAGTGCAAAAGAACAAGTTATCAAATTTATTAGTTATTGAGGTGGGGCAGGGATCAGCAGCTTGTTCAGCAGCCTGATGGCCTGACTGTGGAAGCTGTCTCTGAATCTGTTCGTGTGGGTCTTGATACTGCGGTATCGCTTTTGTGACGGTAGGAGTATGTACAGTTTGTTACTGGGGTGGTTATTGTCTTTCATTATCCGTTTCGCCTTTGCCACGCACCGCCTGTTGTATATGTCCTGGAGGGAGGGAAGCTCACCTCCAACGATGTACTGGGCCGTCCGCACCACCCTCTGTAGCGCTCTGCGCTCGAGTGCGGTGCAGTTCCCGTACCAGACGGTGATGCATCCTGTGAGAACACTCTCGATGGTAGCAGTGTAGAATGTTCTGAGGATGCGGGGGCACATGCTGACTTTCCTCAGTCGCCTGAGGAAGTACAGGCGTTGTTGGGCCCTTCTCACAATGTGAGTGGTGTGCGTGGACCATGTGAGGTCCTCGGAAATGTGCACGCCGAGGAACTTGAAACTGCTGACCCTCTCTACTGCAACACCTTCTATGGAGATGGGGGCGTGCTCCCCTCTCCGCTTCCTGTAGTCCACGATCAGCTCCTTGGTCTTCTTGACGTTGAGGGTGAGGTTGTTCTCCTGGCACCACCGTGCCAGTGATCCCACCTCCTCCCTGTAGGCTGTCTCGTCGTCGTCGGCGATCAAGCCCAACACTGTCGTGTCGTCAGCAAACTTGATGAAGACGTTGGAGCTGTGCATAGCCATGCAGTCGTGGGTGTACAAGGAGTAGAGGAGAGGGCTCAACACGCATCCTTGAGGGATCCCGTGTTGAGGGTCAGTGGCTCTGAGGTGGTGCTACCCATCCTCACCACCTGGCGGCGGCCCGACAGGAAGTCTAGAATCCAGCTGCACATAGTCGAGTGCAGGCCTAGACCCCTGAGCTTGGTGTCGAGCTTAGTGGGAACTATCGTGTTGAATGCTGAGCTAAAGTCCACAAACAGCATTCGCACATAACAGTTCCTCCCCTCCAGGTGAGAAAGGGCAGTGTGAAGTGCCATGGCAATTGCGTCGTCGGTGGATCTGTTCTGACGATACGCAAATTGCCATGGGTCCAGCGTGGCAGGCAACATGGAGCAAATGAAGTCCTTAACCAACCTCTCGAAGCATTTACTGATAATCGAGGTGAGGGCTACGGGTCTCCAGTCATTCAGGCATGTTACCTTGGAGTGTTTAGGGACAGGCACAATGGTGGACATCTTAAAGCATGCGGGAACAGCAGCCTGGGACAGGGAGAGGTTGAATATGTCTGCAAAGACCCCTGCGAACTGATCTGCGCATGCTCTGAGGACGCGCCCGGGGATGCCGTCGGGGCCTGCCGCCTTCCGGATGTCCACCCGCTTGAAGGCTCTACGCACGTCAGCCTCTGAGATGTACAGCAGGCTGGGCTCCTCAGGCAGCGCTGACTTCGGCGGGCTGGCGTTCACGTCAAAACGAGCGAAGAATGAATTTAACTTGCCTGGGAGGGAGGTAGAGGAGTTATCTACACAGCTGGTTCTCCCTCTGAAATCTGTGATTAACTGTAATCCCTTCCACATACCCCTCATGTCATGGCTCTTGAATTTGTCCTCCACTCTGATCTTATACTCCCACTTGGCAGTGCCGATGGTCTTACGGAGGTCGTAGCGGGCTCTCGTATAATCCGCCATATTCCCGGAGTTGAAGGCGGTGTTACGCGCGTGGAGTGCAGCGCGAACATCGCCATTAATCCACGGTTTCTGGTTGGGATATATCCGGACCGATTTAGTAGGAACAACGTCATCTATGCATTTCTTGATGAACCCGGTGACTGAAGACGCGTACTCGCTGATGTTATTGTCCGAGGCTACGCGGAACATGTCCCAGTCAGCGTGATCAAAACAATCCTGTAACATAGACTCCGATTGATCAGACCAGCATTGAACCTCCTTCACAGCGATTGGTTGCTGCTTCAGTCTCTGCCTATAGGTGGGGAGTAGTTGGATAGAGCGGTGGTCCGATTTGCCGAACGGTGGGCGGAGGAGGGCCTTGTAGCCATCCCGGAAGGGGGTGTAGCAGTGGTCCAGGATTCGCTCGCCCCGTGTGTTGCTTGTTATGTGTTGGTAAAACTTTGGGAGAACTTTCTTCAGGTTCGCCTTGTTGAAGTCCCCCACCACAATTAAAGCAGCCCCGGGGTGTGCCGACTCCTGTTCGCTGATAGCCCCATACAGTTCCTTCAGCGCTATGTCCGTGTTAGCTTGTGGGGGAATGTAAACAGCAGTCACGGTTACCGCTGTGAACTCCCGAGGTAGCCAGAATGGTCGGCACATAAGCATCAGGTACTCCAGGTCCGGGGAACAGAAAGACTTGAGGGTATGCACATGACTTTGGTTGCACCAAGATCTGTTTATCATGAGACATACCCCCCTCCGCGATCTTTACCAGAGAGAGTCTTTGTTCTGTCTGCGCGGTGGACGGAAAATCCCGTAGGCTCAATGGCTGCATCGGTAATCCCCTCCGACATCCATGTCTCCGTAAGGCAGATAATGCAGTTTTCTTTTGTTTCCCGATGGAATTGAATGCGAGCCTGTAGCTCGCATAACTTATTGTCCAGAGACTGTACATTTGCGGAACAAATTTGCTTTAGATATTAATGTAATTTCTTAAAGGTTAATCCTACTGTTACTTGAATATGCATATCTGAGGACTTAAAAAAATATGCCAAAGAATAAAATTGATCATTTGAAAACATTTTTAATGATTTTAAACACAGTTGTCTTCATTGACTTCAAGTGGCTTCCGTTTTACCGCATGACATTTTACCACTTTCATAGTAAAAAATTTGACCAATTTTGTATTTTACACAAAATTATTAACAGTGATGAGGAAGAATGATGTGAGATTAATGCATATTTACAATATCAAACATATTTAATATAACAATATAACATTTATTGCTCCTGGAAGTGTAAATCAGGGCGTCACGTCATTGACCCAAATATGTGTTTTAAAAATATTTATTGAATAAGTGTGGAATTCCCAATCATGTTCATATGTCTGTCACATTAGTGCAGCATCCTGGATCTTTTTGGGAGAGTGCAAACAAGCAGGTGCACCGTGCAAGCCACAATATTAACTATTCTATAAAAACAGTTTGTAGTAGGGATTTAGCAAACCACTTAAAAAAACCACTTAGTGAAGAAAATCAATAGGATGGAATCACTTCCAGGCCACGTATATCATTTTAAAGGTAAGGACACTTCGAGTCAAAGCTTCATTCTCCAACGTGAGGTTATTATGGCTAAAAAGCAGGAAACTATAAAAATATTTGTATCAAAATTGTTTGTTAATACCATAAAAATGGCATGTGGTCAGTGTCGATTTAATCCAAAACTGTTTATAGGTTATAACTTCATAGTAGGAGTGATTGTTTATTTTTTTGGGGGGGGGGTTAGAAGCACACAATATATAGGCTGTGCACGCTTTGACTTGTTACTATGGCAATTATTTTGAAAGATGGAGACATTTTTTTTAAAGATTCTCCTGGCAAGTACTCATTTACACAGTCTGCGATGGAGCCCAATATAGGGCAAAAAAATAAATAAATAAATAAAAACGGTCAATGAAAAATAGAAACGAGAGCGTTGCTGTCATTCATGCAAAATCTTGGTATTATTATGTTCAATATTTTGCAGGCTTAGTGGCTACTATAGGCCACTTAGCAAGTGATTGACACACGTCAAGGGTCACCCTCAGCCCCGCCAGCCCAACGCTATGCTGCTATGCCGTTTTATGAGTAGACTATTTTCAGTGAATCTCAGTTTGACATTAAATGAATCCATCTAGTTTCTTCTTGCTTAAAAAAGCATGAGAACCCGAGCTGCATTCGTTATGCATTTCCTGAAATGACAGCCTCTCCTTGCAGACTTCTAGTTCTAGCTCTTCACCATCAGGCTGCTGGAGAAATATCACCTCAATTGGATTAGAAGTACCTATGTTGCTGATCCAAGAAATAGCTGACATTAGGATTAACAGAGCATGCATGGCATTTCAAATTGAATGAAGAAAACCCCACAAAAAACTCAGTTTTATCATCTGTACCCGTTTTATATTAACTTGCATGCTAAATAAATGGATTTGTAATGGTATAGGCACACAAGACGTCAAGCGTTTTTACCCCATGCAGTGTAAACCCGTGCAGTTGTATTGAATAACCTTTGTGGAACATGCATGTTCAATTGATTTTCAGTATTGGTGACTTGGCCTTTTAGTCTCCTGCTGACAATGTAGCTGCTGCACATGTCTGGGACAGTCGGTTGATATCAAAGTGAAGGTTTCCCACACCATGTGGACTTCATAGTGCTAGCACCGAAAGCCTGAAACTAAAAGACTTACTTCATAAAGACTTACTGTTCTGTTGTGTTCATAAAAAATAAACCTAAACAAAGACTTAAAGGACTGCTGTTTCTATACTGCTCACCCTAGGGATGCACATTTTCAATGGTCTAATTCCTTTGATTGATGATCTTTAATGTTAACAAATGAATAATCGATAGTCGTTAAGGTGAATTCCATTAACAATATAGCTAGGAAGTGCCGCAAACTGTTAACAAAAATATTAACCCCTTCGCACAGATGACAAATTTGGTCAATTCTCACCTATTTATTTTTTAAAGTAATGGATTAATGATTGTAGTTCGACTTGTAGTCCACTTTAACGGACTACATATCCCGTACTGAAACGCATGGGTGGTTCTCGACCAATAAGATATCATCTCGTCTGTCTTGACATTTTTGGCAGATGGTAGTACTGCCAGAGATTGGAGGGCTGCTGCTGAAGAAGAGCCAACGTTAGCTTGCTAAGTTGAGAAGCCTGCCCGACAAGGTCAGAAACTATGCTACGGTTAACCACATAAAGCAATTCTAGCTTTTAGTTCTTCAACCTAGCTAGCTAACGTTAGAAAAAGGTGTTTAAAAACGGAGCTGTGTGCTACTGCTGGCTAACGTTGGGAGACAATGCTGCTCGTCCGGAGGGAATTATGGGACGTCGAGTTTTTAACCAGTGCCAGCGCTGGTATATTCACAAAAGAATACTAAAATGTAAAATATACTCTAAGCTGGTCCAGAAAACGACGTAGTTTGTGAACGAGCTGTATATTGAACAATCCAGGAAATTGACGGTAAGACATAATCACTAGAAATGGTTTAAAAGTAAGTTTTAGTTGATGTCTACCCTCTAAATTAATGGGGAATTTACTTCCGAAACCAGTGTGACGTAGTCACTTGAGTACTCTATTGGCTTAAATGAAACAAAACAGTTGTACAATTTACAATACGAACTTTTTGTACGAAGATTTGTTTATTTTCATAATTTAAGTCAAAATAAAGTGCCACAAGTGCAACAAAACTTTGGAAAGTGTTTTTCTTTATTTTGCAATGAAATACTGAGGGCTACATATGTGAAACGGGTAAATCTATACATTTCCTGGATCATAAACTATCCACAAGTGCAAATGATAGGAGGATGATATGCATAACTACTAAAGAGCTATGATGCTAAATATAGGTAGTGTATCCTGTTGTCCATTAGTGTTTCCACATTATCCATATGGCTAAATTGTGCACTACTCTAAATCATAAAATAATTATATATTTAACTACAAATCAACTGTTTTACTCATAAAACTCATCATTTTCAAGTGGGAATTACAATCTTCATCATTATAGGGGGGTAGATACAGTGCCCTCCACAATTATTGGCACCCCTGGTAAATAAAGATGAGTAAAAAGGGTTATAAAAAATTCACCGTCAGCAAATGCGTTCTTTTTTTAAAGATTTTTCGCAGTTTTACAGCTACGTTGGGATACTTTCATAGTGCAGTCACGGGTAAATAATAAAAGTCGCAAAGCGTGCACTTATTTAAAAAAGTAAAAACATGATTTCTATTTAAAATACGTTGGTTATGGTTTTAAAATAGCCTATAATTTGGGCTAGTTTTGAGTCGCCATTTGGCTGGAGAGTCTTACAAGATCTGGCAACCCTGTGCCCCACTCTTGCGCTGCCATGTCACGTGTTGTTTTTGTTGTATTTGAAGGAAATATGTATCTGCGCCTCATTTTTAAAAAACGAAGCTTCACGTCATATTTATATGACCAAAATGTTTGTGTACTTGAAAAGTGTGCTCCCGAATGTACTCAGCGAAACCCCGGAAGTAAGTGTGTCATCCGGGTGTTTGAAGTATAACTGCAATTTGCAATTGATTCGGACACGGCCCCGGTCAGTGCTCCTCAATGGCTGGTCTCCTGTCCCTACCATTCATGGATATGTCAAGGATGGAATAAGCTAATTCCAAAGACTTTCTGCTTAAAACTACATGTTCCAGCTTGCGTTATTCTCTGAACTTAAAGGTTGAGTTGATATTCTGGAACTGCCTCTGAATCAGAAATTCCATCACCTTCTTGTGATATTAACCCTGATACAGTACCTTACTTTTGAGCAGGTGTAATGGCACAAGCAAGATAAATATACGCTTTACACACTTTTTTTTTTTTTAGATTATAATCCCTACAACAACTAAAGTCTTGGAGTTCATGACTTGTATTTAACATGTCCATGCCGATGCATTTGGACAAAGCTCTTTGTGAAAACCACTGTTCTTCTGTTTATACTCGGTTTCTGTTTATGGTCATATAATCCATTAGGTCCTTTGACAATATACGGCTCATACATAAAAACCTGGCATCGTTCCTTACTACAGCTATTAGAACTATTGTTGCACCAAAAAACCTGACCTAATGAGCTGCACAGTGCGGAGACTTCAGTGTGGCAGCGGTGGAGATGAAATAGAAATTTTGCATGGTTTTGTTGACTATGGGTAGGCCTAGATTACAGATTGCAGTTACTCAGTTTTGGTAGTTTTTGCATAGAAAGGGAAAAGATAAGCATCAAATGCACCAGTTCAGGTGAATTAGTCCAGTAAACTAGTGAATAGCAGTGTCTTCCAAATGGTGTCAGTTTTCTACACCCATTAAAGTGTTGAAAATAACCCGAAGGCCCAAACAAATATTGACTAATCGAAAGTGACACTTGCAATTAGAAACAAATCATCCGAAATGACTGGCATCATGGCCTTTTTGACGAGCTATTAAAACGAAACATCTGTCAGTATGTTATGGTATGGTCTGATCGCCACCTTGTGTTCACTATAGGACATTGCATGGCGTAAATAAATATGTGCGTTTTAATAGAACTGTGCTGGAATTGTAGCCTACATATATGTATATATTATATGGTAAATTCAGGTTCCATCTCTCTGAATCACTTACTTAAGAGGCCAAGAGATATTTGTCTCAGTCTGATTTGAAAAATCTTCCCTTATGAGAATGTTGTTTTATAGGTTCTGTTCTGTCCCAACAATCTTTGCAGCAAGTCTGAGTGTAAATTATACCCGGCCCATATCTAATTCATGAGATACGAATTCAGGTGAACTAACTGAATAATGAAAGGTTTGGGTGGTCCTGTTTACTGCAGGAATAAGTGAACCTGGTTACTTGCTCATATACATTTTAAAGCTCTGTTTAACTATCAGCAATGTACGGAGCCCAAGAAGTGCACAGAAGAAAAGAAAAACATGGGTGGCGCGGGGGTTAATTTGTGGCCTCTAAGTAATTATTTAGTTCCCTCAAATTAGTTAAGTTATAACGCTGAAACTCATCAAGTGGGGATAATGTCAGCTACAGTCTAAAGCCGATAGATAGACTGATAGATTTACGAACACTCCCAATGCAAAATTCTCTAGGACGCTGCTCAGGGTACGCTCTCTCGCAGTTGTAGCATTAGGCACGTCCCCCTTTTAACAAAACGTGAAACTGTTTTAGGCTTCTATTAACCACAGACCTTATATTCTGCACAAATCAAAATCCCAATGGGATTTTTATCCCTCTGGGATAATTGATAAAAAAGGGGACGTGCCTAACATTAACCCCAAACAGCATTCTAGATACTTCTGCATCGGGAGTGTCAATAAATCTAACAATCTATATTGGCTTTACACTATAGCTGACATTATCCCCACTTGTTGAGTTTCAGCATTATAACTTAACTAATTAACTAATTTTAGGGAACAAATTAATAAAACGAGGCCATGAATTAACCCCCCCCACCCGGTTTTTTTCTTCTTTTGTGCACTTCCAGGGCTCTGTAGCAATGAGCATGATCGGCTTCCCTCATATACAGTGGGGACAGAAAGTATTTGGACAGTGACTCACTTTTTGTTGTTTTGGCTCTGTACTCCAGAACATTGCATTTGAAATGTAAAAGTGACTATGAGGTTAACATGCAGACTTTCAGCTTTTATTTGAGTGTTTTTACATCCATATCGGGTGAACAGTGTAGGAATTGTAGCCTTTTTTATACGCAGTCCCCCCCATTTTTAGGGGACGAAAAGTAATTGGACAAATTAACAAACATAATAAAAAAATAGTCATATATATATAATATTTGGTTGTACAGATGAACCTCGATCCAACGGACACCGATGCAACGGATTCCGGATCCAACGGACATGTAATTATATTTGGCCCGCGAGATAATATCAAATTTCAATTTGAGTCGGCCCGCCGGTAACGCATGCACCGCTAATACTACAAATCCCAGAATGCTCTGCTAGTGCCTTGGTGCGTCAAGACTCGCAAGCATCACCTCCTCTTAAGTATCTGACGCGTGTATCGACGTGGCTGGTTAACGGGTATTTACTTTCACGATATAACAGACAAACGCAGAAGCGGACGCACACCCGCGGTACATACGTGAAATAAAACGTAAATAAAAATAAAAAAATAAAGGCGATTGCACCCCCCCCCCCCCCCCCCGTCAACAAAAATAATTGATTGCACCCCCCCCCACCCCCCCCGTCAACAATTACAATCGAGGTTCGCGATTACAAGCAAAAAAGCGTCGTACAAGCGTCGGTTTGCCTGGTTGTTGTGCGCTACATATCTCTTGTTATAGTGATATTTTGCAGTGTCGCATTATTCGCTGCAACGGACAAACGGCTTTAACGGACAACTGCTCCCCCCTATTAGTCCGTTGGATCGAGGTTCAACTGTATATCCTTTGCATTACCCAAACGCAAGTGTTTTTGCTATCTTACACCACATCGTTTAAATACCAAGTGAGCTTGCGCCCATAGCAAGTGAACTGGGCGGGTTGGTCTTTAGATGAGGCGTGGCCAGGATCATTTTTGGTGTATTGCGCTTGCGCTAAAACCACCACAAACCTGGTCATGTCTTGGTTGTTTATCGTTATTTTAACGGCTCATGTAAGTGCGTCTACATAGACGTGTACACAATGCGCGTACACCCTCCTGTCTGTTACACACAGGGGCGCTCATAAGCATGACTAAAAATATCAAGATTACAATGTGAAATATTATTATTATTAAAATCACCTCTTCCAACTGCGTATCCGCTCTCTCAACCTGGATTGGACTCTTTTCCTCCTAACACTGTCACATAATTACTGAGCTTCTGCCTGCAGCTGACGCCTGGTGCACCCTGTTATAAAATTACACTTTAGCTACATTCCCTGTTTTATAACAATTTGTCTTCATGCCGTACAGAATTCTTTGTATCCATAGTTTTGCTCATCTAGCCATGCTGCCTGCACTGTTCTGTGAGTTGCTGTGAAATGAATGTCTGCTCAATGTGAATGATGTTGTTCAGTGAATGTAATCAGGTCTACTTTTTTTTCATTCTTGTTTCAGAGAACAACCACATTCTGCCTCCTCACTCTGAAGGGACACAGCAAGACATTCTCTTTCTCTCCCTCTCTTTCCCCCCTCTCTTTCTCTATCTCTCCCTCTTCCTTCTTGTCTTACTTTCCGTGTGACCGAGCATGGCAGCCAGTAAGCCTAAGGGCCAGAACTCTCTGGCCCTGCACAAGGTGATCATGGTGGGGAGTGGGGGCGTGGGCAAGTCTGCCCTCACCCTGCAGTTCATGTATGATGAGGTAAGAGCAGACACTCCAGATCCAGTGTGCGTGTGCGCTCTCTCATGCCAAAAATTTTTAGCGCTTTTGATGTTGTCTCCCACTGGCTCCCCACCCCAGCAATTGCATAATTGAAAAACAAAGCAATAGGTAGGTTATAATTGTTGTTGACTCTCAGTTTGTAGAGGACTATGAACCCACAAAAGCAGACAGCTACAGGAAGAAGGTGGTACTGGACGGGGAGGAAGTCCAAATCGACATTCTGGACACGGCCGGGCAGGAGGACTATGCCGCCATCCGGGATAACTACTTCCGCAGCGGGGAGGGCTTTCTCTGCGTCTTCTCCATCACAGAGCTGGAGTCCTTCGCTGCCACCGCCGACTTCAGGTAGTAGGAGTGTGAGACGGGAGGGATGTCAGTCAGAGAGATTTGGCACTGGTTGGGAGAGGGGGCGGGGTGCTCGTGATGTAAATGGCTGAGGTCAGATCAAACTGACAGTGTCTGCACCAGAACGGATTAATGTTGCCATTCCTCCTTGCATGTATTACATGTGTAGCACTGTCCCCCTTTTAAAATGAGCAAATGTGGATTAAAGTGAAAATGTACATCATGGTCCTGAAAAAGTCACAGAAAGTTTTAATAATGGTTTCTGGGGAAATTAGTCCTTGAATGCACAGTGATGCATATTCCAATAAACAATAAGCAAAACATTGATTCAACAGAAGGCCGGGAAGTGTGCTAGCTGTCTTTTTAGCACCGATGAAAGACAACTTCAATGCTACCAATACTGCAGAAAGCAACAGAATATGTTGCAAAAACATAATAGTTTATACACTGAAACAAAGTCCCGTTTATTATGTATGTATCTCTGAGTATCGCTGTGAACAGCATTCATAATGGTGAAAGTCAGAGACCTGTTGACAAATTTCTGTCATTGACCTCCACAGGTCAAGTAATGGCTGTAATGATATTTACATGACACTGAATGTACCAGTTTCCACTGCAGGGTCCAGTATCAAGAAGTACAAGGTTGCAAATGCAGCAGCCTCCAACTTCAAAACATTACCACAGTGAGCTTTGAGAAATGTAGCCAGCTGGGGTGTTGATTGGAGGTTGTATCCTGCCATTATGACATTGCATCTCTTGGATACAACAAAAAAGATGCCGTTTGATATCAAGCTGGATCTGGTGGTTGTGGCAGAATTGCAAGGATGAAGTCTTTTTTTGAAGACAGAATAAATATGTGTAGGTTTTTTAATGTTGATGCCACTTACGTTTGCTAATTTGTGTGTTTGGTTGTGTTGAGAAGAACCTCTATGGGAGGAAGAACTGTGTTATTTGTGGGTTGATTTATATTATACTGCCTTGTTGGTAGGGATGCACGATATACAGTCGTGTGAAAAAGTAAGTACACCCTCAAACGGTAGTCAGTTTTTTTGACACATCTGGAAGCGAGTTTATTTTATTTTAATTTCAACCATATTGCTTGATTAAGGTAAACTAATTCAACAAAATGATGCTAAAAAAGTAGACTTTGGAATCACTTAAGCAAATGAAATGAACATAAATGCAAATTCCTCATGAGGAAAAATTAAGTACACCCCTACCGTTACTATCAAATATATTGATTCAAATTGATGTATAGTGTGGCTCGAAGCAACATAAGGACTAGATTAAGCTGTATGGTTGAAGGGTTGTTTTCCCCTGAATTATTTTTCTATAGAGTTCAATAGGAAAATGAGTCAGGAGAAACAACCCTTAAAGTGATCCATCCATATGTACCGCATATCTGGCAGCAGAGTGATGGTTTGAGGCTTGTTTAATACCTCAGACCCTTGATGACTTACTGCCATTTAGCCAACCATGGTTTCCATACTATTCCCATGTAATTTACAGCTTAATCTAGTCTTGCCTCCCAATTCCCAAAGAGATCCATTCAAATGCAGAGAGGTTATAGTATCGCTTGTTAGAGTACCTGAAAATAAGATATCAAGAGTCTTCCAAATTCTTTAATTATTATGTAATAATTGGACAATCATTTACACCTGTTTTGTGCACCAGACATCAATTTTAATCAATATATTTTATTGTAAAGGTAGGGGTGTACTTACTTTTTTACCTTAATCAATCACTATGGTTGAAATTAAAATAAAATAAACTTAGTCCAGATGTGTCAAAAGGCTACAACAACATAAATAAAATTGCCTATGATTTGTTAACCCCTTCATGCAGATGGAAAATTTGGTCAATTCTCACCTATTTAGGGGGTACTCTGTTTAAGGCTTCATAACTCCAGGGACAGGTATAAACGGTGCTGAGCAGAAAAATACAGAAAGCTGCGTAAGCGAGAAATTCAGATGTATAATATAACACGTACTGTGATAATCTGCATACCTCTGCACACGATGGACACCATACATACGCAATGTTTGGAGTCCGTGTGTTATGGCGACACCGTGACAGAGAGGCAGAGGTAGAAAATGCTAAACATTTTTTATGCAGATTCCCGACTTTCACCCTGAGCATTCTTTCTGGAGTTTTATACATGTGGCCCCAGGTGTGAGCATCACAGAAACTTGGTCAATGGCGTAAATGAAACAAGACAGTTGTACCATTTACAATACAAACTTAGATTTGTTTCTTTTTATAATTTAAGTCAAAATAAAGTGCCACAAATGCAAAGAAACTTTGGAAAAATGTGTTAAATTGTTTTCTTTCATTTGCAATAAAATACTGAGTTACATATGTGAATCTATACATTTCCTGGATTCCTCTATACATAAACTCTGTATCCACAAGTGTGCGAGGTTCGAATGGTTGCTTGTTAATTGTACTTGCTACGGGAGAATAGTGACACTTAGAAACTCCGTATTCGGCAGAGTTGTCACATAAGTGCAGCTTTGGTTTCATAAAGACACTGCACGCAAAATTAAAAATTTATGAATTAATATTCATAGACATTTAAATTTTAAAGATACAATGGGGGAAATAAGTATTGGACACGTCAACAATTTTATTATCAAACATATTTCCAATGTAGCTATTCACATGAGATTTTGACCAGACATTGGTATTAACTCAATAAAACTACACCGCTAAAAAAAATAATTCTTAAAAAAAGTTATGTGCAATAAAGTGAAATGACACAGGAAAAAAGTATTGAACACGCTAAATTAAATGTATTTAATACTTGGTAGAAAAGCCATATTTTTTATATTTGGTTGCATATCCTTTGCATGCCATGACTTTATGATGTCTGTGACCCAACAACATCAAAAGGCTCTTGATATCTTATTTGCTGGTACTCTTACAAGCGATACTATAACAGCTCTGCATTTGAATGGATCTCTGGGAATTGGGGGGTGAGACAAAATTACACTGGAACAGTATAGAACACATGGTTGGCTAAGTGGCTCTAAGTCATCAAGGGTCTGATGTATTAAACAAGCCTTTAACCATCACTCTGCTGCCAGAAATACAGTAGATATGGAAGGATCACTTTAAGGGTTGTTTCTCCTGACAGATTTTCCTATTCCTATTGAAAAATAAGTCCGGAGAAGAAACCCTTCAAGTTATCCATCCATATCTACTGTATTTCTGGCAGCAGAGTGATGGTTAAAGGCTTGTTTAATACATCAGACCCTTGATGACTTAGAGCCACTTAGCCAACCATGTGTTCTATACTGTTCCAGTTGTAATTTACAGCTAAATCTTGTCTCACCCCCCAATTCCCATAGAGATCCATTCAAATGCAGAGTACCAGCAAATAAGATATCAAGAGCCTTTTGATGTTGTTGGGTCACAGACATCATAAAGTCATGGCATGCAAAGGATATGCAACCAAATATAAAAAATATGGCTTTTCTACCAAGTATTAAATACATTTAATATAGCGTGTTCAATACTTTTTTCCTGTGTCATTTCACTTTATTGCACATAACTTTTTTAAAGAATTGGAACGTTACAATTTCTTTAGCTGTGTAGTTTTATTGAGTTAATACCAATGTCTGGTCCAAATCTCATGTGAATAGCTACATTGGAAATATGTTTGATAATAAAATTGTTGACGTGTCCAATACTTATTTCCCCCATTGTATATGCAATGAATTGCCTATCAATTTTGAACAACGGCTAATTATAAAAATAAATAGGCCTATTAAACAATAACTACACGAAACAAGCAAGTGAATAACGAAGTTCAGAGAGCATGATGTTATACATACAACTACAAATACTTAAACATTAACTTTTAAATAACAATCACATCAACAATCGTAAACATTGCACTTTTGAATGTTTAAGTGTTTTAAATTAAATATAAATAAAATCCAGGTGATTTAAAATTAAATGTATAAAACTAAACTTATTTACAAATAGCCTTACTTATAAAAATGAACGATGCTGATGCTTCAAATTGCTGGTGTTCCCCATTTAGCATAAGCGACAAATAGCTTTGTCAGCATTTTGAGGCTTTGCTTTTTCCGTTTGGAATAAAACCAAAATTCACTGTTGCTCCTTAATTTAAAAATTATAATAACACAGTGCAGGCATGTTAGGATAAACTAATAAACAATTCAAATTTTAACCCATGGCGATTTAACGAGTTGAACACGAGTAAAATCTAATTTACTAATTCATTAAATGTATATTATTAGATAGGCTATCGTTAACAATGACTTATTTAGTTTCAACATATTTTGGGACCGAATTATACTATTAGACCATTTCAAATTACACATTTTAATAGTAAATAGTAAATAGAAGACGACTAGACAACAACTTTCATTCAATATTTTTAATGATGAAGTATCGGTTTGTCTGTGTGTGTGTGTGTGTGTGTGTGCATCCTTCGTCTAAATATGTCGAAGATGAGATCATACTGTGTAATGTATTTTATTCTGGTTTAATTGGAAACCAGATAAGACTAACTAGCTTGGAACAACCATCTATTGACCATTTCCGATAAGAATAATGGGTCTGCTTTCTGGCGTGGGTGTGTGTGTCCTTGAATGTGAGGCCATATGTGTGTGAGGTGTGCGCGTTTGTTCTGGTTCAAGAGGAACATTAGAACAGTTTTTTGCAAGTCATCCTAACACAGAAAAACATCTTCTTATTAACACAACTGTTTCACATGGTAGGCCATACAGTGGTTTGTAATGATACACAGTGGGGACGGAAAGTATTCATACCCCTTCACTTTTTGCACACTTTATTGTGTTGTAGATTTCATTTTAAATGGATAAAATTGCCATTTTTGCCCATCAATCTACACTCAATAACCCATAATGATAAAGTGAAAACATGTTTTTAGAAACTTTAGCAAATTAATAAAAAATCTAAAACTGAAATATCTCATTTACATAAGTATTCATACCGTATTCATATTCGTATTTTTAAAGTATCATATTTAATATTTGGTAGCATATCCTTTGCATGCTGTTACTTCCTGAAGTCTGACCCATAAACATCAAAAGACTCTCAATCTTATTTTCAGGTACTATTATAAGCGATACTATAACCTCTCTGCATTTGAATTGATCTCTATGGGAATTGTGGGGTGAGACTAGATTCAGCTGTAAATTAGGTTGGTACAGTATGGAACACATGACTATCGAACGAGCCCCAAACCATCACTCTGTTGCCAGATATGGAGTAGATGTGGATGGATCACTGCAAGGGATATTTCTCCTGACTAATTTTCCGATAGAACTCTATGGGGGAAAAAAGTCAGGAGAAACAACCATGAAAGTGATCCATCCACATCTACTCCATATCTGGGCGCAGAGTGCTGATTTGGGGCTCGTTTGATACGTCAGACCCTTGATGACTTACAGCCATTTAGCCTAGAAGTAGCCTAGCCTAGAACCGGCATGATACTCATTGTGCGAACTGCTCAACGTGCTATTGACGTGTATGCAATGCAAGATATTCTCAATGGTTCAACACGGCATGACCTTGGCTCATTTCACAGGGAGCAGATACTTCGAGTGAAGGAGGATGAGAACGTGCCCTTCCTCTTGGTGGGGAACAAGTCGGACCTGGAAGACCGCCGACAGGTAGGGCTGGAGGAGGCCAAGGCCCGCGCTGAGCAGTGGGGCGTCAGCTACGTGGAAACCTCTGCCAAAACCCGTGCCAATGTTGACAAGGTGAGCCAACAAATATCACCTATAAATATCTCACCACCTGTGAGACTCCCATATTAATAATAGACCGGTCCCAGTCAAGGAATAACTGCCATTTTATTTGTTCAAAGTTTTCTCAGTGGTTTTAGCACCTTGAGGCCCTTTTTCAATAAAGCCGAGGGACTGCCCTGGATTTTGCTCCAAATCCAATATGGCGGCCATAATAAAAATGGCTGCCACAATAGCTTTGAATGGGGGGTTTCTCTCCTATATACATCTTGGATTTATTTTTTCTCACTGAAACATATTTTTCAAAGTATACTGAGTATACTAGAACTATACATAAGTAAAAAATGTTTTGCTATTTTAACTATATTAATAAAAACAATATGGCCACCAAAATCGAAAATGACATTCAAAAACCTTAGGCTGGATACATGTTGTTTCTCTTGACATCGTATTATTATAAAAATGATGATGGATTCATGTTCATCTAGTTGATATGGCTGCCAGAACCCAGAATGGTTTACAAGACAAGATTTATCAAGACTTTTGTTCTCACACTAGTTGCCTTTGTCAATTACAAACCATTAATTGTAATTAATTAATTACTGAAGTTTCCTAACGGGAAAATAAAAGTTATTCTATTCTATTACATTGGTGGGTTTTCTCTCCTATATACATCTGAGAATTATATATATTTTTTCAATGAAACATTTGCATACTAGAACTATACATAATAAGTACATCTTTTAGTTATTTTAACCATATTAATAAAAACAATATGGCCGCCAATATGTTTGTATGTTTGTATTCCTCTATCATATATGTCTGATACATTTTGTCTAAATTCATCCTAATCAGGCCTTTTTTATTAATTATAGTTTAATAACTGTATAGTTACAAAATAATAACAAAACGATTCATCAAAGATGTGTTGAACACATCAACAATTGTTGTTGTGACCCAGGTTCATGACTCTGTCTCAGCCAACTGAAAATAGAAAAGAAAAATTGTACTGCAGGTGTTCAAATAGACATGGCAATAGGGTTAATATCAGAAGAACTGCTGCAGCATCCCAAGCTTTGATTCCAGCCACGTTGAACAAAGCTGTGAGGTGTAGATGCAGCTAATCTTCATGCAGTGTAAAATTTAATTATTGTTTATCTAGGAAATATGATAATGATAGCTAGGCATTTAACAACTTTTATCCAGTGAAACTCACAAATAAGTGCATGTAAAACTTTGTCACTACATGTTTTGGCTGAGACGGAGTCATGAACCTGGGTCATAACAACAAATATGTTTGTGTTCAACACACCTTTGATGTATGTATCGTTTGGTTATTATCTTGTTATATAGTTTATTTATATTATGTCTGACCTGTCACTTCTATTTCATTTACAAAAGAAAGTCAATTGGTCAAGTGAAAGCATGGTTCCAGTACAGACAATCTGTACAATTTCCAGGTGCAGTTTGAAACGTTTTATACTTTAATCCACAGTTCTTATTTGAACTATACAATTATTAAAATATAATGAATACAAAAAAGGCCTGTTTAGTATGAATTTAGACAATAAAATGTAGCAGACATACAGTATATTATACAGGAATACAAACAGAAATGGCCAATATTTCGCTTTTGGTGGCCATATTGTTTTTATTAATATGGTTAAAATAGCTAAAACATGTACTTATTATGTATAGTTCTAGTATGCAACTCAGAAAAATGTTTCAGTGGGGGGAAAAAACCAAATCTAAATTTTATATATATATATATAATTTATATAGACCTAGACCTATATAGGGCCTCAAGATACTAAAATCACTGAGAGAACCTTGATCAAATAAAATGGCAGTTATTCCATAATAACATAATCATAGGGACAACCAGCTTTGCACAAGACAACAGGGAAACCATGTCATGTAGAAGTATATGCTTGACATAATTGAGTTTTGGGATGTGCCCAAGCTTTTGATCATTTATATACTCTACGCAAAGAAAATGCAGAATAAAACATCTTGGGATATGTAGAGAATCCTGAATGGAAAGCTTTTGAAACCTGTAGTTGTGATCACAATAAATTGTTAACTTAACCACTGTTCAGTTCTGCCATGCTCTAAAATGACTGATGCTGGAAACGTCTCCTGTCTATAGGTATTCTTTGACTTGATGAGAGAAATACGGGCAAGAAAGATGGAGGAGAGCAAGGAAAAGAATGGAAAAAAGAAGAGGAAAAGTCTGGCCAAGAGAATTCGGGAGAGATGCTGCATTTTATAATGGCTGAGGACCCCCTGGTTACAACCTATGCCAGAATCCTCTCGCCTCTGTGTTCTAACCATAGTACTTCTGATTTAGTGTTCAGTGTCCGGTCTCCCCTTTCCCGTCAGTGAGCAGTCAAGACGTGAGAGACACTGAGACCTCTTTCTCTGGGGATCGGGGTTCTGGGTAAGTTCAGGCGTGGCAAGTGTGCACTTCTTTAAAGGAGAACATAAGGAAATAGTTTATTTTTTAATACAAGCTTGGGATGAGCAAGCATAAATTTGGAAGCCAACACAAGTAGTTTGAATGAAGCATTTTGACATTTCCTCTTGAAATATTTGGGGCAGGCATAAAATAAGCACAGTGCAAAGCATGACTGATTCCGCTCAATCTATTTTTCATTGGGGAAAATGCTGCAATTTTTTTCATAATTGTTTTTCAGATTCCTGGAGAGGTGGGGAGGGGGTGTTGTTCATCAGCTGACTGCAATCAAATACTCAAAGTATTTTTCTTGTAATATGAGCTGGTCTTTATATTCAGTTCAGACAGATCACTGTAGGCCGTTAATACATCTAAAATCAAAATACATCTAAAATGTCCGTGGTATGCGCGATTAGCTAGCTACTCGGCTATGGGCTTTTTTTTTGCCAGGGAAGTTTTTTGTAGAGAAACTGATGTTTTTGCTCAGCTCTTAGTTAGATTTAACTTCACATCATCTCTTAAGTGTCTCACAGGGAGTGAGGGAGAAGTAGGAAGACTGAACAAGCAGGCAGAAACAAGATGGGCAGACTCGATCAACAGCAAGTCAGGCAAACCCAGTAAAGAACAAGTCAGAATTAAGTTTTGTTGTGATGTTTTTTTATTTGTAAGGTAAAGCTAATGTTGTTTTCTGCATCTGTTTGCACTAGTGATTTCTGCTGTGTGGTTATAATTAAGGATACGGTTATAATTGCAGCTTTTACAATGCATGGAATGAATGCACTAACAGCAGTATAAGAAACATTCAAATTTGGCAGCACCTTAATTTATAATCTGCTAAATGAATGTAATGTAATAAGGAATTTCCATATACTGCTCTGCAGCATGGTTAACATCAAAGGGTTCAAGTACAGCTGTAATATTTAAAAATAATCAATTTTACATAGTTGTTCTTGTTTTTCATGCATTGCTTGATTTCTAATTATTTTAATCGACTGACGGTCCTAATCCTAATGGCTTGATGTCGATTGTGAACGTCTAAACTGACAATCCCTTTTCCCTCATCACACTACTGCGCTCGGTGGTCAAAATATGCAATATAATGAGTTTGAAAGAGAGATAGTGAGAGACATTGCCAATATATAATACAAATAATATTCTTACATTTCACTTTTGTACATTTAGTAAGGAACAATGTGCACAAAAACATAAACTGAGCTTAAAAAGAAATGCATCTGTATAATTCCACTCTTAAATAATTTGTACTATGCCTTACTGTATAACTAATGTGAAGGCACATCATCCTTGTAAAGTATCATCCTAGACTAATGTGTTGTGTGAAAGGATATAGAGCACCTGGGCACTGATATTAATGGACAATTCTATTTTTTTGTTGTTTTTTCCTCCCGACTTGGACTTATTTTTAAGAACTATATCCACCATGCTGATTGGTGGTAAAAAATCATTTTGTCACATCTTTCTTTTTCAAGCTTTGGTCTTCCTGAGAACCTCTCCAATCTGCTTTAAAATGGAGTCCAATGGGGCATATTTAGATACAGCTTATTTGGAGGTGAACAAGTGTGGAAGGTGAAATTTATTCGCCAAAATAAAAATATGCAGTATTCTGTATTTGAACCGGAATACATGGAATAATTGCCTTTCTGTCTTAGCCTCTGTTCTATCCTCTTCAGTTTGATTGAGCTCTTTGTCTGTGTATTCCAGTTCAAATAAATATGGGTGGCCATCAAAGTGAAGAGATTCAACATCCTCGTAAGAGTCTAATGAATAATCAGCCATTGCAACAGGATTTTGACTTGGATTTTCCATGTTAGCTTTTAAAGGTGAGCCACACACCACTGCAAACGATCATTTTTTGTGTGCACAGAATAGAGAAGTACGATAGGTCAGTTCTGCAATGTTAAAGAGCATGCAACGGAATATATTGATACTTATTTTTTTTTTAATACAAATTTTCACTTCCAAATAGGAATTTTAGATTGGATAAACTGGATTTGTTTGAGGTAAATTGAACCTGTATCTAACTTTTCCCCATTGGATTCCATCGCAAAGCATAGTGGAACAGTTCTAGGGGTGACCAAAGCTCGAAAAAGAAAGGTGACAAAATAATTATTACAGATCAGCATGGTGGAAATAGTTAATAAAAAGAAAAGTTTAAATTATTTTTTTATATACATCTTTTAACCTCCCAAATGTGTTTTTTATGAATTGAGCATACAACTATCACTAAATTTCAACCATAGTGTGGTGTTTAGCAGTTGTCTGTTTTTATTTTATAAACTTTATAACTTATATATTACGATATAACTTGAAAAAAACAATGGACGTGCAATGCTATTCTTCTGAATTTGCTGTGCGACCATGTGTTTTGCAGTATGCACTTGTTTCTGAAGCCTGAAATATGGGATTGTGTGTGTGTATGTGCGCGCGCACGTGTGCGTGCTTGTGTTGGTGAGTGTTCAAATCCAACATGTGCCATTAGATTTGACCTCACCTGGCCAATACCTCACCTGTTCCAATACTGTACTTCATCCTGTTCAGCAGAGGCATACAAGAAGAGAACACCCTTCAATAATCTTAATACTATACATTCAGCAAATGGAACATTTTGTGAATCGGAAAGGACTTTGGAGTCAGCATTTCATGTTTTCCTTGATACATTTCTTTCAAAGAAATTATGCGATTTGTTTCTTTGGACACAATTTTGTGTCTGTGGTCAAACCTGTTTTGAGCCTGTTTTTATCTTGTTGAAAGCATTTGTTGAATATGTATTTTTATACTTTATAAAGTGAATTTCCTTTCATTTTGAATCACTAACATTAATCATCTTGTAATGTTACCTTGCTGTGCTATGAAACAGACGAGAGGCCTAGCCAACTAAAAACAAAATAATCTAAAAAGAGTTTGAGGCAACTATGACTACAACTTGTCAACAGTTAGTCTAAATTTACCTTAATTTTGGACTGAATTGTTTAAATAACATGCAAATCATCTGTTACATCTTAAAAATCCCCATGGCCATGGTTTAGGAAGTGCATCCAGCATACTTTTACAGAAAGTATGATTTTTCCATAAACTCCATTACTGAGAAAGGCATTATTGCATTCAGAAAAAATGGGATCTTTTAACATAAAAATCTTAAAAATCAGTTTCCTAATCTCAATTCTACAAAAGCACATTTTGCAGCACCACCCTCATTACCTTATCTCCTTGTGCTTAATAGGAATTTGAGCTAATCATTTCAATAAGTATTTGAATGTATTCAAACCAAATCTTTTTGGTAAAAACCACTCCCCTTACAAAAATAGCTCAACCCTAACGTGCACATTTTGCAGTTGCTATAAGAGTTGATCTGTGCTCATTTCAAATGAGAAGGACAAATACAATGCAAAAGTCTTAAACGGTGGAAAACTGATTACTGACATAAAAGGGCTAATTATTCCATCCATCTTAATTCATGTATGTTGATGTATGTTTCTGTCACCTGATGAGTGGTGTCTACCCTCCACAGCTAAACTACGTCAAGCTGACAATAGCTGTCATAGGTTGGTAGGGCGTTCTAACACCCAACAGTGCTTGAAAAAATCTGAGACATATTTGTGCCGAAGAAAAACACATTGTACTGTAGGTCCCAACACACCGAACCAAAGGTCATCTTGGTATAAATGCACAGAAGTCTACTTCTGAAGGTTGAATGTGATGATGGAGTATGTTGCAGATTTGCTGGACTGTAAATCATGTTGTTTCCCTGCTGTGCAACCGTACCATAATTCCATGGTACTACATTTGGTTTCTCTCACCTACAAACAAAGCTGTGGGCTGAAATGGCCTACAACATATGTACAATGATAGGCTTTGACTAGAATGCATCTTGTAAAGTATTTTTTTTTAGTAACATTTTGTATATATATATATATATATACAGTTCCAGATACAATGGTGTAACGTTATGTGGAATTTATTGATTTAAATTGATTATAAAACCAAGGTTTAAAAAAAATACAAATAAATAATAATAATAATCTTTCCACCATTTTTTCTTTTTGGGTCAGACTCCTTTTGGACTCTTGTGTCAGTTGTGCATTGTGAGAACTTGGTTCATGGACACTGGCTCAGGTCTCCATTCCACTATGCTGCTTGTCTGTAGGAGGGGTGTTTAAACAAATGGTGAAAAATCTGAACGTAAACTCCAAAACATTCAGAAAATTCATGCGTCTAGCTAAATTAACATTATTTGTGTCTTTTCATATTCATTGTAAAACTAAATTGAATTTCAGTTTAGTTTGATGTGTCCCCTCTTAAATCTCTCTCTCTCTCTCCCTCTCTCCCTCCCTCCCTCCTACCTACCTACCTACTCACTCACATGGTGATTTATATATTTGCGTAGACTTACATTTTTCTTTTTTTCCCTAAGCCCAGTGCAACCAAGAATCCTCAGTGAAACCACTAATATTGTAACTTGCTGTTGTCAGGTGGGTACAAAGGAGCAATGACGCTGTAATGTCAACATTGCCTGGTTACAGCTGATGTCCCTTCTACCTGCACATTAACTGCTGTATGTTCAGCCATTTAAGAGGAGGATAAAGAACACCTAAAATTTAAATAAACGAATACCATTTTATAAAATCTTCCTCAGCTGCCTGCTTCATTCTGTTGAAATTTTGAAATTACACCATGAAATCGTAACTTTGTAGTAAAATAATTAATTAATTTATAAAACCGGGATAATGGTAGGGCATACCTGTTACTTGGGGTTCAGGCTCAAAATGCAAAGATGCTGTTTTTTTGGGCTTGCAAGTTTGCAGTAATACTGCCAAATGACTAATGTGTAGCTTATTACTTTCCCTTTTTGATGTAGCCACACGTACATGTAAAAACAACATGTACATGTAAAAACATAGTAATTTTTAAGAAAAGCTAAGTGTGAGAGAATCTAAGTCTACTGGATTCATTTCAAAACTGGTGTTGTGACATTCTGGTATTGGTTACCTGGGATATTGCAAGTGGATCATTCCTTCAGTATGGATGTTTGAACAGATTCGTAATCCATGCTGTTCGCAGCTGCACTGATGAAATTTAGTCATCAATTAACTGATTTTCTCAGTCTGTATCAGTTTTAGTGGGTGCACCTTTACCCCTGAAGAAATTCTTTATTTCTGCCAAGATTCCCTCAAATTTGTTTTATGAGTAAACAATTTGATCCTTCAGTGCTCTGTTTGGATGTTGTCAGTCTGCCTATGTGCAGACTCTTGTGACTAACTGACTGAATCTGAAGATATGTGACTGTAAAGCAGGCCATGTGTATTGCCCTGTGAATTATATTTCCATTGCAAGCCACGAAGTTTGACCAGTCCGTGAATTAAATGCAGTTGAATACAAATTGGAAATATTTTGTCCTCTTTATATTCAAGTTGGTGTTTATGGGTATAGCTTATACTTGACAATCCCCAGATAAGCTAACATACATGTAATTATAAGGGCTTGGCATGTCTCCCTCATTTGATTCTCAGTATTTTCTACCAGTATCTTATTAATATTTAGGACTATTAAACGAAGCACACTATGCACATTTATGCACAATGAGTTTTTGTAGAACTCTTCATTTGTATCAGTAAGAGAATGATTCAGCTGTAAGCTTTACATTATAAACTTTAAAAACTGAACATTTGTGGTGAAGACACTTGTAAACAACCAATAACATGTGATTACCAAATCATTTTCTCATTTCTATTTTTGAATTGCCTTTATGCTCAGTTTCTTCTTGAACACTTTATGTGGTCTGATAATTATTCTGTTTGTGATTTTTGCTTAACAAACTAGATGCATCTTCTGTAATGGAACCCTCAACAAACTACAGGTGAATCACCCACAACACAGGGCCCTCAGGAAGTGCATTAGTCTAACTGCTTTCCGTAATGCTTCGCCAGGTCGGATTCAATTGGCTGGTAGCCATATGATGCAGAAATGTAATATGCCTTTAAACTATCTATAATATGGGGTCTTCAAGTGACTCCCTCTCTACTGTCCTGAGGTTTGCACAGACATGTGCAAATCCACTATATTGTAGGTTTTCAAAAAATGTGGATTAATTTCTATGTGATGGAAATGTACTAATTAGGTCCTTTGAAGCCCCCTAAAAGTCAATCTGGAACTTTGCAGACTTTGATGTAGAGAGTTCTACCAAACTTTCTCTTGCATGTAATGCATGTGCATTTGTTGGAAACAAACCTAACCAAATAAAGACTTATGATGATGTGGAGCTTCTAAGTGCATGAAACTTAGAAGAGCATTTTATTTCACCACCTGTCCTTCAACTGTCCTCAGTGAATAGCCCCCGGTCTAATATCAGAACAAATCTCACAAGGGATATTGTGGTATGGAGACAGGTTGGAACTATGTAGTCCAAGTAAAGTTTGTCCTTGTGTATGTGACAATCTTACTTCAAGGCTATTGGGTTCAGTTGAGTAAAACAATATCTACAATAAAAGGTTTCAATATATTACATAGATCTAGCATTATATGCTGAAAATGGCAACTATCCAATGCATAGATCTAATGCATATTTTTAAGGTCTCTACAATTAAATTTCTGGTTAAACTCCAGTTTCAAGCTGAGAATTGGAGCAATTTATTTTATTTGTGCTTTTATACTGTTCTTTGTAACATCTTAACTAGTTGGTCATTTTTAACACAGCGATACTCATAAATGGAATGGCATATCAATACAGGTGGAAAGAAAGGTAACACTGGTGTGCTCTGAGGTTTAGACTGTTTCTAAAATCGTCCACTCAGCATACTTTTTCTCAGCTTGACTGTCCGAGCAGGGTATTGCCGTAGCAATTGGCATTAGTCCTATCGTATCAGTAACACTCGACTGACAGCTCGCCATGACGGTGCAGACCACAGAACTATATTTCTGTGGTGTAGACCCATATACGACACATTACGAGAAATTATGCTCACTTACTAGAGAGAATAAGGGTGCAAGGAAGCCTATTTCCGTGCAACCCGGATGTTCCCGCTGTAGACAATGTAGGAGAAAGCGGCCATGTCGCAGCACTCATTCGCTCGGAATGTGCCGATTTTAATCCTATAGTAACTTTGGGGCCGTATTTTTTTTATTGTTTCAAATTATATGGTAGACTACATGTAGAATAAATAAAAGAGGGATTTGCGTCTCAAATGTTGGACTGTTTATCCGTTATCCTTCTAGAATTCTTGCAGAATTGTTTTCTTTCTGATTGGGAGGAACTTGTTAACCGGTGTCAGGGGTTTCCTTTGGCTGTGACGTATGAAAAAAACAGCAGCAGGCAGTGCTATTTGTAACCAACCAGCAGCTCAGTCAATCTGAAACGCTAGCTAACAATGTTGTTCATGGTCGGTTACAAAAATAACATAAAATATTATAAAGGGCTAACTGCGTAACTTGGTATTGCCTACATGTAGTTTAACAGGCACGACACGTGTTACAATAATCGATTCGAATGGGGATTTTAAAAAAATATATAACGTTTTAGAGAATCTGCCGGAGTAAAGTTGAAGTGGATTCGATGAATAGCTAACGTTACTTCCTTATCGAACCGAAATGGGATGGCAGCGAACAAGAAGTTTATGAACTGAGAGTCGTGTTATTTACGATATGATTTTCCCCACATGTTGGAGATTTCAATTTTGATGTTAGCAAATTAAATTAATAAAATTGTATATGTTTTTTAAAGAGACTACGAGACTTGCTTGGTAACGATAGATATGATAGTATGTTAAGGACCGTGGCGTGGGTTTAACTTACACGCAGCCTCTGCTATCGCTACCTAGCAAACTGTTGGTTGGCTAGCAGGGAGCTAACAGTTAATCTTTTAAAACTAATTTAGACTAACGTTAGCTGCACCATGTTCGTAGTAACTTATGTACTCGGATAGCTAATTACTTTTCGTCATGTTTCCCCCCCCAATGTGAGTGGAGAAATTGCAGTTGGCTAGCTAACTTGGACCGCTAGCAAACGTTAGTTAGCTACTGTGAATATGATGGGCCATCAATTGGCGTAACCTTGCTAACGTCTGTTCGAAAAGTATCATAGGTAGTTAGCGGGTTTAGCTTGGTAGCTAACATTAGTTCAAATGTAGTTTTGTGTTGTTTACCTGGGGATACAAACAAGAATACAATATTATAGCCATCTGGATAATTGGATTCGGCTGATTGATAAATGCCGAATTCGGAGGCGGTCCAAGAGGTTCGAGGACGGAGCCCTTCAGAGCAAAGAAATGCCAGACAGGACATGACAAGTAAACCTGGTAACGTTAGCGGTGCGTTGTCTCAAGGCGAGAAACATAGGGACAAGAGGCGGTCATCGTCCACTCGGCGAAAGAAACACAAACACGGGAAGGAGAGATTGCAGCAAAATATATCTGAAGATTTCAACTGTGAACGGAAGAGCTTCTTTGAAAGAGATTGTGAGCTTAGAACTTTAACGTTAGTGGAATATGATGATGTCAGTTCGCAGTCAGAGCGGTTCTCCGGGAGCCCCTCTCCAAAACCCGACCAGCATACCCAAAACAGACTTCCACTCCAGCGTGTGAGCGAAACTGAGTTCGTGGACTGTAGCGGCCCTGTGTCGCCGGGGAGGAGGTTGAGGAAAGAGCGTCACTCCTCGCACCCCAGGAAAGACTTGCCAAGCAGCCGCTCGCCCGAAAGGAACAGAAATGAAAAGGAGCGCAAAAGAAAGGACCATCCTAGCCGGGAGAGAGATCCCTCTTACAAATCACGGAGTGGAAGCAGCGGCTATAAGCACGGCAGGGACGAGAAGACAACTCTGGTAACGTCAACCATGACGTCGCTGGATAAAAAGGAGCCTAAACAGCACAAAATTAGAACGAGATTACTAAAAGACACACCATCGTCATTTAGAGACACCCAAAAATCTTACAGAGACGACCGTGATGAGCAAAGGGCCTACATAAGTCCTGGACTTAAGGAAGAAAGTCCGTATGGAACGTCTTACTCGCATAGCTATGCCCATCAGTCTCCTGGTGCTGGTTATAACCAACCCATATCCAGGAGAAGTCCCAGTTATGGGAATAAGAGACGCTCCCCAAGCCCGGCTTACTACAGCCGAGATATGGAGCCTTATAGCGCCTATAACAGCTCCAAGTCGCCCGGCTCATACTCGACTAAGAAAAGACCGAGGTCTCCCACGAGTCCGTACAACAGACGCAAGTCCCCCAGCTACGGCCGACAGAGCCCTTATGAACTAGGAGAAATAGCTTCCAGTCCACACGGTAGTCGAAGACGATCAAGAAGTCCGTACCCAAAGTCATTCAGTCCGAGTCAAAGGTAAGTAACGTTAAAGTAAGTTGATGGTAAAGTATTGGTTTGTATGGCAAGTTATTTTACTGAACGTTAACACAACCTGCGTTAAGTTACAATTGTTTCGCCAATTAAGCTAAGTAGTTAGCAAAGTCAGTTAACGTTAGCTATTTTGTACAACTGTTAACGTTATGGAGTTACTTACTACGTTAGCTAGCGAAGTTTGCCAGCTCGTGTCGCAGGCGAACTATTACTCGGTAACCTTATGTTTAAATATCCCGGCTAATATTCAGAAGGAATACTAATCACCCTCATTATAAGAAAATTAAGTTGTCTGGAAGCTAAGGCCTAACGTTAGTACAACTGCACCACAAGGCCAAGCTAACGTTAGCTTTGAATGAATTACCGGCAGTTTCAGTTCAACACTGCAACAAACTTGGGTAACTTTCGAAAGACATACCACTAGTGTGTCACATAGCCTACGTTAAGCGTACAAATAACAATCGATGTTTTAAGACCTCGCAATGTAAAGCCTTGCTAAAGTTAGAACAACTTAAATTGGGACAAGTCTTGCTAAATAAGTCAATAGCGGCTAGATAACGTTAGCCAACTTGCATGTGCTCCAATAGTATTAGAAGCCAGGACTGTAGCTAACGTTATCACATCAGTTGTCCTTGAGTTTAACACAACGTGTGTAACGTTAGATTGGGACATAACGGTTGCTAGGCTAACGTTAGCTGAAATTTATATTTCAGTATTAGTTAGAGTTACGTGTAAACCATGAAATGGATGGGTGGTTATCGATTTTTTAAAATGATTGTAACGATTTTTTTTTTTTTTTAAAAGCGTAGCTGGACAACCCTTCGTCTGAACAGGCCACGAGCATCAGGGAAACGCGTGTGTGTGTATTATAATTCTGTATCTATTGTATATGTATTACATACATGCCAAAACTGACCAAATGACTATTGACGTTTAATTTGCGGTAGTTTAAAAAAAAAAAAAAAATCTTTTTTTTAATTTTTATTTTATTTTTAACTTCAGACAACACATTTAAATAAACTAAATGTTGTTCAGTGAGGAAATGCTGCACATACCGTTATTTTGTGTAAAAACACTACTGTATGGCTAAACGTTTTAGTAGACCTGCATGTTTTTGAATGTTGAGTTGTCTATTGTGAAAACCTAATGCGTGTCTAATCAGGCAAGATCACGTTGGGGTGAATGTGGCTGTGCGTTTGCTACACTGCATTTTAGGAGAAAAAACTTTGCCTACATTTTGCACAGGCCACAATTGTATGGTTGTGCAAGCAGCTGCGAAAGTATATGATTGATCAGTACGCAACTGTTATAGTTGACAGATTTTAGTGACTCGAAGCAGTAGTGGTTATACATCATTACATGCCCAACGTGGAATCAAAAATTTATTTACAACTGTTGTTGATTACGTTATGTTTGTTTTCTCGTTTCAGTTGGAATGTCTCTTAGAATGCTGCATTGATAAATAGTGATTAACAATTCCTAAAGAAATTGTAGGTGTGGTTACTTCAGTGTTATCAATAGCTGGAAATGGCATATAAAGATGGTAATATGGTATAGTGTGAGGTGGAAATGGTATGAACTGGTAATGCGATATAAAGGGATCTAGTGAAGGTGTAAGTGTTAAAATATGGTGATGTAGCCTATTTTGTGGTAAGTAGTCTAAACAACCTGGAAGTGATACAAAGAAGTAATTAATTGTGATAAAAGCACAAAAAGGTAACGTCAAATCATCTGGGATAGTATTGTTGGGTCATAACAGTGTTGTAGAGGAAGGCATTGTGAATGCCCATTTTACTGTGTACGAGCATACTGCTTACTGTAGGCTATACTGCAGTATTGAAAATATCCTCCATATAAACCTGGACATAAGTAGGTTATATCAGTTGCCTATGCACTCTTTGCCTATATCATCGGGATATTGAGAACACTCAATTTGGCCGCGCAGATAAGGCTAGCCTAATTTAACAGCTTTTCCAAAAAAGTATACTCAACTGGCATACTCAAATAGTAGGTATTCGGACAGTCGTAGACTAGAAAAATATTGGTTAATACAATTTTTACCTAGGTTTTAACCAAATGCTCATCTACTGATTTCTCCACTTTATTAAACAAACTATGATTCCGATTACAGATGAAGTCCAAACCACATGTCGTGTGCTGAATTCAGAGTTCTATTCATCTAGCCTACCTAGCATACCGCTATCGTAAAGTAATAATTAAACATAGTTTGGCTAATGGTAACTAAGTTTAACTTTGTTGACTCACATAAACTTGAGATTATTACCCAATCATGTGTAGCGGATAGTTTATTTGCTGTAGCTATATCATAATCAATTGCATTTCGATTGCTAACGTAGCCTACTCGTAGGCAGGCACCAGTCACCTTGGCATTTTCATGCAGAGTGAAAGTTTTGTTTTTCCTGGTAGTTTAACCACAGAATTTGTTGAATAATGTTGAATGGAGTGATAGTAGGCTAGATGACCATTTAGCTAAAACATAGGCAAAAACCTAGCTAACGTTAATCTGTATGGTTAGGTAACGCGTTTTCTAACGTTAGTGTTGTTGTGTTAGTAGTTGATAACTTGAACTGTGATTGTCCAGTTGCTTTCTAACCCTAGCTTACTATGAGTAGTGCTAACCTTATGCAAACTTTAACAGTTGGTTGATAACTTGAATTGATAGATTGCAGTAACGTTAACAGTTTTTTATATATATATAATTACAAGGCAGAGACCGAATAAATATTGTTTCGGCACAGTAACGTAGGCTAAGTAGGCTACCGGGAGAGCCCGATCGATACGGACAAATGATGGTCTGTCGATACGGGCATCCAGACTGCCCTGCACCAAGCTGCTATAATTTCTAAAGAAATTGTAGGCCTAGGTGTATTTGCTTCGCAGTGGTATCAATTTCTGGGAATGGTAAAGAAAGATGGTACAATGATTGCCTATAGTGTGAGGTGGAAATGCAGTATAATGGGATCAAAATAAGTCGAAAGTGTTACAATATGGTGATGTATTTTTTGGTAAGTAACCTTAGTCTAAAGAACTTCGATACAAAGAAGTAGCTGAATTAATTGTGATGAGTTGCCCAGCGCTCACATAGAGCAGAACGTTGCGATTTAGAAATCTGCTCAGTGCTCACACCGTGAGCTAGCCCCCTGCATGTGCCTATTCACTCCCATTAATTTTTTGGCGATAAAATGTCAAATATCTCAGTGTATATACAGGTAAACAGTAATGGCAACCTGGAGGGTGTATGAATCTATAATATGAGGTATGAGTGGTGTCGATGGTGTGAACGGTGTAGGAGGAGATGGGTTCTCAAAAATCGGCGGAATAATAATAACGGTAAGTCTGAGCGATAACAATAGGTGTGGTTTTTCAACCACACCTAATTAGAAGCAAAACAAGAATGGATACATAAGAACATATGACTATACACACATAACAAAGAACAATAACATAATGAAATGTAAATAATTATAATACAGATATTCATCTCAGTCCATTACCTTCCCATTCACACCGGGATTTCCCTCTTCTACTTACCCTGGAGATAGTCAAACAACAGTTAGCATGTTCTATCCATCTTTTCTCTTGGGTGAAAATGCACTTCTAAGTGTGTCTTTCACTACCTTTTCCCAAAACTGGCACCCAAATTGGCCTCCTAATTTTTATTTGAAAAGTTTTCTAAATATGCCAACCACACCGGTTTAGAGATCAGTGTTTCCCAACTATGATCCCCAAGGCACAATATGTGTTTTGGGTTTTGTTTGAAATAATCATGGTTAATTAGATTTAATTACCTGTCTATTGATCTGGGTCTGTCATAGGGTGGATTCCAATTGCTTATTTTATCCGTCTTCTTCTCGGTTCTCGCCTGACCTGGAAATCAATCGAGGTTCGCCATCTTTGAGGACATTCCAAACAGCTAAATGCTCCTTGGAGGAGCGAGGAGTGGGGAACGAGTAGGCTCCCGGAAGGTGCTACAGTGAGGAAACACAAGTGTAGCCTTTGTAGAAGCCTTTTCTCGTAACGCGTGACATGTATAAATTATCCACAACGTTCCGTTTGTCGAATGCATGTTGCCTCGTTTCCTCCATCCATGTATCTGATCCTTGCATCAGTTCCTCGCGTCTTCTATTGGGCGGAGCTAAGGAGCGAGGAAAGGACGTGGGGAAAGGATGCAAGGAGTAAAAATAAGGTCACGTGCTCTGTGTCAACCTGCTCTCATCTGTGAAGAGAACAGGGTGCCATTGGCGAACCTGCCAATTCTGGTGTTCTCTGGCAAATGCCAATCGAGCTGCACGGTGCTGGGCACAGATCCCACTACAGGACGTCGGGCCTTCATGCCACCCTCATGGAGTCTGTTTCTGACAGTTTGGTCAGAAACATGCACACGAGTAGCCCACTGGAGGTCATTTTGTAGGGCTCTGGCAGTCCTCCTCCTGTTCCTCCTCGCACAAAGGAGCAGATACTGGTCCTGCCGCTGGGTTGTTGCCCTTCTACGGCCCTGTCCATCTCTCCTTGTGTAATGGCCCGTCTCCCGGTATCTCCTCCACACTCGTGAGACTGCTGGGAGACACAGCAAACCTTGCAACGGCATGTATGGATGTGTCATCCTGGAGGAGCTGGACTACCTGTGCAACCTGAATGAGCTGCAGGTACCGCCTCATGCTACCAGTAGTGACAAGGGCACTAGCAAAATGCAAAACTAGAGAAAAATCAGTCAGGAAGGATATGGAGAGAGAAATGCTGTTGCCTCTCCTGTCTATCTGTTGTCACTTTCATTTGCACCAAAGCAGGTGAAATTGATTCACAATCGTTTACGCTGTCCTAACTGGACAGATCGATATCCCAGAAGTTTAATTGACTTGGTGTTATACTGTGTTGATGAAGTGTTCCCTTAATTTCTTTGAGCAGTGTGTGTGTGTGTATGTGTATATATATATATATATATATATATATATATATAATTTGCACTCAAAAAGCCAGTTTCCCCATTGGGCTCCATTCATTTTTGACAACAAAAATAAAATGCTTCCACTCCTATTGATGCTGGAGTTTCAACTATCAACAGTCACATTTGTTGTTTCAACATTTCAAAAGTCATAACTCCCTTTGGCCCTGCCCACAGAGAAAGAGGCACCCACCACTTCCACAGACTTCATGCAAGTTTTCTAGGCATGATTGCAGGATTACAGACGGGTATAGCTAACGTTACAGTAAAAATGTCAGCAGCAAAGGTACAGGTAAAACAACGGAATCACAGAGTTTGTGTAGCGTTCTTCTGAATCAGGCATTATCTGGCTACAGCTGGCATGCATGGTTATAGCCGAGTAGCCGGTTCTAGCTAACGTGATCTATACGACGTATAACGATAACATTAGCAAACATTTCCTTCTTCCAAGTACTAGCTACTGACAAGTGATGCTATCAATAATAGCAACCTAGCTACTATTCATTATAGGTCATTACAATTGGCTGGCAAGCAGAAAGTAAATTAGTGTTTAAATGTTTAACCTACCTGTCCAGTAGAATATGGGAGCTCCACGTCTGCCTTTAAACCAATCCGCTCCCGAACATCTCGCCCCTTCTAAAAGGAGCACCTATGTTTACTAAAATTTTCGAGCGAGCTTTATCTAATTCCTTTTTCTTTTTTTTTTGGTCGGTGTAACGCTTCTCTGCCGTTGTTGGTGAAATTTCTAGCTGGTGAACTGGCCAGGTCGATTTCATTGCTGATTTGTTTGCGATGTCAACCGGCGATGTCCACTATCTCTTCGATTAGTTTATGTCATAAGCCACATTGTTTTGAAAACAAAATGCAGGTTTTAGAATGCAGAATTGCAGGGTACAAACACAGTGTATGGTGCTGGATTTATGTCACAACAGTTCTTTCTATGATTGCTACCAAGTAAGCATGACCGTTCCCCGATATAGAAAAAATATATATATAATTGTGCACTCCAGCTTTAACTATGCAGTAGTTATCATTTTTAAAAATATGTTAAAGATATAATTTTTAAAAATTATTCTGGCCTATGTCATATTTTTGCATGCTAGTTGGCAACCGATTACATACTCGTAAGGCTTTGACGTAGGGCTAGCCGTCTCCACTTCGCTTTCTGCACGATCGTCATTGTACATTTGACTCCAAGGACATGTATGTAAGATGAGCGCAAAATTAAAACTTCCTGGAACGGATGTACTCCCCATGTACTCCCCATGTACTCCCCATGTACTCCCCATGTACTCCCCATGTACTCCCCATTGGCCTGGCTGTCTCTACATATTATATACTCTACTGATACACTCTCCCGTAGGTGATGCTGGCACCAATTGTGGGCTAGCTACCCGTTGAGAATGTGGGTTACAGCAGGCACTGGAAAGGACTTCATTTTCTGGTTTTTTTTAAATATTTGATAAGTTTTAGTGTGTGTTTTGATTGGCCAAGATTATTTTTGTGTACAATGAAGGATATTTTTGATATTTAGAGAAGTTTGATGACCTGCTGGCTAGATATGTGTCTAGATGCTGTATGCATTTGAACAAATACATTTTACATGTTCTATTAACTATCAGTTTTTATATTGTGATGGTACTTTCCTTAAGCAGAGCAGTTTCAGGTTGCATGTGCCATATGGTTAGGCTGCTTTGGAGTTAATAAAATTGTATTGCTTTAGACCACAAACCCCAGAATGTAGAAACTTCTGAAACCCCAGAAACTTCTGACAAACCAAACAAAAAAATTTAAAAAAAAGAAAACTTTCTGGATCAATTGGAAATGTACAGTAAAACTGAAACAACATCAAAACCCCCCCAAAGTGAACTTTAACAGGATGTGTCACCCTGAAATGCATACTTGTCATTTCTTGAAAGATGTGAAGCATTAAATGTAGCCTATAGACTGTTGTGCAGCAAAAATTGGTAGTTTATTTTGGAGTAGCCCATTTCTGAATTTTAAAACCTCCGTTCTGTTGTGATTGTGACCTAGTCGGGGCGGCTGTGGCTCAGGAGGTAGAGCGGGTCGTCCGCTGATCGCAGGGTTGGTGGTTCGATCCCCGGCTCCTCCTGTCCACATGTCGAAGTGTCCTTGGGCAAGACACTGAACCCCAAATTGCTCCCAATGAGCAGGCTAGCCGCCATTGGTGTGAATGTGTGTGTGAACGGGTGAGTGAGAGGCCATTGTAAAGCGCTTTGGATAAAGGCGCTATATAAGTGCAGTCCATTTACCATTTACCATTAGTCTTGATGCTTTTGGAATAGACATACAACCATTTGTTGTGGAGGTCTTTATGGTGCGTATTTTGCTTTGTGGCATAAACGGTGTCCCTCTACCATCTCTCTCCCGCGCAGGCGAGCTGGAAAGTCCCGCAGCCGCAGCCCGTACCTTTCTCGCCACTCCCGCTCACACAGTCGCCCCTCCAGCCTCTCCCCCAGCACGCTGACGTTGAAGAGCAGCCTGGCCGCAGAGCTTAGCAAGCAGAAGAAAGCCAAGGCGGCTGAGGTCGCTGCCCGGGCCAAGAGCTCCAGCAACGTCTCCACTCCCACAAAGGGATCTTCCTCCGGCAGTGCCCCCCAGCCGAGCCCTAGCCAAAATCACAGCGTCAAGAAAGCCCGGCCCCTGTCCCCGCCCCTGCCCGAAAAGGGGCCCAGGACCCCGGTGTCCAGCCGACCCCAGTCTCCCGTCGACTGGCCCCCCAAGCGAACGGTCCCCAAACCCAGCAAAGATAACAAGGGTAAGGATGACTCATCCTCCCAGCGACTCCGGGACAAGAGGAAACCCTCTGCTCAGCCACAGGAAAAGGACAAGGAGCGCTCTATTGACCCAAACATCCCTACACTGGCCTCCCTGCCCATGCCCCCAGCCCTCTTTGAGCACCTGGATGGAATGGATAGGTGAGTGAGTCGAGCTACAGTTCTGGAAAACATAAAGCAGAAAATAAAATGGACAGCTCTCATCTCAGAAAGGTGCTAACCTATACACTAACTATAAACTCTCAATCTAAAGGATATAATTTGACTTCATCTGCACTCTTTAGTATTTGAATATTTGCAGACTTTAAAAGAGTACAAAGAGTCAAGCAAATCAATAACATTGTACCATTCAAGAAAAATTTTGTTCCTTCAGGTAGTTTATTACAAGAGATTTTTTTCTTTTTGACTTCATGTCTAGTGCAGGTATTGTAGTATAGGTTTTAATGCTTGTTTTCTCAGAATAAAAGGTATTTTTCTCAGTTCAGATGTGACTGTTGGATAAATGGTGAGGGTGAAACTGAAAGAAAGCCTGTTTCCTCTTTAGAGTAAGTGTTTTATCAAAGTTGTAGTTAACAATTACCAATTGTGCTATGCGGCGTTTACTACTGGTTGTGTTGCACATTCATAACATTTATTTTCCCTTTTTTTCATAGATAGAAAAAAAGGCTTCTCATTAGGTTTGTTTCAGTAGGCTCAAAAGCTCTCAGGATAATAACAAAACTCTTAAAAGTGGTATTGCAAAATGGCACAAATCTGGAAAATTTAAATGCAAGGATTTTATTCACAGTTATTCAAGGTTTTTAAATACAAAGTTTTAATTCACTGCATACCGGTGAATGAAAAAAAATAATTATTTTATAAAAGCCACAATAAGATGTTGCAGGAGAAAGTTAAAAAAAAAATTTTTATAGAACCGCAACCTTTATTCAGCTTTTGGGATCATCTGCACTAGTTTTGGACACATCACATCTAATATAAATAAAAATGTAAAATGGCTATGAATAAAATGCTTGCGCAAAAAGCAGTTCAGGTTTCAACATAAACTGTGCCACTCACTTCATAACAGCCCAGCACCAAGCTTAAAGGTCTCTACTTTGGGCGCTCCATTTAAGCTGGAATTTGTTTGTCCGTGGGAGCCTAATTCCTCTAGACAAAACATTGTGCCTATTTGAGAATGCAAAATTGTACATAATGCACCGTGGAGAGCATTAGTTGTACTTGCTGCTGTATTAGTACAGTAATTGATTCATTCCCCAATCCGCACTTTTGTGCTCACGTTGGATATTTCTGCTCATGGACGACTAAAGAAGTTGAAGAAGGTTACATTCCTCTTCACTGCTGCCATTTGAATCTTTAGCCATGACGTCTTGTCCCTGCACTGTGTCCTGAGCACCAAATGAAAGCCAGCATATTGACAGCTCTTCTCTCCCTCTCTCACACTTACTCTCTTGGGCTCCAGCTTGAAGGACTGCCTGCCATCACGCTCAGGGATGAAGAAGGCGGAGCACAAGCCTCTGCAGCTCCTCATCGACCTCCCCCTGCCCCCAGAGCTACTGGGTCTGAACCCTATCTCTCCTCAAAGCCCCCTGGATGACAAGAAGACCCTCACACCCCACCTTAGGCCCAGGTGCGTCCTACGCCCCAGTCTTTACCATTATGTCACGCAGCTTTGCCGTGGTTTGTTCATATGCCAATGTGTCAGTCTGTACTGATGATCTCTCCTCTGCTCATTCACAAGTTAAGCCTATGTTATTTGAAATGTTTCCTTTCCCTGTTCAGGATGTGTGGACCTCGCTTTGGTGAAATCAAACAGATGGAGACTGACTGGGGGAAGCGCTGCGTGGACAAGTTTGAGATACTTGGGATTACAGGCGAGGGTACCTATGGCCAGGTGTACAAGGCTAAAGACAAAGACACTGGTGAGCATTTTCTCTATGAATGGGGAAGCATGATTAAGGAATGTCTTTTAGAGTGTCAGCAAACCATTTTGTTTTATTTACTAACCCCAATTCCAAAAAAGTTTGGACAGTATGTAAAATGCACATAAAAGCAGAAAGAAGTGTTTCGTAAATGCTCTTCTGGGAAGTTCAAAAAACCCCGTTTGGAACATTCCACAGGTCAACGGGTGATTCTATCATGACTGGGTATAAAATGATATCTGATGTCTGTGACCCAACACTATCTTATTGACTCTTGATATCTTATTTTCAGGTACTCTTACAAGCGATACTATAACCTCTGCATTTGAATGGATCTCTATGGGAATTTGGGGGTGGGACAAGATTAAAATGTAAATTACACGGGAATAGTATGGAAGCCATGGTTGGCTAAATGGCTGTAGGTCATCAAGGGTCTGAGCTATCAAACAAGCCTCAAACAATCACTCTGCTGCCAGATATGCAGTAGATATGGATTAATTACTCAGGAGTTATTTTTCTATTGAACTCTATGGTAAAATAAGTCAGGAGAAACAACCCTTAAAGTGATCAATCCATATCTACTGTATATCTGGCAGCAGAGTGATATTTAGACAAAATATAATGTTGATTTTAGGGAACCTGAGTGAACAAATGACACATTTGTTTTTTACTCATTTCATTTATTTAACGAACAAAAAATCCCAACACTCATTTTCGTTGTGTGAAAAAGTAATTGCCCCCTTACAATAACTGCAGCCAATGGAGAATAAAGTTATCATTTATAATATTTGGTCGCATATCCTTTGCATGCCATGACTTCCTGATGTCTGTGACCCAACAACATCAAAAGACTCTTGATATTTTCTTTTCTGGTACTCCTACAAGTGAAACAAGTGAAGCATTTGAATGGATCTCTATTGCAATTGGGGGGTGGGACTAGATTTAGCTTTAAATTACAGTGGGACAGTATGGAACACATGGTTGGCTAAATGGCTCCAAGTCATCAAGGGTCTGACATATCAAACAAGCCTCAAGCCATCACTCTACTGCCAGAAATACAGTAGAGATGGATGGATAACTTTCTTTTTTTATGGATGGGTTTCTTCTCCTGACTTATTTTTCCATAGAGTTCAATAGGAACATCTGTCATGAGAAACGACCCTTAAAGTGATCCATCCATATCTACTGCATATCTGGCAGCAGAGTGATGGTTTGAGGCTTGTTTGATACCTCAGACCCTTGATGATTTACAGCCATTTTAACAACCATGCATTCCATACTGTTACAGCATAATTTAAAGCTAAATCTAGTCCCACCCCCCAATTCCCATAGAGATCCATTCAAATGCAGAGGTAATAGTATAGCTTGTAAGAGTACCTGAAAATAAGACATCAATAGTCTTTTGATGTTGTTGGGTCACAGACATCAGGAAGTCATGGCATGTAAAGGATATGCGACCAAATATGAAAAATGATTACTTTATTCTACATTCGCTGTTGTTAAGTGTAAGGGGGCAATTACTTTTTCACACAACGAACATTAGTGTTGGGATTTTTTGTTCATTAAATAAATGAGATGAGTAAAAAACAAATGTGTCATTTGTTCACTCAGGTTCCCTAAAATCAATATTATATTTTGTCTAAAGATCTGAAAACAACCAGTGTGAGAAATATGCAACAATAGAGGAAATCAGGAAGGGGGCAAAAACTTTTTCACAGCACTGTAGGTTCCATACATTACATTACATTATAGGCATTTAGCAGACGCTCTTATCCAGAGCGACTTACACAACTTCTTATTACATCTTATTACATCTTATTACATGTATCCATTAATACAGCTGGATATATACTGAAGCAATTCAGGTTCAGTACCTTGCTCAAGGGTACAACGGCAGTGTCCTACCTGGGAATCGAACCTGCAACCTTTCGGTTACAAGTCCAGTTCCTTAACCATTATACTACACTGCCGCTCCATACTATTCCTGTGTAATTTACACCTTAATCTAGTCCCACCCCACAATTCCCATAGAGATCCATTCAAATGCAGAGGTTATAGTATAGCTTGTAAGAGTACCTGAAAATAAGACATCAATAGTCTTTTGATATCTTGTTATACCCAGTCATGATAGCATCACCCGTTTACTCGTGGAATGCTCCAAAAGGTGTTTTTTGAACTTTTTTTAAATTTTTTTTGGCCCCCTGTCCCAACCTTTATGGAATGTGTTGCAGGCATCAAATTCAGAATTAGCGTATATTTACAAAAATCTTATTTTTTTTAGGTAAAACATAAAATCCTTTCTTTGTACTGTTTTCAATTAAATATATGTAAAAGAGAATTTATAAATCCCTTTTTTCTTTCATGTGCATTTTACATACTGTCCCAACTTTTTTAGAGTTGGGGTTTGTACATTTAATCTAAGAGGCATATAGCCTTGATCCAGACGGTTGTGCCGTGTTGCTCGCAAAAATGGAATGCAATGAACACCTGTTGGATATCCATCTCCCACTCTAAAGCGGAAATGGTGGCCTTGAAGAAAGTTCGGCTGGACAACGAGAAGGAAGGCTTCCCCATCACAGCCATCCGCGAGATCAAGATCTTGAGGCAGCTCAATCACAAGAGTATCATCAACATGAAGGAGATTGTCACTGACAAGGAGGACGCCCTTGACTTCAGGAATGATAAGGGTACATCTTACTGTAGCTGGTAGTTGATTTCTTGCACATTTTGAGATTGATAAGTAGGCTATGCTAGCAAAGTGAATTTGTCACAAGCATAGTAATGAGGGAATTAATTCCAGAAAAGCAAGACAAAAATAAATGTGACCCTTATAAAAAGAAAATGCACTTTTGATAGTTTGTTGTAACCAGCAGAGAAAGTGAGACACCCGCGTCAGTCAGTTTTCAAACTTCCAGCTACTGTAGTCTTCCTTTTGGATGGTGCTCTGCTCTGGCGCTCACTCACTTCCTCTGCGATTTCCCCAGGTGCATTCTACCTGGTGTTTGAATACATGGACCATGACCTGATGGGGCTTTTGGAGTCTGGCCTGGTCCACTTCAATGAGAGCCACATCAAGTCCTTCATGCGGCAACTTCTGGAGGGCCTGGACTACTGCCACAAGAAGAGCTTCCTGCATAGAGACATCAAGTGTTCCAATATTCTGCTCAATAACAAGTATGCTTTCAGGCTGAGAGTTAGAATTTGTGTCACGTCAGCACAGCAGTGACGTTAATTTGTGAATTTATGAAAGTATATCAGTTTTCAAAATCAGTGTAACTTGTGACAAATGTTCCCTGAGTGTGTTTATTTCATTTAGAGAGACTATAAATTAAACCTACTTGAAAGTGAGATGAAACCAACTGAGTCATAAGATTTACTGACATTGGCATTTTGAACAGAAATGTATAAAAAATGCTTCAATAATTGATACATTAAGGGCTGGTTTCCCAGACATGGATTAAGCCTAGTCCTAGACTAAAAAAACTAAATAACGGCCGTAAACATAGTATGAATTATTGACGCACCCCCTCGCTACTTCAAACAGTAGCAATGGTTTATCCCATGTCCACGACAAGTTTGAGTTTACGAAAGCACAAATGCAGTGAACAATTAGAGGTGATTGCTCAGGCCGATAATACTATGGACTTCAATTCCCATAAGTTTTTTAGCCAGTGTTTTGTGTAATGTTATGGATATTTTGTAATCAGGTTGGTTGTAATGGAGAAGTCAGACCGCAAAAAAAGACGAGTATGAAATCAAGTCGCTCGCTACGGGGGTAGAGCAAACGGTTTGTTTGGTGCATAAGGCGGCCTTTGCTACATTTCATTCGTTTCACCTGAAACGGTCCTCTCAACTGAAAATCTACTCAAAATCCCCACAGTGAATAAAGCTTTTGTTAAAAGAAACACCGACCCAGTAGTTTCCCCATCCATGTAGGCTATGTAGGCGCTGTTCCTAACTTAAGCTATTTCAGTGATTACACCATCTTTAACTACTCCTTATTTTTCTACAGTCTATGCCTTATATAGGCTATACGTAAAAAAGTAGCCAACATTATTTATTTATTTATTTTCTTCTCTCCCCATAACAACAAGATGGCTATTACAGCCACGAATGCAATAACGTTAGGTAGCGCTGTGGAAATGTCGACATTGCTGGACAATTGAATAGAGAATCTATTCAGGGTTCATCAGAAAACAGTTGTAGCTTTTTAAAGGTAGGCTATTTGGTTCCTTAAACTGTTTATTTTGTTTATTTTATTGCCCTGTGCAGTGCAACTTGAGGCCGATGTATTCGCAAGCGACGAGATGAACAATCTTGCATTGGAATTATGAGGCTTTTCTTAAAGTAGCCTAATTACAATTTCAGAGAAATTCTGAAGCCACATTATGTTAGCAATAGCTATGCATGTCGTGAAGAATAAAAGTCCAATATTCACATTGTGCTATATTGCAAACAATTACAAAAAGAAGAGGTAACATTTTTTAACTGATCAAAGTAAATACATTAAAGACTGAGGTGAATCAATAGGCTCCAAATTGGCTAAATTGTGGACTCATGGAAACATGAAACATGCCAAATGTGCATTGTTAATAATTTTAAGGAAAAAATTAAGGAACTTCAAGCGCGTGTTCAACTACTGAATTTGGAGCCTATTGATTCACCCCAGTCTTTAAATTGATCAAATTGTTACCTTGTATTATTGTTTGCAAGATAGCACTGTAAGCAAAATGTGAACATGGGATAGCCTTCATGGTATGCATAACTATTTCTGACATCAATATGAAAAACACCTAATTAAGAAAAATTAACAGCTTGCTAAAAGTTTAGGATTGCAATTGTGGTTGGAACGAAAACCAGCATACACAGGGGGGCCCCCAGGACCGAGTTTGAGAACCACAGAGTTTAAAATGTTATAAATTTATCTTATCCACGAATGTACTGATTAGCCTGCCATGGTTTTAGCTTTATATGAAAGCATCTCAAATCTCGGCTAGAAAAAAATAAAAATAAAACATTTTATTTTAGAAAATGCCCTGTGTAGAAATGTTGGCAATGTAGGAGACACAATGCACTAGGCTACAATGTGCATTGCTTTGCTCGTGGGAATGGTTGAGGGCCTGCGTCCAATAGTCATGGTCGCTACTGTTGGATGGTATATTATTAGTGCCCCCCTCCATTATCATCACAAAGAAAATTTACTGTTTGTGGTCCCCCCCAATGTTCAAATGAAACCTACACCCCTGCATGTGGGCTTTTAAAATAAGTAATTGGTTAATAGCCAATTGGTTGGGATCTTGTGCAAAATAATATTTCAGAAGACTTCATAATAATGTTACAGTTCTCATGCTTGTATTTTTAATATAATTGTAAATGTGGGGAGCAAGGTGCTCTTTTGGGGGGGAAGAAAAAAAGAAAAAAGAAACCAACTGTAAAAATACTTTGTGGTTGACCAGTGTTTTGTTCTTTGGTTCCACTAGGGGGCAGATTAAGCTTGCAGATTTTGGCCTGGCACGACTCTACAACTCCGAAGAGAGGTAAATGTTCTCCTTGTATGGTGTCATTTTGTCTCTACTACATTGGCAATATCACTCAATAGTCTATTGAGCTGCTCATTGAAATCATGCTTTCCTAAGAAGGTATTACTCATATTCAATGCAAAAATGAATTCAAACTAATTCCTTAACAGTTGAGCTTTTATAATAGACATTACATATTGCATTATATCACATTAATTTAGCAGACACTCGTATCTAGGGCGATTTATAACGTAGGAGAAACACAAGTGTGTCATCTGATTAATATGAGCACAGTGCCAGACCTGGTTTTATTATGATTTTTTAAATACTTACCTTTTATTCTGGACACAAAAAGAAAGCATTTTGCTTTTTAAATCAAACAAAAGCCATTTGATAAATCATTGCTACTGATCTTCTGAAGTAAGATCAGAATGTCCAAGTACATTTGTAATTGAGTATAAATAAATGGGTATTTGAATAGTAACAAACTACTAGCCTAAAATTTGATCACCCTTTTTCACCCCCCACCTCATTAATAGAAATATCTATTATAAGTAATTAATTGTTTGTATTAATGCAGTAATTAATGCTGACATTTTTACAGAACAAATTATGCAAGAAGGCAGTTGGTCTGCATTCTTAAGAAATTGACACTGCAGGACAATTTTATTTAATGAGCATACACAAAGCTGAAAGACATGTAATTTGGCTTGAGTGACATCTCATGAAAGTAGTCGCTCAACTTAAATTGTACTTTCCATTAGTGAGCAAAGCAATTGTTCCATTAGCTGTATTACAACATTAATTTACATAACGTAAGCTGAATGATGCAATTGAGGACGACGTGAATCCTTGTTGACTTTTATTCTAAGTTGCGTGTTTTTACTGTTTGTGTAATAAAATACAACCCTTTTATATATTCTACAACTACATATATTTACTATGATAACTACTGGAATATAACCATTGGTATACAGGCAACACAAAACCTACAGTTATTCTATGAGCGGTGCGGGGTTTGATTGTGTCAGGACATGGTGAGGGGATTCTTCATCGCTTGGCACTCTGGCCCTTGAGGTTTCATGAGGTTTTCATAATTGCACTCCCCAGCTGTAATGTGCACAGTATGGCTTGATTGCTCTACCTACAATGTAAATATTTATACATAAAGCCATTTATTTCTTAAATTAGTTATGTACACTATTAATTTATTTTAATTTTATAATTTAATCATTATTTTATTATTAAAGAAAAACATTTTATTTAACCATTTCAGTTCTCTGAGCATATTTCTGCCAGGTACACTGATATTTCTGTACATTACAAAACAAAAGTATGTCCTATTGACATGACTCTATGATGTGGTTGCTCATACCACCTATTCTTGTTATGTGAGATTATATACCTGGACTAACACTTGTGGTTTTCTCATATAATGGGGCCTACCGACTAATCCACATCCTGTCCAGGCCTAAACTTGACATTTCCTGATGGGGATACGTTTTGTGAACAAATGAGGGGTTGCATGTGGGTTAACCTGCTTAATCTTTATAAAACCAGGGATGGTGAAAAACAATCAGTATCACCTCAGGTCTCTAAAGGTTAAAAGGGGGGAAAAAGTTGATGTAAAAATATTCACAATCATAAAGTGACTAACAATCTTGCTTTGAGATGTAAGTAAAGACAGACAATGTGCTCTGCTGCCAGCAGTAATCTAAAAGGGAGCTGGTAGGTTTGGGTTAGGACAGAGAAGTTTGTGATTATCTCATAAATAGAACACTTTTTATTTTCAAATCTACACTGTAAGCCTCGGTTAGCAGCTGTTACTTGTTACGTCTTGGCCTGCTTCAGATGAGTTGGTCAGGGAGAGAAACAAGTTGAAAACTTTTTATTAAACATATTATAAGGAGAGAAACTAATTTGCATGAAACTGCAAAATAAACTGTTGCTACTGCAATACAAGAAAAAAAGGTATGGAATTTATTCTGGGCCTCAAGTGTGGCCCATGTTGGTGTAGAACCACTGGCATTACCTAAAGCAGGGGTGTTCAATCTTTTTTTAAATTATTTTTATTTTTTATTTTTTTACATTCATTTAGCAGACGCTTTTATCCAAAGCGACGTACAGTAAGTGCATACAGAAAGGTCATCGAAGTAACTACAGAACAGATAAGAAAGCACATTCTTCCCATACAGTAGCAGCTATCCCTAGTAATGAACACAATGCAGTTCAAAGTGAACTGGGTAAATCAGCTCTAATACAATTCTATTCTAACTATTATAAACTTGACTATCTTGAGTACACAGTTCAACAAGAGCACAAACCATGAGGTCCTAGATAAGTATTAGTCCAGGTGGAGTCTGAAAAGGTGCGTTTTCAGGCCACGACGGAAAGTAGGCAGGGTTGGCATGGAACGTAGGGGAATGGGAAGTTCGTTCCACCACTGGGGAGCTAGGGTGGAAAAGCTCCGCAGTCGGGACGAGCGAGTGCCATTTACACGGAGGGGGGGAAGTGCAAGTCGCCCTGCAGTAGATGAGCGAAGCGGTCGAGCAGGAACATAGTTCTGGATCAAGTCCTGCAGGTAGACAGGGCCTGTCCTATTGGCTGCAGTGTAGGCCAGGGTCAGAACTTTGAACCTGATCCTGGCTGCAACTGGCAGCCAGTGGAGTGACCTCAACAGGGGGGTGACATGTGAAAATTTCGGGAGGTTGAACACAAGCCGGGCAGCTGCGTTCTGGATCAGTTGGAGAGGCAGGATGGCGCAGGCCGGTAGGCTTGCGAGCAGGGAGTTACAGTAGTCCAGGCGTGAGGTGACCATGGTCTGGACCAAAAGCTGGGTGGAATAGGTGGTCAGGTACGGTCGAATCCTCCTGATGTCGTACAGGAGGAACCTGCAGGACCGTGCCGTCGCCCTGATCTGGTCTTTGAAGTTCAGCTGGTCGTCCAGGACCACCCCCAGGTTCTTTGCAGAGCGGGAGGCAGCCACCACGGTCCCGTCAACGGTGATGGAGAGGTCAAGTAGCGGGGAGGTTTTGTGTGGCATGAAGAGGAGCTCTGTCTTGTCGAGGTTGAGCTTCAGGTGATGGGTAGTCATCCACTCAGAGATGTCGGCCAGACAAGCAGATATCCTCTCCTTCACCTGTTGGGTAGAGGGAGGGAAAGAGAGGAAGAGTTGAGTATCGTCAGCATAACTATGGTATGAGAAGCCATGTGAATTGATTACTGAACCAAGGGATTTTGTATAGATGGAGAACAGCAGAGGACCCAGTACAGATCCCTGCGGGACTCCTGTAATCAGGGGATGGGGTGCAGACACAGAACCCTTCCAAGAGACTTGGTAGGATCTATCAGTGAGGTACGATACAAACCAGGAGAGGGCAGTCCCAGAAATGCCCATCTCAGAAAGTGTGGAAATCAGGAGTTTGTGGTTGACCGTGTCGAACGCTGCAGACAGGTCAAGTAGAATCAGGACAGAGGAGAGGGATGAGGCTCTGGCAGCGGAGAGCGCCTCAGTCACGGCCAGGAGAGCAGTTTCTGTGGAATGTCCGGTTCTGAAGCCGGACTGATGGGGGTCAAACAGGTTGTTCTGGTGGAGAAAAACAGACAGTTGGTTATGGACAGCTCGTTCCAGAGTTTTGGACAGGAAGGGCAAAAGAGATACAGGACGGTAGTTCCTGACATCAGAGGGGTCTAAGCTAGGTTTTTTTAGGAGTGGGGATACACGGGCAGTCTTAAAAACAGCAGGGACATGGCCACAGGTTAGGGAGGTGTTGATAATAGTGGACAGATATGGAACGAGCTCAGCAGATATTGACTGGAGGACTGCTGACGGGATGGGGTCCAGCGGACAGGTGGTCGCGCGATGGTGCGTCACAAGTTGGAGCACATCTGCGTCCTCCAGAGTCTTGAAGGACGACAGCGTGGCGATAGGTTCGGTACGGGGGATGTGGGGTGTCACCTGAGGTGTGAAGGAGTTGCGAATCATGGCCACCTTCCCCTCAAAGTGGGTCAGGAAGTCATCTGCAGAGAGGGAGGAGGGTGAAGAGGGTGGAGGGGGGGTAAGGAGGGAGGAGAAGGTGGAAAAGAGTTTCCGTGGATTAGACACACATGCATTAATTTTAGTCTGAAAAAAAGAAGTCTTAGCCGATGTAGTTGCAGCTGTGAAGGCTGCCAGCAGAGTGTGATAGGAGGCCAGGTCATCTGGGGATCTGGATTTCCTCCACTTTCTCTCAGCGCCTCGCAGTATGGTTCTGTTGGATCTGAGAGAATCTGTCAGCCACGGGGAAGGGGGTGATGGTCGAGCTGGTTTGGAGACAAGCGGACAAAGTGAGTTGAGAGACTGAGAGAGGCAGGAGTTAAACATAGAGGTGGCAACATCAACATGCATATTAGCAAAAGACGCAGGAGGAGGAAGTATAGAGAGAGCGGAAGTAGTGAGAGAGGAGTATGAGAGGGTGCGGAGATTTCTCCTGAACATAACAGTGGGTGGGTCGTTAGTAGGGTTGAGGGAGAGCGGGAGGGAAAGAGAGAATGAAATAAAGAAATGGTCCGATACGTGGAGCGGGGTCACCGTGAGTTCAGATGTGGCGCAACTCCTGGTGAGTACAAGGTCAAGTTGGTTACCAGCCTTGTGGGTGGCAGGCGATGGGGATTGAGTGAGAGCGAAGGACTGGAGGAGTGAGGCGACACTGGATAGCTGGGAACTCTCTGGATGGAGGTTGAAGTCTCCCAGTAGGATTACAGGGGTGCCATCCTCAGGGAAGGAGCTCAGGAGAGTGTCCAGTTCATCCAGGAAAGCGCCGAGCGGACCTGGGGGGCGATAGAGAACAACAATGTTAAGTGTAGACGGGTGGGTTACAGTGACTGCATGAAACTCAAAAGAGGAGAAATTCAGGCAGCGTGCAGTGGGAATAGAGAATTTCCAGGATGTGGAAATCAGCAGACCAGTACCCCCGCCTCGGCCAGAGGCCCTGGGGGTGTGGGAGAAGGAATAGCCGGCAGACAGAGCAGCAGGAGTGGCTGTGTTATCTGGAGTGATCCAGGTCTCAGTGAGAGCCAGGAAGTGGAGGGACTTCACCTTAGCATAGGCAGTGATGAAGTCAGTTTTCTGGACAGCAGAGCGGCAGTTCCATAGTCCACCCACCACTGAGAGTTCCTTATGAAGGGACAGGGGTGGGCAGACCAGGTTAGCCGGGCAGCGCCTGCGGTGGTTGGACCTCCAGGCTCGAGGTATATAGCACAGAGGAATGGGGGTTAAACACATGGTAGGTGGTGAAAAGGCAAGAACAAACAGACAAGTCGTACAAATTGCTGATGAGGCTGCCGTACTTACGGCAGCCTCGGCTTTAATTTATGCACTATTTGCTAATTGCCGATTGCATTCAGCTGCTTGCAGGGCTAATTCGCTCCTGTGAAACCAGACAACGTCTGTAGCCAAGGCTGCTCGTTCGGAGGGAGTTATGGGACGTGGAGTTTTTAAACAGTGCCAGCGCTGGTATGATCACAATCTTCCTAAATGGGCCAGTGTGAGTGCAGGTTTTTGTTTTAGCCCAGCACTACAACACTTGATTCAGCTAATGAGCTAATCCATAGTCTTGAATCAAGACCTTGGTAAGTAGAATCAGGTGTCTATAACAAAAACCTGCACCCACATCGACCCATTTCAGATAATTGGTCACCCCTGACCTATAGAGTAGTCAAGTGAGTACGTCAGTCGTGGGCGGAGTCTGGTTTCGGAAGTAAATTCCCTATGGAAGATAGAATGGGCTTCGGAGACTATCGACTATTTTTTAAAATCAGATTTATAGAATGAGCCGATACGTTCTTGGATTAGCCTGTGTGGTACAAGGATATAGACCATATATCGCATTTTCCAATTTTTATTTTTTTAAGTAATGCATTAATGATTGTAGTTCGACTTGTACTCCACTTTAACTGACTACATATCCAGTACTGCAATGCACGGGTGGTTCTCGACCAATAAGATATCATCTCGTCTATCTGGACATTCTTGTGCAGATGGGAGTACTGCAGCTGAAGATGAGCCAATGTTGGCTTGCTAAGTTGAGAAGCCCGCCCGACAAGGTCAGAAAATATGGTTAACCACATAAATACATTCTAGCTTTTAGTCCTTCAAGCTAGCTAACGTTAGAAAAAAGTGTTTAAAAATGGAGCTGTGTGCTACTGCTGGCTACCGTTAAATGACAACGTCTGTAGCCAAGGCTGCTCGTTCGGAGGGAGTTATGGGACGTGGAGTTTTTAAACAATGCCAGCGCTGGTATGATCACAAAAAAAATACTAAAATATACTCGAAGTTGGTGCCGAAAAACGACATAGTTTGTGAATGGGCGATATATTGAACAATCCGGGAAATTGACGATAAGACATAATTACTAGAAATGGTTTATAAGTAAACTTTAGTTAATGTCTACGCTCTAAATGAATGGGGAATTTACTTCCGAAACCAGCGTGACGTAGTCACTTGACTACTCTATAGAGACAAGGAAATGGCAAGTTCAATGTTTTCATTTATATTTTGTGTAATTTAGTTTGTCCTCCATTGTCTGTAGTTAATACAGATTTGCAGTAGCATCAGAGAAAGGTCCATGGACTGACGTGTTGATTGATGTGTGTGTTCACCAGTCGACCCTACACTAATAAGGTGATCACCCTGTGGTACCGGCCACCAGAGCTGCTACTGGGGGAGGAGAGGTACACGCCTTCCATAGATGTCTGGAGTTGTGGGTAAGAAGAGCCTTTTCATGGATAGGTCTTCACTGCTGTGGTAATATGAGACTTGCCATTTTTCTTTTAGCCCTTTTTTCAAGGCCTGTAGTAGTTCTGAATTCAGGTTTTTATATGTACTAAAGGGTTAAAAATTCTGGTTTTAGACTAAGTGGAAGTATCTGCTGTGAATTTGAGTGACCTGTTTCTAGTCTGTGTCCCTTTCCACACTTACATTTTTTTTTTTACCATTACTTTCTTGCCGTCTTGTTTTCTCGATACAGTTGCATCCTGGGAGAACTGTTTACAAAGAAGCCTATCTTTCAGGCTAACCAGGAGCTTGCCCAGTTAGAGCTCATTAGGTAAGTTGTGATTTGAAAGGCTGGCCTGCTTACTTACAATGACTGTAGTCTGCGGTGTGAAAAGAAGCAGTTGGTGACGCCACACGTGTTTCCGAGAACCGTGCTTGTTTACACTCTCCTGAAAAGTGGTGTTCGCGCATGAACGTGGCTGCAGCTGCAGATTGAACATTCCAAATCAGGGTGGGAATTGGATATTTGCTTCAAATATATTATTTTTAAAAAGGCTGGCCTGCTGTTGATACAGGGCAGCCTGTTTTGGATTGTTAACTACACCCTAATCCACATTGTAAAAATGACGGGACACCTAAATAACACCCACCTGACCTCCCAATGTGTACTTCAGTCTTCAGTCACATGTCTGGTCTGAAGCTGCATACTTTCCTGAAGCCATGACCAGCCTATGATGGTGGAATTTCTTCTGACTCTTCCTATAGCCGAATCTGCGGAAGCCCATGCCCTGCTGTGTGGCCGGACGTGATCAAGCTGCCATATTTCAACACCATGAAACCAAAGAAACAGTATCGAAGGCGGTTACGGGAAGAGTATGCCTTGTATGTGCAGCCATCTTTAGTTAATAGCGCTCTGTGCAAATACGTGATGTAGCAATCATTCAAATGGGCTTGTTTTTTATGTTAAATGATGAGAATCTCTCCTGGTCAGTCTACCACCCACAGCCCTGGATCTGTTTGACCACATGCTTTCATTGGACCCCAGCAAGCGCTGCATGGCCGAGCAAGCTCTCAACAGCGACTTCCTCAGAGATGTTGACCCAGCTAAGATGCCAACACCAGAGTATGTGTTATGTTACCGGAGCAAAGCTTCCCCAATTATTTACCTAGACCATTAGATAAGATGATGTGTATTTCTATAGACGAGACGAAAACGGGCATGTTTTCATAATCTATAGAAAACGGGTTCTCCTTGTCTTTCGGTGGTTCCGTCCTCCCATCAGGTTGCCTAATGTGGTTTCTAGCATGATCTGTTATGTATGGAGTTTGTCCAAATTTTCTTCCCTTTTTCTCCAGATTAGTCATTTTTGGAATAAAGTATCAAAGCTAGCCAATACTTGATTATCTGTCAGACTTTTTCCTTGGATTTGAATGAAAACATTTCCACAAATCTTTTTTTATCTTCAAGTTAAAAGGTGACATGACAAAGTGACTGCTGGAAATATTTTTCAGCGAAACATTCCTTATTAGTTACGCATTTTGTCCGTTATGCATTCTTGAATCTTCTGCGCGCCATATGAGACATGAGGCTGTTCAACGGACTTAGTCTACTTTCAACAACTGGTACTGACCCCTGGCCCCTTTCGTCTGTCCCCAGTCTCCCCCTGTGGCAGGACTGTCACGAGCTGTGGAGCAAGAAGAGGCGGCGGCAGAAGCAGATGCACGAAGAGCCGGCCGCGCCCAAGCCCCCCCGTAAAGACCTGGGGCTGGGTGACAGCCGCAGCAGCACCCCCCAGGGCCTCCCCGCCCCGGGCCAGCACAAGCCCCAGAGCACCACCACCGCTGCACTGCTGGGTCAGTGGATCCTGTACAGTGCCTCGCACATTTACACGGTAGCATTGTGCTTCCCTCTGTCGGGAGGCCAGGCTTTAGCCGTTGTCCGTTCTGGTTCAAGGCTAAACCAGATGGCGAACTGGCATTTACTTGGGAGGACTTATTGGCATTGTTATGCCTTTGTTGTAGATGTTCTTAAAGTACGGAAATTACTACAGAGCTTACTAAATGTAAAGGCTGGTAAGCTAAAGCTACAAAAAATGAATAAGACTACATTGGTTGTTAAATTTATATGTGTTTGGTACAGTAACATTCTCTTCAGTGCTGACTGACTTTAGTGTCCGGACACCTCCCTCCCTGCAGACTCAAAAGCCTCCGGTTCCCAGCTGACGCAGGAGCAGCTGACCGTACTGCTCAACTTGCTCCAGTCCAAGAGCTCGGTCAACATGGCGCAGTTCGCCCAGATCATGAACATCAGGATGAACCCTGAGACTCTGAAGCAGCTCACCAAGGTTTCGCTGCCCGCCGGCATCCTGGCCGAGCCCCCACCCCCACCTGAGCCCCCCAAGCCCCCCCAGGCAGGGGGCGCACCCCGCACCCCTCCCCCACCCAGTAAGCTAGAGGAGGAGGCGGCCTCCACGGCGGCGCAGGGCGCCTTCACCGCGCTCCTGGCTCAGCTTCTCAAGGTCCAGCAGATGCAGAGGAAGGAACCCAGCGCCAGTGGAGGGGGGGGGGACAGAGTCGCTCCCCCTTTTGTCGGGACGGGGGGCCCGGAACCGTTCTCGGAGGCGCAACAGCCCCCAGAGCCCAGCCCCGTCTCATCTGGTAAATACAGTTTTCTTCCCGCTTTGCCATTGTCACATCTGCGAAGGGTTCATAGGCTAGAACCTTTTGTCCAGTCAGGCTTTCAGACCATGTTGTTTCCGTCAATGTCCGATTGATTACTCATATGTTGTATTGTTGTATTATAATGCTCTCGTGCTCCATCCTTCTCTGTCTTCGTTTGTGCATTTAAACTGTGCTTTTAAACTGACACCCGGCTGTGTTTCTGCTCCTGCAGCCTCTGAGGGCGGCGGTATGTCTGGTCCGCCACAGCCTCCCAGCCTGCTCGATCTCCCGCACATCCTCCCCCCGGACCAGAGACCCCCTGAGCCCCCGGAGCCGCCACCGCCCACCTGTGAGGACCTGGACTACCGACAGGCCGCTGGTGCCGACTGTGGGAGCAGGGTGGGCCTCACGCCGCCTGTCGACGGCAACAACGGGATGGGCGGGGACGGGGGACAGGTACCCGAGCCCGATTACCCGCCTCCCCCACCCCCCCCTCAACCCGCTCAACCCGAGGTGCCTAGCTACAGCAATGACTACACCAGGGACGGTGGCTTCACCCCGTGTCCCCCGCCCCCACCTCAGCCCGCTCAACCCGAGGGGCCTAGCTACAGCAATGACTATGCCAAGGATGGCGGCTTCCCCCCGCTTCCCCCTCTCCCTCCTCAGCCCGCTCAACCCGAGGGGCCTAGCTACAGCAATGACTATGCCAAGGATGGCGGCTTCCCCCCGCTTCCCCCTCTCCCTCCTCAGCCCGCTCAACCCGAGGGGCCTAGCTACAGCAATGACCATGCCAAGGATGGCGGCTTCCCCCCGCTTCCCCCTCTCCCTCTTCAGCCCGCTCAACCCGAGGGGCCTAGCTATAGCAATGACTATGCCAAGGATGGCGGCTTCCCCCCGCTTCCCCCTCTCCGTCCTCAGTCCGCTCAACCTGAGGTGCCTAGCTACAGCAATGACTACGCCAGGGACTGTGGCTTCCCCCCACCCCAGCCCGCTCAACCCGAGGTGCCTAGCTACAGCAATGACTACGCCAGGGACTGTGGCTTCCCCCCACCTCAGCCCACTGAACCCGATGGGCCTAGCTACAGCAATGACTACGTCAGGGATGGCGGCTTCCCCCGGCTTCCCCCTCCTTTCCCCTCCTCAGGTTACCCTGGCGACGGCTTCGGAGCGAGCTACCTGGGCGGGATGCTGGGGGGAGGGCTTCCCTCCCACTCCCTGAGGGAGATCTTCAGCCACACACCCCCCTCATCATCGGCTCGCCCGCACACCCCTGGCTACCAGGCGCCCAACTCCGGCCTGGTGTTCAGTGGCGACAAGGACCACCGCTTTGAGTACAATCACAGCCCCCAGCCCGTAGAGGGCCACCGGCACCCCGCCAGCATCCACGCCTACAACCACGGCCTGAGCCAGCAGGACGGCCCGCCCCCTCCCCTTCCCCCCCATCTGGGACAAGGGTGGGGCTCTCCTTCACAGCCCATGCTGCCCCCCTTCCCGCCTGGGTTCATGTCGCATATGAACACTGCTGCACTCAGGGGTCGAGGCCTACCCTTCTGAGGGAGACTGGGTGGGGGGAGTGGACAGAAACCAGGAATGGAAGACTTGAAATGACACAAGTTTAACCTTCTCAGGCCCTGACTATGGGGGGAAAAAAACTTCAGACTTGATTTGTAATAATTTCAAAAAATCATTGAGTCCAACATTTTTCCCTGTTTGGGAATGCTATACAGTGAACAGGGGAAGGGGGATAATTGGGGATGGTGACTTTTCTTGTGCTTACCCATTTGCTTTTGATCTATTATATTGCTGTCTTTTAAATTAAAATCTGACCTGTTCTGATTGCATTTACCATGCCAGGTAATTGCCTGTATCTGTACTTTAGCCTCTTCCTTAATTGCCTGTGGGCAGACTAGTATTAAAAGATTTTTACACTGCTAAATATAGTGGCTAAAATCTGATTAGGGGTTAAATTTGAGCCGTCTACATGCACATAAATTAAACTAGGCTATTGATTTGGACCAATTATATTTTAACAGCAGGACAGATTGGTTGACTGGTTTTCTCTGGAGAATTTTTGTTTTTTGTTAAGGACTGTTGGTCTCAGAAAAGTCATCAGCATTTCAGTGAGTACAACCTCTGAAATCTATCAAGTGTCTTTACTGAAAGTTACAGAACAGAGTTGTCTTGCATATTACTGTTGTAATCAAAGGCAAGTAAAAAGAATGAAAAAAAACTAATTGAAATTCAAGGAGATTGACAGCAATGTCTTTTTGTACATTGAATTTTCTTTCTGGCAAATGTTTATTAAAGAAATGCGAATTAAAATGATTGTTTTTATTTTCTAGACAATGCTGACTGCTTTTCTTAAGAACTTTTTGGCCACTTTGAGTGTGACATACAGCAAGTGGAGACAAATTGTTTTTCTTTGGTAAGTAATCATCAGTGAGCAATGAAAGAAATTCAACAATACTGTGATTTGTACAATGGCTTATAATAAGAAGTTTCCTGAGTTAACTTGCCTTTTCTTCTCATACTTTAAAAATGCACAATATATTTAGGTTTATACCTGAACTACTGCACATGTACAAACCCCAATTCCAAAAACATTGGGACAGTGTATAAAATGTAAAAACTGAAAGCAATGATTTGTAAATCCTTTTTGACCTGTATTCAATTGAAAACAGTACAAAGACGAGATATTTCATGTTTTAACTAATCAACTTCATTGTCTTTTGTAAATATAAGCTCATTCTAAATTTGCCTGCAACACATCCCCAAAAAGTTGGGACAGGGGCATGTTTACCACTGTTACATTGCCTTTCCTTTTAACAACACTCGGCAAACTGTTGGGAACTGAGGACACTAATTGTTGTAGTTTTGAAAGGGTGATATAGGACTTCAGCTGCTCAACAGTCCGGGGTCTCCACTGTCGTATTTTGCGATTCATAATGCGCCACACGTTTTGCAGACAGGCCAGTCTAGCACTTGCACTCTGACTATGAAGCCACGCTGTTGTAACACGTGCAGAATGTGGCTTGGCATTTTCTTACTGAAATAAGCAGGGACGTCCCTGAAAAGGACATTGTCTAGATGGCAGCATATGTTGCTCAAAAATGCATATGTACCCTTCAGCATTAATGGTGCCATAACAGATGTGCAAGTTACCCATGCCATGGGCACTAACACACCCTCATACCATGACAGACGCTGGCTTTTGAACCTTGCTTTGATAACAATCGGGATGGTCCTTTTCCTCTTTGGCCCAGAGAACATGATGTTCATTATTTCCAAAAACAATTTGAAAGGTGGACTCGTCAGACCACAGCACACATTTGTACTTTGTGTCAGTCCATCTCAGATGAGCTCGAGCCCAGAGAAGTCGGCAGCGTTTCTGGATGTTGTTGATATATGGCTTACGCTTTGCGTAGTAGAGTCTTAACTTGCATTTGTAGATGCAATGATGAACCGTGTTTACTGACAACAATTTTCCAAAGTATTCCCAAGCCCATGTGGTTATATTCATTACAGAAGCATGTTGTTTTTTAATGCCGTCTGAGGGATCGAAGGTCACGGGCATTCAATCTTGGTTTTCGGCCTTGCCCTTCATGCACGGAATGGAGAAATTCCTTGCAATTGTGCTTGAGAAACGTTCTTAAACTGTTGGACTATTCGCTCATGCACTTTTTCTGCAAAGTGGCGAACCTAGTCTCATCCTTACTCGTAAACGCCCGAGCCTTCGTGGATGCTAGTTTTATACCCAGTCATGATGGCATCACCTTTTGAAAATTCCACAATCTTCCCAGTCTTTTTTTTTTTGTTTGTTTTTATTTTTGCCCCTGTCCCAACTTTTTTGGAACGTGTTGCAGGCATCAAATTCTGCATTTGCGTTTATTTACAAAAATCAATAAAGTTTATAAAGTAAAACATTAAATATCTTTTCTTTGTACTGTTTTCAATTAAATGTATGTAAAAGAAAATGTACAGATCACTGCTTTCTGCTTTTATTTGCATCTTACATACTGTCTCAGCTTTTTTGGAATTGGTGTTTGTATATACATAAAAAGGGTTGAATCTCAATTTAAATGCAATGGCAAATATGGACTTCACCAGAAAAGTAACTGGCACTATATATCACAGCAGAAAGAAGTAATAACTACACTAATCATGGTGCATACTTTCATCTACATTTTATACCTGGGAGAAAAAGGCATTGTATGCAAGGGAGGGAGGCAGTGATGTCACCTAGCGGTTGATACTGAGATGCGGCTTGACTGCATCATAATTGTGCTACTAAATGACTAAATCGTGAAATTTTCAAGTCCCTTTTTGTTGGAATGTCAGTAAAGGTCTAGTTCAGGCCTGGCCAACCCGCGGCTCCCGAGCCGCATGTGGCTCTTTGCCTGGTTTCATGCGGCTCTTACGTTCATATCGAAGTTTGTGTTTGTGTTTTTTTTTAATGTGCGTGTTCGCTTCGCTTGAGTTCAATACGGTATTTTCGTCAAACGCGCATGTGCGTGAGATGAAAATACCGCAAAGTTTCCCAGTAGGGGCAAGATCATTTGAGTAAACAATTTGTGTCAAGTTCGCTCTCAAAATGGCAGGGAAAAAATGCACAGCAAAACGAAAATATGAAGATGAACACAGGACGTTTTTAACAGAGTGGGAGAGTTTATATTTCTTTGTTGAACGTAATGGCAAGCCATTCTGCCTTATATGTCAGGCGTCATTAACGCATTTCAAAGCTTCAAATCTTCAGCGCCACTTCAGCTCACTCCATGCTAACATCGACCAGGAATTTCCAAAAGGGACTGAACTTCGCAAGCACAAGTTGGTCAGAAAAGCAGATACAGTTTTTCAAAAATTTACGAAGCACTCAGAGACCGTAACGCTTGCATCGTATCAACTGGCTTGGAACATTGCACGGGCTAAAAAGCCATACAATGAAGGGGAGTTCGTTAAAAAATGCCTCAGTGACGTTGTTGAAATCTTGTCTCCTGAAAACGACAAACTAAAACGAATGGTATCAGACGTCCAACTGTCCCGCCACACTGTTGAACACAGAATATCGGACATTAACACGGCTATTGAATCACAGTTGCACTCTGACCTTCAAGCACGTGAGTATTTTAGTGTCGCATTGGATGAGAGTTGTGACATACAAGACAAGCCTCAGTTGGCAATATTTGCACGGTCTGTGTCAAACGATTGTGTGATCAAAGAAGAACTCCTTGATATTGTGCCATTAAAAGACAGAACCCGTGGCATAGATGTGAAAGAAACAATGATGGCTGCATTTGCGAAAGCAAATCTGCCCATACCGAAACTAACTGCAATAGCCACGGATGGAGCGCCAGCCATGATCGGATCTGTGAACGGGCTTGTGGGGCTGTGCAAAGCTGACCAAACATTTCCTGAGTTTTGGAATTTCCACTGCATCATCCACAGGGAGCAACTCGTGTCTAAATCATTGAATTTAGACAACGTCATGAAGCCTGTGATGGAAATCGTCAACTACATCCACACACATGCGCTTAACCACAGGCAATTCAAGAATCTCATCGCTGAGCTGGACCAAGGGCTTCCAGGTGACCTGCCGCTGCACTGCACTGTGAGGTGGCTGTCAAAAGGCCAGGTACTCTCTCGCTTCTTTGAGCTTTTGGATGCCGTGAAACTGTTCATGGAAGAGAAGGACAAGGACTATCCCGAGCGGATTATGGATCTGGCCTTTTTGGTCGACATGCTGTGTCACTTGGACAGACTGAACCTGACCCTGCAGGGTAAGTTAAAAATGCTGCCTGACCTGGTGCAAAGTGTGTTTGCGTTTGTCAACAAACTGAAGCTGTTCAAGGCGCATATTCAAAAGGGAGATTTTGTTACGATCCGCTCCTGCTTCCCTTCCCTTCCTTGGTGTTTTCCTCTGTTTCCCTGAACCTGATTGTGTCATGTCTGCGTTCATTGCCTAATTGTGTCTACATTGCACATTTACTTCTCGCACCACATCTTAATTACACAATTCACACGTAATTGCTGTCACCGCATTCCTCACGTGGTTTCTAATTGTTCAATCAATTCGCTGATTTTGCACGCATTTCCCGCAAGCTGCAGTTTATCAGCTCTAATGACACTAGTTATATTAACCGTGCTGTTCCTGTGAATTGTTGTCAGAGTATTACGGTCCTTGTCTCGTTTGTACTTGCTTCCTGATTCTCTAGTTTACTAGACTCTGGCTATACGAACCCAGGTCTGGATGCCACACGCCCTGGCTTCCCTGTGTGGATCCTGACTCGGCCACCGCCTGATCCTTCGCTGCGAACCAGGCTAAAGACCACTCCTGGCTACTTCGCCTGTTCCTGCTCACCAGTTCACTGTGGGTTCCACAGTGGACATTGTCTTTGTGCCTACTGAAAATAAAGACTCTTTATTTTCTAATTCTGTCTCGTCGTGCATTTGGGTCCGTACCTGCCAGTCTGTCACAGATTTAACGCATTTTCCCACTCTGCTAAAAGCCAGCGGGCAAGTCACCAGCGCCGCCCTGAATAAGCAAAGAGCCAGATATGCAACACTGGTTGAAAACCTGCACGAAAGCTTTGTGACCCGGTTCCGTGATCTACAACTGAAAAGGATACGTTCCTCGTCGACCCATTTAATGCGGAGACGGACTGTTTGAAAGCCCCGCTAGTCACAGATGAGGCTGCGGCTGAGTTGGAGATGATCGATCTTTGTGAGGAGGACCAACTGAAACCTGCTTTAAGGGAAGGGACCATTGAGTTCTGGAAAAGTGTGCCAATGGAAAAATACCCCAATGTCAAACGGGCTGCGCTTAAGATACTGTCAATGTTTGGGTCAACATACGTCTGCGAGTCTGTGTTTTCTACCCTGAAACACGTGAAATCAAAGCATCGATCTGTTCTGACTGACACCCATGTGAAAGAATTGCTTCGAGTGGCAACAACGGAATACAAGCCAGATTTGAAGAGGATTGTTCAAGGCAAGGAATGCCAGAAGTCCCACTAAGCAACATGCATAGTAAAAGAAAAACGCTATTGTAAATTATTATATTTTTGTTTGTGGACTTGGTTGAACTGAGAGTTTGTGTGTGTGAAATGACTGGCCTGTGGTCTTAGTACTGTAGGAGTCCATTTCTGTCATTATCATGTTGGTGTGTGACATTTACAATAAATCTGGCTGAGCAGAGGTCTGTGTGTGTGTGTGTGTGTGAGAGGAAGGGATGGGGTGATGTTCATGTGTGCCCATGTGTATGATGTGGCTCTTTGCGGTAACACAGTAAAAAATGTGGCTCTTAGTCTCTGACTGGTTGGCCACCCCTGGTCTAGTTGGTCTAGAATAGTTAAACAGAAGTCTCATATACCTACATAAAATGCCCCCAAAGTAAGGATTTGACAAGAAATTCTATCAAACCTAAAAACTACTTAATATTTAACCCATCCATGCCATGTTATAGGCTACCTCTAGATTTACCTGATACTTTGTTGTTCTTATAGTCTAATTGGACTTAGCATTGTGTTAATATTTAAATGCAAATGTGTAACTGCAAAAGCATAAATGGCAAACTGAAGATGTGTGTGATTACCAGCAGATGTCACTGCAGTCTTTGCAATTACTCTGTTCCTTTCCCATTCAAAAGCTATTTCCTCATATGGAGGAGAGGACCAAAAATTACATATCTAATTATAAATAAATAAATGGTGAAATAAATGAATAAATACATGTCGATAATAAATCTGGAAATATAGTTCCCTCCACTATTATTGGCACTCCTGGTAAAGTTGAGTAAAAAGGGTTATAAAAAATTCACCGTTTGGTGAATTAGCTTAATTGCACACTGAATTAAAAAAAAAAATCCAACCTTTAATTGTATAAAGTACATTTATTATGAGAAAAAAAAATCCCTCAAGAAATTAACAAAACCACGTGTGCTACAATTATTGGCACCCCTGCATTTATATATAGAAGTCATTTAAAAAATATATTTGGTTGCATATCCTTTGCATGCCGTGACTTCCTGATGTCTGTGACCCAACAACATCAAAAGACTCTTGATATCTTATTTTCTGGTACTCTTACAAGCGATACTATAACGTCTCTGCATTTGAATGGATCTCTATGGGATTTGGGGGGCAGGACTAGATTTAGCTGTAAATTACACTGGAACAGTATGGAATACATGGTTGGTAAAATGGCTGTAAGTCATTAAGGGTCTGATGTATCAAACAAGCCTCAAACCATCACACCTGCTGCCAGATATGCAGTAGATATGGATGGTTCACTTTAAGGGTGGTTTCTCCTGACAAATGTTCCTATTGAACTCTGGAAAAATAAGTTGGGAGAAGAAACGATGGGTGCATTAAGTGCATTACTTGTAGTTGTAGTGTAGACTTGTAACTGCTAGTAGGTGTGGTTGAATCGTGTTGAAAGCACTGGGGATGTAGGAGTAGTAGTAGTACTTTATTGATCCCACAATGGGAAATTTCTTCTTCAATTGTTGTTACACTCCAGTAATACACAGTAAATATAACACAGAAGACATTGGATAATATGACACAAGATAATACATGTGTACATCATTACAGGGAAGCCAGACCAGAGAAGGGATCAGCTATTATTTTGTTAAAGTGATACAATTTGCAGCAGGTTGTGCATCTGTCAAGTTGCAAAGTTGAATTTCCCTGCAGAATGGAATGATGCATCTGTAATAAAAATATAAATAAATAAACAATCATAAGTCTAAGTACAATAACATTTAAAATGCTCATTGTAGTGATTCACAGATTCCTATGTCATCATATTTAATATTTAATACAGTACAATAACTTTGTTATTGACTTTGTTATAAGACGTTCATACAAATAATCATTGCCAATAATAACATTGCATGTTGACTATTTGTAATTATATTTTAGATTTAATTAATTGATTCTGATTGTAACTATAAAAGCATGAACTGGCTCACTCCCAGTCACGTTTGTATTCTTTATAGATAGCGTTGGACCCAAGGTTGCCATTGCTTGGGTGATTATTTACTGACCCGGCCAAGTATCCATTTATCACCCCCTCTCCCACAAAAACAATGGCAGCTAGTAAGCTAACGTTAAAAGACCGTCTTGAGAACAGAGAGCTAGTATCTAACTACAGTAGGGGGCTAACGTTACATACATAACGTGACATTAGCAACACACATAAAACTGACATTAATTGAAGAGCTAATGTTTGTAAAACAAACAGTATATAGTATTGTATATAAAATACATCATTAGACAAACACTAATGGCTAGAAAGCTAGCTACTATTTCACGTTAGCTAGTTTCATGCCTTCTCACGAATGTAAACGTTTACTACACTACAAATAAACATAGCAATGGAAAAAACAACACACAAAGTTAGTAACATTAGTGCTAATTTGCTAACGTTAGCTAGCTAGCCAACTCCTAGTATTAAGTTGTCTGCTGCTTAACGTTAAAGTTATTGGTTTCAACATTACAATGGCATCGTTTACATTACAATGTCGGCTTGTGGAAGTCCACTTATCACGAACAAAACAAACTTGCATTGACAAATGAAGATGTGTCTGGCTAATTTGTTGTGTTCCACAAACTGAAGTAACGAAAAGGTCCTGGCACGTGGTCGGAAGTGACGCCAGGGCACATGACGCAACTTCCACCTCAACGCTCAGGCCCCAACTGGGGGCCTGGTGGACGGGATGAGGTGGGGCTTGGTGGTTGAGGTCTGAAGGAAGACTCATCTCAAATCTAACTACCTTCTGAAATTGGCATCTAAGTTTACTCCAGTTTTCGAGAGAGCTTTATCCAATTCCCTTTTATTTTTCTTTCCGTGTAATAGCGCCAGTGTAACGGGTCACAGTGAAATGTCTAGCTGGTGAACTTGCTAGCTACTGGCAAGGTCAATCTCAGGTGATTGGTCCGCGATGTGGCTATGGTTAAGCCACTGTTTTGAAACCAAAATTGAGAGCGAATTGCTGGTTTTAGAATGCGGAATTTGAGGGTATAAACACAATCTATGGTGCTGGATTTCTTTCAGAACAGTTCTTTCTATGATTGCTACCAACTAAGCATGACCGTTCCCCAATAGGCTATTAAAAATAATAATAATAATTTGCATAGGCCCTACTCTAGCTTTAAAGGTCCCATGTCATACTATTTTTTTGTCAATTTTATATTATTCTACAAGGTCTACCAAACATGTTGATAAAGTTTAAGGGAAAAAGTTTTGCAATATATTTAAAAAATATATAAATCCAGTGTGTTTTTTACCATTTCAGCTGAACAGCCCGTTTTGGGTGGACTGTTCAGGTTTCTTTCACATGCTCTGCGTTGATTGGCTAACTGACCCGGAATCACAATCACACACTTGCCTACACTACACTTTCACTCTGAAAAACCGAAAAAACAAATAAAAAAGAGCAAACGAAGACATTAAAGAACATATTTTTTATGCATGTATGTAACATATATACAATATAGCGATTACCTCTTAACTGTTTAAATTATACTTAGCCTGTAGGTTAACATTACTTTTCAAGCAGTCGAAGGTGCTTTCAAATCACAAATGTATCCTATAGGTCAACAAATGCAACATTTGACGTGTTCCCGCCTTTGCAAGCTATTGTTTTTAAGCATTCGTCTGAATAATTTTGGGTAAAATACAGCCACACTTTAGAAAGTTTCGCTTTTAGAAAATGTACCAAGTTTAACGTTAGCTGGCTTGTTAACAGTAGGCTACCTGCGGTCGCTGACTGAGCCATCGTTAAATAACATTAGCAATTGGAAGCTTGTGCATTGTATTTTACAGTGGCACCGAAATCTGAGTTGGATTCTCTTCGGTAATGAATGGTATTGGTCGTATGGGTTAACGTTACAGGACTCCGTTCGCAACCAGGCAGCTTGGCTAGAGAGCTGTAGACTAACGTTAAAGCTGTAAACGTCGAAGCGCTTACTATTGTAGCTGGAAAGATTAAAAGTGCCCTGCACAGCACATTTAACATGGCCAGTTTTTCTAGTCATGATCTCTCCATTTGCTCGTAATTATACTCTGTGGTGATGGAGGCTAAGAACAGAAAGGTTGGCTTTACCACAGAACTGTATACCTACCCTGTTCTTTAGAGGCTGAAGGAGGGCGGGTTTCACAGGAGTCCAGTAATGACGTCACAGCTGGAGCCAATTCTGAACAGACTGTTAAGCTGAGTTTTTTTTTCTTCTTATGCAACAACAAAAAAATGGCAGGTAGTACCGAGTTCATATTTTACCAGCACATAAGTATCATGCCACACTGCATATAAATGCTAAAAGTAGCTAAACTCCAATTTCCATGTCATGGGACCTTTAAGTAAATACAATGCAAATTATAAAGTAATTCCAACAATTTATTTGTTGAGTGTAGGCTACTTAATAATATTGTGTGCAACCACTGTCCAACAATTTTTTAAAGTGTATGATTAACCAATGGCGTTACAAGATCAGCCCAACATCACATAGAGAGCAGAAATACAGAAATAAATAAATGTTAAAAAAATAAAGGCCATTCATTTAAATTTGCATTTATATATTTGGTTTTCATAATTCATTTTATTTATTCATTTATATCTTTATCATTTTTGGGCCTCCATACTCTCAAACCGACCACCCTCTTCAAAATGCTTTTATTTGTGAGAAAATCCATGAATATGCATTCTCAAGTGCACTGGAAAACCAGTTTATTTAAAGGTCCCAAAACCAGAGAAGCAATATATTTAAAGGTCCCAAACCTTTGTTTTGTCTGCTTCAGCGATAGCCAAACAAAATGGCAGATGGCAAGATTTGAGTAACAGTGAGGACTTTTTTTCATCCAATCCATCTTAAAAGTATAACATTTGATATAAATTATTGTCATATGACAATTGGACCATGTCATTTTTAATAGACTTATTAAAAATGTATATGATTGGCAAAAGTACAAATATCTTTCAAACTTATAATTATTACAGATGCATATTTATTGATTGTGATATTGATGCAACATCTGGTACAGTCATCTTCATGAGGCTTTTCAGGCCAAAGCCCAGCTGTTATCACTTAGCAGAACATACAGGGGGTGGACAAAATATCGGAAACACATACAAACACTGAATAGTAACTAATAGCGAGTAGGCCCATCCTTTGCCTTCAAAACAGTTTCAATCTTTCCAGGAATGCTGTCATACAATTTCTGAACTGCAGTGTGTAGTGGGATATTGGCCCATTGTTCAAGGACAGTCTCCAGTTTTTTGAGGGATAAAGGAGGTGGAAATCTCCTTCCGGCACTCTGGAATTTCACATAAAGGTTCAATTATGTTTAGGTCTGGTGATTGTGCAGGCCATGGAAGGTATTTGACATCATCCTCTTGTTCTTGGAACCATTATTTAATGTTTTAGCAGTGTGTATGGGGGCGTTATCATGTAGGAATATGGGGAGATCATGAGGGAACATGGTTTCATATTGTTTGCCCATTACACGTCCATGGAGCACAGTCATTGGACCCGATGAATCCCAAGATGTGTAGCACAATCACCCCTCCATTTGTAGTTTATTCTTAATTTAATATCTCGTACGTTACGCAATAGAATGCTTTGAAATTTGTTCATATAACCTAGAAATAGATACTCTTTCTACTGAAACAAACAAAATTATATAAACCTCGAGAGAAAACCAAGAAAAAAATATTTTTTTCGTAAAAAGTGTCTAATTATGCATGTAACGCGTTACATAAACAAGCGTTACTGCTCACATGTTGTAGTATTGCGCCTTTGATATTCAACATAATAATACGGCACTCCTGGAGTACTTTAGCAAAATATAGATCAACATATTAACAGCGTTTCAGAATCATTCCTTTACTCTATGCGAAGAAATAAACATCGAACAAAAAGTTCGGAAATTTGTGTTTGGTAGATTATTTCTCTGTTGTAACAATGCTTCTTGGTAATACATTTTATACCGTTGGAAAGCCTGTTTATTTCCCTTTTAAATGGTGCCCCATTTGTAAGGAACATGCATTTGTGGGCTGCCTGTTCTCATGACTGCCTATACCATTACAGAACCACCACCATACTTAACAGTTGGCAACAGACATTGTGGATTGAATTCCTCTTTATGGTTTCTCCAAACATAAACCCGTCCAGATGTATTAAAAAGAGTAAAAGATGACTCATCAGACCATATCACTTTTCTCCATTGCTCAGGGGTCCAGGTTTTGGGTTCCTTACACCACATTATGCGTTTTTGTGCAGTAGCCTTGGATACAAATAGTTTCCGAATGGTGGCCCTGCCGTAAATACCAGCTTTGTGAAGCTCACAACGTACTGTTTTTGTTGAGGCTGGTTCAGATATGGATTGATTCAATTCTGTGGTTATTTTTAGAGCTGTAGTTCTGTGGTTATTAGCAACTATCCTACCAAGTGTCCATGTCCGTTGGAGAGCTTTGACTTGCGGCCACAGTTATTTTTTTGCTGATGTTGTTTTTTGGTGTTGGGCATAATTATGTTGTCATAATTTTTGACACCGTTTCCATTGCCACCTTAAATTATTTTGCCGTTTTTGTGACAGATGCACCTGCAATTTTGGCACCAACTATTTGGCCCACTCTGTTAGTATTCTCATCTTGCTTTGACTTACCTAGCAAAGTGCTGCTGGTTAGACCTCTTAAGCAGACACATGCTACTAATTAGCATTTCAATTAATAGGAATCCCCTGTGTAGATGCTTCAAAGTTAAAGCCATTTTTCTGTGGTGTTTCGATATTTGTCCACCCCCTGTAATTCTCACCAAAGAAAGGAATTGCAGGTCTCTGGATGTACCCAACTGACCAGAGGAGACGCACTTTCACGATAATGCAGGAGGACCTTTTCACATTAAAAATAATCTCTACTGGACAATACCAATCTAAAAACGCTTGACATTTCAATGGTAGACTATTCAGTGGTGTGTTGAATAAAAGGCTGAATCGGGTAACAATGTTGCTTCTCTGCTTATAAACAAAGCATATACCCTAGCCTACTATCAACAATAAAGCGACATATGAATGCAGGCGGTGTTATACCGTGGATATAAGCAGGGATAGCGAGTGTTGTTAGGCATGAAGTGGTGGAACTACCTGTTTAATAACATTGCGTAAGCTTGAAACATAGTGAAGACAATTATATAAATAACGAAAATTGATTACCCTTTAAAAATAGCATTGCCTTAATAGTAGTGCAGTTATCTATTCTTATACATAGACCATTTAAGTGACGAACGTTACAGTCAGTGGATTGTAGGAGAGTCATAATAACATCACTTGGCCATAGCTGTAACGTTAGTTATTCAGCCACAAAACGGGTCTGTCCCACCCGAGGGTGTTGAATGGCTTATTGGAAACCTGTGCAACCTGTAATGCTTACTATTCAAGGAAATGTGCAAAACTAACGTTACCTCGTCAACTGCATTTACTAACCTTACTGCAAAACCACCAAGCTACTCACTGTCTGTCACGAGCGGGCATAGATAGACCGTAAAACGAGTCGTGACAGGAAGTATCTTAGCTAGCTAGCTACCTAGCGGTGGAAACTGGTGCCGAGTAGAAAGGTTCCTACGTCTAAAGATTAGGCGATGTGCTACATCTTTTGAAACAAGTTCAGTAGAATTTCCATGTAGCCTAATGGACATGGATACATTGTTTATCACCCTCGCCTCTTGTCGTTTCAAAAGGACCAATCCAAAGGATTTGGGAGGTCAGATTTATGGTCGGTTTTGACAAAAATCAAACCAAACAATTCAACTTTCACATTAATTTAAAGCAGTCGTCACAAATAAATAAACGATTTCGTGTGAAATCAGTCCCTCGTCCTGACTAAATTATTTCAGTGACCACACAAATCTGAACTTCAAAATGAAGAGGAGAAAACATGCATTTAACGTAACGTAACAATTACTTCCCATAATTGTTTAAAAGTGATATTAGGTTTATCTGTATCAGTACAGTAGCATCTTAATATCCGCCATATAAAATGTGATCTCCCAATACCAAAAGTGACGAACACTCAGTCGCTAATTGTAGCCTATTCGAGAAACGCACAAGTCGTAGCCTACAGCTAAATAAATATAGCGAATGATATTGTCTGCCGGTATAACGTTAGTGAAATGCTATACTGATCTGTCAGCGACAAACTGCGCGCGTTCCCAGCAAGGACTCGTGGCAGGTCCATCTCATCCCCCGTGTTATGTATTCTTCCGGTTTCTTTATTTCACCACTCTCTGATCCTTTTCCTAGACGTAACATCGCGTAAGTAAACAATAACTAAAGTTACTTCAGGCAAGATGTCGGCGGCGTCAGCTTTCGCAAAGAGATTCACATGCAGTCTGAAGTTCAATACAGCGCGTCCTTCACAGCTTCTGCAAATACAGAACTCATGCCTAACTTGCAGACGGCTGCTCCCCTGCACGCAGCCAGGTACCGATTTAAAATGTCACATACATTCATATAATTAGCCCTATTGAACTTTAAGAACTTCAGGACTATCTTGGAAATTAAATTGAACTAACCAGACGATTGCATCAATTTTAGACTGATTAGTATTTTATCAGTTGGCTTAATAATACTAGTTAGGCTATTGCTTAATACTATAATTCTGTAGGCTAATGAAATCTGTGTGTGCGATGCACTTAATGCGGACACTGCAACTACGCCAATGGCAAAGTCCAACGGTTGCTGTGACAAATGTTTTATTGAGCGTCGCGTTAAGTTGCGCTCGCATCTTATACAAACTAACCTAACCAAATGTTGGACGCCAACAGGTGTCAATCCTAGCCCAACTAACAGGTTGACTAACAATATTTTAGCCTATTGGTCACAATTGATTTATAACGCATCGATTGTAATTACATGTAGAAATGCAGAAACAATAGGCTATCATGTCTGGCAGACTTGGATAATGAGTCAAAGGTTATAAAACATTTTGGGGAAAAGGATGGGTTCTGCCTGCGAACCTCTTCGTTCTATCGAATTAATGTGTAATAGGGTGCTATTATTTCGATTGTTCTGTATGATGACAGGTGCAGAAGATGTAAAACCACTCGATGGCATTAAAATCTTGGATGTCACAAGGTAGGCGTATTATTGTTGTTGTATTTTTAAAATACGCTTTCTTCATTTTGGTTAACTTTTTACTCTTATATTTTACATTTCTAAAGGGCAGTTTAAACATTTCTCTTACAGAGCGATGCTCACCATGGCATTTGGGTTTCATTGTTCTGCAAATCAGTGAATTACTTCAGAAATGGAAGTGTTAATCAAACTGTGTTTGTGCATGTCTTTTATGGTCTGTGTGAAACTGCTTACTGTTCTACCTTCTGAGCCATGTGAGGTGATGGTAATTTATGGAATGTTCTGTAGGGTTCTGGCTGGTCCCTTTGCAACTATGATACTGGGAGACCTTGGTGCTGAGGTGATTAAAGTGGAGAGACCAGGTGAGTTTGAGTGTGCTCAGCTCAGTGGATGGTTAGATGTGAACTACCTCTTGAATCCCATCTTAATGAGTTCTTCCATGCTTGAGAATTACATTTTGGAGAATGAATGTTTACTGCAGTTCTTTTCACTGACAGTGAGAGATAATGTATAAACAGGGGTGTAAAGTACTTGAGTAATTGTACTTCGTTACAATACTTAAGTACTGTTTTTGGGGATTTGTACTTTACTCAAGTATTATTAAGTTTGTATACTTGTACTTTTACTCAATTACATTTCAGAGAAAAAAAACATACTTTTTACTCCTTACATTTAAAATGCAGACCTACAAAGTACAAATCTCGCAGGTCCAATGATTTTAATTAGTATATTTGTTTCTCTGGCTGAACTAACATTAACGTTATTAATCCTGCGGCCGCACTTTATTTAAAACAGCCAATCAAATCCCCATCAATGGAAAATTAACCCACCCATACCCATGCTGATTGGTCCTTGTGCAAGACTAGAAAGCGGGGATCTTTGATTAGACACCTGCTATCAAAATAACTATTTGACAAGAACCTTAGGATGTACAATGTCGAACCCACGTATAAAAAAAACTGAACTCAACCCTTAATTTTTTCCAAGTTGTAGTTTGGCCAACTTTACAACTGGATGCTGTGATGTGAATGCTGTCAATGTTAGTTTACCTCAACATGTTTTTTCAAATTCGATGGAGAAGTGCATTAAATAATTTTAATGCAAAAAAAGTGTCCTCTGTTTTTGAATTTCAGCATTGTCTATCGCAGAATTAATTCCTTTGTGGGCCGAGTGTATGCTGGGTTTTATTCCAGCCTTGCCTAAACACCAGCTGATGATTTCACTAATTAGCTCACCTCTTCAACTAACTCACCTGGTGCAATGTGTAGTTGAAACGAAAACTTCTATACACTCGGCCCACGATGGAATGAGTTTGAGACCCCTTGTCTATCCTTTGCAATAAAAAAGTTTTTACTTTTACTTTTTAGTACTTAAGTACATTTAAAAGTAGGAACTTTTAAAAACTTTTACTCAAGTGTATTTTTAGCCAGATACTCTGACTTTTACTTGAGTAAGATTTTGAGACAGTATCCATACTTTCACTTAAGTATAATTTCTGGGTACTTTTTACACCCCTGTGTATAATTGAACATACCTTAATGTTTACACATGATAAACCCCAAATGTGAAATATTAAATGGCCTTAAATGTAAATATTAAGTAGCTCTACTGTCGAGCAGTTCTTATTTAGTGATATTTCAATGGAATGGGCTGATAGTTGTTTGTATGAAACTGACTGCAGGTTTGACTACATCTGTGCTGTAGTAAACCATGCATCATCATTGTCATGTTGCTGTCTGGCTTCTGCCGCTTGCCCCTCCCCACCTCCGCTGCCCGCTGCTCCCACCGCCATCGCCACCCGGTTCCCTGCCATCCTTGCTGCCACATCTGGACTGTCATCTAGCTGCTGCTAATTCTATTAACATGAACATTGGTTGTTTTGACCATGCTGGCCATTAAGATCTAGACCCTGAGTCGACCAGAGGAGGATGGGTTAGCCTCTTGAGTCTGGTTCTTCCCAAGGTTTCTTTCTATTTACACCAGGGAGTTTTTCCTTGCCACTGTTGCCTTTGGCTTGCTCTTGTGGGGGTTTAGGCTGGGTTTTTCTGTGAAGCGTATTGTGACAACTGGTTGTGAAATGCGCTATATAAATAAATATTGATTTGATTTGATATTATTTCTGATAGGTGGTGGAGATGACACCAGGGCGTGGGGCCCCCCATTTGTCGGAAGTGAGAGTGCTTATTTTCTTAGTGTCAACCGGAACAAAAAGGTATATTTCACTTCCATTTCAATGTATCTCAGTGATTCAGTGCCTTCATTTAAACACTGAAGGCTTACTTAAAAATGCAGTTAAATAGAAAATTAACCTGAAGTTTCTCTACCACTGTGTTATGTCTGTCAAAATACAATTTCTCAGTAGGGATATACTGTATGTATGTTTTATTTGTAGCGTATACTTAGTTCAGTACTGTTGTGTGTATGTATTAAGAAAATAAGAGAACAGAAATTTCTCAAATAACGGTAACAAATACCAAACTTCAAATAATATTCCAGTGCATTTTTATTTTCTGTAGAGCATTGCAGTAAATATGAAAGATCCAAGAGGAGTAAAGCTAATTTTGGAGGTAAGTGGTCATGTTTCTATAATTAATTGTACAAACCCCAATTCCAAAAAAGTTGGGACAGTATGTAAAATGCACATAAAAGCAGTGATTTGTAAATTGTCTTCTACATATATTTAATTGAAAACGGTACAAAGAAAAGATATTTCATGTTTTACCTTGAACTTTATTCATTTTTGTAAATATACGCTGAGCTATCGAACGAGCCCCAAACCATCACTCTGTTGCCAGATATGGAGTAGATGTGGATGGATCACTGCAAGGGTTATTTCTCCTGACTAATTTTCCTATAGAACTCTATGGGGAAAAAAGTCAGGAGAAACAACCCTTAAAGGGATCCATCCACATCTACTCCATATCCGGCCGCAGAGTGATGGTTTGGGGCTCGTTTGATACCTTAGACCCTTGATGACGTACAGCCATTTCGCCAGTCATGTGTTTCATACTGTACCAGCGTAATTTACAGCTGAATCTAGTCTCACCCCCCAATTCTCATAGAGATCAGTTCAAATGCAGAGAGGTTATAGTATCGCTTGTAACAGTACCTGAAAATGAGATATCGAGAGTCTTTTGATGTTGATTGGTCACAGACTTCAGGAAGTAGCAGCATGCAAGAATATGCGACCAAATATAAAATATGATACTTTAAAAATATGTTAAAGCAAAGGGTATGAATACTTATATAAATGAGAGATTTCAGTTTTCGATTTTTAATACATTTGCAAAACTTTCTAAAAACATGTTTTCACTTTGTCCTTATGGGCTATTTTGTGTAGAATTTTGAGACAAAAAATGAACTCAATCTATTGTAGGATATGTCTGTAATGTAATAAAACGTGGAGAAGGTGAAAGGGGTGGGCAGACTTTCCGGCTTGACTGTATATTTTAAAAAGTCAATAAGGTTGATAAGGTAAAACATTAAATATCTTTTTTTTGTACTGTTTTCAATTAAATATATGTAAAAGAGAATTTACAAATCACTGCTTTCTGCTTTTATTTACATACTGTCCCAACTTTTCTGGAATTGACGTTTGTAGGAATTGCAGCCCTTTTTATATGTGGTCTCTCCCATTTCAGGGGACTAAAAATAATTGAATGGAATCTTAAATAAAGTCATCATATTTAATACTTGGTTGCAACCCATAGACATCACCAGACGCTGGGGATCTTCTCTGGTAATACTCTGCCAGGCCTGTACTACAGCCATCTTCAGTTTCTGTTTGTTTCGGAGGATTTGTCAAGAACATTCTACTTTTTGGCCCTGAAAAACCACTTGGTTGCTTTTGCAGTGTGTTTGGGGTCATTGTCCTGCTGCAAGGTGAAGTGCCTTCCAATGAGTTTTGAGGCATTTGGTTGGATCTGAGCAGATAAGATGCAAGTGAGCAAGTTCCAGTGGCAGCCATACATGCACAAGCCATAAAAGTACATCCACCATGTTTCAAAGATGAGGAGGGTGCTATGGATCATGAGCTGTTCCTTTCTTTTCCCACACATTTCTCTTTCCATCACTTTGGTCCAGGTCAATAAGTGTTTGTTTTTGTTAAATGTACTTTTTAGCAAACTCTAACCTGGCTGTTCTGTTCTTGAGGGTTACCAGTGGTATGCATCTTGCAGTGAACCATCTGAGGTTATGCTGGTGTAGTTTTCTCTTTATTTGAGTTTTTGACACATCTATTCCGACATTCTGGAGAGTGTTCTTGATCTGTTCAACAGTTGAAAAGTGTTTTTTCTTCCCAATTGAAAGTATTTTTTTTGTAATCCACACACAGTGTCTTCCGTGGTACCACAGCTTTATTGCTTGCTGAGTTCACACCAGTGTGCTCTTCTCTTTCTTAACAAACGTAAACAGTTGATTTCACAGTTGGCTATCGTTTTATTATGATTTTTTCATCCCATGATAGCCTGTTTTACTGTCATTGACACTTCTTTGGTCCTCATGTTGACAGACATCAGCAACAGGCTCCAAATGCAAATTCCACATCTAGAATCTACACTAGACCTTTATTTAGCTTTTGTGTGCATGAACTAATGATGCAATAGCACACAGTTTGCCAAGAAACAGCTGAGCGGCTAATTGTCCCATTACATTGGTTCCCCAAAATGGGGCCACTGACTGTATAAAAAGGCTTACAAATTCCTACACGGTTCACCCGATATATAGATATACCATAGAAATACCAGCAAATTAAAGCTGCCGGTCTGCACTTTAACCTCATATTTCTCATTTCATTTCAAATCCATCATCACCTCTGGTGTACATAGCCAAAACAACAGAAAATTGTGGTACTGTCCAAATACTTATGAACTGTACTATATATCAACAATTTATAGCATGACATTAAGTATAAGCTCGTCATTTATATCGCTTGGGTGAAGGGTCCCAAGGGTTTAAATCCAAAAGGCTTCCCTTTGTAGTAAAGGTCTTTCAAGGTCACAACCTCTAGGTGGGCATTTGACTGTCTCAATACCTTGACATTTAAAATGTAATGCATCATGGCCACCTGTTCTGTATGATTATACAGCTAATAAATAATCTAGTATTTAATAGTCAAAAAATCATTGAATATTTCCTCCATATTTTATATGATAATACTATGATTTTATGTGTATATGGTAGTTGACTAAATTAGAACTGTCAACTCAGCTGACAAAAAGTGCTATTTAAGAAAACATTACATGACTGGGAGGTGGCCCCTTTACAGGGTTTAATAACCAAGACTTTGATCTATCAAAATATATTTTCCCAGCATAATTGAAAGAGAAAAAAATAACAAAAACCAAAAATAACAAGGTTTTGTCCCAATTCTCAAGAATAGGTGATACATTTGTATCTGTTAGACTAGAGTATTATTTATACTTTATGTACTGAAGAGATGTCCACAGAGATATTTTCAAAATTTACAAATAGTACTGCAATGCTGTGCCTGATTCTTTTTAGCTTGCGGAAGTCTGTGATGTCCTCATTGAAAATTACCTCCCAGGCAAGCTAGCCCACATGGGTCTGGGGTATGAAGATGTGCAGAAGGTGGCTCCCCGATTGGTGTATTGCTCAATCTCAGGTATGACTTGCCCCAGACCTCTGTGCCCCTCGCAACTGGTACAGAATCATCTATTGCACTATTTTGGAAAAATGTGGCGGCCCTCGTTATTAACTCATGCCCCTTCTTACGAACTCATCCCCCTCTGAAAGGTGTCCAAGGATGTTTAAAATGCAGAAATGGGTAGTAGATTTTCTTTCCAAGCTTGTGAGTTGGACAACTTTACATTAGCATGCTAAGTAACTACTTTGTTTTGTATTGCTTTTTTATTCTTATTGAGACCATTGTACATTTCCACCCAAAAAGTAGTCAGGCACACTGCTGGGGTAACACAAGTTTATTTTAGCAGGGACCTCTCATAAGACATATGTGGGGGGGGGTCTTATAAGGAAAACAAGGTTACGCTAAGATTTGTTCAACATTCAACTTCAAGCAGCATAAAGCCCAACTACTTCATTATTATAAGTCGATGCTTGCTTGATAATCAGGGTGACGAGTACACATTTTTTCCTTCTTTATTGGTGAAAATGTAACCACCCAAAATCATTCTCTATGTAATTTACAATTACAATTGAGTTATTTAGCAGATGCTTTGAACCAAAGTGTCTTCCAAAAATTGCATTTTGCATGGTAAGCCAACTCCATTAGAGCTGGACATAGGCAAAATTATAATGAATAAATTCTACTGTCGAGATGCTTGCCTACAATGGCAAGTTTTTACATTTTTATAAAAAATTTTAAGCAGCTGTGACCGCAGAGTTATTTTCTCTGACAATTCTGCAATTAATTATGTAGTCACGAGACATGACAGTATTATGAACAAATTCCCTAATATAATTTTTTGGGGGAGGGATGGGGAAACCAAAATTAAATGAATTACAGAAAACTGACAACATTTTGTCTCAAAAGGATTTTATTTATATTTATTTATTCTGGTCCATTAGGAAGATTTGTTCCCTAGGACTGCTTAATTAATAAAAGCTTTCCCCTCTTTAGCAACACCAATTGTAATGTACTCTTGCATCACTGCTGTGCAACCTGCAGCAATGTATGGCACTCTGTTAAAGCACGTGCACTCATCTGAAAAACTTGACCATGAGCTAGGGATTATTTTCCACATGCTGATTGGTGTTCCACATGCTGATTGGTGTTCCACATGCTGAATGTGCTGCTGAAGAACCAGCAATGATTGGAGGAGGCAAATCTCCAACTCGATGACGACTGTTCGTCTAATGTCTAGTGAGTAACTAGGGATGATTCTAGTTCGGTACCTTGGAGGGCACATGTGCCCCACATTTCTCCAGACAGTTAAAAGCGGGCTCTTAAGCAGAATTATACATGAAGCTACACCTAGGCAAAAGGCCAGTTTTAAGCAACTAGCCATTGCGTTATCACTCACGTTTGGTTTGAGTTCTTGAAAATTACAATATTATTTGTCAATACTGGGTAGTTCATTGAAGCAAGAACTGGAAACAGCTTTTTCGGAAGACAGGACATGTGCACCATTCTGCAACTCCATTGCCATCTTCCGTAAAGAGTGTGCACTACCTCCTGCACAGATAGAGCTCACTACATGAATCCACCTCCGTAGAGGGCCTGTAACTGAATACTATAATTTTATAAGAATTCACATTCACCACGGAATTCTGAGTGTAAATGTAGACATTTATTGGTCTGTGCATATGTGATGAAAGTGCAATGGTTCAATCAAGGTTACAAGGTAATATGAAGAACATGAAAATAAATATATATCTAGAATAGAATAGAAGAATAGACTTTATAATTATGATGTCAGATGGCTCTAAATGTAAAAAAAAATAATTCCTTGATAGGTCAAGCTAAGCAACAAGATAAACCCAACAATCGCCTGATCGTATGCCAGAAAAGCCGTGAAAAGCCCTGCTCACTCCAATGCAAAATAAACATGTGAAAGTATTCTCTTATTCTACCATGTATATTCTACTAGCAATATATGCTACTAAATATGAAGTCAATATACAATCCTACCACTGATTTTACAAATCGAGATTTTCCTTTCAAAATTCAGTGGTCATTTATTGTCTGGTACAATCGGTTTGAGAAATATACAACACTTTATACTGCAATTACACTATCCGAAATGTCGACTTCCCCCATGCTCTGCAAGCCTGTCTCGTTCATTACAGTTCGTTCTGGTTTAATTGTCGGCTCTTTTATCCAACAGAGTGCATTATAACCTTAGCAACGGTATGTCCCATGTCTTCCGGGGTGCTTTGAACAATACTCCCGTCCAGCATAACGCCAGTTTTCAGTTTCACGGTCTCATATTATGCAAGCTGTATAAATAACACATCAGGGAGGGGAAATTCCCCATACCGATATGTAAAGAATTTTGCGTCTAAAATGCAGTTGATCTCGCTGGCTACAGATAATAAGTTAAGTAACTTAATTTTTCCACTCGAGCACTGTCTTTCCAATATGATTGATAGGCCCGTTGTTATTTTCGCATTTTGAGCGCATTTCACAAACTGTCGTGCAATCGTTAATTTAATTTTTGCTGTAGCCTGCCAATTTCCATTTAAGATAGAACATTTGCCAGCATTTTGCAGACGGTGGAATACTATTTTATTTTCATGTTATCGTACATAATATAGGCTATGGCGTATATACTTATCACTTACCTAGATGAGGTTTCAGATTTATTTTATATTTATCCAATAGCTAGCCTACTGCTGTCTAAGAGTAAGTAATTTGCTTGAATTGAATGACTGTTGCCTTGTGGATACTGCAGACTCAAACTGCGAAAAAAGAAAATTTTTAATCGCCAATCCAGTGGGTTGCCAGGCTAGGTATGCTACGTGAGTGACCAGCCGAATGCTATAGTGACCAGCTAAGTCAGTTGCAACTGGGAAACTAAACTAGACACCCTCGGCGAATCAAGCGGGCTTCTCATTCACCACCACTCTCATTAGGTGTGATTTTATTGTTATCGCTCAGACTTACCGTTATTATTCCGCCGATCTCCTCCTACACCGTTCACACCATCGACACCATACCTCATATTATACCTTCATACACCCTCCAGGTTGCTATTACTTTTGACCTTTATGCCATATACACCTTTTGAGATATTTGACATTTTATCGCCAAAAAATTACATAGATAATTACAAGACATTAAATCCACCGACCAAAAAAAAAAAGTCCCGACGGTAAATTTATGGACGCACTGCAAGGAGGAATAACTAAGTAGTCACAAAAGATATGTTAACCGCTCGGTGGCCCCCTAGTGGTAACGTTAGTCATATCCGTCCCTATTACTGTATTCATGTTTGTTTGAAATTATCATCTTGACCTTCTCATATGTACTATGATTTATGATCTGTGTTGATAGGGTGTCATTTCTTATTCATTGTACTTGTAACTTTGTAAATAAACTTGTGTGTGGCGATGTCCAGGGGGGGGCAGTGCCCCCCCAAATTCTCCGCCTGCCCCCCCAAAGTCAAATCCAGAAAAAAATTTATCCGACAAAATGAAGTCGACGCCCGTAGTGCCGTCAGTAGGCTATTCGAGCTACAGACGAATCGGCCAATCATAAAAATGCCACATCGAAATAATATATTTTTCTAATATCTGATTGGTTGGTTTGGTCATATAAAACATTCGAGGCGCAGCGATAGAGAGAACGAGGTCAGTTTTTTTGATCAATCTATGCTGTCTCTTTTTGATAACTAACTGTTACGCATTGCTTAGGATATAATATTAGCTACAGCCTAGCTTACTCAGTGAGTTGAGGATAGTGGCGAGAGTCTCCATCTGGGAGATTTGATTTTAAATAGATTGATTACATGTTGCATCTAGCCTAGTTGTTATAGCTGCGATTCAGCGAAACATCTGCAGCATTGCATTAGCTGCATGTGTGTGTGTGTGGTAGCTAGCCTACTGCTCTTACATTCTGTATCACTCTCACGACTAAACAGCAGCCGTCAATAGAGGCAAGCCCCCCGGCTTCTCAGGCATAAAAAAGAAGGGGAGTATGGCTAAAATATAAATGAAAATGATGAGCCAGTTACAGTAACGTAGCTTCACATGTAAATGGAAAATAGCACAAAGAGACTGAAATGATGAAGGAATATACGAAAGAGCAAAAACAATGTCGCTAATTGAACAACTTCACGGTTATCAAAACTAGATTGGGGGGGGGGGGGGGGGTTTAAAACATTTTTATTTTTTTAAATGCAATTAAATAGGCTATAAATTATATAAACAAACAAATAAATAAAAAACACAGCAAACTGAAACACTTAAGAGAAATATCAAGAACAGGCCAAACGAAAGATTAATTAAGCTATAATTTATATTAGCAACGTAAAAGTTAGGGATGTGCGCGTTTAGTCGACTAGCCGATTAAACGTTGCTACCCTCGCTAGTCGGCACCAGAAATGCTAGTCGGTTAAACTTACTATTTTATTAATGTACACATTTAAATTACATATTGACATAATTTGCACTGAAATTTCATGTTTTCCTGGTCAAATGTTGCTTTATAAAAAAACGAGAATCCGGTACTAATGTTAACAATGCCAGATTTAAAAAATAATTTTAAAAAACGAAGGAAGAAAAAAAAACGCATTAGCCTGTTCGCCCTGCAAGTTAAACCAGCGAGGTGGAAAGAGTAAGTAGGCCTATCGCGTTGTTGAATAGCCCAATAAAACGAATCTAATGTCACGTCGATCAGTTGGCCTAATTGTTATTTTTTTGTGTTCCTATTATTGGTAGCTTTTCTGATGACCGATTATCATTTTTTACTGTATTTGCTATGCGATCGCGTTCACCAAATGAAAATGCCGTTGTAATAATCAGGCACGTTTCCTTAAAATGTTTTGTTACGTTGAATATTGTTTTCAATAAATGTTATTTGTTAACTTTTATTTAGTGAATTGTTGTCATGTTTTGTAGGATAATGTGCAATGTTCATACTTTAAGAGCCAGAATGGCTCTGGAGAGTGGGTACGATTGCCCAGGTGACGTGAGTGCCTTTTTTGGGCACATTTTTTCTGGATTGGAGATGGACATCTTGAAAATTAGTATGTTCTAAATATTGAAACGTGAAGTTCCTCTTAGATTAAAGGGATAATTATAAGGTTAAGTAACTGGTGATGGTTTTTTTTATTTCTGAGACAAATCAGTTTAATATTATCTTTAAATTTAGGTGAAGCAAGTAGTGTCCTAAGATATGTGTATGTTCTATATGACTGAAGAAACAACTGTTATTCACTCACAGTTTTGGTGATGTGCCTCAACTTCTTAAGGGTGTAAGCGCAATAATCATTTTATAATCATTATTTCTGTGATAGGTACTCATATTTTTTCAATATGGAAGCTACTCTGAATTGCTATGTTTGTTTATACATTTATCTGCAAGGAGATCCTAAGCATAACAGTAAATAATCATGTATTTTCCAACATTTTTCAGTGTTAAGTGCTGCAGATGAAGGCATTGTTTAATTTGAAGATATGCAGAAAATGATTTGCTGAAAGCTGACTCTCATTTCAAATGATTTTATAGATCATCTCAAGTGCGTTGGTTTTTCCAGCTTTAATACAAACCTGTTTCTGAAGATGAAATAAAACAAATAAAATAAAACGCAGACTCGCAAAGCTTTTCATGGAACTCAACCATTTTGAGAAATAAACTTAACAATGCACTCAGAAATAAAGTTGAGCTGCAGTGTAAACTAGACACCGTTTCTGTTATAGGTCTTCAGCATGTTTGAGGTTTGGTGGTACAGGATTGAATGTCCACTCCACAGAAGTGCTTCAGCTTAAATTTCTTTACAACACATTGTAGTGTTTTTATGGGGAGTTTTTTTTTGTGAACATGTGTGCTATTTTAGCAGTTTCCACTCAAAATAAAGTTCCCTTTGTGTAAATTAGCATGAGTTAATGAAGTGAAACATAGTCTCTGGTTTATTATAAATAATTACACTTTCTTGTAGTGCGACCAATGGGTGTTCCTGAGTGGTTCATCCATTAAGAGGCACTTGTTCACAAAGAGTTGAACAGGTTTTTAATGTTTTATTATTTTGTACTTTATCCTTATTGTCTTATGAATATGGCCACCAGTTTGTGAACATGGGTGGAATTTAAATGTGAAATAAAGCATATCTTTGAGCGTGACAGAGTGAAGCAATATTTGTCTGGTACACTGCATACTGATGGATTTTAATTTGTTTAGCAAAACTTGCAGTTTAACATGAAGTTACGCAAAGACAATAGACCGACATTTTAAAAACTAAGAAACATCACAGAAGAGATTACCATGTGAGAACAAGGGGAAACACGCTGGTGGCCCTACTTATGAATGTAGTGATATATACGTACGTTTTATAGTTAAAACTGTTATTTTAACTGAACAAATATTTCTATGAAACTCTCTGTCCAACTTGCTGAAACTCACTGATGCACATGATCAATTGATTGACTGGATACTGCCTCTTTGACCTTTAGAGCATTTTCCATTGAAGCACAGGAAGTCTTTCCATTCTTGCATTCTCTCTTGACAGTCTGTCTTTAGTAACGTGTTGCAGAAAGATTTTTACCCCATTTAAGCCCATTATAAAATGTCAGTTTTTGATTTAAAAAAATCACATATTGGGTTTTTTTGTTCTTGGGAAAATAGGTTAGCTCAATAGATTAGCTCTTTAGGCCAAATTTCACTCGAGTTCACTCCTGTATCAATGCAGCCTATGACATTTGGTATATCAGGGCCAATATGTGCTCAATATGATATTATTCAATTGAAAACATTGATAATATATAGAGAGACACATGTCATGTGAAATAAATAGTAGCCTATAGAATTATTCTTGCTGTTTAGCTGGTGGATTGCAGAGTGAAAAGTTTCTACAGCTGGCTACATTTTTGACAAATGAGGCATTAATCTACGCTCTCCTGAAATGAGAGAGGATGTGGCAGTGATGATGTTGATGCTGTCATGGATCTTGCCTTTCTTCCCTTATCTCCGCGTCGTTTTATTCGTTTTTGTCGTTTACCGGTAATCTATCGGATTTTCCTATGTTCCGCCACGGGTTTTGCTTTCGCCTCGTCATTAGTGAGTTCACCTGGTATTTATTTCCGCTCACTATTTATACCTCGCTTCCGGCCTCTCTCATTGCTTCCATGTTATTTCACATAACATTCGAGCCGGTAAAAAAGGGTATAGGAAGTTGTATTGCTATCGACCGCTTTGATTAGCAACGCGGGACTTGTTAGCAGTACAACCTTAGAAAGAAAGCAGTTCTCTTTAATACGCTCTTATTTCAGAGCAGAGGTTTTCGTTTTCTTTTGTTTTCTACTCTCACCTACGAGTGTCTCACCCAAAGTTTTTGGGGTCTTTTCAGTTCGCTGTTTCTTTTGTTTTACTCCACAAACTGGAGTTAGATAAGCGTTATTGCTTATTTCTTTGTTTTGCTCGATTATCGAGTTCCTCGTTTTTATTGCGAGGTTTGTGTTCTTTTATTTTATTTGTTTCTCCATTACGGATCATTGTCCGTTCCAGTGGTGTTCTTAGGAACACTTTAAGATTTCCCAACTATCGCATTTGTATCTCCAATATTCCCATCTCTGTCTCTGACAGAGATCCCTTACAGATGCATGGAAATTCCTGATTGGCATTCAAAATTGGTGAATTATATGGAAAAAATAGGAAGTAAAAAGAAATTAAAAATAATATTAAAGCTAGTGTTGCAAGAAACTTCATATCCTCAAATCACTATCTGGTTCTTTCCCTTGTAGTTTTTCCCTCTGTCAGAAAAGTTTAGACGGCCACTCTAAAGAGTCCATTTCCCCCATGACCTCAGTGAAGGGCAGCTGGCTCCTGCCAAAACATTGTGTGTTCAACAGTTTGTTTCCAGAATTTTTTTTTTAAACCACATTTTGTTTCCATAAACCTAATGCCTGGGAAGTGAAATATGCTTCTCTGTAGCTCTCTGGTTGTTTATTTTGGCCTCGGTGACTATAGCTTGGCATATGGAAGAAGATGAGGAGGCAGTAACATAAAAGACTCGTAGTTTTTCAGCTCCATTTTTACTCGCAGGTAAAAGTTACATGGCGTGTTTTCTTTAATCGTTTAACTGCTATAAAATGCCATCAGTATTGTGTGCTCCATAATTCTGAATAATTACATAGAACAATAAAGAGATATGATTCCAGTTTGGAGTTTTTCAGAATTCCTTCAGCCTGACAGAACTCAACCAAAAAAATTTATTGTAGGTTGCTTTGTTCGTCCTTTTCATCCTTTTCATCAAATCCCCCAGTCTCTTAAGTAACTTCCTTTGTATGTATGTAGATATCCCAGCATCTATAATATAAACCCTTATTCTTGAGGCTCATCACCAATGTAATTTTCAAAGCATTATAACACATTTACTTTGGTTATTTGGTTATGTTAAGGCCATCATAAGGCTCCTTAGGGATTATAACTTTGTTGTCAGATTTTCTTGTGTTTCAGCTGTTGTGTATGCATTGACAGGATATGGACAGACTGGACCAATGTCCCACAGACCCGGGTATGACTCCATCGCCTCTGCTGTATCAGGAATGATGCATATCACTGGGCCGGAGGTGAGGGAAAGCTGGCTGTTTGTCTGTGTTTGGATAAACGGATAAATCTGTGAGCATGTGGCTATGTGTGCTTGCGTGTCTTGTGAAATGTCTTTCTGCCAGCTTGTGTGCGGTTGTGCGTTTGTGTTTGTTCCATGACGCAGCACTGTCCCTACATTCTGTTTCTTTGCCAGGACGGGGAACCAGTCAGACCTGGTGTAGCGATGACTGACCTGGCGACCGGGCTGTACACACATGGGGCCATCATGGCTGCTCTTCTACAGAGACAAAAAACAGGGAGAGGCATTCACATTGACTGTAACCTACTCTCCTCTCAGGTAACCATGACCACTCAGGAGGACATACACACACTCAGATCCCTCAGCAATGTAAATAAATTGTTATATTGTTATGAAGTATGGTGTAGAGCCCTGCAACGTGATTGTGATCTCACAGGACCCAACACAATCGTTACGGTCACGGGACAGGTTTACCCTGATGCAGGTGCTCAGACTCAAGTTTGTGGGGTAGAAGCAGGATGATGAATGCCATTTAGTACATTACAAAAAAGCTGTATAAATTAGTAGGACTACATTGCTTGACCATGCATGTAAAGATGCAACCATCTATTTAGCAAATAGCATTTATTATTAAATCTGATCAAAAAACGTTTAATTTCTATACAGTTTGTTTAATTTGAGGACACCGTTGAATCATATTGGCCTGTTTGAATTGCGACTCGTGAGTGAAACTGCCCATTCTGTTTTAAATGCATTTTTTAAAAATGACTTAGTTTAGGCCTATATTACTGATGTAAACGTAAGGGACAGCACATTGTTTTAACATTACTCATTGTATGCCTTTTTAGTTCTTATATATTAAAAAATATTGACGCGAAACAGCACGCTCTTCCATTCGCCTATTTCTCATGATACACGAGGATCTGGCTTTATTTCTGTTTCGGAATTTGGACACGTGCGTATATTTTCATTAAAATTCTAAATATGCATCTCTCTAAAAGTTAAATGAGTACAAGAACAGAACCTCCACGAGAGCGGGTGGGAATGGAACAGAACCTCTGTGAGAGCGGGTGGGAATGGAACAGAACCTCTGTGAGAGCGGGTGGGAATTGAACAGAACCTCCACGAGAGCGGGTGGGAATGGAACAGAACCTCTGTGAGAGCGGGTGGGAATGGAACAGAACCTCTGTGAGAGCGGGTGGGAATGGAACAGAACCTCCACGAGAGTGGGTGGGAATGGAACAGAACCTCTGTGAGAGCGGGTGGGAATGGAACAGAACCTCTGTGAGAGCGGGTGGGAATGGAACAGAACCTCCACGAGAGCGGGTGGGAATGGTCAGAAATGTTGCTGATGTGGCAGGAATGGGTGATATAGTAGATGACATGGATCATTTGTCTGCATTTAGGTCTGCAAGAATACCACATAGTCTTTTATTTGCAACCATTTATTTCTGCTCCAGATAAGCTTACACAGAACAGTTTTTCTGTTCTGTAACATTGTTTGTGCTTTTTAGTTCAAAATGAAATATTTTAGAAGAGCTATAAAGTTTTTTTGAGCCATAAAATGAAAAGTTCAATAAAGAAGGAAGTTCAAATTAGAGTTATTATAAAACTCTGAAGCTTAAAAAAATTAAAAATAAAATAAGAAAAAACTGATTGTCCTTGCTCATCTTCTACTCATGGACTATACATGATTATAATCCAGTACCGGCTTCAACAATGCACCATACACTGTGCCAAATATGCACCATGGTTCTGGAGCTATTCCACTGAATTACATTTTAAGATGTTTAAATGGAGAATAAATTTACAGAATGCCTCCATAGACATTCCATCACCTGACTGAGCAGAGAAAATATGCTGAATGTCAGCTTCACTTCATTGAAATCAATGGAGTGTGATGTTGAAGTTTACACATCTTCTATCAGAATGTGTATTTTGAGATGGCATGTTTCTATGATCCTACAGAAAAGGAAAGTTCACAGATAAATTTCACCAGGCACTTTGGCTGGAAATGTATCAAAGAGATAACAGTGTTGCTGTTGGTGAAATGTTTTATGTCCCAATCCCATTTTTCTCACATCATAACATGGGACATATGCAACTTCACCCTCTGACTCAACACATAAATCGTCACAGACAAGGGACGGAGTTTATTAAGCACATGGCAGAATTATAAAGAAATTCCAAAGTGAACTGCATAGCATGAGGGAGAAAGCTCTCAGTAAGGAATGCATCAGAGATAGTCATTTGTGCTGAATTGACATTCCAAATATTTGCTTCTGCCCTCCCAGCTAGCTTTGATTCTGTTCATATTCAAAGACCAGCTCACAGAGTTAACTAGCTCATGGGTTGAATTGTCATTTCTGACCATGTAATTTTACAGGTATCTTACTACCATAATGATTTATTGAGCTGGGAGGAAACTAGGAGGCTCATTCGAGCTTTAGCAAATAAATATGAAAGAAAGACACAGGTCCACGGAAAGCTCTGGATAAACAAAAACCTTTTTTTCTCTGACTGTTGCCTAAAACAAACTCTCTCAGATGAAAATATGATATTGGCAGGGATCATGGTTTTGTGTGGAATCTGTTCAGGATTTATAAAGGTATTGGCATGTCATCCTCACAATCTTTCCAACTTGTCACTTTCACACATTCCTTTGTGCTGAATATGTGAAAGTTTCTTTCATATTCCTCTATAGTCTTCATATGTGTACTCCAACTATATAAAGAATTAACACAGATAATTCACTGGGAACTTTAAAATTTTCCTAATTCCACACTTAGAATTTAAATTGTGATTAACAGCTTAAGAACAGTGGCACTGTTACCTCTAGGGATCCACCGATACCGATCCTGGTATTGGTATCGAGTCTGATCCTGTGCTCATGTACAGGTGCAGCTCAAAAAATTTGAATATCGTGAAAAAGTTCAATATTTTTTGTCACTCATTTCAGAAAGGGAAACTCATATATTATATAGATTAATTACACATAGAGTGAAATATTTCAAGCCTTTATTTTTTGTAATTTTGATGATTATGGCTTACAGCTAATGAAAACCCAAATTCAGTGTCTCAGAAAATTAGAATATTGTGAAAAAGTTCAATATTAGAAACTCATGGTGTCACACTCTAATCAGCTAATTAACTCAAAACACCTGCAAAGGTTTCCTGAGCCTTTAAATGGTCTCTCAGTCTGGTTCAGTAGACTACACAATCATGGGGAAGACTGCTGACTTGACAGATGTCCAGAAGACAGTCATTGACACCCTCCACAAGGAGGGTAAGCCACAAAAGGTCTTTGCTAAAGAAGCTGGTTGTTCACAGAGTGCTGCATCCAAGCATATTCATAGAAAGTTGAGTGGAAGGAAAAAGTGTGGTAGGAAAAGGTGCACAAGCAACAGGGATAACCGCAGCCTTGAGAGGATTGTCAAGCAAAATCCATTCAAGAATTTGGGGGAGCTTCACAAGGAGTGGACTGAGACTGGAGTCAGTGCATCAAGAGCCAACACGCACAGACGAATCCAGGACATGGGCTACAAATGTCGCATTCCTCATGTCAAGCCACTCCTGAACCAGAGACAACGTCAGAAGCGTCTTACCTGGGCTAAGGAGAAAAAGAACTGGACTGTTGCTCAGTGGTCCAAAGTCCTCTTTTCAGATGAAAGTAAATTTTTCATTTCATTTGGAAATCAAGGTCCCAGAGTCTGGAGGAAGAGTGGAGAGGCACAGAATCCACATTGCTTGAAGTCCAGTGTGACGTTTCCACAGTCAGTGATGATTTGGGGTGCCATGTCCACTATGTTTTCTGAAGTCTACAATCAACACAGCCATCTACCAGGAAATTTTAGAGCACTTCATGCTTCCTTCTGCTGACACGCTTTATGGAGATGCTGATTTCATTTTCCAGCAGGACTTGGCACCTGCCCACACTGCCTAAAGTACCAAAATCTGGTTCAATGACCATGGTATTACTGTGCTTGATTGGCCAGCAAACTCGCCTGACCTGAACCCCATAGAGAATCTATGGGGTATTGTCAAGAGGAAGATGAGAGACACCAGACCCAACAATGCAGACGACCTGAAGGCCGCTATCAAAGCAACCTGGGCTTCCATTACACCTCAGCAGTGCCACAGGCTGATTGCCTCCATGCCACGCCGCATTGATGCAGTAATTCATGCAAAAGGAGCCCCAACCAAGTATTGAGTGCATAGAAATAAAAATAAATAAATAAATTTCAGAAGGCTGACATTTCTGATTAAAATATCCTTTTTTATTGATCTTATGTAATATTCTAATTTTCTGAAACACTGAATTTGGGTTTTCATTAGCTGTAAGCCATAATCATCAAAATTACAAGAAATAAAGGCTTGAAATATTTCACTCTATGTGTAATGAATCTATATAATATATGAGTTTCACTTTTTGACATGAGTGACAAAAAATATTGAACTTTTTCACGATATTCTGAGCTGCACCTGTACTTGTACTCGTACTCGTAAAAATGCTCCGATACACAACCCGATACCAACACAGAATCTTACAGGTCTACAGCCAACAGGGTGCAAAGTGAAAGAGACTTTAAATTACAATTTCTTTGTGTATTTGAGTCAAATTTATTTTTATAAACAGTTATTCATAGAACTTCAAGGTCAGACTTTGCAACTTAGTAAAAAAAGGTTTGAGCAGTCTATCATGTGAACCATGTTAATTTGCTCTGCAATAAGTAGGCTATATAAAATAGTTTTTAAATTTGAATTTATTCTAGAGAAATTTCCCATGAGTCGTGTCTGTCCTGTCAGTGCATAGTTCGTAATTAATCGAATAGCCAAGCTACAATCGGATATGAAAATATTTTCAACATTCATGTAAAACCCCCATGGAAACTATTTTTTTTAAAAGTTTTATTTACTCCAAAATGTGAAAATATCATGATTAAAGTTCAGTTCGAGATCTCCATTCAACCTGCACCACGGATTTTTTGTTTCGCAAATGAGCAATTAGATGTGTGAATAGGACGGAGCTAGGCTCTGAAAAAAACAAAAGAGCTTTTACGACCTGCCAGCAAGCTGGGCACAGGTATCCTGCATGTAGCCCCAAAATGAACACAAAAGTTTATTTTATTCATGCTATTAATTTAAACATTTTTCTCTTAGCCTATACGCATTTTCTGGAATAGCATAGCCTGTGTGTCATAAGTAACATATGCTATCTCGTTTTTAAAATGTGTTTACACGTAGCCTCTGAATGAATTGGGCAAAATGTTTTAGTATCGTCAAATAAGCAGCAGGTAGGGTAGGGTTGGGTATCGTGGTAATTTTTCGATACCAATACCCTTAATTCGATACGATACCTTTTTCGATACTTAATATCAGGGCTGCTGAACTCTGGTACTGGAGATCTACTGTCCTGTAGGTTTTCATATCAACCCTAATTTGGCACACCTCCCTGTTTAAGGGAGTTATGGAAAGGATGCAATCAGCTACATTACTGGCTTTCACAGAGGGACATTAGTATGAAATGAAATAGGAGATAGAATAATTTCACAACTAGCTGTCTACTGCTAACGTTTGTTTATGATTGCTTCAAAGATACGAGGTAAGCTAATAACATTAATGTAATAAAAATACACCTTAGCCAGCTACGCTACGTTATACGTTATTATAAGGCAAGCATTAATAATTATCCGGACCAAAAGTTCTGTTTGATATTCGGTAGGACCGACGTATCTTCGATACCCAACCCTAGCAGCAGGTGGCGTGAATTGTTAATTTTTTTAATTGAGTTTGCGTTTTCAAGTTTTTTGACATCATATTTAATATTTGGTTGCATATCCTTTGCATGCCATGGGACCCAACAACATGAAAAGACTCGATATCTTATTATCAGGTACTCGTACAAGCGATACTATAACCTTTCTGCACGTGAATGGATCTCTATGGGAATTGGGGGGTGGGACTAGATTTAACTGCAAATTATGCTGGAACAGTATAGAACACATGATTGGCTAAATGGCTCTAAGTCATCAAGGGTCTGACGTATCAAACAAGCCTCAATCCATCACTCTGCTTCCAGAAATACAGTAGATATGAATGGATCACTTGAGGGGTTGTTTCTCCTGACTTATTTTTCCATAGAGTTCAATAAGAAAATTTGTCAGGAGAAACAACCCTTAAAGTGATCTATCCATATCTACTGCATATCTGGCAGCAGAGTGATGGTTTGAGGCTCATTTGATACCTCAGATCCTTGATGACTTACAGCCATTTCGCCAACCATGTATTCCATACTGTTCCAGCATAATGTACAGCTACATCTAGTCCCACCCCCTCAATTCCCAGAGATCCATTCAAATGCAGAGACGTTATAGTATAGTACAGAACCAAAATAACAAAAAATGTGTCACTGTCCAATTAATTATGGTGCTCACTGTATATCAAACCAGTATGTTTCAATGATCAAATACAAATGTTGGAAAACTAGTATAAAGCCACTTAAAACCAGTGCAGTTTTGTACATGCACTCAATGTCTAAACAATGCATACTGAGAGCCTAATCAGTGCATGTGCTTACAAACCAACAACTGCTTTTGCCAACTAATGGCACCGCATGTGTTATTTGTCAGCTTAATGGATAAATTATGTCCGTCTTAGTAACAAGATGGACAAACCTGTAATGGTTTTTTATTTTCCTTTTATTTTTCTCATTGGACAGACATTCTATAAAGTATTTCAGGAGCCAGTGATTTTGAACACATATTTTAATGGCCTGTATTACTTACTGGGTAAATTCAATAAATAACAACAACAAAGAAACTACTTTTGTATGGTAGTTCAGTTGTAATCAGTCCCATACTGGAATATTTTCTTTGCAGAAAAGTAACTTATGTTCACTGTGACATATCCGTTTTACAACTTGTTTGTTTGACCTGTTTGAAGTGCTTGTGCAGTAATATTAACTTTTTAATAGTTATATTTTTTCCATTCTTACTTTTACCAGAGATAACTATCTGAGAACTATCTGTCAGAAACCAGAGGACAACCATCTCAATCTGGCTTGATTTTGGTCAGGTCAAAAGTCATTACATGTTATGCAGCTGTCAACGGCACGTACTGTCTTTGCCAGGAAATGGCACATGGAATGGTTCTCAATGGGCTTCATTTGCTAGAGAAATGGGTAGAAATGTACACAAATTTAAAAAATAACAACAAATGGTCTAATGCTTTGCTGAAAAAGTGTTAACTTTTCACAACCTGAAGTTTGGATATAATGTTGTTTGATTTATTGACTTAAGGTAATCCTGCAGAGACCCTAGCTATAACAGAGCACACTGGAGTTACTTTGGAGAATTGCACTGTTTCTGCAACATTGGAGAATCAGTTTGATTCATTCAGGAATCCATAATAATTTAAATCTATATCAGTCTTATTTTCTCACTCCACCGGGAAAATTATAATATGGTACCAAGAGACATTCCAACTTTACAATCTAAACAGTTGTTCTTTGAATGATACAAGTACATATGAAGGATGTGGGTTTTGAAAATGGTTTCAATTATGCAATTGTTTAAATTCTTTTGTTGTGGTCATGATTTTGTCTTTGGGAAAATTTTTTATATCCTTCCTGTATTTAATTGTACCCAGAACCCAGAAATGTCTGCACTGTCTCAAGTTTTTGAGAGAAAGATTTTGGCTTAGTTTTTGCTGAATAGTGACAGATTTTATTTCCCCCCAGACACCCCACAATCACAAACATATTAAATGTCTACAGGTAATATTTTGGTTTTGTGGTTGCTGCCTTTCCTAATACATGGTTCTGAATTGCGTGGTTTTTTGGGGGCTCTGCACAAGTGCTGTTGTCAGGCATGGTAAGTTATGGATGTCTTAGACCCCTAATTTATTATAGATAGGTCCATGCTTGGAACAAGTCATTATAGAGTGCACTTCTCAGTGCTTTTCGGTGGCTGGCAATGACACCTGAGCAATTTCATGGTTAGGTTGTAAACAGAGATTCCATAGGATAAATTATCCAATAATTACTCACCTGATATAATCAGTATGCTTTTTTTTGTATAAGAAAAGAAAAGGATTTCAATCAGAAAGCATACTATTAAACATGATTATGGTACTAAAAGGTAAAATAGATACAGTGCCCTCCACTATTATTGGCACCCCTGGTAAAGTTGAGTAAAAAGGGTTATAAAAGATTATGCATTTATATGTATATACAGTGGTGTTCAAAAAAGTGAATAAAGTGCAAATATTTTTGAATAGCTTTTAGTTCCATATTTAAAATGTAGTGGAAACATTACACATTCAATTCCAAATTAAAGCATTGACAAATTTTATCAAGTCTGCGTTATTCTTTTACAGGAAGCAAATAAAAAGAATATTAATCTGTTCAAAAAAATAGCAGTGTCGACATTTTTCTCTTCAAACTCAAACACTTACTGTATAAACTGAAGACATTTTTCAAGATTTAACTTCACTTTAAATTACTGAACTAATATTTAGTTGCATAACCATTGTTTTTGATAACTGCTGCGCATCTGCGTTGCATCGAGTCAACCAACTTCTGGCACCTAGAAACAGGTATTTCAGCCCAGGATGAACAAACTACATTCCATAGTTCCTGTGAATTTTTGGGGTTTGCTTCAGAAACTATGTTTAATGTCACCCCACAAGTTTTCAATGGGGTTGAGGTTGGGGGATTGAGCTGACCACTCCATTACCTCAATCCTTTTTGTCTGGAACCAAGATGTTGCTCGCTTACTCGTGTGTTTGGGGTCGTTGTCTTGTTGAAACACCCATTTCAGGGGAATTTCCTCTTTGGCATACGGCAACATAATCTTTTCAAGTATTTTGATGTATTCAAACTGATTCATGATCCCTGGTATACGATAAATAGGCCCAACACCGTAGTGTCCCCATACCTTGATTTTTGCGCCACCATGCTTCGCTGTTTTCACAGTACCCGGGGGTCGTCTGACCACTAGACCCAAAAAAAAACTATTTTACTCTCATCAGTCCACAGAATGTTACGCCATTTCTCTTTGGGCCAATCGATGTGTTCCTTTGGCAAATTTTAACCGGTTCTGCACATGCCGTTTTTTTAACAATACTGCTTTACGGGGGCTTCTTGCTGATAGCTTAGCTTCGATCAAACGTCTTCTGACTGTAACAGCACTTACAGGTCATTTTAGATCATCTTTGATCTCTCTGGAGGTGATGATTGGCTGAATCTTTGCCATTCTGACTATTCTTCGACCCGTTTTAACAGTAGTTGCTTGTTTTCTTCCGCGTGTTTCAGGTTTTTGTTGCCATTTTAAAGCCATTTTAAAGTTTCTTTATTATATCATAAGAAACTGGTTGAAAAGTGTCTTTGTGCTGCCCCTAACAGTTGAAATTCCCTTTCTGCTCCCCACGCTGCCCCCGCCCCAATCGTCGTATGGATAATTGTTGTCGCCCACAACGGAAACAGCCGGCACCTGATTGATTAGACCCACTACGTTACTTTCGTTTCTGCTCCATGTTTTTAAACAGGAACAACGTGGCGTCCTGTTCATAAACTCTCTTATTCCACCTAAATAGTCCATTAAAATATGTTTCCGAAAATATTTGAGGTGAGAAATAGGCCATGCAGTTGCTGAATCTTGATTCATATTTGATGTGCAACGTCTAGTTTGACAGTTTGATCCGAGTTATACGAAATAATTTGTACGTTGTATGTTAATTTATGCAAATGAAGATGGACACAGCTCCTCCGCCCCCACTCCTCTCCCTCGCTCACCCCACAAAGTATTTTTCAAAATTGTTTCGTGGGCGGAGACAGGCTGAAACAGTGGGTGTAGTTACCCTTTAAACTAAAAAAGCAGCTCTTTCTTTTGTTTTGTTTATATTTAATGGTTTACTAGCAAGATTGCATGAAATATATTTAAGATGTGAAAGCTGACCTAAACAATGTGTGCTTTGTGAATACAACACACAAGCAGTGAGAAGACCTTCAGCCCCAATGCAACAGGATCAGACTTTAGCAATGTGATTACCAAACAACTTGGCATTCGATGACAAATTACCCTCCTAGTGCTTTGACCTGGCTTGATGTTTACCTGGATACTGAGGAAAAATACTGTATTTATTTTCTGGCGTTATGTGCTTGGTAATCGGAGGATGGGACATTGAGACATTGGTTGTCCATGAGCAATTTAAAAAAAAAAAAAATTATTGTTAAAATAATGGATTAGTACGTGTCTTTTTTAATCAGAAGTGATTTATTTATACCAAACACATTATTTTAAATGAAAAAAAAATATTTATGCTTTTTTGAGGGCAATTTTGGTTGTGGATTTTGGTGCTAGTAAACAAACCCCAGCAGTCCACAGCAGTCTTTAATTGCCCCATTTGGAATTTTATTCATACTAACTGGACATTTTATTACAGACTAAAGTAAAAATGCTATTTTCAACATTGAAAGAGTGGAAGATTATTTTGTCTTAATGCCCATAAAATGCCAAACACAAGAATTTGGCACATGGGCTGATTCAGCTCCAGACTGCAGGTGCTTTTGAGGACAGCAAACTTGTTTATACCCTCCAAATTATTGGAGGATGTTGCACTGATAGGATGGGCCTGATTACAAATTTCAGAAGATAATTGTGGAAATAATAATAATCATTCAACACATTCAGCAAAAGTAGTCATTTTTTTGGAAAATATCCAAAAGGCAGAAGAAAATCTCATGAACATGAACAGGTTAAATATCCTTTGTCAGTATCTCTGTGGTTTTCTCATACAAATTTCTACTTGATTATGTTAGTGTCTGAATGACATTATGTTAGCATGTCTGCTGTTTTTTCAGTTTAAGAGATCCCTTGTGCTGGAGTTATGTGAAAACGGAGTCATCTACATCCCTTTAGATCTGCAGGATACCATCTGCTTGAGACTACAGAACAGATGACCAGAGGATACTGCTGTTTTTACTGCTATAGCTTGTACCATTCTGTATGCTGTTACCCATTTTAGGTCCCCAATGGCCCATCAACCAATCTGTCGCTGTGACCCAGTCCAGCAGAATTTCTAGCACATCATGAAAACCTCTAGTCTCAAAAGACACAACATAAAACATTGCGCAATCATCCTGTGCAGTTTAAAGGAAACGTGTTTATACCTCTCAAGGGTTCTGTATATAATCTGTAACACTGTAACCTGCCATCCCTCAAAAAGATTCTGTCATTTTTTCGCAATGAACACAAAGGATTTCTTCTGGAAATGTTTCCCCCTCCAAGTACACATTCTATCTTTGAATGTTCTCTGGTTAGCACATTTCTACTTGACATTTTATCGATGGAGAAGTTTGGAAAAAAAATTATTTTCATTTATTTTCTTGACAAATTGATATCTTTAAAGAGAGGGATGTTCAGAACAGTGGTGGGCTAGAGTGGGGTTAGTTTCTTCTGGATGTGTACAGAGGGAACTTTGTGGCTCTCGGAAAGGAGACGGCAGGGTTAATCTCAAACACATGACCTGTGCAATTACAATAATCAACTGAAGATTGTAGCCGGTGGAGAACCAAGATTGGCATATCCGGAATTAATATAAACATGGGCGAAGTGGGACAGAAGCTCCTTAAAAATGTTTACAGTTTTGGTTTTGATATGATTTTCGAACACAATGCTTGCATACCATCATGACTATGACTCATGGCTGTAAATAATACAACTTTTATTTATTTATTTTTTCTCAGTACTTCAGCGGTCTGTGTTAATATCATTCGTACTCAGGGGTGCGTATACATTCTTCCTGATACAGTTAATTGCTCTTCTGGCCCCATAGTAATTGCAGTCTAGTTGCAGATAATAGTCAGTGAAAAAAACAATGGCTAAATTGCAGCTCTGTTGCGGTCGCACATGCCAACACATTATTAACCGATTTAGTCAGACTGATCCTAATTAGGCTACTGAATCAAAGAAATGGAGTGCCCTCATTTAAAATGTCAGAAACAATATGGCATGCCAAAAAATTATAAAATAAAAATAAGTATATATAATAATAATTGCCAGTTGCTGGCTATTGAGGTAGCAGGTACTGGACAACAGCAGTACCTCTTTATCTTTATCCTTTTTATCTGTCCTCTCTAACCTCTCTGGTCAAACAAGTGTGTGTGAAAAGTGTGTTCAGAGTTTATTGGTGTAACTGTGGCCAGTGATTTACTGTCTGCACTTCCTTTGTCAGCAACATTTTCGAAACAAACTAAGTCTGATCACAAGTAGAGATAAACAGTGAAACGTTTATCTCTACTTGAACAGGAATTGGACAGATTCTTTATTTTGACTATACACATATAGTGTTTCCCAGATCGTATTTTATATTTGGTAAGCTTAGTTGAGCATAATGGATACATGTTTGAGCAATCAGGAGATGAAAGATGCACATAAAGTTAATCATTCTGACATACAGCTTGTTCAACATTAGAGCTTGTGTTAGACAATTACCTGGATATAAAAGCTGTGATATGACAAAAAGATTGAATTTATGGCTGTGCTATATGTACTCTGGTGCTGTAAATCAGGTCTGACAAAGCCTTCAAATTCACCTGGAATATTTTCCACTATCAGTTTTCAGAAATGAAAACATTACTTTTTACCCTCAGTGTTACATGCCCATTCTGTGTTTTATGTTTTATCACACCAAGGTTTGGCATTTTAATGTACAGTCAAGCCGGAAAGTCTGCACACCCCTTTCACCTTCTCCACGTTTTATTACGTTACAGACATATTCTACAATAGATTGAGTTCATTTTTTGTCTCAAAATTCTACAAAAATAGCCCATAATGACAAAGTGAAAACAGGTTTTTAGACATTTGTGCTAATTTATAAAAAATCTAAATGTAAAATATCATATGTACACAAGTGTGCACACCCTTTGATATGACACCCAAATGTGAGCTGAGGTGCATTTTGTTTCCAATGATACTGCTTGAGATGTTTCTACAACTTAATTGGAGTCTACCTGTGATGAATTCAATTGATTGGACATGATTGGGGATTGCCAACACCTGCCTATATAAGGTCCCACAGTTGACAGTGCATGTCAGAGCAAACTCCAAGCCATGGGGTCAAAGGAATTATCTGCAGACCTCAGAAACAGGATTGTGTCAAGGCATAGATCTGGAGAAGGGTACGGAAAAATTTCTGCAGCTTTATAGGTCCCAAAGAGCACAGTGGCCACCATCATTCGTAAATGGAAGAAGTTTGGAACCACCAAGAATCTTCCTAGACCTGGCCGCCCGGCCAAACTGAGCAATCGGGGAAGACCGGCCTTGGCCAGGGAGGTGAGCAGGAACCAGAGGAATCCAGCGTATCCTTGTGGAGATGGGAGAACTTTTCAGAAGATTAACCATCCAGGCAGCACTCCACCAATCAGGCCTTTATGGTAGAGTGGCCAGACAGAAGCCTCTCCTTAGTAAAAGGCACATCACAGCATGCTTGGAGTTTGCCAAAAGGCACCTAGAGGACTCTCAAACCATGAGAATCCAGAATCTCTGGTCTGATAAAACCAAAATTGAACTTTTTGGCCTGAATACCAAGCGTCACGTCTGGAGGAAACCAGGCACCACTCATCACCTGGCTAATACCATCCCTACAGTGAAGCATGGCGGTGGCAGCATCATGATGTGGGGAGGTTTTTCAGCAGCGGGAATGGGGCGACTAGTCCTGATAGAGGGAAAGATGAATGCAGCTAAGTACACAGAGATTCTTGAAGAAAATCACGTGAAAAGATAATGGTGCATGTTTGCATTATACATCAATATAATATCTCAATTTGTATTAGCTGATAAATTTTACAATTCAGAAGTTTATATGGATGGGAATTTTATTTGGTAATGGCCGGGTCCAGTTTGTGTGGAGGAATAATCTGACTACTAACTTCTCACAAAAAAGTAAAGGAAATTTATATATTTTTATAAGACTCAGAAATCAAGACCACGTTCAACAATATGACATATTGATTGTTTTCATTTGGTAAGCGAATCGATGCAGCAGAGGAGTTGGTGTCTTTTGGCTGCTTTTCGTATCCTGGAGATTACAAAATTTATTTGTTTGGCTAATATGTCTCTGTCCAGGTTGGTGAGTTTCCACGCTATATGCCTCAGCAATCTGTCTATTTCTAGTGATAATATGGAGGTACTACCTCCTGTAGTATAACTAATCACTTGCTCTCGTTCTCAGCCAGGTTAAAAATGAAATCTACTTCTATAATGATTATGGTTCTGGTGGCTTCATGTCTGCTGAATGGTGAATAAGGACATCAATTAGTGAGGACATGAGACATTCAAAAGTTATTGTTATCTGTCATTATTACTTGTCCTTAGCGTTTCCTCCCAGAAATTAAACCAGTTTTCATATTCGAAACAAACTTCTCTCTACATCACATACTTTGTTATTTTCAACTGTGCTATAGATTAAGTAATTTATAGCATCCCCCTATCATTGCTACCCAAAATCAAAGTACCAGGACTCACCATCCAGCATGACCTCAGGTGCAGGGTGGGAAATTAACTTTCTGACTTACTAGCCACAGTGGCTGGTAGATGCAAAATTTTACCAGACACCTTATTTTTATTTTTTTATTTTTTTAAATACATTGTGCTAGAATAACATTTCAGAATGCACCCATGTTTAGAAGCTCTAATAAAATAGTATTTATTATATCATGTATTACAGGTCAAACATTGTGTATAAATTTATTACATACATTTCATATAATCTATTTTCTAATACTTGATACGTTTTTCTGAACGAACAGATGCCAGTAGGCCTAACGTTAGAGCGAGCTGTCTGGAGATATCACTTTTATCTTAGAGCGTATTGGCAATGGTATTTGTCAGTTTTTTGTTTTTTTGTGTGGCGCTGTGCGATGCTTGTTAAAATTGCTTTATGATAAATTGAACGCATATCAGTTGCACTGGATTTGCACTGCGTTGCTGACCGGACCATCGGAATTGGCGGAAGTAGAAAAACATAATAATTTCACTGCTTTTTTCTTTGATAACGACTTGTAAACAATCTTATTTTCCAGTAAACTAATAAAATGATGTTAACAGACAATGTGAAATGACACCCGTTTTCATTCTGAAAGGTTTGTTTTTTATTAGGCAAATAATTCACACATCTCCGTCCAAAGTGAATCTTTATATCGAGGGTATGACATAATACCGTTAAATGAAAGAAGTAACCTAGGCTATTTCTTTAATTTAACTTGAGAGCCAAGACTCAAGACTCGAGCTACTAACGTTAGCTCTAGAAAAAACTCTGCAAGATAGGCTACTGGGTTTACCCACTGCTGAGATATCATAGACTTTTCCTTGAACTCCATCTCACATATTCGGCGAGGAGTTGAGACAGTAGCCTATTTTCTCTCGTTGTTTCCGTCAGATCTGTTATGGCGCTGCGTTGCTCTGGGGGCGGGGATTGCGTTCATGATTTATGGCAAGTAAAAACAACGGATGAGTTGTGAACACGGCATAAGGCGGGCTTGGCTCGGGATATTCTAACAAGCGCTTTTTTTCTGTCTCACGTTTAGGCAATCAGAGAAAGAAACCTGAATTATTATTTTTATTCCTGCTTGTATCCACTTTGTTACATGCCACCGTGGCCGGTAGGTTTGATACATTTACCTGACAATTCTGAAATCTACCCGCATTTGGCGGGTGGCAGGTGCTAATTTGCCACCTTGCTCAGGTGAACTGATCAGGTAAACAGCAGGAAGCTGTACCTCCTCAAGCGCATCAAGCACTTCTCTGTCACTCCAACTGACCTCATAGCCATTTACATTGCTACATTAAACCATTGCTAGAGTATGCAGTCTGCTTGGAACTCTGGTCTCATCCCAGTTTTGTCCATCCAGCTGGAGCATGTGCAAAAGAGGGCCTGCGGCATTGTCTCAGAGCATCTTACAAAGGTTACCAGCAAGCCCTCAACACCTTGGGGATCCCCTACGTCGTGACAATGGGGGAGCAGAACCGTCTAAAATTCGCCCTCTTCTTGCAGTCGTCCCAGTTTTCAGGCTGGCTCACTCAGCTTGACACCAAATATCTGGAAGCACCACCAGCAGTAGCCATACAACAAATGAAAACAGCCCGCTACCAGAACTCCCCCATCCCTTATCTCGCCAGACTTCTCAATAAACACACCTCTTAGCTCACTGTATCTTGGGTATTGTATTTTCCTTCATACAGTTGAGTTTATAATTTAAAAAATATATATTTTTAAAAATATATTATTTGTGATATCGCTTATCAATATGATGCAATGATCTATGTAAATTGACGTGTGATTTCAGTCTGTGACTGTGAAGCACTAAATTCTACTACTACTAACTTTTAAAGATAGCTACTAGGCTGTAGTGTAAAGTAGTACACAAATTAAGTAAATTTCACATTTGTCCTAAGGTGGCCACGGTCTGCTTAAGGAAGTTCAGAACTCTATTGCATACTATGTGCAATGTGTGAAAATACCCTTGCCAAACCATGATCAGATTCTCAGGAACATAGCCTCAGCACCAGAGGCTGTCCTTCTAGACTATCTGGAAATGTAACTTGAACAAGTAACCCCTGGTTTATTAGCAAATTACATCCCTGGAATGTGGGTTTATGTCACATTTGAGTGTCAAACTGGCCAGACTCATAGTACCATGAGGTTATGATCCTGACAAGTGAGGCCATCAGGAAAATCCTGCTAACATGAGGCAGCCAGACATACTTGAGGGGGTAAACAAGGGATAAGCGGGATCACAAGGAAATTGGAACCTCCTGGAGCTCTGTCTTAACAATAATGCCAGAGGCTGTAGCATGGAGTAGAAGCAGGTCCAGTTTGATAAGTCATATCCCATAAAGTGAACAGGCATACAGTACTCAAGTGAGTACGTCAGACGTGGGCGGAGTCTGGTTTCGGAAGTAAATTCCCTATGACAGATAGAACGGGCTTCGGAGACTATTGACGATTTCTTGAAATCAGATTTTTTGAATGAGCCAAAACGTTCCTGGATTAGCCTGTGTGGTATAATAATATAGATCATACAGTGCTGCTCGAAAGTTTGTGAACCCTTTAGAATTTTCTGTATATCTGCATAAATTCGATCTAAAATGTGATCACATCTTCATCTAAGTACTAAAACTTGATAAAGTGAACCCAGCTCAACAAAAAACATTATTATTTTATTATTTATTTATTGCGCAAAATTATCTAACATTAAATGCTTTGTTGGCAAAAGTATGTGAACCCTTGGATCATACGTATTTTTAAAGTATCATATTCGCATATCTTTTGCATGCTGTTGTTACTTCCTGAAGTCTGTGACCCATCAATATCAAAAGACTCTCAATATCTTATTTTCAGGTACTGTTACAAGCAATACTATAACCTCTCTGCATTTTAATGGATCTCTATGGGAATTGGGGGGTGAGACTAGATTCAGCAGTAAATTACACTGGTACAGTATGGAACACAGGACTGGCTAAATGGCTGTAAGTCATCCAGGGTCTAGGGTATCAAACGAGCCCAAACCATCACTCTGCGGCCAGATATGGAGTATACAGGTGCAGCTCAAAAAATTGGAATATCGTGAAAAAGTTCTATATTTTTTGTCACTCATTTCAGAAAGTGAAACTCATATATTATATAGATTCATTACACATAGAGTGAAATATTTCAAGCCTTTATTTCTTGTAATTTTGATGATTATGGCTTACAGCTAATGAAACCCAAAATTCAGTGTCTCAGAAAATTAGAATATTTTACTTTAACATATTTTTAAAGTATCATATTTAATATTTGGTCGCATATCCTTTGCATGCTGTTACTTCCTGAAGTCTGTGACCAATCAACATCAAAAGACTCTCGATATCTTATTTTCAGGTACTGTTACAAGCGATACTATAACCTCTCTGCATTTGAACAGATCTCTATGGGAATTTGGGGGTGAGACTAGATTCAGCTGTAAATTACAATGGTACAGTATGGAACACATGGCTGACTAAATGGCTGTAAGTCATCAAGGGTCTGAGCTATCGAACGAGCCCCAAACCATCACTCTGTTGCCAGATATGGAGTAGATGTGGATGGATCACTGCAAGGGTTATTTCTCCTGACTCATTTTCCTATAGAACTCTATGGGGAAAAAAGTCAGGAGAAACAACCCTTAAAGGGATCCATCCACATCTACTCCATATCTGGCCGCAGTGTGATGGTTTGGGGCTCGCCCTGCCGTCGGCGATTTTTCCGTCGACTGTTGTCCTGCCGTCATTGTCTCATTGAAAACAGTGACATCCGGTTTTGTCCTGCCGTCTGCCGCCCGCTGTGTGAACGGCCCTTTAGACTGTTGCACTCTGTCTGTGAGTGGTATTCATGACGCAGCGTAGAGGTAGTTTGCCCATTGGGATTTCTGAGTAAAGTAATGAATGTTGCAAAGAAAAATATTGAAATATTGATTTCCAGAGTTTGTAACAAAAAGTAAATATATTGCAAGTGATTTATTTATATCCCTGTGCAAAGTATGTGTTTTGTTTGGTACTTTGTCCACAAATCTGAGTTTATAGCAGAGCAGCGATAAGTGACATGGCAGTCTTCCCAATGGGCAAACTACCTCCATGCGACGTTGCGACTCTCTCCCACAGAAGGAAAGCGACAGAGCCCTCGTCGACCCTATCTAGCTGTTCTCAGTGAGCTGTCTGGGTATTTTTAACTAGCAACTAGCAAATGAAAGGGCTGTTATGTTCATACAGCAGTCAAACGTTTTTTTAACTTTGTATTCATTATTCAGCTGACGATTGGGACATTAGCCACATGCTAACTAGATAATGTTGGCTAGTTATGAACACCTCTGAGTAAAAATCTATTGCTTGCTAGAGTAGCTAGCTAGCTCGTGGCTATAATGCCACTAGCCATCTCACCTGCAGTTCCTGATTTGCAGGGTTGATGAACTGTCTGCATGGCTGTCTCCTGGAAAACTGACAGAAGTTAGGTGGCTAATGTCGTAATCGCCAGCTGAATAATACATAAAAAGTTGCTGCTAACCAGGTACATGGGATGTCTAGTGGCATTATCCCCGGTAGCAAGTTAGCTAGCAAGCAATAGGTTTTTAATCAGAGGTGTTCTTAACTAGCTAACGTTATATAGTTAGCGTGCTAAGTGGCTAATGTCGCAATCGCCAGCTGAATAATTAATTAAAAATTAAGCAAACGTTTGAGTGCTATATCAAAATAAGGACCATTTAATTTGCTAGTCGCTAGTAAAAACTAGCTTCCTATGCTAGCTCCTGTCAGACTTTAAATCAGTTCATCAACACTGCTCACCAGACTGAGTATGTTGAAGCAACAAACAGGGTTTTTTTCCCCCAAAGACGGTCCTGAACGGGGAAGTTCTGTTTTGTGAAGGAATGTAATACTTTTGTGAGGGAAATAGGGAATGCAAAACAAGCTAAAATTTTTTATCTGCATGTCACTTTAGGGGCTCAGTAATAATCAGACCGACAGTAACTTAGACTCATTATATCATAATATGTATAGATATGATAAGAGCTCTTGTACTGGCACATTTGTACTGGCATGTTATTTTTTGTTCTTATGAGGAATGTTTTATTGATTTATTGAAGAAAAAAGTTAGTCAAAGAAAGACACAGACAAAATGTCTGCCAGAGTAATTCTTGTATACATACCCATGTTACAAATTGTCAGTGATGTGATTGGTAGCTGGAGACTGAACGCAAAGTAGGCTACAGTATGTGACTGTTTAGAAGGAATGAAAAATTTAAAAAAGTGTTTTTTTTTGTATCAGGTGGCGTGTCTCACCCACATCGCAGCAAACTATCTCAACGCTGGTAAAGAAGCCAAACGATGGGGTACTGCCCACGAAAGCATTGTTCCATATCAGGTAGGGACACAAATTACACATCAGACTTGGTGGAAAATATGTGTTGCACAATTTGCATGGAGAACAAGAAAAGACGAGAGTAACTTAAAAGGAGATTTCAAACTCAATTTACTTCAGTTTATTGATAGGCTCCTACATCTCCAGGGAAAATGTTGTGGAGGGAGTTCTGTTAATAAGCAATGACCTTGATTTGCTTATAGTCCCTCATTTCCATTTATGCAATAACTAGCAAGTTATTTTTATTGCAGTATTTTATTCAACTTAAAGGATTTATTATGATTGCTCCGAGGACCCCTTTGCCACAGAGACTCTAAGCGATTCCTTTATGATGTAATCATAACTATAGGGATTAGTGGTTCTAGGCTAATGGTTGTGGCTTGTGGATTCAAATCTCTCGTATGGAACTCTCGCAAAATATAGCCAATTAAAATTAGTGTCATAAGTTCCTATCTGACACATTGCAACCATCTGCTTTCAGGAAGCTATGCATGGCCTTTTCAACTCAGTCACACTAATGCAGTGCAAATTCTGTGGACACAGCTCTACCGCACTAAGAACAGATTTATGACAAACTGTGGTGTGATACATTTTAATTACATTTTTTATGAGAAATCAAATTATGAGTCAAAAGACTCTCTATGTCTCTAAGGTTCTGAACTTTATTTAGTTTGGGTTCTGGGGTCTTGTGACCTTGGGAAATAAAGCTGTTAATTGTGCCCAAAGCCACAAGAATCCTATTTAATGTGCAAAGTGTCAATGATCAAGTTACCCATGTTAAACAGTGGAAGGAATCCACCCTTTCACTTCCATGTACCGCCAGCTCAGACTCCAATGTCAATGAAATCATTTGATAGGGGTAAGGTGTATGTAACATATTCATTCCAAAATGCTTATATGTATATAAATCTCAGAGTATAAGATGCAGTAGTCCAGTTTACAGATGCACCTCCAATTTGTGGGCAACAAATCAAGTGCTGTTCCACTTTTAATGTACTTTTCTACATTTATTTAATAGTGTAAAAACACTTGATTATGCCCTGAACTTTGTTTCTAGTACTGACTTTAAATTTCAACTATGAAAAGCAGTTCAAAAGATTACATTAAAATATTATGAATAAATTATTAAACAGTACAAGAAACATGAAATACAATATCTTGCTGTGGTTCTTATAACCACATTTTTTGTATGATGTAACCCAGCTAGCAGGTGACGTACTACTTGGAAATTCCTTATTGCCTTACACATGACTTGATATAGTCATACTTGTATGTATGACTTGTTTACTTCCCGTTTTAATTTTCAGCTCATATATCACTCACCTTATAAATTTCTATATGCTGAATTTTTATATGCAGCTAGGGTGCCACCAGGGATTTTGGGACCCAGGAAAAGATCTGACATTGGGCCCTACCAACCAAGGCCATCGCATATCGCATCCCTGATTGAACAATTACAGTACAATTTTTTGAGGGCACCTGTCAGGGCTCTTGGAATCATCCTACACCCCCCCCCCTCCACACACACACACAACAATACGTCACCACTGTATGGAGCATAGTAGTGATGATAGCCAGAGAGCTATCTTGACAGCACAATGGGTAACATACAATTTTTATATTGTGTAATTATGTAGTTTATAACCTGAACATTTTTGTGAACTAGCTAGTGCCCTCCACAATTATTGCCACCCCTGGTAAAGATGAGTAAAAGGGGTTACCTTTTGGTGAATTAGCTTAATCGCACACTGAAAAAATGAAGAAAATCCACCTTTAATTGAAGTAAATGTATTCTGAGAAAAAAAATCCCTCATCAAGAAATAATTATTTTTAACAATGGGAAAAAAATATTGTTACAAAAATATATGTTACAATTAATACATGTTAAATTATCTTATAGAAGGGAAAAGGCAGGACCAGATTATGAGAAAAGCTGGTACAAAATTATTTATTGGTTATCCTCAAGAAAAAGGGGATATGTGTCCTTAGCTGAACTCTCCAGGCTTATAAGACAGATAATTTGATGCTATAAATCTTTCATGGAGCAGCCACTTTCCTCCGTGCCTAGGGTCCTGTTGTGTCTTTACAGATACCCTGGAGTGTTTGCTTCGGCATGATGGCCCTGTTTTTCTCATGTGAGAGAAACACAAAAATACTTTTAAACCACAGGGGGGGTCACTGCAGAGAGAACTAAAACATAGCCACAGTGTGTGTCCTGGGAGCAGCCTCATTCCTTTCATCTGCAATCGAGATGGCAAGCGCCAAAGCTCAAGTCAAAAGAACTATTCATCGTTTGAAATGCAGAGAGGGCTGTTCCCAATCCTAACTGGTCTTGTGACAGTAACCTGAAGTGGTTAGCCTAAACGACATGGGTAATGCTACAAGGGAGCTGATCAACACAATTACATTGTCATTTAGTTCCTTGTTGGTTTTATTCAGATCACTATAATCCTTTTAAAACACAAAATAAAATCGTTGCACAATTAAACAGCATTCAAACAGCACTAGAACAGTATCTACTAGTTCATAGTAGTGCATAGAGAAGTAGTGTTGATTGAATCTCCCACTGACGATAACTGGTAACCTGTAGGCATCTGATGAGTAGCCAGAGTGCACTTAGGTTCAGTTAGGATGGTAGGACAGTAGGATGGTAATTTAAGGTCATCCTACCCCAGCGGGATGCAACCAGTCCCATAGCTAATGGCTCTCAATCATAGTCAGATAATAACATAGCCCAGGTCCAAACTTGCTATGGCTGGGCTAAAGGGCTCAGCCTGCACTTTTAACAAGCACGTTTACAGAGCTGCGCTGGACACGCAATGGATGGTATACGCTTGTAAATTACTGCATACTGTAAATTATGTACAGTATAGTCATACATTTATATATGACTATACTGTCACAATGTAGTACTGGCTGAAACAATATTTCTGTTTTTCCATATGTTTGCTAGCCCATATTGTGAGGGTTTGTGCAGAATAACGATGAGCCAAATGCGACAAATGAAAGAAGGGATATAAATCCCTGGCCGTAGCCAAACAATAACACACCCCTATTAAACGGGCTAGCCTTGTAACACGGGCAGAGAGGAGACTCTGAATAGCCACCACTAAATAAAATAGCGAGAGGAGAGAAGAAAAAACAAGGCACTTTCAGAACGTGAGTATAACGCCCGATAACTGGTGAAATATAAGACACCCTCAGAAAACGAGAGAGTGGAAGCGTAGAGAGGAAAGATTTTAAAGATTATAAAAAAAAGATTATAAATTTTTTTTTAAACAGACTCACATAGCGCGGCACAAGGTTGCGGGACTCAACCCGCAGAGGTAAATCCTGCGTGGAGAGCTAGACACGCTGACCCACCCAATAGGAAGGACCCGAACGACGATGTTTGTCGGCAGAAACCTTCTGACTAGCGGAAGCTTGCAAAAGTGAGGCACAAACTCGCTTCCAAACCTCCGAACAAACGAACCTGCAGAGGGCACGTCCACATTCTTCTCCAGCTCAGGAAAAAGTGGAGGCAAATAACCCACCTGGGCCTTGAATGGAGAGAGACCCGTGGAGGCGTTATGCAAGGTGTTATGGGCATATTCAGCCCAGGGAAGGTAACGACTCCAAGAAGTGGGATCGGAGGCCACCAAACAGCGAAGGGTGTTCTCCAGTGTCTGATTGGTACTTTCCGTTTGTCTGCGGATGGAAACCGGAGTGTTCGCCAAAAAAAAAAAACAACAACTTGGTGACAAACTGAGGGCTGTGGTTCGACACCAAGTCCTGGAGCAATCCGTGAATGCGAAAGACGTGATCAACTACTAGCTGAGTGGTCTCCGGCAACATTGGTAACTTAGCCAGAGCAAGAAAATCTTATCGACTATGACTAAGATAACCTTCTTGCCCTGGGAAATGAGAAACCCGGTTACAAAGTCCAATGCGATGTGGCTCCATGGTCGACTGGGCATGGGTAAAGGGCATAATAACCCAGAGGGTGGGAGTTGAGAACCCTTATTCCGGGCGCAAATAGTGTAGGCGGCAAAAAATTCGCGCATGTCCCTCTCCATCCCAGGCCACCAAAAGCGTCTGGAGAGAAATTATTTGGTGCGGTGAACGCCAGGATGTGCAGCGAACCGTGAGGAATGACCCCTCTGGAGTACCCAAGATCTCACATCGGAAGGCGCAAAAAGGCAATTGGCGGGACCTCCTCCCGGGCCCGGGTTTAGGCGTAACGCCTCTTGGACCGCCACTTCAATGTCCCACAATACAGGAGCTATGATCTGGGCAGCTAGCACAATAGGCTCTGGGGTAGCGGGGCTGTCGGACCGATTGAAGATGTGCGACAGGGCATCCGGTTTAACGTTTTTGGAACCCGGGGGGGGGTACGTCAGCAGAAAGTTAAACCAAGTAAAAAATAATGCCCAGCGCGCCTGCCGAGAATTACATCTCCTCGCCTGTTGAACGTATTCTAAATCCCTGTGGTCCGTCCACACAGTAAAGGGATTTTCAGCTCCCTCTAACCAGTGACACCACTCTTCCAGAGCCCAATTTGACTGCCAGCAACTCCCGATCCCCTACGTCGTAATTCCTCTCAGCTGGGGTGAGGGCACAAGAGAAATATGCACACGGTGCATCTTGTGATCGATGGGGGAGTGCTGGGACAATATGGTGCCTACTCTTAATTCGGAAGCATCAACCTCCACCGTAAATGAGAGGGAGGGATTGGGTGTGATTAAAATAGGCTCCGAACTGAACCTCCTTTTTAATTCCGCAAATGTGAACTCAGCCTTGGGGTTCCAGTGGCCAGCTGACATTTTCTTGGTGGGTGCGGCGAGTGCACTGAAATTCTGAATAAATCGCAGATAAAAATTGGCGAAACTAAGAAAACGCTGAACTTTTTTGACAGAATGAGGAGTAGGCCAGTTTAGTACAGCAGAGACTTTATCAGGATCCATACGGACCTTGCCCTCTGAAACGATGAACCCTAAAAAAAAAAACAGTGCCGGCATGAAAAGAGCACATCTCCACCTTGACGAATAGTTTAGCTTTTAACAACGCACTCAAAAACTGCTTAACGTGACCAATGTAAGTCTGTAGATCGGGAGAGAAAATTAAAATATTGTTTAAGTTGACGAATACGAATCTCTCCAGCATCTCCCGCAGTACATCGTTCACCAATGCCTGAAACACCGAGGGGGCACTAGTGAGCGCGAACGGCGTGACCCGGTACTCGTAGTGGCCATTATGTGTATTAAACACAGTTTTCCATTCATCGCCCTCACGCATGCGCACCAGGTTATAGGCGTTGCGGAGGTCGAGTTTGGAAAAAATCTTAGCCCCCTGAAGCCGTTCAAACGCCATCAGAGGAATTAATCGGAGGAAGCGGGTACCGTTTTTTTACGGCGATGGCATTGAGGGACTGATGTATGGCGCATAAGCTGCAGGTCTGGCTTTCTGAGTGGATTTTGTGATTTTCTTTCAAAATGGCCTTGTTTTGATAACAGTTTTGGCTTTCTCCTAGCTTGGATACAACAATAAATAACTGCAGTAACTGCAATTTAATTGTTTTATTTGCTAATCTTAAATGGAAGTGGAATTAACTGTAGTTGTTTATCCTGTCTAGCAGATTTTTAAAAAGTATTGCAGATCAAGATTGTGTAATCTTCATTCCTTTTGATCTGGACCAACATCATAATGTTGTTGTCTTTTGGAAAAATGGATGGAATTTATTTTAGCAAATTTGGGATTGCAGAATTTGGGATTACAAAATTGATCCAGATTAAAAGTTTTTAAAGTCTGGGCCCAGGTTAATAAGGTACTACAATATAAGGTACTATACAATATATAACTTCACAATTCCAAAGATAATCTCCACAATTAGATGGTTCAGAATTGATGATTAACTATAAATAATCTTTATATTTTAAACTTTCATTCACCCAGGATTATCTTTTCTACATTCAACATTTGTGTATCAGTTCTGACTTCTGGTTTCTCTGCAATTGAATTTGAGATTTATATTTCAGATTTCCAGGAATACACATGGAGGTACTGTATATCAGAAAGAAAGCCTTTATTTGGGGAACATAAAACTCACTGTACAATGTCTGTCCTTTTTTCTTGCCACTTCTGTTTAACAGACTGTAACAGACTGGAGAAAAAATTTTGTAGCTTTGTTTATTTCTAAGCTTTAAATATTCTTCATCTCCAATCTGACATTATGATGTTCACAGCCTGTAAATAGGATTTCTTGGCAGTTATTTTTATTGAACTGATAGGAAGGACCTTAGATGCCTTTTAACCTTTTTTAATTTTATATAATTTGTTTCCATACAAACAAAAATACAAGGTATTCACATTTTATTGTGCCACATGTATACACCGTTGCATATAGTGATTGTAAATTCTCTGTGGTATATAATGCTTTTTTTCTTAACCAACAAATCTTTTTTAACCTCACAGCGAATTGGCTGATGCTATGAATAGAAATGAAATGAATCTGCAGTTAATTCAGTATCCTTAATTGACATTTTCTCATAAATATACATAAATCAAAAGCAGCTGAAACATTTCCCCTTTGTCATGTGGTTTTATAATCTGAGGTCACACGGATTTAATGACTGTTAGAATTTATGTTACTATTCTGGATGGGTAAGATTTACTTTGATGGACTATGTATCATAATCAAATGGCTGTATGTGTTTTTCATACTGCATTACAAAGAATTTTCAGCAATAAATGTTCAAGGCCAGGCACTCTTATCAAAAGAAAAATCTCACCACTTCAAAGAATGTTTTAGTTTTCCCTTGAAGGCCAGTGAAAGAAATCCAGGTTTGTTGTTAACTTAAAACTAATTCCTCATTTCTGGAAAGGAGAAAGAAAACAAATGAACCAAATGGGAACACTGACAACAGTTCCGAAAGCCTAATCATCAGATTTTATTCTGTCTTGATGTGTGGGGTATCGCATCTCTTGGTTCATTCAGTTTATGGGGCTTTCAACACCCTGCTGGCACAGATTCTCAGTGGGCTGTATGGTTTATTGTCCTGCACTGGCCCCCAAAAAAACTCCTCTATTTGCTGGGAAATCCCTTGCTTGTACAACTATGATTGTGTACTTAGCCACCATGAGAGGGCAGTGTGCGCTGAAGGAACTTGGATAGGTAAGGGTGGACACATATGCGACCCAGGTGCAAAAGTGAGATGCCACTAGCCTTTCCTGTGTGATATAATGAGGCATGTTTGAACAAATCCAATGTTAAAGGGGTAATAAACACTAAATCACATATTTTGAACTGTAAAGCAGTCTCCATTTTATAAATCGCATATATTCTATTGTTAAAAAAAATAATAATTAAGCCGTGCCACCATGTTATTATGGGCAAAAAAGAGGCATTTGCTGAAATCCAAACTGAAAAGTTTTGTTTGAGCCACGCCCCTATCCGTGACATGAAAAAAAGGTAAAAACCTTTTTTCCACGTAAGCAAGTCAATGCCCCATCTCCCCCTCTTCTTGATTGATAGATATTCAAACTATGCAAAATAACGTTAGCCCTTTAATTTCAAACGGTTTCAAACCCCTTGCTGGCTCTGCCTACGACCCTTACTCTACGATGCCTATGACGCGTTACCGAATTGATCTATTTCCCCTCCCCCAAACTGTAACTCCTCCCCCTCTATCCTCCCCCCTCTCGTCTGTGCTCTCGCACTCGAGCCCAATTCGCGTCTTTTGAAATTGTGAAGTGGACGGTAGGGATGCAAACTTGGGCTATTTTTTCTAACCGATAGTCGACCCTCATTAATCGGTCATTATCGGTTAACCAATAAGCTTAAATTGGCTATTAAAAAATCTACGTAAATCCATGAACCATTAAAAATACAGCCGCATATTCAAACATAGGCTCTCTACCCTGCCGCGATAAGACCGCTATAGTTTAGGCTAGCCTATTCATGAACATTTTAAAATAGCCTAACAGGGAGAAAAAAGCTCATATTAGTCTGAAGAGAGGCCGTTTTTGCTGTCATGGTCCCACGAGCACAGTGATATAGTAGCTACCCCAACAATGGCAATCGAACAACATCGGCAGCCTATAATTGGCTACAACGAGCCGGTTAAAAAAAAACACATTTTCACTCACCCGTTGTCAAATAACGTTGGAACACAAGGCCAGTTTTTTAATTCAGCTAGCGTTAGCCATTCCGTTTTGGTAGGTCTATGGCTTTGAAAGCGCGTTCCACCAGCAGACGTTGTTATATCCGTTGCAGTATGGGAAAAAACGTGGCTAGAGCCGTAGATAAGAGTAACGTTATTGTCGGCTAGATAAAGGCTACAGCAGCGCTACACCACTTCTTCAAAGATCTCAAGAAGGGACCTTAAATCGCAGTCTCTAAACAGTTATGAATAATTTACTTTACAAAACAAATTAACCGAGTGATTTTTCGTATAGCGTATAATTATAATTTTCCCTCAAGCAAATGTGTCGAACGCTAGCATTGAGCACCTGGCTTTAAAATCTCCATTCGCGCAGCATACGTAGATTCTGCTATCGGTCGGAGTTACACCTCCTGCTCTGTTGTGTCCCAAATTTAGCTATTGTCCTCTTTTTAAAAACTTTTAACACTAGGCTAACGTTATAGCAAGGGCAGTGGGTAAAAATAGTTTTTTATTAAACATGTCTGCACTTTGTTTTAGGGGAAATGTATTGCGCATGTATAGGTTTTGATTAAACCTAACTTCGTTTTGCTCACTTCATTTTGTTCTCTGACTTTGTGAGAGCTAACGTTGCTTAAGTAATTAGCCATGTGAAAGCTAAGGAAACGAAACGTAGGCATCTGCAAGTTAACGAAACAAAACCTAACCTAGCCGATATCACGTTATGGTGTTTCCGTAATTGTTTTCCCCACACCCCAGTTAATATGCATCTAAATTCAAATCGCCACATTATGCTGCAATTTGTTTAAAATGAACTGTTTAACCGATAAGATCAATCGGTTAAAATTTCTCTTGTCGGTTAACGGTTAGTCGGTTAACCATTAACATCCCTAGTGGGTGGAGACAGAACAAAAGCCGGTGTTTATTACTCCTTTAAAGGAAGAAATTATAAAATAAATTATACTTGTAGTATTATGTATTTTTATCTGAGTTTGTTTCACCACATTGAGCCACATTATGTATGGCTTTCACTTGCTACAGACCCTTGTCATATGTTGGCTTGGAATTGTTTAAAATGGCTGTTTTGCCTGACCCTACTAGCAGTTTCTGAGGTCAGCTGTCCTGTGCTGTGCCATATATGACAGCAGGTAAAACACAGGATAGAACAGGGATTGCATATGTAAGCGTTTTCATGCGCGTGCATACCATTTACATCCACCCACGTAAAGGCCTGCTTGGAAACTAATGACCAATGGAAACTGAAGGAGATTATCTGCTTTTAAATTGTTTGCATAATTTGTACATTTCCGATGCGGTTTTTCATTACTGATTACTGCCGCTAAGAAGCCATTCTTGAATTTTACTTAGATATAGATCCGTTTAGCTGAGTTAAGAAGAGCTGACTTAAATGTTTAATTCTTGCCTTTTGAGAAAATTGATGGTTTAATTATTGGTAGCACAAGTTTTTCAGACTGTGTGAAAATGCAGTCTGCCTGTGGTTAACATTTAGCTGCACTGCGAGTTGGTGTTTCCTCAATAGATAACCCAGAATATCCATAGGATGCTTGCTTAAATTGGAACCTCCATCTATGCAAAGTAATAGAGGCCTGTCACATAGAACTAGAACTGTCGTTACCAATGGTTACAGGGACGCGCCGCCATGTTGGCGGACCAACCCTAACAGAGACGCTTAACGTTACCACTGAACTCGTAGTGTTCGCTACTCCATGAAACGAGTTTCATGCTAACGCTACTATGATTGCTGTCCTACAATGACAAACTTCTGCACTGCGTACTGATGTGCGAATAAAACTGGGAAAAGGCGAAAATGTCCTTTTACATGATAATTTGAGGACACACCATAGTAGCTAAACCACCAGGCAGGGTGAACGAACTAAATTTTACGACCGAAAGAAGAGACTGGTGGTTGAAAGCAGTGAGGAGTGAGCTGGATTTAGACAGCAACCAGGCTCGGATCGTTAATGGTAAATTACGTTTTATGAACAAATTATAAAGTTAGCCAGTTAATATATACATAACTAGCTGGCCTAATGTACATTTATGTGCATTATCTTAATGTTAGAAAGTTAAAAGTGAATTAATCGCTTGATTTAGCTAACGTTAGTAGCTATATCATTTGTGTGAACGACTGCTACGCCTGCGAAACATTAATGTTAACCTAATGCGATACGTCAAGCATATTGTGAACATCAAAACAGTGTTCATTTGAACTATTATTACATTGCTAGGGGTGCTATGTTGTACGATGTCTCACAAATAGATTGGATAAACTGTAAACATTAGCTACCTGTGCTGGCCAGGCAGGGTTCGAGCAATATGAGAGAATCCAGAAGAGGGCGAAAATAAAATGTAACGTTACGATAGTAAGCACCAAATAACAATGTATTTGAAAGTAATAATTAAAGTAACGGTAAATGTACTTTACGTGTAGAACTGATTTGCCTTTTATGGTGTCTACAACTGAAGTTCCCTATCGGGAAAAAAAGTTTTTATATTCTATCCATCGAGCTAAAATGTTTTATTGCTGAAGTAGGCTACTGTAGCCTACCTAACATGTAACGTATCACTTTGCTCCCATATTAACTGCACAAGCACTTTACTTACCAAGGTGGTATACTACAAAGCAGGATTACTGAGTTAGTACTAGCTGGATAACTCAATAAAACCCAGAACAGCTCTTTCTACTTCAGCCCATGCATGTTCCAGATTTGGGAGGGTTCCGGGGTTTACTCTGTAATTAATCTTACTTCGTACGTATACCCCCGCGATACTCCTTATAATATTTGTTTATGTTGGTATTATTAGAATATAATATAATAACTTTTATTTCCCGCCAGGGAACTTCAGTTGTAGCCCCAGCAACAACAAAAAAGACATAGACAGTGGGACCCACAACACACAAACAAACATATCAAACAAATATATCCAACAGAATCATTACATCAATCAAGTGAATGAAAGTGCAATACAGCCATGATTAAAAATGGCCCCCACTGTCCCGAGATGTCCAGTGTCACCAAGCAGTCCAACGCACAAACTCCACATCCACGAATTTCCTCCATACATGCAGTGCCGCGGTCTCTGTACACCGCCAAACTGAGACATTGTTTAGTTATGTTGTGCACTGTATATTTTGTATATTGCTGAGCTACCTGTAAGCATTGCGTAAAGGAAATTCCGATGATGGCAATAAAGGGAAATTAAGCAACCTCCTGATTAAATGTGATAGCCTATTAGTTTGGTTTGCATAACGTTATGGAACACCGGCATTTGGTCTTCCAGTATGGTGGTTGGAGTAAAAAGTGGGCGTGTCTGGCCAAATTGTGATGTAGGTGACAGGCCTCTATTGAAAAAGTAATTTTTTTCTTGAAAAAGTATTCAAGGTCTGAGTCATTTCTTCCATATTACTGCAGTTAAATTGTGCCCTGGAATTTTTGTTTGAAATGTTTTGATTGGAGTCTTTGATCAAAATCATAAGTGGCTCTGTCAGGAGCAGTATATTTTAGATTTATGTCAATATGGAATGACCCCTCTTGCTTTTATTTATTTTTATTCATTTAAATGACAATTGGGAATCTGTTTTGAGTTAGCAACTGAAATGGCTGAACTTGTCATTTACAGCAATCGTGACCATTTATATCATGTCTGTATTGTGGTTTTATTTAAATATATTGACTGAACCACATCGCAAAGATTTAAATTTTTCAAAAACAATAGTGTAATGTGAAAAAGATGCATCATTTCAAACATTATTTCATCAGTATGTTTCTGTTTTGAAGTACTTTAAACACAACTTTAAGATCGCAAGCTGTTTTATTTTAGACATTCACAATTTTTGTAGATTGTGCGAGTGTGAGTTCCTATCAAATTACACTGCATTGCATTTGCAGAACAAACCACAAGACAAGAAAGGTGACAACAAATATTGTAGCTCAATCAAATGAAGTACATGGTTAGGTTCAGGAGAGAAAGGGCTATATTTATAGTAATGTAGTATCATTACTAAAGCACTTCGCCCTGCAAATAACTTATATGATTTGTGCTATATAAATTACGTTTATTATTATTATTATTAAAAAGTATTGAGTGCAAATAGATTAATACAGTGTTTTCATTTTTTATTTAGGGACATTTTCATCTAAGGTAAATCACAGGACTTATGTTTAACCCAGGTTTTTGAACCCATTCATGAGTTTACTGAGGATAAATTACAGGTTGTGCAGTATTCAAACCCACATCTCCTGTAATTATCCCTGCTTCACTTCTGCCCACACAACACTCTGCCCCAGCATCTGTTAAGTTCTGCTGTACAATCTGGTGTATTGAGTGAAGGCTCTGGCATTTGATGAATAGGTGATCCAGAACACTGGCAGGAAGTTAAAGGGGCTGATTGGATACCCAGAAGTGAGCAGTTTGTCACGTTTGGCGCACATCACATGGGGACCATCTGGACATTTGGCAGGAAGCGTTCTCAGTGTTAATCTCCTTAAGTTTGCTTTGACCACCAAAAGTATATATCCCACTGTTTGAGTATGCTGCTGATTCATGGCTGCATTTGTATATTTGAGCAGGATTATAGCTTTCTTATTTCTCTAGTGGATGTTTTGTGTTTTTTGTTTGGCCGGGGCAGTGGTTTGGGGACATGTTTGCCTCAAAGGAATGGTTCAGATTGTCTTTGCGTGCCTTTTTTCACTTATTCAATTTAATTCCCAGGCTGAACCATTTGAATTGACCACAGTTATAAACAGCAGAGTATGTGCAAGTCTTTGATATGTACTATACTGGAAGTGAGCAGTAAACAGCTCATGTGTAATACCTTTTGTCGGTCAGATCATATTCATGACAGGTCAGTGTGTTGGGTATAAATACTTTACACATGAGGCATGCTTATTGTAGGCAGCTTCAAGTGGTCAGATATATAGCCAGTGTATCTGACCGCTTAAAGCTGCATTATTTGGAGCTGAGAGTCCCTGTTAATAACAATATTAACAATAATAATACATTTCATTAAAATATGCACCTTTCAAGAAAGTCAATGAGCCCTATCTTACACCCGGCGTTACACAAGTGTCTTCTCTATCTTACACCCGGCGCAGGGTTCATTATAACGCCTAGCGCTCACGTCATTTAAATACCATGTATTCTTGCACCCATTGCAAGTGAACTGGGCGTGTTGGTCTTTAGATGAGGAGTGGCCAGGATCATTTTTGGCGTATTGCTATCTTGAGCCAGTAGAAAGCGCTTTCGCTAAAACCACCACAAACATGGTCTAAAGTCATGTCGCAGTTGTTTACATGTTATTTTAACGGCGCATATAAGTACGTCTACATAGGCGTGTGCACAACCTGCATACCGTACACCCTCCTGTCTGTTACACACAGGGGCGTGCACAAGCATGACTAAAAATATTAAGATTACAATGTGAAAAATTATTATTGTGTAGGCTATATCAAAAAAATAATAAAAGGGTCCATACCTGTCCCTCAGCGAAGGGGAATGCTGCATTAAATTGCTTTCAGCCCACTCCATCAACATCCAGGTGATGTGCGATGGTACAGTAACCCCTTAGTGCAGATAGTCTATTTTTTCTCGCCTGCGAGACAGTTTTACGCAACTGAGACACGCGTTGCTCCTGCAGCCAAACTATTAGTGGAAAACCCAAACGCGTATTTTTTAACTTTTTATTGGTAGACGCGACTACTATTTTTCTTTCTGTAGTTTCTTAGTAGCTGTAACTATCTTTCCGTAGCAAGTCCAAGTCCATTTAACACCCCCCCCAGCCTATACCACCTACCCGTGACATAGTGGGCAATAGCGTCGTATTGGGAGTCTATAAATATATGTATTAAATATCATATATAATATATAGAATTTCCGTCCAGCAACCAGAAAAATAGCCCCCACGCCCGACGATACCGCAAACAGCGGTGCAAATCGCTGCTGCTGCTCAAACCGATCAGACAATAAACAAGATGCCAAATTATAATCTATATATATAATATGCTATCTAATATGGAATTCATGTGCAATCCCTCCGTGGAGCGTAAATATGTTCTTTCAAGATCAAGATTCCGTGGTCATTTGTTTTTGTTGTCTTTTGAAATCAAAAAAACACATTGGAACAAAAATTACATAAGCAAACTAGCTCTGCCCCTCAAACACCCCACCCTGTGCGGCTTGCACGTTTGTGACGCTTGATTGCTTATTTTGTTTTTTTCGACAATTGTTTTAATAGAAGCACGACAAAGATTTACAAATGTAAATAAATTGTAAAAATAAAACTAAAATTAACTATTAAAGGGGCGAGCGTAACTGCAATACTAATGTTTGTTATATTTAACACGACAATAGCAGATGCACATGCAGATTTGGTATGACTTGGTGACGCAATTGCTGCATAAAACTGCGCGCAACTTGTTTGATTTGTTTTAGTTTTTTTTTTCTTTCCCCGACAGAGAACAACAAGTAGGACCAACAGAGAGATTCTAGAAATCCCAACAGAGATAGATTCTGTGAAAGAGGCCTTATATCTATGGGAAGAAAGGTGCCCTCAACATATAAGTATTATATTGTGTCGTATTTATTTTATTATTTTTGCTATTTGTGTTTATATATTATATTTTTTTGGTTTTTTTGTATATATTTTCATAATAGAATAGATATTTTTAAATCAAAATAATAATTTTCACTGTTAGCCACACCACACTTTTTGCACATATTTGAAATAAATAATTTATAGACTAGTTTTATTTTTTATTTTTTATTTTTTTTTTTTATTTTTTATTTCTTATTTGTTTTTTATATCTCTATTTTGTTTATGTATATCTGACTGTATAATAGATAGTAGACTGTACGTAGCTTTCGTTGTGCTTTTTTCTTGCTTCTGCTTTTGTTTTGCTTCGTTTTTTTGGCACTTGCTTCGTTCAATATGCACTTAATGTACGTTGATGTTGTGTATGTGTGGTAGTGCGTGTGGGTAGTGTAGTTTGTTAGGTTTCGTTCGTTCAAAGCTTTGTTAGAATTCAATGCCTTCAGTATTTTTTTTAGTTTCTGTAATGGTTTGGTTGAAACTCCTTATAAAAACGTTCTCAAAAAAATTTCGGATCGTATTATTAATATCCTTTCGATTATTTCTCCCCTGGTATTTAACCAATATTATTCATATTTTATTTTTTAGTCCTGCTTTTAAGTCACATACAATATGTAAGGACAACTTGTTAACTTAATGAGCAATGCAATACAAAACATTGCTGCATCACCTGGCCCAAAAAAAAAAACCATGAAAAAAAATGTTTGCCCTTCTTCTTCTATTCACTCTCTGTGTGTTTTGAGTGGCTTGGGGGATGATTGCATGCACTGGAAGTATTAAGGATCACACAAACAACATATTTTGGTTTTTTACACATTTTTTCATTTTACACTGTCTCAGACCCCAGTTACACAGTAGGACATCCAAGTAGCGTGTGGAGGTTTGGCACCTCCTCTCTCCAGTGAGCCTGGCCCTGGACTGCCACCTGTGGAACCTCATACACCTGCCACCACTGAAGCACAACAAACAGCAAGAATACCAAACATTTTTTTGGGCCGCTATTGCAGGGGTTTTTGGCACATTTTTTTGATTTTACCACATTTTTTTGCTGTGCTGTACCACACACGGTGGTGATGCTGTACATGTGTTGCTACCATGTTTTACAACAAATTACTACCTATAAAAATTAATAAAATCAAAATTTCCATTGATATTAATTAAAGGGGAGGAATAATCGACGTAATAACGTTTCCAAACTATTTTAATAAGTTTATTTTTTTTATTTTTGCCTCTTTATTTTATTAGAACATTTGTTTTTTTTTATTGTATTTTTTTATGTTTATGTTATTTATTTATCTTTTTTGTTCTATATTTCTTTGTATGGTAATGTATTGGTGGGTTATGTGAATTTGTAGGTGCATTGTGATATTAAGAATGTAAAATAAAATAAATTAAAAAGAATGAATGTATGTAAAATAAATAAAATGTATAAAAAATAGCAAGTGAATGATAAACAACAGTCTAAGTACACAAGAAGACTGAAAGAAAAATAATACAATATGTACAGAATGTGTTAAAGAAAGTTAGTGATGAATAATGTGTTATTATATTGAGTGATTTCATATTTATGCTTGTGTACCATAGTAATGCAGTAATTTATCCTAACACATGCAATATGTCTTTTCCTCTCCCATGCCCCTCCACTCCAGATCCTACACGCCAGCAGAACACTGTGAACATTGATCAGTGATATTGGCCAGAAGGCCAGATCATCACCGAGCCAGATTGGCCGTATATGATGAAGCAATGGCAAACCATGAAGCAGTATATGAGTGAAAAAAAAGATAAAATGGCTGTCAAGCCAAAAAAACACTGCATGAAAAGTGCAAACTGAATGTTCGCAATGTAAAATGTAAAATATCATTATAAAATAAAAAAAAAATGTATATATTTAAAATAGATTTCAAAGAGATTAGGAGGGAAATATTTTGATATGGGTAAATAGAGACCTAATTTAGGTATATTAATTCAGCCATAAAAATAGAAAAAATTAAAATTTAAATTAAGTAAAAAAAAAACTGAAATTAAATAAAATATGATTTTTATAGCTTTTTTGCTATAGTTTTTTTGGCTATTCACCTTTTTTTTGGTGTTTAATTTATTGGGGTTCTGATTTTTGTAAATCAAAGAGTTTTTAGATCTTATGTCTTAGTGATTATTCAAGGAGTTATGTATCCATTGTGTATTAGCGTTTTAGATAATGATTTAGGTATCTCTTACAATTTGAAAGGAGTTTTGTATTTTTTTTTGTATTTTTTTTTATATTTTATTTTTATATTTATTTTTTTTTTATTTTTTTTAGATTTTTTTGCAAAGATTTTGATTTAGTTTTTATTTTTTTTTTAAAATTTAAGTTTGTAAAAAAAATGGTTTACCGTTTTAATGTTTTTTAATTATTTTGTCAATTTTATGGTTACCAAGTTTATGTGAGTTAATTTACATTTAAACCTGGAGTTTTAAACAGAGTTACCAAGGTACAATGCTGGTTAAGGTTACATGTATAGACTATTCACAATTATCCTGGATCAAGCTATGACTTAGCCTATATTTGCCAATAATTCCTGTATTTTTCTGTTTCGTGACAATGGCTATCTATTCAAAACTTTTCTGATAATTGTCATTTACACCTAATGCGTGAATTGTCATTCAATGGAAAACTCGCGCACTGCAATAGACAGTTCTGAAATGCGCTTCAGGTGTCATTACAATACAGCTCTCTAGGCCTAAGTACAGGCTGTAAGTAAATAGAATAGTTTTGACTGAAAAAAGGTTCAAAACCTTGTCCAGTGAATATTGCATTTATTGTTTTTCATGTAGCCTAGGCTACAGCGGATTCACTGTGCATAAGGTTTATTCAATAGCCTCTGGTTAAAAAACGGAGATAAATGTCACCATGTTAACTGAATTGGAACCTTATTCTTCGTCCTTCATATTTTTTTAAATTACAGTGAAATTCCATTCCTTTCAAGGTTTCTATACCCTCAGCTTATTAAAATCCTGCTGATTTCATCTGTTATTCCATAACTGAACAAAGCGATTTAAAATTTAAATTAATAATTAATTTTAATGCCATTCTCTGCATGTGCGCTTTAACTTCATGCAGGAGCAGGTCTGTTTCTCCTGCTGTAAATCACACTTTTCACGGTCTTTCTGGGAAAGTGGATTGTTTTAAAACCTTACACTACCAGTAAAACAGGTTTGTCAGATTTCCATAAGCAGGACATTATAAAACAAGGGAAAATATGCATGAACCTATTGGTTGCCAACCTGACAGCTTTATTGTATTTAGTGTAATCATTAAGGATAAATAACGGTATTTATGTTATTAGTCAATATTAGAATGCAGGTAATGAACTTAGGATGAAGCTTGAACTTCGAGAACTCCATGAGAACATCCTGATGGAATTGATGTTTGACAATACTTCATTGCATAATCAAACAAAATTGGTTAAACAAGCAGGCTAATTTGGCTTTTTCTGAGGTGAGACGGAAGCCATTGGTAGCTTATTCTCAGCTGTTGCAGGTTCTTTTAACAAAATTTAATCGCATATATTTTGTAAAATAACAGCACTGTCGGTAATTACTGGGAACTCATAATGGTTAGTCAGAATAATATTGATCATAGTGCTTAGCGCTAAAAAAACACACCATCAAACTAGTAAAAGTGGGCGACACTGTCGTTGTACCCTTGAGCAAGGTACTTAACCTGAATTACTTCAGTATATATCCAGCTGTATGAATGGATACATGTAATAAGATGTAATAAGAAGTTGTGTAAATCACTCTGGATAAGAGTGTCTGCTAAATGCCTGTAATGTAATGTAAAAGTGGACTTGGACACGCCCTAAATGCACTTTATGCCATGGGTTTAGACAAAGCGCTAAGATCGTCAAGATGTCCAATGTCACAATTCAAACGGAGACATATGCCAAATAAATAGGGGGAAAGATCACATGGAGCAAAATAAGATAAGGAGAGGGAGGAGATATTGCTGAGATATTGAGACCACTGCTTTACCAAGACAGTCAAATAAATATTGTAGGTATTCTTTGCTGTTGCCTCTTTCTTGTATTGGCAAGGTAAAACTCAGATAGCTGACAATATTGAGCAGGAGAATCTGCAACAGCCACATAATGACGATGCTGTCAGTAATTTAAGTTCAGTTGTAATCATAAATAGTACTACTCAGAGTGAATAGATACACTCTATGGAACACAATCTCAGTTGTGATACAGCAAGACCTCGACCAATGCTTAGTTGAGCCTCAGAAATGAATCAACTAGAGGACAACATAGTCCAAATAATGGAGTTATTATGCTTATTTTGGGTGATGTTCAAGCAGGGAAACGATAGTCCAAAAACAGAACAAGGCACTAGAGGTCAGTCTTGCTACCCAATAGCATGTTACTGTAGCTCTTGCCGTTTTAGACTTGCGACTAGGACTAGTGCTGTACTAGAAAGAAGGTGAACCTGGACACGTGCATGCACAGATACATAAATACTGCATATAGTCTACGGTTATACCACAATGCATATTAGAGCCGTGCTGATAGTTGTATCTGTACTTCATGAGCTAGTAATCCTATGACTACTGTATTTGCACCATAAATGAAAAACAAGTTGGCAGGACAACCTGGAGCTGTATCTAAAGCCCATGATACATCAAACTGAAGGCCAAGGGGTGATTCTTGCAGACACCATTCTGTACCGCACAAGATGGACCAGGACACACAGGCCCAAAGGTCCATTCTTGAATTTGCACTGGAAGAAAAAACAAACTCTCTAAAATAAAAAAGGAAATAAGTACATTCAGAAAACATGTCTGTGCTCCACATTGTGTAAACTATGTAAATTCCACTGATACTGTATTAATGGGGAATATATGGTCATGTCTGTGCTTTTCAAATAATTTAATGCTATCTTTTTTAGGACTGTTCAATTTGTAAAATAATGGTGATATTATTTGATCATCCTGATTTTTGGAATATTTCACATTTGCTTCTTTTTATTTTTGTATTTTAAATAGTGACTGGTAGTACCTTTTTTTGCTACTTTGTATACTTCATGCCAAAGCTCAAATGATCCACAGGTTTCACCCTGCTATCTGATTGGCTCTGTTTGTTAAGAGTTCTTGTTGACTTCAGACTGAGATTGTCCATGCTGAATCAGAATCAGAGGGCTGTAGACCATATCCATTCACAATAGTCTGACAAGACACACATACATGGCTAATATGAATAATGGGAATTATTTTTGAACCTTTATTATTAGGTATTAAACAGTATGTGGAACTGTCAATCCATGTGACTGCAGAGGAACATTTGTTATGAATCAGACCTTCCTGGTGTTTTAAGTGAATGAATACAGATGCTTTCAAGGATTTTCTAGTAACTCCGTTTTGCCTTGTCTTTGCCATGCGGTTATGTGGAAAATACTCCCTGTCGCAATTTATTGACACAGCTTGTGTGTGAATGTGGAAGGGATGGTCAGAGGACTGTGAGAATGCGGTGGTGTACCCTAAATGAAATTCAGACAAATCAGCCTGGGGAGCGATAACCCCCTAAACCCCAGGCGGATTCTGCACAGCTCCTCGAATGAAGGGTTCAGTTACAGCGCCAACAGCCTCACCGTTTACAGTATGTTCTTCTTGAGTTTTTCTACTCCCAAACAAAAAGAAAAAAATACTGGCTGTGTGGGGTTATGCGCTGCATGTTTTGTGCTGTGCAAGCAGCCCCGGTCCACACATGAGAAGGCTTGCGAGTTGGCAAATGGTGTGTCTGGTCAGGAGATCGAGCGAAGAGGGCTCGTTGCCCACGGCTAGGGAAGTGGGGGCCTGCGGGTTTGGCGGAGGACTGCGAACCGCGGCGCGCACCACTGAGAGAGTTCACGGGGTGACTGGAGTTCAAAGCTCCTCTTGCCTGCAGTTCACCTCTCGCTGGCGCTGCGTGCAGTTCCATTCTTTTCAGCTGCTTAGGCGAACGGCTACACGTTTAACAAAGAACACTGAAATGAGGAAGCTTACATGCTGAGATTTACAAGCGTTTTTTTTGTGCTTAGCAAACAAACTTCAGGAAAGTAAGCCTGATTCACACATAATCTATATGTAAATATGGACTCAAAAGATAGCTGGAATATAATTAGATTGAATAACACTTTTTAAAATTATTCTGAGCTCTCTCTCTCCCCCAGCTCGTTTGAGGACATGACCTCAAAAGACGCACACCACTTCACACTGGGGGGATCATTTTAAATAGTGGCATATAAATGGAACCATCCATCCACCCATCCATTTTCTAACCACTTAATCTAAGTCAGGTTCGCGGCAAATGGAACCAAACATACAGTAACAAGCATCTCACTGCCTCTGTATCTTGGAGGTTTTTGGATATGGGAGAACACCCATTAATATTTTTAACCATTTTAGATTTTTAGAGGGACCAGCATGTGCCAGCTTGAGACGCTTCCTCTCTGGGCGATGTAGATGTCAGTTACGTATGGTCCTGCACGGATGCCGACCACAGTCACCCCTGGCACGGTGCACATTCGATACCGCACCATCAGGCCTATCCATGCAGTGGAACAGCATCTTAATAGGACAAGCCACCCAGCAGCCCTGAGAGGGCCTGTTTTGGAATGACAGAATGTGATACGAGTGAGGGTATTTTTGAAGTGCTAAAAAGATTTTTATCTTATGCATCTAATTTGCATGAGATAATTATTTTTTTGTACATAAATGTGCTGATGATAATAAGAACTATTATTATTATAATTTTTGTTGTTATTGTTGTTGGACTTTTTTTTTTTTACACAATAGCAGTAGTGAAATTCTGCCTATTTTTTATTAAAAAGAAAAAAAAACTTTACTTGTAATTAGCTATTAATTTGCCAACACACTTTAAAGATAATTTACTACTGTATGAAAAGTCAGGTGTGAGAGAAGAAAATGGCAGTGAACATGAGGCGAGGGCTGTGAATTGTGCACAGGAGATGTGAGAGACTTTTTTTGTGAATAAACATTGATGTGATTGCTTCAGCAAGATTTTAAACTGGTGTATCAAAACTGATTTTTTAGTGTATCAAGTTTAAAGTTTAGGAGCTCTAGAATGTAGTAGTACAGTATCACATAAAAAAACTGTATGACAATGTACTGAGAGTAGGCTATAGATTTATTTGTTGTGGGTGGTAAGGTGAATTAGGTATTACATTACATTACAGGCGGCAGTGTAGTATAATGGTTAAGGAACTGGACTTGTAACTGAAAGGTTGCAGGTTCGATTCCCAGGTAGGACACTGCCGTTGTACCCTTGAGCAAACCTGCATTGCACTTCAGTATATATATATCCATATGTATGAAATGGATAAATAAATGTAGAAGTATGTAAAGTAAAGAGGATAAGAGCGTCTGCTAAATGCCTATAATGTAATGTAATTAGGTATTAACTAACAAATTTAACCTGCACGATGAGATTTTTTTGTTTGTTTTGCAAAATCTCTTCCCTGGCTTTGTTGGAGGCGACGGTGTTGCTTTTTGCTCTAATGATTGTTTCATGTTCTTTGTATCCGTCCATTATATCTGTCCCTATCAATTTTTTTTCCACAGAAGAGAAATACGCTGCTGTAGTACAGACCATGCTGCACTGCAATATGAGAACGCGCACAGAGCTTGATTAAAAAAGCCTGTGTTCACTTAGCACGTTCGTAGTACCGGTTAAGCCAGTTTGCGGTGGTTAGGCTTTCTGAAGCCAGCTAATGCAAAGAAACCCTGGCTATGTTAAGCTTCCTTCGTAGTATATACCCCCCCCGATGTGAGTGGGGAGGTGAAAGCAGCAATGTTAATTGTTATTTTACTAGTACTATCATATAACCTTATTTTCAACAAAAAAAATACACTACACTACACTTTACAATAAATGTTTGAAGATATTTTGCACTACGATCCAAAATCAGAAAACCATACCTACAACTTATGTAAAAATAGCTAGCTATATTTGGTATGTATTTCTACCGCTGACATTGTAACAACAAATGCACTTAACTAAATGGGGTGTATTTTTTCTTCAATTGTTTTCTGGCCAAGTACATTTTTTCTTTTATTGTTAGCCCAGGTTACCTTCAAACTTTAAACTTTAAAAGTTTTTGTTGCGTAGAGCATGAACGATGATGTAGACCGGACTTTCTTTGTCCTAAGCTGACAGTTTCTATTCTGGATTCTATTCTTGGTTTGTGCATTTACCAGCAAACGGACTCCTGTGGTTCGCTCTGAGACAGATTTATACTTCTGGGTCAGTATCAGCTGATGCAACGCAGCAGGACCCCCACGTCCTCAAAGAGTCCCAAACCCACTTCACCCACTGGTCTCCGGCCTATGCTCTGGCTGTAAGTCGAATATCTGACTCCTCCTGCCTGCTGATGTCACCAATCAGGCCCTGTCCACTCACATTAATCTTTGGATGCTTTGCCCCTCGTATTGGCCAAGGAGTTTTCCTTCATGCACTATAGCTGATTATAGAATACCATACAGGCTAAGACGAGTGTGGGAGACTCAGATCTTCAGTTACCTCTATGTTTGTAGTGTTCCTTTTAAAGTGCACCTATGATTGCTTCAACAACCGAAAAAAAGTGTCGATTATCCTCTTTCTGATGTACTTGGGGGTGTCTGGATTCTCAATGTCTTCAGTGTGCTTTGTTTTACCACTGCACCAAGGCCAAGTGAACTGGTAGTAATTATGATGACCCAGAGAGATCAGCACATGCAAGGAGGGTGGGTTTGCCTGAAGAAAACCAGCAATGGTCAAAACAAGTTGCCTTTATGCATGCATATGCATATTGGTGTTATTTATTGTGTTTTTATTTATGTGATGCACATTTCAGCATGTCACGGTGTTATCCTGTTAGGTAGACTGGGCACTACTAATGAACGCCACACTGCTTTCTGATATATAGACTAGAATAAAATCAAATGGTTTGAAGAAAAACCAAAGATAATAGGTCTCTGAAAAGAATATGGATAGCCATGTTGAAAAAACAGTTGTAATGAGATCCAGATAACAACTCGTTTCATTGTTGGATCATTTAAACTAAGGTCTAATGCTACATGATGTAGGCTATTTAAAAATAAGGTAAAAGTAATGTATGTAACAAATTCATGAAAGGATTAGAATTTTTAAAATTGGTTTAAGTTATCATTGAAACATACACAAAAAAAACGCATGACCTTTGAGTTCAGAAAAACCTTAATTCTCAGTAGCCTACTTTTGAGGTACTTATTATTGAAGTTGTACTGTACAAATATATAGGTCTTTTTTGGTACAAATGCATGTCTTAGACAATGTGACATTCTCTCTGGAAATGTACATCAATCATACCCTGGCTAACGCTCGAGTCTGGACCATACTCCACTCTGGTAAGGCGGCTTTGATCGAATGATTTTGTCGGCAAATAAGGGGCTGTGCGCTCAGGCAACCCGCGCTGGTTGGATATCACCATTTCGAATTGAACGAATCACGAGCTGTTTTAATTAAGCACCGCCTCACCAATTACTGTCCTCCTAGTCCAGCTGTTTGTTTACATCTGTGACCAAGCTGTAGGTCACAAAAACCAACGTGTTGTCGTTTATGCGACAAAAACGTTGGAATTGTTGGTGCTTTGCAACATGTACATAGCTTGTTTACTAGAGAGGAAACAGTTTCTAGCAAACTCTTTAAAGTCGGAGTCTACCTTGAAAGAAGTAGCCTTAAATCGAACGTTGTAGCTATGCCAGTCATGCTAGGCCTATATACGACTGCAGCAGTTATTAGCAACGCTCGAGACATGAAAGGCTGCGGTCAGGGAGAGGAGCTGGTTTATCAAACTTTTACCAAAAGTTTTTACCAGCCGAGCGTTCATTCCCATAGGTAGCCACCTGTTTGTTTAATTATTAGCCAGCCACCTAGTTTGTTTTTCTGTATGGGCATAGTAGCTGATAATGATTGACAGGTGCGGGGTGTTGAAAATTAAATTATAAGAACCTATCAAAAAACATGCTCAGATTCTGAGCGCATATTACACAAACAATGGCTGTGTTCCATTATGCACACTTGTGTTCTACGTGCTTGCATTCTAGATGGTACATTCTTCCAATTATACTTGCTATAACACACTTGATAGTAGGCTATGCAAGAGCGCAAGTATGGTTCAATTTTGGAACACACTTGATGACTTAGTCAGCAGAATAGCCTACCTATAGCCTACCTTGCATCGATGCACACTTGAAATTCTGGGTCTTGTCAAGTACGGAAGTCCACATCTGGGGATTTTAGAATATACTTGCTTTTTGCATACTTGCGGTTCGGAACGCACTAATGACAAACAAAATGGCGCTAGGCGCACTGACTAGTGTGCAAGTATGCATAATGGAACACAGCCAATGACAGCCTTCTCAGAGGTAGTTGGTCAGCTTGGTGCTGCCTGACCACATCGCCGTGTTAGCCAGGTTACATCAATCAGTCCTCTGTGTTCACTTGTCTGCCCCCATATGTTCATGTGTGCATTGGCACCGTATAGCACAATGTATCACTGGTATACTTAAAAAGTGGTCTGTAAGAAACATGGTAAAATTATTCAACATCAAACTTGTTTGCACAGGACTAAGTTAGCCATTAAACTAGTACTCAGACGGGTATGATAATAGGAAGACAACCACAGTCTTTTAAAGAAGAAAAAAAAATTCTGATTGGCCATGACCAAACCTCCACCTCAGGTATTTTATTCCTCTTAAGCCATCCTCTTTTTTAACTGTACTTTCTTTAGATCTGCTACAGTGTCTAGTGAGGAAATTACAGAAATTGAATTGGACGTGCCGTAATTCACCACCAGTCTGGCATTGGTGCCTTGACTAAAAAAGTAGGACCCACTGTTTTTAAGATGTCTATTTTTTCCTGTAGTCAATGTGAAATGTAATACATTCTGACTGTGGAAGTAGCTGTTGTTACAAGAGCTATGTGGTCTCCCTGTTTTGTCATGGCTCTACAAGCCGGGTCATGACACTGTCATTGTCACTCTGAAAAGTGTTTTTGAATGAGGTACATGTGTCAGAGTTTTCACTCAATTGTTAACTATTGTGTGGTAAATTTCAGTATAATTGTGTGTGTCTGACCCCGCTGGGACCAGATGTTTGTCAGTTTTGTGAAAATGTTGATAATTATACTGAATGAAAAGTAAGCGTGGTCGTCAAAATAGTTTGAAACAGTTTGTTTGACTGTAATTCATTACAGCTTAATACTTTGAACATATCAAATGTACAAGATAACAATACACTTGCATAATAGAATTTGTATAATGTAAAATCATTTCTAACAAACCTTTCAGTGTTCAGTGTACTGTACTTTGCTGTTCATGCCTTTGAGAAATATTGCAGTGTTTCCCTTAGATTTTTTTAACAGCAAGAACAATTTATTATAAAACATGTCTGATTACTTCCTCTATGCAAACATAAGCTAAGCGGATATTTGCACAATACCGTAAGTCAAAATTAATCATTTTATTTATCTTTAAGAGCTGCACTTAGTCATAATTGTTCAGGCATTTACCATTTGAGCTTTTAGTAGAGAGAAGGCATTGACGATGTCAGATACTCTGGTACGTTGGATGTGTACATTTGCGGAATTACTCAGTCAAACCTATGAGAGACCGCAGAAATTAAGATATCTCCAACCATTTTGCAGCGGTCATGTGAGGCTAATGGGAGATTTCCCCCAGCCACAGAATATCCAAACCTCTGTCATGGCCTTTGCCACTGGTCATGCCGGCCATATTCTGAGTCATTTGCTTTTAGTGTGTGAATAATTGGAGTTGTGAAGCAGGCAAATTTGTATAGCTTCACCCTAGTGGAAGCAACCACAGCAAGGCCTGCAAGTGTGCGTGTGCGTGTGTGTGTGTGTGTGCAGAAGTGCTTTGTTTGGCATGATTCATGTCCCGTTTCATTTTTCTAGTGTGAGAAGTTTAATCAGAAATCCATCAGCTAGGGTCACTGGGGGGAAAAAACTTTGATGTATTAGATTTGATTCTGAAGTAATGAGATTTGATTCTGAAGTGAGCCCAATTATAAATAAGATCGTCTTTGGCAAGGATTGAAAAGAGTTGAAAAATATATCTTTATTTTTTTTAATTCCTGAAAAAAAATGGTGTAACTGTGATACTCTTCAGGCTTAAACTGAGGAAAGCAGTATTTGCTGATTCTCAGCAACATTGTTAAACGGTGTTCAACATTCTGTAACATTGAACACCGTTGTCTTTATTAGTTACAGTAATTTATAGCCAACTGAAATTTCATTTTTGTTGGGTCTTACCAAGTTCACATTGTTTCACTATGATGTTTTATTTACAGTGACTTCAGGAAGTATTCATACCCCATTGATTATTTCTCATTTTGCTGTGTTGCAAAGTCAAATTAAAACATATTTACATTATATTTTTTTCTACTCCTGTAGATGTAATTCTCTATAATGTGATATCTTCAGGATTATTTAAAAAATAAAAAAACTGAAATATCACATTTACATAAGTATTGCTTTAATGTATTTTTAAAGTATCATATTTCATATTTGGTAGCATATCCTTTGCATGCTGTTACTTCCTGAAGTTTGTGACCCATCAACATCAAAAAACTCGATATCTTATTTTCTGGTACTTTGTATCCAGTGCATTCCTATGCATAGCATTGAAGCGCTAGGATTGGCCAGGCGCCCATGATCAATTACTGAACAAGTTTATTGTTGAAATGTTTAACTATGTACAAAGTTAATACACGTTCAAGGCATTAATGACTGTTTGATTTATTGAACATGCATTGGATATAAGTGATACTATAACCTTTCTGCATGTGAATGGATATTTATGGGAATTGGGGGGTGAGACTAGATTCAGCTGTAAATTCAACTGGTACAGTATGGAACATATGACTGGCGAAATGGCTGTAAGCCATCAAGGGTCTAAGGCAGGGGTGTCAAACTCCGGTCCTGGAGGGCCGCAGTGTCTGCTGGTTTTTGGTGTGTTTCAGCACAAGTGATTAATTTAAGTCACTGATTGGCTAAGAAGTCCAAACACCTTGTTCTCAAAGCTTTAACTGGGTGCTAATTAAAAGGAAACCACAAATACCTGTAGTCACTGCGGCCATCCAGGACTGGAGTTTGACACCCCTGGTCTAAGGTATCAAACAAGCCCCAAACCATCACTCTGCAGCCAGATATGGAGTAGATGTGGATATAATAGTCATAATTTGGGTCAAAATAAAGTCACAAAGAACTCTTGGCAAAAAAGTGTTTTTAGTTTGCAATGAAAGACTGAGAGCTACATATCTAAACCAGGTAAAACTATACATTTTCTGGATCACAGACTTCTTGTCCACTTAAATTTGAGGGTGAGATGCGGAACTACTTGTCATGGATCATGCCTTTCTTTCCTTATCTCCGCGTTTTGTATTCCTTTTTTTTTTTTACCGGTAATCTATCAGATATTCTTTGTTCCGCTACGGGTTTTGCTTTCGTCTCGGTAATTAGTGAGTTCACCTGTCCTGCATTTTGGCTCACTACTTATACCCTGCTTTCTCCCTTTCTCGTCGCTTCCATGTTATTTCACGTAACATTCGAGCCGGTAAAAAGGTATCGGAAGTTGTGCTGCTATCGACCGCATTGCTTCTCAATGTGGGACTTGTTAGCAGTACAATTTAGAAAAAGCAAAGTGATATTTTTCGCTCTTATCTCAGAGCTTAGGGTTTTCGTTTCTTTGTTTTATACTCATACCTACGAGTGCTCTCACCCTAAGTCTTAGGGGTCTTTTGAGTTATCTCTTTTCTTTCTGTTTGTTCGCTCCACAAACGGGAGTTAGATAAGCGTGACTGCTTATTTATTTTGTTTTGCTCGGATATCGAGCTCCTCGCCTTTTATCGCGAGGTTATTTGTGTTCTTCTTATTTTCCCCCTCCACTACGGATTATTGTCCATTTTAGTGGTGTTCGTTGAACACTTAAAAGATTTCTTATCTGTCGCACCTGGACCTCCAATATTTCCTCCGTGTCTCTGGCATAGAGAACCCCTACACTACTAAAGCTCTATTTTGCTAAATGTAAGCAGTGTTTCCTGTTGTCCCTTAGTGTCTCCAAAATTGCTAGCTTGTGCACTGCTGTAAATCATAAAATCATCATATATTTAACTACAAATCAACTGTTTATAAACTGGTTCATAAAACTCACTTTTGCATCATTATCAAGTGGGAATTACTATTTTTTAATCAGTATAGGGGGGTAGATATCTATGGGTCCAAAAACCTTTCCAAAGCCTGTCATGAAATTAATAAAATATGTTTTGTTCATTGTAAAGCATATACACATTCATACTCACTCCAAGCTCAATTTTACATTCATCTGGCACATATGCACAGTAAATCTGAATGAGTATTTTCCATGCGCTAAGTGACAGGTATTGCCCAGGGACATATGCTAATTTATGTACGATAAGATTACAATAAAATAATATTCCACCATCAGGAAAATGCTGGAAAATGTTCTAGCTTCACGGCAAATCAAACTTAAAACATGACTGAGCCACTTATGAATGCTTACACTACAGTACACTACAGTATCTGAAATGCACTCAAAATGCGAAAATAACAATATCAAACATATGGCACAGTGGTGGAGTGGAAAAACTAACGTACATATTTGAAATATAACAAGCAGTAATACTTACATATCAAGGAGGAAAATCTCTGCCATATTCGTAGGCATATTCTCTGATAGAATCAATACCATGGTATCTCTTTCTGACCCACTCCAAAAATCCATGTAAGCAAGGTGAGGATTTTCTCTAGCCATGCTGATAAGTTGGACAAATTAGTAAAATCTTGCGAAAAGGAAAACGACAAATACACCTCGGCGAGCAAATGTAAAACTAAAAATGCTGTTACGCCCAGCTGTAATTTATTTTTCAAAGCATCCAACAAGACATTGCAAACACCGTTGTGAAGGTTATAATTTCTTCTATTGGATAAAATAGAATTAACTGGAATACATAACTGGACAATAGTAGTGTTTTAAAGGGGTGTATATTTCTCAAACAGATTGGCTAAGACAATAAATGATCACTGAATTTATAAAGGGACATCTCTATGCGTAATACCAATGGTAGTATTGTATATTAATTTCATAATTAGTAGCATAATTACGTCGTATAATTACACAAGTTTCACTTGTTAATTTTGCTAATGAGTGAGCAGGGCTTTTCACAGCTGTATTGGGATACGTTCGGGCTATTGTTTGGTTTATCTTGCTGCAATGACGGAATACACATTTTTGGTGGTGAAAAAATATTTTTATGAACTCACAGATAGACGCTATTGTCCTCTGTGACACGCCTGGGTCGGTATAGTTGCAAGTGAGACTGGGTGGGGGGTTGCTTATTAAATGGACTTACTACACAACAGTAGTGGCATGTAGAAACTCTGTATTCGGTATATTTTTCACAAATCATGTACTAATTATAAAGCTAGAACGTAGAGTTTGTTGCAGTGGCAATGAATGTCTCAGATGAGCACTCACGGTGCTGGCAGCATGGCCACAAGGGCATTTGCGCGAAGGGGTAGGTTAATGAACAGCTTACTATCTAAATTCATTTTGAAATAATGGTTTTTATTATTGTAACATGGTAGTCTTAAATTATAACTATAATTATAGCTTAAATTATAGCTGAAAGGATATTACAGGGGGCATGTTCAATGTCATTTGTTATTAAGCAATTGTAGTGTTGCATGTAGTATTTCTGTCTCTGTTAACCCAAAAAGGGATCCCCTTTGAAGATCCACATGACACTACAGCCAGTTGTGTCAGTCTTTCAGTTCCTTACTGCAAGGGTTCATTTGTGATCATTTTTGTGAAACCAACATGCCCTATATTGAGCCTGTCATGGTTATTGGCAGCCTCGGCTGTTCTGCGGTCGTTATTCTTTTTGGTGTCGTCCGGGCCCTCTATCAGATTTTTTCCACCTCCGTTTCAGTGTTTGGATATCACCCAGCTATTATTCATCACGCCTGTTTTGGGTTTCCCGTTTTTTATAAATAGCCCAGGACTTCCGCCTTCCGGCACTTAGAGATTGTCTTTGCTATTTGACAAACGAAGTCGGTACGGTACAGGATTTCAAGCGACCTCTTGTCTGTTAAGTTTTGCTTAAGAGATACGAGGGACTTGCTTTAGCATCTTAGAGTTATTCCTTAGTGGGAATTATTTTCTTAGTTCCCGTATGTCCCTCGGTTTGGTTTGCACTCTGTTCTCGTTGAGGCAGATTGCTTGTTACTTTCTTTGCTTTTCTCTCCTGCACTCTCCCGTATTGAGAGTGAGATAATTATTTTATTTTCCTGTTTTACATTTTGTTTGTTTTCTTACCTCTGTTTATTTGCTTGCTCATATTGTAAGCGAAAGGTATTTTCTTTTCACTCGGTTGAGTCCGCCCTGTTATTTGGGGTTGTTTTGTTTTGGCTTAGGCCTGGAGTGTTTTCTATTCTCCATTCTTTCTTTATATATATATATATATATATATATATATATACACTGCTCAAAAATATTAAGGGAACACTTAATCATCACAGTATAACAGCAAGTCAGTTAAACCAAACCGGTCATGCTGGATGATGTTGCAGGCAGCATAACATTTGCCACGGTGTCTCCAGACTCTTTCACGTCTGTCACATGTGCTCAGTGTGAACCTGCTCTCATCTGTGAAGAGAACGGGGTGCCAATGGCGAACCTGCCAATTCTGGTGTTCTCTGGCAAATGGCAATCGAGCTGCACGGTGCTGGGCTGTGAGCACAGGTCCCACTACAGGACGTCGGGCCCTCATGCCACCCTCATGGAGTCTGTTTCTGACAGTTTGGTCAGAAACATGCACACAAGTAGCCAGCTGGAGGTCATTTTGTACGGCTCGGACAGTCCTCCTTCTGTTTCTCCTCGCACAAAGGAGCAGATACCGGTTCTACCGCTGGGTTGTTGCCCTTCTACGACCCTGTCCAGCTCGCCTCGTGTAATGGCCCGTCTCCTGGTATCTCCTCCACGCTGTTGAGACTGTGCTGGGAGACACAGCAAACCTTCTCGCGACGGCACGTATGGATATGCCATCCTGGAGGAGCTGGACTACCTGTGCAAACTGAATGGGCTGCAGGTACCGCCTGCTGTTGCCTCTCCTGTCCATCTGTTGTCACTTTCATTTGCACCAAAGCAGGTGAAATTGATTCACAATCGTTTACGCTTCCTAACTGGACAGATCGATATCCCAGACGTTTAATTGACTTGGTGTTATACTGTGTTGATTAAATGTTCCCTTAATTTCTTTGAGCAGTGTATATATTGTCACCTTCTTAAAATAATCACCTAAGTCATATTTTCAAGTTTTTCAGAAAACAGAATAAACTGAACCAAATACAGAATATATGATATTTGTTAATCATTTCACACAAAAAAATATCATTATAAATGACTGACTATTGAAAATAAAAATGCTGTCTGTCAATGTAACATAAACAAGAATTAAACTAAAAATAACTACAACACATACAAGCCTTATAAATATTTAGTAGTAAACATTATCACTTACATTACGGGGACAGGGACGAGTCCATGAAATGACTTTCATTTATGTTGATTTTGTTGTTTTTCTTGAAGCAGCATGCATATTAATAATTGTAAAATAAAAAAAAAAAAAAAAAAAAGTATTGTAAACTTAAAAAAAAACACACTAAAGCAACTTAAGAGACTTAGCTACTTATTTACATTATTTACAACAGTATCCTTTGGGTTATTAATTATCCAGGATCTAGGCAACTAAGGAGGTGGCCAGCATCATGAAGAGCTGATTTAAGCAAAAAAAAATGAAAAAAAAAAAAATGAAAAAAATTATTTATTTTAAGAAGGTGACGATATAGCACCCTCTCATTAATGAACATCCTCTTTCCAACAAATGTTATATTTGTCTAGCAGTTGACAGACTTGGAATCCCAACAAAACATTAATCTTGCTTTTCATTTTCAAATATATGTTGGCGTATCTCCAAAGTGATTTAATTGAATTTCCAACATCACTTACTACATGCTGAACTACTTGAATGTTTGTATTTTTTTTTGTGTTATTGAAAATCAGCTCAGATTTTTATAAATGTGTCACCTTTAAAATATGAACAATATGGGGCAGGTGGTATGTGACACCTCTTTTGTCTCTTTTCCTTTAGTGAGAGGAATTGACAGAAGTTAGAATAAAACATAGCTTGTTGATTTTGGCTTAATATTTAATGTTTCACAGCTGGGGCACTGGACAAAAGATGTAAAATTATGACCCCGTTGTACAACAGACAGATGTCAGTATAGTTTATGCTATATTTGTGTGACCAAACAATTACCTGCATTCAATCAAAATGTGAACATTTGTGTTTTATATGATGTTTTTGCAAAAACATTAAAAAGCTTTTACAGTCATTATTAGGCATGTTCACACTGTCCTTAGCCCTGGGCTAAGAGCCTCCTTAGCCCCAGGCTAAGAGAGATTTTAGCCCAGGAGCAAGTGTTCACACTTGTACATTCTAAAGTGGGCCAGCACAAACCTTAGCTCTAGGCTAGCTGACCCTGCTCCGGAGCAGGGTTAGCACCGACTTTTTGGGTTTAACCCCAGAAATCTTCCCAAACAAGTGCCAAAATAGCCAGTGTGAAACGGGGTCGTGGCAACGATTGTGGCAATACATAGCATTTTCACTGTCCAATGCAATAGTGTGGAATGGACGTTAGCCCAAGGATTTGGGGTGCAGTGTGAATCCTTAAGCCAGGGCTAACGCTTAGCCCAGGGTTATTAAATGCTTGTGTGAACACAGGATCAGCTTGCCCTGGGTTATCCTTAGCCTGGGGCTAAGGATAGCCCAGGGCTAGCTACAGCGCAGTGTGAAAAGGCCTATAGTTGTCACTCAACTATACTATATATAATTGAGTCTGATTGTGAATTGAAGTTAATGTTGATTGCATCCAGTTAAATGTCAGATTCCTGACATGGCATTTTGTAGCCAAAAAAATAATCATTATTAATGGCTGGTAATAGTATTGTTCCTCTCAATGATAAGTGTAACATTTTTTACAGTCATTCAGAGCTTCAGCTGAAGATTGTCCTCTGAGGAAGACTAACTAGTCAAAACATCTTAGCATTAATGTTTTTAAGCTGTGGTATAACAAACATATGAAGCCATGATTTGTCCAAATATATTTAGTAGTGCTTCTCCATTTTTTCAGTCAAAAACTATTTTTTTGGGGGGGGGGGGCTGGCACCCCCACTTGAAGATTCCTTGTTTCAATTGTTTTTTGTTGGTTTGCATTTTGTTTTGTGCAATTTTCAAGGCTTGACTACACAGCATCTGTTTTCACGTTGTTTACACAGAAAACATTACAATTGTATATAGTAAACATAGTAATGTAACATAATGTAACCAAATAAAAGAATGTAAATTAAAAAGTGGTCTTGAAATTGTGAAAATCTTTCAATATGAAACAGTACCCATGTAAACAGTGCACGCCACAACATCCATGCGTGTCAGAGTATAATTCTCATTGCTTCTCAGTTGGCTATGGTTATTTCTGAAATTGCACGAAATAACACATGCAGTGCTCACTACCCAGTAGAAAATGACAAATGTTGATAATGCTTTCTGTTTTGACTGGAATAATGTTATTACATATTGCCGATTTGATTGTTTGTGTTTTCTGAATGGCCATTTTTAAAGCACTATAAATAGCCTCCGGACTGGTGAATTCCATTTAGTTCAGGGTTCACTGAGCCCAGAAACAGACCACAAGAGGACTTTCTGGGTCAGAGAGGAAGGAAACTAAATTGCCTGGCCAGCTAAGTATGAATAAAAGTTTAAAGAGTGAGCGTCCAAGTTCAGTGAGAAAGTGATTAACGTCGCTGCCTCTTCTCTGTGGCAGTCCCGGGACTTCCTCGTGTTGTAGTGTGCTGTGGCCCATGCATGATTCCTTCATTTGAATTAATTTAATCTGATGGACTAAAGTTTGTCAAAACAAAAGCTCATTACGTGCTGTCTGTGTGCTTTGTTCTCCATTTCCCTTTGTCTCACGCCGCCTGGGATAAACAGCAGCCTTGGGTAAAACGAGGATGTCCAATGAATAAGTGCTTTGTTTGTGGGGTGCTTGTATGGCCAAAAAAAGATTCTGAAGTACCTTTATTTATCACCCCAACAGATCTGGGGGGGCGTAGAATGCACGCGCTCTGACGTGTAAGGGGGTCAGGAAACACAGGCTTGATGGTTTTGAATCATCTCCCATCATCCCTGCTTGTTATTGGCTTTTATCTTGATAAACAGAGAGTGATTCATTATGGAAGGGTTTTTTTTTAAGCGGGTTCAACAGTGATGGCGGGATGCTCTTTCCCATAGGCTGCAGCCGTGACACTGAGGGGCTGCTAATGGATACGATTGAAGGGCCATTTTTCTTTTAATTTCACATTCAGTGTAGTGGAGCATAATGTGGAGCACGCTATGGACAGGGGTGTCGAGACCTGCATTGTGTAAGTCCTAAAGGAAAGCTCCACTGCATTCATATGCTCTCATTACCTTAATTGTGTGCGTGTTGGGTAGTTTCGGTGAAATTGATATCAGTGGTAATAGAACAATTGCTGTTTCCAGTTTTATAAATTGACGGTCAGGCATCTTGCTTATGTGATTACTGATGAGTGTAAAGTAGAGGTGATTAACTTGCTGATTTCAGTTATTACATAAGATAATATAAATTGTATGTTTTCCATTGTATTTGTATTAGCTGGAGCAATGTCAAAGCAAACGACAGCCAGTGTTTTCCCAAAACATTGTAGATTTCACTTTCTCTGGGCCAATATCATATTCAGTGGTGTCATTTGTGTGGTATTACACAAGTTCTAGGTTGCAACTGCATTCACTCAAAGTCAGAGATTTTACCGCAGCGTTTTTTCATATATGAAATTTTTTCTCCCCAACTTGGAATGCCCAAATGTGCTCATGCTTCGATGCTTGTCACAACCTCTGTTTTTACTTCACGAGAGTGCAGAAAAGCACATTCTCTCCTCCGAATTATATGATGTCAGCTTTCCACAACGCAGTTCATACAGAAAGGAGTTGAAAGAAGGAACTTCATGTTACAGCTCGACGGTTGGAATTGAAGGCACCCGTTTGGCCAACAGGGGTCACTACTGTGTGATGAGACTGTCATCCGGCTGACTGAAACTACCATCCCTGGGAGATTCTAGAGCCGATTATGTGTTGCCCTAATAACAGCTTTATATTTCTGTTATTAGATTATCTTTTTGGAAATAAATATTTTGAGCCATCAACGTGGCTGCCATTCCATATGACCTACAGAGCGACAACAATTTAAAAAAAAAAGGTAATTCCATATAATCAAATCATAGAAATCCAGTGTCAAAATAGTTTGTAGTAGTTTGGATACATACCTACCATGTTTTTGGTGCAGCAATTGCTGTGCAAATTTGAGACCATACCAAAAAGACTCCATGCCAAGTTTTATGAGCACTACATCAGAACAGTTTTACATGTTTTTGATTAAGAATTTATGAAATTATTGAATTTTCAACTACATGATTTTTTTTCAATCATATTCAGACTTCGCACACTGCAACTTTTGGGGGTGGTACCTTTGCCTGTTAGGTAATGATTGAAGTATGAATGAGAATGGTTCATTTGCATAATGCATGCAAATTACACTGATTGGCTTATGGTGTCCATAATGTTTTAACAAATAAATCTGGGTTTTACTATCTTATTACAGACAATAGATGATGTGCACAAGGCTGTGTGCAAATCACAGGTGTCATTTATGAAATGCTTAAATGTTTTCATTATATGCTTTATATATATATATATATGCATTGTAGGATTCTTGCAGCAAATATGTTCTTTTTGAGGAGATAAATATATGTTTCAAATGGGTTTTAAGGCTTCTATGCTTTCAAAATGTGCATATTCAGTCATCTGTGCCACCATGTGGCTGAGCAGTACAATATACAGTTGAACCTCGATACAACGGACTAATAGGGGGGAGCAGTTGTCCGTTAAAGCCGTTTGTCCGTTGCAGCGAATAATGCAAAATATCACTATAACAAGAGATATGTAGCGCACAACAACCAGGCAAACCGACGCTTGTACGCTTGTAAACAACACGTGCGCGCCGCCAAGCGGACGCTTACTGAAGTAGCGGTCTCGGTTCGCTTCATCCGGGAGTTTTAAACGTTCGGACCAGAAATTCACTCTAGCAGATTGTGTCCGTTGGATCCGGAATCCGTTGCATCGGTGTCCGTTGTATCGAGGTTCAACTGTACTGTACTTAAAATGTGGCTCTATTAATGTCGCAGATTTGTGTCTCTGTGCATTTTATAGCCATTTTTCTTAGCCAAGCTTAAAGAAATCTGTTACATATTTTACATATACAGTACAATATAGTTCCAGCAACCTGCTGTGCCTGTGCCCTAAAAATGACTGACCACTACGAATATATAAATTTAAGTACGCTAAATTAGAGTTATTCTTGTGTACAGGGCTTCAAGACCCAAGATGGATACCTTATTGTGGCAGCTGGTAATGATCAGCAGTTTGTCAAAGTATGCAAGGTAAGCACGATCACAAATACACAATTTACCCAAGGTCAGCACATAATGTATACAAGGAACTGATTTATATTCTGTGTTACTTGTCATTTCAAAGAAACTAACATTAACCATAGATATTTGCGAGTTGGTGATGTGGCTAATGTAGTGGACTAGCATTAGGAGGTTGCTGTGCAGAGCACTCTCGTTGCTGAAAAATAAATAAAGCTGCCTTGCCTTGCCTTGAACGTATCATCTTCACAAAAATGCCACGTTACTCATGCATAGCCAACAAAGCACTGTCTATAAGTCCTTAATTCCAACTTCCAACAACTATTTTGCTGTGTTTGTTTTACTGTTTTTTTAAATTTTTTTTTTTTAAATGTCATTCTTGCTCGACGCTTTCTCACTTTCTTTTTCAATCTGCCGTCCTGTACTTTGAAAGAGGACCACAATGGAAATAAGCTTGTATTTTAACCCTAGACAAATTTAAAAATGTCATATGGGGACTGTTATCATGATCAGCCTATCATGTATGTTTTTAAAATTTTTCTATCTATGTGAACAGAATTTTGTGAACACAAGAATGTCAATGCTCTGTAGGACCACACAGGTTTCTATAGAAATCCAAATATTCCAAATAAATCAATCAATAAATACATAATAATAATAATAATAATAATAATACATTTTATTCATGCTGTGCTTTTCATAGACCCAAAGCAGTGGATGCAGACAATTGTTCAAACATGCCCTATAGTGTAGTAATTATTATTTTTTATTTATAAGTGCAACACATCTGAATCAGAGTATTTCCACTATATAATTATTATTCTTTCACAGTTGGATGCGGCACATACAGTTTCATTGACCACATTCTCTTGAGATGGTAAGATGAAAAAACACAGGGCCAAGTTGCATTAAATAATTTAGGAGCATTTGGATAGCATTGCTTTGGAATAGAGCTAGTTTATTTAGTGTGAGCTACAATAGGCAGTTGTAACAGTTGTAACTTGGCCACATTTTGATATCAACACTTTTAAAGGCAGACCTAGTTTTTACAAGTTGGAATTATGGACTTATATACAGTGCTTTGTAGGCTATGCACGAGTATTTTTTTATGTTGAAAACATTTTTATTGAAATTTCAAATATTTTTGGTAGCTAACTAATGATGATAATGCATGAAGATAATGACATAGAGAGAGACATTGCATACAGAATACATACAGAATATTCGCGTAACCATAACGCCCTCTGCTGACGAGAATTCTATATTTTTTTCCTATTACCGATAGCCTACAATTACAGAAAAAAAAGTTTGTATATGAGCTATGTATTTAATGTCTAATAAAATACAATGGACAGCACCACAGAAGCGAATAAATTAATTAACCAAGTCTGTAGGCCTATGGAGAAAAGGAAGAAAGGAAGATGCAGCCTAAATAGTTTGCAAAACTAAATTATGGAAATACTGTTTTATAAACGGTTTATAAATTTAAAGGGTACATTTAACAGACGCTTTTATCCAAAGCGACATACAGTAAGTGCATACAGAAACGTCATCGAAGTAACTACAGAACAGATAAGAAAGCACATTCTTCCCATAAAGTGGCAGCTATCCCCAGTAATGGCTATTGAATGCAGTTCACAGTAAACTGGGTAAATAGTAAACACAGTAAATAGCTCTACAACAATTCTATATATTATAAACTTGAATACACAGTTCAACAAGAACAAATACCATGAGGTCCTAGATAAGTATCAGTCCAGGTGGAGTCTTAAAAGGTGTGTTTTCAGGCCACGACGGAAAGCAGGCAGGGTTGGCATAGAACGTAGGGGAATGGGAAGTTCGTTCCACCACTGGGGAGCTAGGGTGGAAAAACTCCACAGACGGGACGAGCTAGAGCCATTGACACGGAGGGGGGGAAGTGCGAGTCGCCCTGCTGTAGATGAGCGAAGTGGTCGAGCAGGAACGTAGGTCTGGATCAAGTCCTGCAGGTAGACGGGGCCAGTCTTATTGGCTGCAGTGTAGGCCAGGGTCAGAACTTTGAACCTGATCTTGGCTGCAACTGGCAGCCAGTGGAGTGACCTCAACAGTGGGGTGACATGTGCAGCCACCATGGTCCCGTTAACAGTGATGGAGAGGTCAAGTAGTGGGGAGGTCTTGTATGGCATGAAGAGGAGCTCTGTCTTGTCGAGGTTGAGCTTCAGGTGATGGGTAGTCATCCACTCAGAGATGTTGGCCAGACAAGCAGATATCCTCTCCTTCACCTGTTGGGTAGAGGGAAGGAAAGAGAGGAAGAGTTGAGTATCGTCAGCATAACTATGGTATGAGAAGCCATGTGAATTGATTACTGAACCAAGAGACTTTGTATAAATGGAGAACAGCAGAGGACCCAGTACAGATCCCTGCGGGACTCCTGTAGACAGGGGATGGGGTGCAAAGACAGAACCTTTCCAAGAGACTTGGTTGGATCTATCAGTGAGGTACGGTACAAACCAGGAGAGGGCAGTCCCAGAAATGCCCATCTCAGAGAGTGTGGAGATCAGGAGTTTGTGGTTGACCGTGTCGAACGCTGCAGGCAGGTCAAGTAGAATCAGGACAGAGGAGACGGATGAGGCTCTTGCAGTGGAGAGTGCCTCAGTCACGGCCAGGAGAGCAGTTTCCGTGGAATGTCCGGTGCTGAAGCCGGACTGATGGGGGTCAAGCAGGTTGTTCTGGTGGAGAAAAAGAGACAGTTGGTTATGGACAGCTCGTTCAAGTGTTTTGGACAGGAAGGGCAAGAGAGATACAGGACGGTAGTTCCTGACATCAGAGGGGTCCAAGCTCTGTTTTTTAGGAGTTGGGTTACACGGGCAGTCTTAAAAACAGCAGGAACATGGCCACAGGTTAGAGAGGTGTTGATAATAGAGGACAGATATGGAATGAGCTCAGCGGATATTAACTGGAGGACTGCTGACGGGATGGGGTCCAGTGGACAGGTGGTTGCGCGATGGTGCGTCACAAGTTGGAGCACATCTGCGTCCTCCAGAGTCTTGAAGGACGACAGTGTGGCGATGGGTTCGGTATGGGGGATGTGGGGTGTCACCTGATGTGTGGAGGAGTTGCGGATCATGGCCACCTTCCCCTCAAAGTGGGTCAGGAAGTCATCTGCAGAGAGGGAAGAGGGTGAAGGGGGTGGAGGGGGGATAAGCAGGGAGAAGAAGGTGGAAAAGAGTTTCCGTGGATTAGACACACATGCATTAATTTTAGACTGAAAAAATGTCTTAGCCGATGTGGTTGCAGCTGTGAAGGCTGCCAGCAGAGTGTGATAGGAGGCCAGGTCATCTGGGGATCTGGATTTCCTCCACTTTCTCTCAGCGGCACGCAGCATGGTTCTGCTGGATCTGAGAGAATCTGTCAGCCACGGGGAGGGGGGTGATGGTCGAGCTGGTTTGGAGACAAGCGGACAAAGTGAGTTGAGAGACTGAGAGAGGCAGGAGTTAAGCATAGAGGTGGCAACATCAACATGCATATTAGCAAAGGAAGCAGGAGGAGGAAGTATAGAGAGAGCGGAAGTAGTGAGAGAGGAGTGCGAGAGGGTGCGGAGATTTCTCCTGAACATAACAGTGGGTGGGTCGTTAGTGGGGTTGAGGGAGAGTGGGCAGGAGGTAACAATTATCTTATATCTTTTAAAGGGTAACAAAGCACTAAAACCACTTATTTTAGATAATAACTGATACATTTGGGTTTTTCTAAGTATTACTCATTGATCACAAATTACTGCATTCGGCACAAAAAAAGCATAAAATTTAAGAATCTGGCTCAAAAGTGTCTCTCGTGGTAAAATGTTAGGTACTGCACGTTCAATCTGTGATTGGCCAGAAAGGTCTTCCCTAACGTATTTGGTACTCGGTGACAAAATAGAAATCTGTACAGCTACGCCCAGAAGTTTTGGAGCGAGGGCGGGCTACGCCCCAGCTATAAAAGTGAATCTCAGCGGTTGATCTGCGTGCTGTGGACAGGGAGAGGAGATAGAGAGCGTGTGAATGAGCGATATATATATATAGCTATCTTACAGTTTTGCTTTTTCTATATTCTAGTAAGTTATAGTAACCTATTTTTGGTATATTTTTTATAGTTAGCTTGATAGTACCTTGTTTTTTGATAGTTAGTTTTTCAGTTTAGCTTAGCAAGTAGCTAGCTAGTTAATTTTTTTTTAAAAGAAGTATATATATATAGTTTATTAAAAATAAATGGCATGGATAACTATTTGTACAGCGTGTGATTTGTTGTTTACTGGCCACATCACTATAAGCCCAAACGAGGCTATGCGTGCCGCAATCTCCACCATTGATTCTGCATTGGCAGCGACAACCTTCTTGGGGCGGGGGGCCCCAAGGTCTTCAAAAGGGGGCGGGGTCTAGCTAAACCAGCGTGTTTTGTTACCCTTTAAGGGCTTGCACGTTATAGGTAGGCTATCATCAATTCTTAATATATTATTGTAAATTATTAATTTTTCTAGTAGCTTCATAATTTTTATGGTCACATTGTGTTATGTGTGAAAAGCATAAAGTGAACAGAGCTGAACTGCACATCTTTTTGTCACAAATTAATCAAGAAATCACAGCATAGGTATGCGTAGATGTTTTTGTTGGATGGATGGATGTTTTTTCCAGTAGCCTACTGTAACTTTACGTTCAGTGGTAGCGGTTGCCTACCGAACTGTGTCAGCTTTTGTGTAGCCATCTTTAAAACAAACATTTGTGAAAACATGTAGCCTGGCACAGTTATTTATAGAATTTATTTTTACATTTACAACAACGCAATCTTAACCAGATGATATTTTGCATTAAAACTTTTTTCTCTGCTTGACAAATGGCCATGGGATATCTGTTCCCATAACATTACTGCATAACTGCCATGGTGTCCGGTGACTTTCACTGTTTCACTTGTTTAAGTAACTTAGGCTACAAGTGAACAGTTAATATTGTAAACACGTCTTTGCCTTTGTAATAAAAGATGTTCTTTAATGTGGAAAAAACATTCTTGTATGAGAATGTTTTACGAAGTGACAACAGGAACACTCCGATCTCGTAACTCTGAGCTTCTATGTGTGGGCTACGAGCTGCCGAGTTCATAACGAACACAGTGTATTTTTTTCCGGTAGTGTAACGTTACCTGCAGGAAATGTTTTGGTACCAGACCATGCAGCTTTAGTTTAGTTTTATGTATTGCAATGGATGTATAAAGCTTATAGTTGCTTCCTAACTAGCAGCTGACTGACGTTTCTCTGGCAAAAACGTTGATTAACAAAAGCTTAATTGGACAACGCTTTCCCAGGAATCTGCAATAGCCAGAAAGAAGACAATATATAACTAAGAAATTAGCCTAGCCTACCACAGATAATAATGATTATTATTATGATTATTAAAAGTGTTTGCAGTAGGCTACGTTGTCTGCAGAAGTAGACTATGCTATGTTCGTAGGCTATTGTAGCCAAATTTTTTTAAGTGACTAACCATGAAACAGTTATGTTTGGTGAATTGTTGGTATATAAATCCATTCCCGTAAGGGCTTGCAGATTATAGTAGGCTATATAGTAAATTATTAATAAATTATTGTAAAAAAAAAAAATTATTTGCCTTTGCTTTGTTTTTTAATGTGGGAAAACATTCTTGTATGAGAAAACCATAACATGTGCACAATGTTTTAGTACAAAATAAAATGACACTTTAGTACCTGGCAGGGATCGAACCCAGATTTCTTGCATGGTAAGGCTTGATGCTTGCCACTACACCAAAGCTTATTGGATACAGTCAAGTGATATAGGCTATAGGGCATTTGTCAGTGTATACGGCAAATGGAACATTTGTTTCCATACTGCGTAATGTTACCTGAAGTGGTGTCGTCTGACTTTCACTATTTCGCTGTAGTACAAATGAAACATTGAACAGTTAACACGTGGAAAACACAAAGCCATATAGCGGTTTTGTCTGTGATTCTGTGATGTGTCCACGTTATTTTGAAGCATTTTTATTGGTCGATAAGCTTGGGATAGCAGGTATGCGATGTTGTTATCCAATGGGGAGAATTATTCTTTGAGGATGCGGATGCAGGAAAAATGGGAAGAAGCCGTAACTAGGCGGATGGCATACCTGACATCCCAATGTGCCAACAAGAGTTTTTCAGAGCAACCCTCCCTCGCCGAAACATAAATAAAAGTTATATGTTTAGTGAAATCTACACAGTGGCGGGCCGTCAGGGCCAGCAAGGCCTTCTCTGCTGGCCTAAACATCATCAGAATATAAATTTAATTTTGATATATTTTTTCCACAAATATGTATTAAATTATTCCCCATAGTCTATTCTCTTCATTTCATAGCTTTCCGCTTGGTTGCGCTGCTTCCAGCCTCAGATCGAGATTTGGAGGGCTGGCCTTTATGTTAGAGCTTTTATCCAATCATATTTCAGCCATAATGTGTTGCCAGGGTCCAAGAAATCTGCCCTTAGGCCTTCAGAAGAAACATTGCGGGCGCATGTAGCTTAAAGTGAACGGAAACAAACCTGTGGTGTTAACCTATCAGATTTTGAGTAGGCGACACCGGGGCCAGCTAGCAGGCGTACGATAACGTCAGCACGTGCACGTCTTTTGATTGGATACGCACTTCGCACTATTGTGAGGCAGAGCTATGCAGAGATAGCAAACTGAACTTGAACGAGCTCATTTGTGTAGATTTATACAAGCTGTTTTTTTTTCAACCCACAATGGCTGAAGGAGGAGAAGAGATCGATTTGGTCGCAGATATAATTACAACGCCATTTTCAAGACGAACTTTTCAAGAAAAGCTAGACATCGTCAGAAGAGAACGGCCAACCCCGACGCTAGCGAGCCGACGCTAGCGAGTCAAAGTGGACATTCAAGGCTAGGAATACACTTTCACCACTGGCGCAAATATATCCTCATGAACAAATGCAAATTATTTGTTTGTTTTCTTTTATTTTCAGTGAATAGTTTATGTGTCTTTATCGTCACGTTTCTTAAATGAAACTGCTTTGGGTGCGACAATGCGCTGTTTAGTGAACAAACTTGTTAAAGCTCACATACTTTTGGTGGACTTAATAAAACTTTGTAGACTAATCCCTTAAAAGCGCCTTTTATTTTAAAGTTTTGACAGTATCCAAGCGATCTTAAAGCTGGTAGTTTAACACTCTTAATTGTAAATGCGGATTTATTGATTATAAATGCTTCGGAAATATTAATATAACTCTGTTGTACTTGACTATGTTAAGGTGATGCAACGCCCGGTTATACTGCGTTTCTGTCTAAATGTATAGTTTCTAGAGCCATGGCGTCATAATGATGGTATTAAGAGGTGGAATAATTCAGGTAGGACTGTGTAGGACATCACTGAAGGCCTAGGTGTGAAATGCACAATTTTGTTCATTTTCTAAGTGAAAAAACGTTATCACAATATCTGTAGGGTTTAACTGTTAAATTCATAATAAAGTAATTGTGTAGTAAAATTAGCAGAAATATGTCATATCTGAGTTTGTACCCTACAGAGGTTGTGTTTCAACAAAACTTGCAACCAGGAGTGTCCAAGCCTTTGCATACCTATGTATGCTCTTTACTAGCCTGATTATCTATTACTCACTTAGCTGTGTACAGGACTCTGACAAATTACATTCTTAAAAATGTTGGTAACTTTACCTGTTTTCATGACTATTCCAGCAATTCAAAGGTTAAAATATCCAATCACTTCCAAAGCCATGCAACATACCATTTAAAAAGTAGCTAAAAACATGGAAACTAAAAAAAAAAAAAAGATTTCACCGAAAAAACTATTTGTTTTTAATTGGGTGCAAATGCTGAAAATCTCCTTCATAGGAGGAAAAGTTTCATAGGAGCTATGTCGCAACACATTATAGCTTACATTGAATAACCTTTACAGGAAAACCTACAGTGACGCCGTTTAATTAAAATTAACCCAGTGTTTGAGGAGGAGGTGTCATTTAAGTGTCCTGCCCTGTATATATCAGTCCAATTAACAGTCTTTGCTGTGTAAATATCTAGTGGGATGAGTATTTTAGACAATGCCACTTTACTTCCAGACAGATTTAATATACTCATGGGTCTATGTGTAGGCTACACAATTTCATGATCGTCCACTGATGAATGAAGTGATTATTTGAATAATATAGAGGAATCTTTCTTTTCAATTGGTTTCTGACGGTCATTGTCTTGCTCGTCCCAACTGCGGAGCTTCTCCACTCTAGCTCCCCAGTGGTGGAACGAACTCCCCACTCCGCTGCGCTCAGCTGAAACACTGTCTGTTTTCCGTCGTGGTCTGAAAACGCACTTTTTCAGACTCCACCTTGACTAACTACCTATATAGGCCCAATTATATAGTACATACTTCCTGTTTCTTTTATTTTCTACTTTTCTACGTGTTTTTTTGCTATTTTAATAGTTAAGAATAGCTGACTGTATTCTATGTTCATTACTAAGGATAGTATGGGGGTAGATTTCTATCAAAAATAACCAAGCACAAAAGTATAATCCACAATTGTATTTATCATCCACACACACACACCTCTCAATTTGTGTTTCGTAAAAATAATCCACAATCGTATTTACCATCCACACACACACACCTCTCAATTTGTGTTTCGTAAAAATAATCCACAATCGTATTTACCATCCACACACACACCTCTCAATTTGTGTTTCGTAAAAATAATCCACAATCGTATTTACCATCCACACACACACACCTCTCAATTTGTGTTTCGTAAAAATAATCCACAATCGTATTTACCATCCACACACACACCTCTCAATTTGTGTTTCGTAACACTGGCGAATCTACATTTGCCGATCGAAGGACACGCTTGATGTGCTTGTATTTACGGACAGAATTTTGAGACAAATATTCCGCTGTTTTTCACCGTGTCGTTTCACGCTCGCTTAACTTGCAATTCGTAATCGTAAACTAAACTTCTTCTTCTTTGGTGCTACATAACACGGTGGTGGGTCTGTTCGGCTCATCAGCACCACTTTTAGAACAAGTGGTCAAAATTGCACATTATCTTTAAGAAGCGGATTCATGGTAAATTTAATTAAAACAACCGAGTTGTGAGTTTATTTAGGTTGTAAAGTTAACCCCACGCTAATCTTGCGATGGCAAGTTTTTTAAACAGTCATTGCACAAAACTCCTATCAGATTGCATGTAGCTAGCTAGCTAGATTACATTACACAGGGGTAGGTCCGTACACAGTAGCTACATAACTCTTTCGCCCCTCATGGGAAAGATTATGTAAAACAAACTCAACCATGTGAAGTATTATAGCCAATTAAATTAATTTGACAGCTATTCTCACTGATACCGATGTCTCCGATTAAATCTTTTATTTGTTCAGCTAGCTAGCTAGTAGATAAGACACATAAATGAAAATGAGAATTCAAATTGCATGGAGTGCTCTCCTTATTTTAGCTCAGTGTTGTACTTCCTAGTTCCTATCAATGTACGGACCTACCCCTGTGTAATGTAATGATAGGAGGCGTGCAAAAATTGGAGTTTTGTGCAATGACTGTTTAAAAAACTTGCCATCGCAAGATTAGCGTGGGGTTAACTTTACAACCTAAATAAACTCACAACTCGGTTGTTTTAATTAAATTTACCATGAATCCGCTTCTTCTTCGATTGTGGATTATTTTTACGAAACACAAATTGAGAGGTGTGTGTGTGTGGATGGTAAATACGATTGTGGATTATTTTTACGAAACACAAATTGAGAGGTGTGTGTGTGTGGATGATAAATACAATTGTGGATTATACTTTTGTGCTTGGTTATTTTTGATAGAAATCTACCTCCATAGGATAGCTCCTATGTTGTGAGACAGTTGTGCTTCATCGGATTTGCTTTGTAGTTGTTTCAATTACCTTCAATATGCACTTATTTGGATAAAAGCGTCTGGCAAATAACTGTAATGTAATGTGATTGTCTAAATCAGTGGTCTTCAGCCTGGTTTTTGGAGAACCTTCACTCCAACACGCACAGCATCGAAAATCATTGGCTGTGAACTCTCTGTTTCCTCCATATATACCATCCGTATCCAACGGAAAGCTGGGAAACTGTCTGTTGGCTCATTCCATCCCATTCGCTCTTTCTTTAAAGCCCTTCCTTCAGGAAAAAAGCTCCAGTGTATTAGCTGTAAAACATCTCGCCTTCAAAATAGCACCTATCCAGAGTATGTTCGCTATCTGAACGCAAATACACAAGAGTGTGTTTATCTATTTATGTATTTATTTTACTCTTGGCTGAATAGACATGCACTTTAGAGTAAGCATTTTTGTATTAGGTGCATGCATTTTAGTGAGGTTACACCTATATTTAATGTTATTTTAGTTTTTTGTATTGCATTTTAATTGTTTTTAATAGTGTGATCTGTGTGTCTTTATGTGTTAAGTGTACAAACCCCAATTCCAAAAAAGTTGGGACAGTGTATAAAATGTAAATAAAAACAGAAAGCAATGATTCGCCAAATCTTTTTGACCTGTATTCAATTTGAAAACAGTACAAAGACAAGATATTTAATGTTTTAACTAATTTATTGTTTTTTGTAAATATACGCTCATTCTAAATGTGATGCCTGCAACACGTCCCAAAAAAGTTGGGACAGGGGCATGTTTACAGTCCGGGGTCTTCGTTGTCGTATTTTGAGCTTCATAATGCACCACACATTTTCAATGGGAGACAGGTCTGGACTGCATGCAGGCACCCGCACTCTCTGACTACGAAGCCATGTTGGTGTAATACGTGCAGAATGTGGCTTGGCATTGTTTTGCTGAAATAAGCAGGGACGTCTCTGAAAAAGACGTTGTCTAGATGGCAGCATATGCTGCTCCAAAATGCATATGTGCCCTTCAACGTTAATGGTGCCTTCACCACCTTTACCCATGCCATGGGCACTAACACACCCCCATACCATGACAGATGCTGGCTTTTGTACCTTGCGTTGGTAACAATCGGGATGGTCCTTTTCCTTTTTGGCCCGGAGAACACAACATTGATTATTTCCAAAAATAATTTGAAAGGTGGACTCGTCAGACCACAGCACACGTTTCCACTTTGCGTCAGTCCATCTCAGGTGAGCCTGAGCCCAGAGAAGTCGGCGGCGTTTCTGGATGTTGTTGACATATGGCTTATGCTTTTGCGCGTAGCGTCTCTTTTGCATTGTAGATGCAGCGATGAATGAACTGTGTTTACTGAACAACGTAAATTCCAAAGTATTCCCGTGCCATATGTTCATTACAGAAGCATGTCGGTTTTTCGGTTTTTATAACAGTGCCGTGTGAGGGTTGTTCAATCATTTTCGGCCTTGCCCTTTCGCGCAGAGATTTCTCCAGATTCTCTGAATCCTTTAATAATATTATGGACTGTAGATGGTGAAATCTTTAAATTCTTTGCAATCATGCGTTGAGAAAAGTTGTTCTTAAACTGTTCGCTCACGCAGTTTTTCACAAAGTGGCGAACTTCGACCCATTCTTGCTTGTAAGCACCCAAGCCTTGGATGCTCCTTTTATACCCAGTCATGATAGCATCACCTGTTACCTATTCACCTGTTTACCTGTGGAAGGTGTTTTTTGAACATTCCACAACCTTCCCAGTCTTATGTTGCCCCTGTCCCAACTTTTTTGGAACGTGTTGCAGGCATAAAATTCGGAATTAGCGTATATTTACAAAAATCAATAAAGTTGATAAGGTAAAACTGTAAGTATATATATATATACTTTTTTCAATTAAATATATGTAAAAAAGAATTTACAAATCACTGCTTTCTGCTTATATTTGCATTTTACATACTGTCCCAACTTTTTTGGAATTGGGTATTGTATAATGCCACTACAGTTATAGATAGTGTGTTTTTTTTAGGTATTAAGTGTAAGGTAATGTAAGTTTTAGTGGTAATGGGTAGGCAAGATTTTAGTTGGGATTAGCGTGTGTAATAGCGTGTGTAATAGCGTGAATTGTTGTGATTTTGTGTAGTGGGATGGTGTGGGTGTGGGCTTTTTAGTGTATAGTGTACATGTTAATGATCCAACGTGTTGTATTTACTTGGATGCATGTGTGTGTGATGCATCTCAGCTATGTTGATATGGCAATAAACTATTGAATCTTGAATCTGCAACCCTAACAAAGCACACCTCATTCAACAGCTGGAGATCTCATTGAGCTGCTATGTAGTAGAATCAAGTGTGCCAAATTATGGTTGAAATGAAAACCTACAGGACAGTAGATCTGCAGGAGCAGCATCGGGGACCACTGGTCTAAATTATCATAAAATCAGGAGGCATGTTTGGATATGCAGTAAAATGTATTGACTTGCGTGGCCATGTGTTTTGTATAGCTTGTCAGTGTGATATGAGTGCAGAACATTGACGGAATATGCAGTATGTCAGTGTGAATCTCTGATATCTAAATATATTTGCAACAGAGCATACATATCTATTTGGAATTACTGTCTTACATAAGTGAATAAATTTTTTTGAATACCAGGTTTTGAATTTGACCAACTTGGCAGAAGACCCCAAGTACAAAACCAACAAGCTGAGAGTGCAGAACCGGAAAGAACTGTTGCAGATTATGTCTGGGAGGTACTGTAGATATTTAACATCTCCAATTTAATATTATTTATGTTGGTTGTAGGTTATACTTTAAACTGTTATTACCACTTATCAAGACCTAATGACATGCATATAATTCCTGTTTGTTTTATATGATCTTGTCTGGTCAATAGGAATGCAACAATTTACTCCGTTGCCATAGAAAATGGACACAGCTGTTTCCCAACTCTCCCATCATTAGAAAAATCTATGTTAGGCAGCTAGCCTATGGCTGGACTGTCAGCTAAGAATACCCTGGACTAAGACTGCTGAACATTTACGGTCTAAGTAGTTTTCAGAACATCTATTGCTGTTTTGCAAGCCCCCCTACATTCCAAGGGAAATTAGGTCTGCTAGACAAAGCAGTCATCAGGGCACTGCAAACAAAGCAAAAGATTGTGTCGTTTATGTACGCATTTAGTATTTGCGGTTGTAGATGAAATCTCTCCTATCTTATACATCTTGGGGCTTGGACTGATCTTGTTTTTGATAGCTATTAATTTAGTATGTGTGCGTTGAATATTCATATGTGCGTGTGCATGTGCATCTTTCAGGGGTAAGGAGAGCAACCCAGACTGTTATCTAGTCTGAAATTTTTCTTTGCTTGGGGCAGGAGAGACAGTATGCAGGCCTTCCAAGAACCACATGTGCCTTGCATTTTTGGATGTTGTTGACTATCTGGATCTAGCCCAGCTGTGGCCCCCATTTTCTCTGTCATTTTAAAAGCTGTGGTGCACAGTTCAAACCGCAGAGACTTTGTTTGTTCCTAGATTCTCAGAAAAGAGCACAGGCGATTGGCTGGGAAAGTTTGAGGAGACCGGTGTGCCCTGCGGCCCAATCAACAGCATCCAGCAAGTCTGCTCTGATCCACAGGTCAGTCTTTTCTTTTTACGCTCTCTCCCTCAGATGTGTTTATTTGCCAATGATGAACTTCAATGAGATCTGTGACTTTCAAAAAAAACAATGCAAACAATTCTTTTTCCACACCCCTTGAGAATTTTCATTGAGGCTTTTTTCTGCAGCGGCAGGAAAAATTAATTGGTTCATTGCCACAGAGACAGCAGTACTGACGTTCCACGGAAATATAGTTTTTTTTTTACAGGACAATAAAACCAGAAGAAAATAGGTTTTACCCTGGTTCGTGGTTCCACTGCACATGAGGGTACGAGAAACTCAAATAGTTTTTTTCCTGGGGCACAACATTAAGATTGGATTACCCTTTGTGGTTTCCCAAGTTGAATATGATTTGGCCTCTTGAAGTTTTGCAAAATGTACACATGTATTCACTACACCAAATAAAAGCAAAAGGATTTGTCAACAGTGGACAGAATCAGAGAGCACTACTGTAAATTCACAGTTATAAAGAGGAATAACAAAGCAGCCATAAAGAAGCCATATATGAGAACAAAGAAGGGCACTAACAATAAACGTGCAAAAAACAACAACAGACTGGCATATGCAATGATCCCTTTGTCCTGTGCCCTCTTCTAAATGAGTGAACTGGACAATTTATAGGGCCAGATACCAGCCCCAGAAAGACAACTGACTGACTGACTGACTAACCAATCGGCTGACAGAATAAGTTTCCCTCCTTAGTGTTCCAAGAAGTTCAAATTCACTGTGGTAATAATAATAATGTTTTTTTGCATTACCAGAGCTTTTTTGTACAGACATTTAAGATGAAAATAGTTTGAATCATATACATGATATCACAAAGGCAAAAACACAAACACAGGAACAACCTGTAAACAACTGGGTGCAACTACACTCAAACTGCAGTATCACCAAAGATTTTAGCTTGGATCTGAACAAACACCTTTGCTGTACTTGAAGAAGAGAATCTGATGTTGACCACAAGTGGGAAATGATTAAAACACACATGTTAAAGCTGTGAGCAATGTCCTTGGCTAAGGACACAAAAAGGAAACAGAATGGTTAACACATGGTACTTTAGAAAAATTTGATTAAAGGATATTTAGAAGGAGAAACTGCTCAGAACTATGTCAACAAGGCTGAGCAGGTGCAAAATGCTCACAGTATAACACAAAGCATATAGACGTTAAGGAGAACACCACTAGAGACAGTGGGCTCTATCATGACGATCTTAGCGCATGCTCTAAAACGCATGGTGCAAGTGCATTTGGGGCGGTGTCAAACTCCACTTTTGCTAGTTAGACAGCGGATAATTTGAGCGCAAAGTAAGGCGCAAGGTTCAAATGGGCTGACCTTATTCTTCTCATTAATTATAAGTGTGTGTTGGGCTTAACATACAATACACCAATCAGAGTGGGATCTCCCATTCCGTTTAAAAGCCACCTGCATTTGCACCTTGGCGGATTGCTAATATAATGGCAATGTAGCAAGACTGTGAAAAGCGCAATTTACAGCTGGTGAAGCAGACCTGCTCCTGCACGAAGTTAAAGCATGCATGCAGAGAATATATGGCATTAAAACATTTTTTTAAACCAAAACCGTAAAAACTTTTTCAATCAAAACCATTCCATTTAATTACAGGCTGTGGATGAAGAGGGCTGTATTGCAATGTAACACCTGTCTTATGATCCATACATCTGATGCGCATTTTCAGCACTCCAAATGTCCGTCTATTGCAGGGCATGTTTTTGTGAGTTTTCGATTGAATGACAATTCACACGTTGTTATAGGCAGGTGTTATCAGCAAAGTTTTTAATGGATAGCCATGGTTGCCTAACAGAAGATTGTCCCCCCGGAAGATTACAGGAACTGTTGGCCAATATGGATTCATAGCTTGATCCAGGATAATTTGCGAATACATGTGTACCCTTACATGTAGCATCGCAAGTCGTCTGGATGTTGATGGAGTGGGCTCCCTTACATTTCACATATATAAGAGCATAACCCAGGAATTACAAAGTTTGCCGTGAACTCCTGTATCACCGTTCTTGGCTGACAGGTGTGAAGGGAACTTGAATGTATTCATTGTATATAGGAGTGCATATAGGGACAGCAGGAATTAGTCTCCAGCTCAGCTGCCAGGAGATGATAGAAGTTTGTTAAAACCTGGCGGGATAAACACAATTTAAGGCGGCATTCCCCTTCGCTGAGAGAGAGGTATGTGGTCCTTGACCGATGGACCCTTTTTATATCTACCCCATCAATGACCCCGCACAACACCTTTGTATACAAGGTTGGTACAGGACATTTGAAAACATAGCATTATGTTTATTGTTTGTTTAATATTTAATCCCAACAAATTAAGAAAAGGGAAAAAATAAGGTTCGCTGGTTCAAATATTTAAATATTGAATCGGGTCAAATTGACCCGGAACATAATATGAGGGTTAATACTGTTACAAGAATCACATTACATTTAGCAGAGCCTCTTGTCCAGAGTGACTTACCAAGTTTACATTTTTTCATGTACAATCCATTTGTAGAGCTGGATATTGATTGAAGGTTAATTCATTTAAGGTTTCTTATGACACCACATTTCGAAGTCTGGTTCGCACAGACATGAGTCAGAGGAAGACGCTTCATGTGCAGCTTAAGCGGTGGACTTGCAGGCGCACGAGCAACCAGTGGGGGTTGCTGGTGCATGATGAGAGGCTATCATACAGGCCAACTGAAATCCTCCCACCCCTGGGCGATGATAGTGCCAATTGTGCTCCACCGTGTAGGGCTGCCTGCAACAGTTGGCAATGGCATGGTCCAGAATTTAAACCAGACCGTGGGACCTATCAATGCACTTAAATAGTGCCTTTACATGATGAGCCATTCAGAAGCCCCTGTAACCTGGGAATCTTATACTAATGCCTTGCAACATGACAAATAATCCTTACAAATCACCTTACTTGCATGCACTTGTTGAAAATCTATCATCCTCAAACTGAACTAGTTTGTCCAGCTAGAATACGGCACTGATAAAAATAAAAATAAACAGTTTTTAGGCAATCGTTGTTGTCAGTCATTTTATATAGATCCAATTATGTGAATTTTTTTTTATTATTGTATTCTTTTAACAATAGTAATTGTAATAATCTATCTAACATCTTGCAAGGTCTTGGGCTGTGTCCGAATCAGCACCCTTCCATACTATTAGGTAGGCTTACTGAGTAGACACGGGATGAAAAAGTCATTAAGTAGGCAAAATCTTCTCTAAATATAGTATAATTTAAACCCCCGTATGATACACTTTCTTCCGCGGTTTCGCTGAGTACGTTCGGGAGCACACTTTTCAAGAAGTACACGAACATTTTGGTTGCATAAATATGACGTGAAGCTTTGTTTTAAAAAAATGGAGGTGCAGCTTCGCTGACGTTTTTCTTCAAATACAACAAAAATAACATGTGACATGGCCGCGCAAGGGTGGGACACAGGGATGCCAGATCTTGCAAGACATTCAGCCAATTGGCGACTCAGAACTAGCCCAAAATATATTTTTAAATGAAATCAACATATTTTAAATAGAAATCATTATATTTAAACTTTTTTAAATAAGTGTGTGCTTTGCGACTTTAAATTTTTACCTGTGACTGCACTTTGAAAGTAGCCCACTTTAGCTGTAAAACCACAGACATGGCAACACTGGTGGGACGTCTTACCACCTGCTTACTACACTACCAAAGTACGGTTGGAAAATAGTATGGTGGATATTTTTCACAGACTGCACGTCGCGTGCTACACGGTGTACATTAAACAGCACACTTCTGCCAGTGCACTGTACGCAGGAGACAGGGCGCAGTAGATAGGGCTGTGATTTGGACATAGCCCTGCACAAGGACATGGTATTGTTGAAAATATTATATTAATATTAATATTTTACACTTATAGCAGACAAGGTTCACTATGTCAGGTACAGGGATAAATGTGTACTTAAAATGAGAACCATCTGTCGGATGGATTAATGTTGGGTATTCTAAAGGAAATATTCTAGTGCTGAATGAAAAAATCCCTCTCCAGTGTTAGCCTTACAGTGAAACAAAACTGAATTTTCTTGTAGCCTGCTGTAGTCCTTCTGCTGGACCGGGGAGGGGGAAGCAATTGTGGGGTGGGGGTGAGGGGATAATGCGCGGGAGCAATTGTATTCATGGATTTTTATTATTCTTATTCCCCTTCGTTTGGTGCCCATCCAGACGGTTGATGATCCAGATGGATGGTGCCCTAGGCACCCGTGGGCTATGGGATAAAGGCTATAGGGGGATTGAGAAGAGGGATCACTCTTGAGTTTCATCATGATTATCTGTCAAGTATGGTCTGTTTATTTACTTGCTAGCATGTATCCATATCAAAACAGAGCCACAATGTGATAACATTGGCTTTCCCTTTGATTGTATACATAATCTTTATGGAGACAATTTTTTTTAAATATAAAAAACATCCACAGAGCTTGATGAAAGAAAAAAGTATTGTTTTTTCCTAAAAATAAATATTGATTATGAATTTATCATTCCAAATTTTTTTTACAGGCCTTACAAGAGTGCAGTGATTTTCTCTCTCTCTCTCTCTCTAAGATAGGGTGCTTGCTGGAAAGTCTGGAAAGTTTTGCTCTTAGTAATACATAACCTACACAAAAAGTTCACAAAGCGCTAAAATATGAAAAAGAAAATAAGCACGTGTCCCCCTTGTTATCAAAAACCCGAAAATTGTCCACATGTGCACTCTAGTGTTTGTTGGAGATGACAGCTTTTTCAATCCGGGCAACAAAAAGCAGAGTGAAAAATGAGTCGTTGTTTGTTTTCGACCTTATGGCTCGAACACCCAAAATATAAAACATGGATCGCTCTTGACCCGAAGTCAAATACAAAAGCGTTCTGCAAGATATGCTCATAAGAAATTGACATCTCCAACATGGAAGAGGCAGCGTTGGTGAGCTACATATAGGGCAAAAAGCATGCCAGTTGTGCTGCCAGTGTTATAAAATCACCGCCTATATCTTATTTTTTTCAAGTGAGGTCTACTTCCAGATAAGTGGCAAGTTCACAGTTAATTTACTTATAAAATGAGTGAGATAACTCAGCTAGCTATGTGTTTCCCCAATGATTGCTTGAGAGTGTATCACGTCTTCACTGGTTGCTGGATGTGTTAGCTAGCTATCGTTAGCGTTATGCTTGCGGACAAAGCTAGCATGGACCAGAATAGTCCATTAATTTATATTATACCATGGCTTGGATAAATACTCGATTCTGGTTGGGTGGAGGGTGGGCATTTAATTTGTGTATACCGCCCGGTATAGTAGTGCTGGCAACATTTTAATCACCATTCTAAATTAATACGCCGTCTACGTTATCTGCCAGCGCCATGAGAGTAGACTCTTTTATGAATGGTAACCATAGCAACACCAACAGCTATTAGTAAAGCCGGCAAATAATGCTAAATCCGCTGATATAAAAAGTTTGTATTGACCAAATATCTTAGTTACAACAACTTTAATCTAGCAAAGCAGTTTTGTGGTTAGAGGTGCAGTATTTATTCAGTTTTGAAATATGAACGTAACATAGGGCTTTACTTGTTACGTTCTCGTGAGGGGACGGGACCCAAGTGCAAGACTCAGAGATGGCTCAGGGGAAAACTCCGCCGGCGAGTACATTTAATGTGACACAGAAACAGGCATGAAAGACACAGACATGGGTCAGGAGCTTAGGCCCGGGGAATCAGGCGCTTCGGCCTGGGGAAGCAGTGTAGCATAATGGTTAACAAACTGGGCTTCTAACAGAAAGGTTGCAGATTCGATTCTCAGGCAGGACACTGCTGTTGTACCCTTGGGCAAGGTACTTCACCTGCATTGCTTCAGTGTATATCCAGCTGTAGAAATGGATGCTGTGTAAGTCGCTCTGGATAAGTGATAAGTGATAAATGACTGTAATGTAATGTAATGTAATGAAGCAGGCGCTACAGCCTGGGGGAGGACAGGAACTCAGACCAGGGCAAGACGTGACAAGAACACAACACTAGGAGATCACAAGGAACACAAGACGGTCCGGCCCCGAACACAGAATCGGGGCAGACAACATGACGAGGACAGAACGAGCAACAGGTGGGGGAGGGCTAACGAGGACACGAGAGGGAAACACAATGCAGGCTCGGGGAGTGAGAAACACAAGAGGAAGGAGAGAGGGAAAACACGGGGTGGACTGTAAGACGGAACACAGGGACCTCACATTAGCTAATGTAATGAAGCCTAACCTGAATGTGAGCAACGCTGGTTGTGAATGCGAGGAAGTTACTTCATCTGTGTATTAAAAAACATTTTATCCAGCGAAATGTCTTAGATATGACAAGTTACATCTAACAGTAACAAACTCTGTATCTATGGTAGGTTATTTCTTTTCAGATGTTCACATCTCATGACGCAGATCTGAAATGCAATTTTCTTAGCATGGGTTAGGCTGTGTGACCAAACCAAGACAGAGAGAGGGAGGGAGGTAAATTGAGTTGCGGTTTCATGCAATTTAAAAAAATAATGTAACTAATGCCAAAAAGAACCAAAATTGGCGCAAATTTTATGTTATAAAGTTGAGAAGTAACTATTTATTTTCTTATGGAATCAATTGTTTTCAGAACTACCAACGAGAGGTTTTTGCATAACTACGGACAAAATAGAACTAGTAACCAGAAATAGAATTAGCAACGAGATATTTTTTGTTCAAATAGAACTGTCAACCAGCAGTTTTGCTTGACAATGGGAAAACAACATGCCAAAATGGCCTCGGAAGGATATGTAAAGTCGATAAAATCAATAAATATAAAAGTAACTCATATATAATCGTTGTTGGTAACCGTGGTATAAGTGGAATAAACTTATAAAATTTGGTTGAAAAGTGTAAGTTTTTTAACCGGCTGGGATGTAGCCAGGCTTTATCTTAAATTCACACGTTTATTTTACAACGCCTCTCATTCTGAGATTTTCACCCCTCTAGATTCCGGCTTTTGCTCACTGGGGTTACATTCATCTTGAAACACCACCGCATAGAGTAACCTAAATATATGGAGATAATGCATTGCTATATATTGCAAAATGTGTTCATTCATTCATTCAATTCATTACTTGTCCAACTCAACCACAAAAGATTAGACATTCAACATGATTGAGCCTGATTATGTGTCTGACTCCACTCTTCACACTCAGATGAAGTAACATTATGTACACAAAATGCAGAGGTAACGAGTCAATCTGGCAACCAGTTGAGGGTTGTGTGCTTTCTGTTCAGGCTGTGTTATGAAATGCAATCTCCATATGAGACACTAGAGGGGGTGAAACACTGTATCTATAGCTTTTAAAGGTTTGCATGTACAAAATCGCATTCAAAACTGTTACCACCCGCAAAAAATCGTCTGAGGTGATCAACTAACTAGGTGCATAGAGGACTGCATGTGTTAAAATGGAAAGATACGTGGATTTTTCATTCAGACTAACCTGAATGAATATGTATAATTGGGCGTCACATCTACTCCATATCTGGCCGCAGAGTGATGGTTTGGGGCTCGTTCGATACCTTAGACCCTTGATGACGTACAGCCATTTCGCCAGTCATGTGTTCCATACTGTACCAGCGTAATTTACAGCTGAATCTAGTCTCACCCCCCAATTCCCATAGAGATCAGTTCAAATGCAGAGAGGTTATAGTATCGCTTGTAACAGTACCTGAAAATAAAATATCGAGCGTCTTTTGATGTTGATTGGTCACAGACTTCAGGAAGTAACAGCATGCAAAGGATATACGACCAAATATTAAATATGATACTTTAAAAATATGTTAAAGCAAAATATTCTAATTTTCTGAGACACTGAATTTTGGGTTTCATTAGCTGTAAGCCATAATCATCAAAATTACAAGAAATAAAGGCTTGAAATATTTCACTCTATGTGTAATTAATCTATATAATATATGAGTTTCACTTTCTGAAATGAGTGACAAAAAATATTGAACTTTTTCACAATATTCTAATTTTTTGAGCTGCCCCTGTACATATTTTGTGTTTTATTCCATAGATGGCTGGGTTTAATTACAAAATTGGATTCCATTCAAATCTAGGCATCTGAAGGAAGGTGTTGTGCGTTGGAAACTGGAAATAAGAAATATCTGAACATAGGATAAAATGGATTTGTACTTAACTGCATATAGATAGATCAAATGTCTAAAAATCAGTGGCGGCTGGTGATCTAAATATAGGTTGGGGCGCTAGCATTTCTAAAAAAAAACAAATACATCTGACTTTGACTTTAAACAGAAAAAACAAGCCACCTTGTGTCTCAGTTGCATAAGACAGTTTAATTGGCAACAGTGGAGGACAGTTTTTCAAGTAAGACATCACTGAACAGTGGAGGAGCCTCTGTTCATTCAAGTTAGGCAGGACTCATACATTCAGATTTAGACTTCAAACAGATAGGCTACCACAGACCTCCTGGCAGCACCGGGTCCAAATCAAACACAACAGCACTGTCATGTTGCCTAGAGAGGTGCTAATTGCTGCCCCCCACACACAACTCCTTGCTGCACAATTCCTTTGTATTGCTAAACCGCTAAAAACCTCAGACTGAGAAGAGCCTACTTGACTGGTCATTCAAATGAGTCATCATACATTTTGAGACAAAGACATACAACACTAAAGGTGAATTGGCCCATTACAACACAACAACACACTAATGTTGCCTAAAACCACTACTACACCTCTTCGTTATGCTTTCTAATGGCAAATTCTACAGAAAGTGGGCACATTTGATCCCATTAATTTTTCTGATAAAATCTCAAGGCAATCTAACATTTCTGTTTTATTTGGTCTTGCTTTATTATAAAAAGGATTCCCACCAACTTTTAGACCTGGCCCACTCATATTTTTATTAATAAAGGGGTTTAAATTTTCGGATATGTTGCTAATGTTACGTGGACAGAATTTACTAAACTTAACAAAACAGTTAAAAATCCTTGACTGTATGTTAAAATAATGGAATGTACAGACATACAGCAAATGATTACATGACCATTTCAACATATTTATGAGTTTTTTTGTGCTTCATCAACATATGGATTGGGTTTCACAGAAAACACGGGCTTTTGCTAATGTTACATGGACAGTGTCTAACGTTAGCACAGGGAATCTCCGGGTTCGCCGAATGTACACAATGTTTACATGCATTTACACACGCATTCAACGGGCATCCCAACTTTTCGTCATTTCAACACACATTTCACCTCAAATAATGTGTAGTTTTCATAATTTCGTTTCTTGAATGAGGTGTGCGTTACATGACGCTATCGTTACTTTAGTGGACAGAATATTTATTCATTAATTTCGAGAAATAAAATGAAATTTCTCTCACCCGCCGCTCCAAAATTCGTGAATCTACGATCTTAGCGCAGGCCCAGGCACACAAATACGATGGGAATCACTTCCGCGTTAAATAAAAGTGGATCTCGCAATGTAATACTCGCGAACGTTACTGATTGGTCACGGACTGAAATAACGTTAGCCTTACAATCGGGTTTCTATAAACCTATACAATTGGATTAGCAAAATTCTTCCCGATCATAACAACAAAGGGTTTAATTGAGTTACTTCCTGTGCATTTACTAAATCCACCGAATCATGTACAGAGAGGGGTATAGCTAACGTTACTGTGATGGACAGAATGAACAGTAACGTTTGCAACTGGAATTAAGCATTGTTTTGAATGTGTGGGATATTTTTCTGTCCACTTCCGATGTATTTTCTGAAATAAAATCCTTCTAACTTAAAAAGAAAAAATCTGACAACAATGTGATTGCTTATGCAGTTACTTTATTATAATTTCTATCAAACAGAACAATATTTTTTTAGAAAATGCCAGGATTTTTAAAAAAACCTTTGATTTGTTTGTAGCATACATTATGTGCCCACTTTCTGTAGAGTTTGCCTAATGCCAATTCTGTAGCCTTCATCGAGTTGTTCAGCAATGCTAAGCCTGCCAAAAAAGTTTAGCTTCATACATTTGCAAAGAAATAACCGAATTTTCTTTGCTTTCTGTTCCACTTGAAGAAGCCATTTCGAATTATCTCTCTCGCTTGGTCTAGATCTACTTGAATGAATGCGTAGCAGCCGACTGAACCTAGCCGTAGTACTTACGCACTCGCAGTGATATCCTGCTAGATGCCGGCTGGGCGTGATAAACATGCCTTAAATCCAATCCAATAATATCATAAACCATGAGGACTAATCAGAAAAGGGTAGGATAGTCCGGGGCGCACAGGCCTGCGCCCGGGGAACTACTTTTTTGGCCGCGAATCAGGCAGCAGAATCAGGAGGCTCGCCTGAAAATGAATGAGTGCTCTGATTCACCATAACGTTACCGGCGCCCCGCAGTCCCCTGAACATGCATATGTAATGTATTAAACTTTAGACAACGCAAGGCCAACATATAACATGTTTAAGCTACTAAAAAAATAAATAATAATAAAAAATAATAATAAAAAATAATAATTTTAAGCTACTAAAAAATTAAATAATAATAAAAAATAATAATTTTTTTTAAACTTTTTTTAAAATTTGTATGTGGGGGAGGGGGGGCGGCGCCCCAGCGCCCTCTATAGGCCGGCCGCCACTGCTAAAAATGTGTATTTTTGCTCATCAACAGTGAAAAGGTTGGATTGGTCAGAACAACATGGTTCATAATAGGACATCCACTGGGGTTGAGCTCATCAAATTAAGCCTCTCCTGTTGTTTGGTAATTGCTGCCAGAGGTGCATATGGGATTCTTCCCGCTTGTCGTTTTAGTGTAAGGCGCAGCTCTTCGATCCCGCCAGCTGCATGTTATGATGGATAATTAGTGACCCTGGTGTCATGTCACTGTAGACCTTCCGCCAGCCGGTTGCAAGAGAGGAGATCCTTTCTGACTCAGCTAGTGGCAGACCCTCCATTACACTCAACATAACAGTTTTGTTTAAACAGATTTCTGAAGCAATTGTGGCTTCTGCTGGGTTTTTTCATTGCTAATACACCGATCCAATCTACGCACACAACTGAAAAGATAGTGTTGTGAGGTTCAGTGAGGTCATGTCCCACAGTACTGATTCCCTTTCTCACACTGTAGGATGGCAAATTAACTTTGGCCCTCAAGTCACAGCCTACTGAGCCCCATATTTTCATGGCTGCATCATTACCTTGAATATTCTCAATTCACGTTGCATGGCATGCAAAAAGTAAATAAAATTTAAAAGCAATATTTGTCATCTGTGAATAAAACCGTGAACTTCTCGTACAAATCAGGTGTCGGTTTCTCTATGTTTACGGTGGCTTTGCTGCAGCCATAACAATATATAGTAGCCTACATATAGGGCCGGATTCAGAGGTGGCCAAGTTAAATCATGCGCTTAAGTGCCTCTTCTGCACGGATTTAACGCGGGATGAGATACAGCGTATTCTAACCTGCACTACGCGGGTGCGTTTCTCATAATCTGGGTGGCACAGGGCATGATATTCTAATGACCTGCTTTCTACTAAAAAAATGTGTGTGGGGGTATACATTTTCAACGTGTCAGTGACATTGCATTTAATAATCGCATTTGCCTTTGTAAAATCCTACCTTTGTGCATCGTAGTGCTCTTGCATGATGGGGCAGAATGTAGAAAAAAGAGAGAGAAAAAAAACAGTTAGGGAAAGTGTAACAGAGCAGCTGGAGCACCAACTGGGGATTGCACAAGTGCCCCCGCTAAGACTTACTTTCTGACAGCTCTTTGATACTTGCAAGTTAGCTATGCAAAGGAAAATATGACCAATATTGTGTTCAAATAGCATGCACTCATTCTAATATCCATTTATGTGAAAGATGCTGTATTTTTCAACTCTGAATCTATGGCCCATAATGTATTGGAAGCAGAATAGATCTGTGATTTGTGTTTGGCAAAAAAATGTGCAGCTCTTTCTTCCATGAAATGGTCAGACAAAATGAAGTGCGAATGACGAGAGTAGTTCCTGAAGTACAATACAGATAAGAGATGGTGTACAATCAATTAAGCTTTATGTACTGTAATTAGATTGTGTACACAAATGTAGATTCTAATTTATGATAAAATTCAGGCTGGGGGGTGTTAAAAAAGAAAGTTTAAAGAAAATAATAAAAAAACATAATGAAATACACTATGTGGCCAGTGAATTCAAAACCCGAATTATTATTTTTTTTAAGTCAAATTGTTACGACCCCGGATATGGACTGGACTCAAACGCACGACTCAGACACAGGAATGCCAATACTCAGATATTTATTGCTTGACCAGGGAGAATTCCCGAAGCAGGGAAGAAGGCAGGTAGTTATAGTTCCAGGCCGGAACTGGACTTTACACCCAGGCAGCAACTGTTCCAGGCCGGAACTGGACTTTACACCCAGGCAGCAATTGTTCCAGGCCGGAACTGGACTTTACACCCAGGCAGCAATTGTTCCAGGCTGGAACTGGACTTTACACCCAGGCAGCAACGGTTCCAGGCCGGAACTGGACTTTACACCCAGGCAGCAACTGTTCCAGGCCGAAACTGGACTTTGACAGACAGACTGGCAGACAGAGTGGGAGCGCTATGCATCCAATGAATTATGCTTCGACAACAACTCCTGAAGCATAGGGAGAACATACAAGACGGACAGTTCGGTTAAAGGGTTCAGCCGTAGAGCTGCAGGAACAGTGGAGCGGAGCCCAGGCAGGACACAGGTGCGACAGCAGGGTAGCAGCAGTTAACAGCACCTCAGCAGCAACTGTGACACAGGCAGGAGTAGCAACAACTGCAGGTAGGCAGATTGAAGCAGACAGGGTTAGCGCAGCGAGACAGGCAATGAACAGCTGGAAGTGCCGTTTCTGAACAGAGCAGACATGGATCTATACAAAGTAGCAGGGCGAGTAACGCCAGTACAAAACCAGACTTTAGTTTCAACAATTGAAACTGGATTCTAGGACATAAGACAAGACCAGCAGTTTCAGACAACGAACATTAACGAACTGGCACAGGACAGAGAACACCGGGTGACTAAATACAAACATTAATTGATATCAATTAGGAGCCGCGTGCGAATGTATGCAAGGGTGATTAACGGAGCGGAGAGTGTGGAATGCACGCAACACAGGGAAATGGGATAGGCTGAGAGAAGAGTAGTGAAGCAGGGTGAAACGGAAGGAAAACCACACCCCACCTGCAGCTAGGGAAAAACGGACAATGGAGAGACTAACACGATACAGGGGGAGAAGGAAAACACAGGAAACAACAGGACGGGAGTGAGATCATCACACAAATAACCCAAAAGTGAAGACTTCTAAGATTGTACAGTTTCTATGAACATGACCCCAAACTCCACTTGTGTCTTAGACCCCAAACTCCACTTGTGGGATTTGGAGTATAGATAGAGGGCTGAAGGGAGACTCAGTGGAAATGTGAGAGTTAGGGAATGATCTGCCCTGAATTAGTATGATTCCCCTGGTTTTCCAATTGACACTAGGCCCGAACCAGACAGACAGCAGTAGTCTCCACAGACTGAGATACCTATTTTTGATATCTAAACCTGGGGCCACATGTATAAGCAGTGTTGAGCAGAAAAGCGAATTTGCGTACCTCTGCACACCATGGGTACGCAATGTTTGGAGACGGTGTGATATGGCGACACCGTGATAGAAAGGCAGAGGTAGAAAATGCAAAACTTTGCGTAGATTTCCGACTTTTTCCATTATTTTACTCAGTTTTATACATGTGGCCCCTGATGTCATTTCTGACTAGTCTCTGACTTGTGTATAAAACCACCAGACTACCTCACATGAAAAAAATATCACCCTAAAAACGGATTATCATTTTTTAAATAATTATTTTTAAAAATTGTATTGACATTAACTAGTAGATGTTTATTTTTGCATAAACTATTATATTGTTCTGAATTAAACTTTATTAAGCTGAAGTATGTTCTTTTTCATTTTCAGTACTGTAAATTACATTTGATATTTGGCAGAATTTACTGTACAATGTAGATATGTTCTTGGAAAATCATATTGCAAGAATACTAAAAAAATATTATGGAATTAAACAGCGTATCATTACCCATGATTCCATAGTTTTAATAGGGACATCTGCCATGTACCATATATGGAAGAAGCCAAGAAGCCTTTCTATGCACCTACATCTGTTGTGCAAATGCAACTACTACACATGGTCTGACAAGAAAATCACCTTGGAAAACCGGCCAGTTGTTGCCTCCCAAATTACTCTTTGCTGTTTTGTCATATTATTAAAAACTGATGAGCACTGACATTACATCATCGACTTGTGATGTGCCAGCTGAGTGTAGGTCTGTCCACGTACTGGAATTCTGTGCACATTGGGTTCCTAGTACAATGTGCGAGTGGACACTTTCTCTACCCTCCCTGATTAAAACATGGCTTGCACATTGTGCTGATGCGGTTTTCATGGGTACGTTTGCCTTTTTTTTCTAGATTGACATAATTTTTACTTAAATCACTTGTTTTCATTTTCAGGAGGTCTGAGATGGTCTCTTGGGGGTGGGGGTGAGTGGGGGGGGGGAATAACTTTGAGCAGCAGTACTGTACTGGTTACCATACTATTATTGATTATTTGTATATGTGAGTTTACTGTCAGGGCACTCTACAACATTGTGCGTTTTTATAATATAAATATACAAATAATATAGTAACATTTGTAGTAGTATTATTATGGGGAAAGATGAAAATCGAAGGATTGCCACAAAAAAACAACTTTTTACTACAGCCGCACCCCTCTCTGAGTCATCAGGCGGAAGGCTGTCCTGGAAGATCATTTGTCTTGCATCTCCCTGGAATTCAGGTTCTCAGGATTTTCAGAAGGAGAGAGAGTGAAGAGAGGAAAGGAGATGGAGAAAAGTTAAGAAAGGGGGAGGATTATACTAATGAATCTTTCCACCCATCTGACACTCCAACAGTCATCCTCAATTAGTGTGAACAGCTGTTTGTAGGGAAGTGAATACCTCAGTGGGAAAGTAAGGGTCTGGTAAATTAATACACGATACTGTATGCAACGTGTCCTGGATGAAAATGGATGATAAAAGAACCGGAGAATATAAAACTTCTGGGACCGTTGACTTCCTGAATACATCAGTTCTGAGGTTGAATAGAGGTTAGGGTAATTTTATAAGTCAGGTTTGTAAATGGTCTGTTTCCGACTGACAAGCAGCAATTTGTATGTAGAGTTAGTGTATGTTGTTAGTTTTTGTTAATGCATTTCTCAATTTATACAGTTGAATATTTACTGAACCTATTCAGGGTAGGTACCTTGATCTAGGGTGCAAGGTATTGCACTTCCTGGGATTTTTACCTGCAAACTTCTGATTTATATCCTTACTCTACACAGTATATTTATGAATAATTGACTTTAATATTGAATATTTGTCTAATGTTCTTAATGAGTACTTTGTGCACTGTGCGTGAGAAGGAACATACAGGAGAACCTTAAATAGGCTAATCTAATGTTTAATGTTGTGGCCCTTAGTTTAACAAATAATCAGTCATATTGCTATGAGTTTGTAATTGTGGCCGCCGCAGTGGCACAGTGGTAATAGCGCAGACTTTGAGTCTGTGCAGTTGCGCTCTAAGGATCGGGGGTTAGATCCTGGTCCTGCCAGATCCGAGTATGGCCGAGGAGCGGCAGGCTGCTCCTGGGGTGGGAGGAGGGACTCGGCACTGGGTGAGTTGGAATCACCGTCAGGAGCTCGAGGAGTCCCCTTCCTACTACCGGCTGACGGGGTTGTGTAGGGCCGATTCTCGCACGGTTGCTACACGGGGGGAATTGAATAACATAGGGTTCAATTGTCTACGAAATTGGGAGAAAAAGACTGTTGTAATTGTGTATTTATGTTACTTCCAAGTTCATAGCGCCGTTTGGTTGACCAGTCAGTCCAGATGTGTGAGGGCCATATATCAGAGGTTCTATTGTAATGTTTGTTCAAAATACTGAACGAAGTATGTATGTACAGTTGAAATGTTTTATTCATTTTCTTCTATTCATATTGTGAATTAATCACATGGTATGTCACTGACATGATGATATCACAGGAACTGGGTTCTCTCTAGTGACATTTTCATATAATGTACTGGTTCCCAATGTAATACTTCTACCCAGAATGTGGAATTAAGTCCTGACCATATCAGTGGTGACTGGCTGGAAGTCACATGGGTGATGCGTAATTTGCTATAACTATTGGCTCCACCTGCCCCTTTACAGAATGTTGACTCCTCTGGTCAAGCTAGTGATTGCTAGTCATTTATCTGCACCACACTGTAGTTTTTTCATGCTTTACAGTTTTGGAAATTTGACATTGTTAAGAAGGAGCGATGTAAAAAAACAGGCTCTGTCAATGGAAATGTATGCGGAATGATACGTTGGTCAAAATAAAACAACTGAACATGGTTGATGCCTATGAAACCTAACAAGGATGTGTCACAGGCCAGGTAGAAGAGAAGGGAAAATGACTAAATACCTTAGGAATAATTTGCTTTAGTCAAATGCATTTAGACTCAAATAAAATTTTTGTAGGTACCCTTTTTCCATTTTTCTTGTTGAAGCATGTACGTAGTTCGTGAGATGACTTTAAGAGAAAATAAGTAGTGTTGTGATGATTCCCTGATCTGGAATAGTTTATGCCTTGTTTCTGCAGCAGAGGCATTTATTCCTCCAACTGGTCCACAAACCATGTAACGTCCCCAGGGACCTGTGTGAGACTGCTGATTCTGCACTGCAAGCAGAATTTGTGCATCTTCACGGCAGCGTAAATGTCAAGGCAGGGGCTTGAGGTGGGAGTTGAAAGGTTTGTGAATGGTTTCCCTAGTTCAGATGAAGCAGCTTTAAAATGCCCTTTGTGCTTTTTCCACCAGATGATATTTTTGCTGGCTTCCCATCCTTCTCCCTCTCACGTTTGTTGAGAGAACCCTTTTAATGATCCATGGCGCTGGCAAAGATTCGCACAGCTGCGCGAACGGCCTTGAGATGAGCTGCAGGTGGAGTTCCTCAGCTGCCGTTCCTTGGTTCTCTTGGCAACCGTCTTCTCTTTTCCAGCCGCGTGGCTAATGCTAGATATCCTTCTGGAGAACACAGCTTCCTGTTTCGCATCCAGGCACTCTAATAAACCAGGGCTGTGTGGGAGAGGGGCAGGATATACCAGTTCATAGAGAGTGAAGGAGCATCTCCTATTAAGAGAGTGGGGTGATTTATTGGGTGTATTTCCTGTCCCCCACCAGGCAAGATAATAAAGAAAAAAATGTAATAGAAATCTCTGGGAAGGTTGACAAGGGGAGAACATATGCACAGGACAGCAGTTTCTGGAGAAGAGATAATGAGGCCCTTTGTGTGAACTGGTGATTGATAATTGAATGGCCCCGTACAGTTGGCAGTCATAATAACAGTAATAATGTCGATGAAGTTACAGGTCTCTAAGGTCTACACCAGAGGTCACTTATCTGATGAGATTTGTAAAGAACATTGAAGCTCTTCATACATGGAAGATAGGTGTGATATTGAGCTGAGCTAGGTTCAGTGCAATAGAGGCAGGGCCTTGTGGAAGGTTCAGTTTATCTTGCCGTCACAATGTCCGATTAAAATCAATGTTTGACTGTGCAGTAGTATAAAAATAGTTTATTTTAAGAATATTGTAAAAGAGATGGTCATGGTAAACATCACAGGTTATACTTAGCAGTTAGCAGTGTTGCCTGCCAATTGACAAATTAAATGCTGTAATATCATTCCATGCCATAATTTCTAGACGTTAGTTGCACCAACAGTGTCTTTCAGCAAAGTTCATCATCGTTATTTTCTCCAGTGCTCCAAATTCAACTGCACCATACTTTTTAAAAGGTAAGATTAATCAATTTGATCATGGCAGCTCAAAATAGTAACATTCCCCTGTTCAGAAATCCAATCAACAGTCAAATATTTCTTATTAATGGTGTTGGAAATGTTTAATATCTGGCTCAAGTAGTTGTTGCAATTTTAGCCAAAGTATTAACCCACACCACTTATTCTTTTTTTTTTTTTTTGAGTATTGTCTCTTTGTTGTGCAGTGGTGATATGATTTATACAGATGATGAAGAATTTTATTATCATTGAATGTTTGGGGGTTTGTGTGTGTGTGTGTTGGGCATACGGTTTACCACCAACCCAGTCACCTGGAAAAGAATGGAACAATACACACCTCTCCCGCACGAGAACACTTAGACCTGTTTTACTGAGACCTTTAGTGTGTGCAAAAACGAATAACACAACCAATGACTGGTGTAAAACAAATACCATGTCCAATCATTGGTCATGTTATTGTGTTTGCGTGTGTGCTGAAAGTTTTTGCAAGGTAAAAAAACAAAGAATTAGTTAGAAATGGAAGTGGAAAATTCTGTCTCAGGCCATCTCAGGCCATGTCATGCAGGGTTCACTCTCAGAAAGTTTCAGAAAAAGCCAAGCTGTGTCATGCTACTTACACCATTACTTTGTGGGGGCGCATTGACATCTTGAAAGACAACCCTCTCTACAGGAAATAAATGCTTTAATATGGGGTAAGATGTTTGCTCAATAATGTTAACAAAAGATTGTATTTACATTACATTTAGAAGATACTCTTATCCAGAGCAAATGACACAAATGTGATTATTTTACATGCAATCTATTATACAGCTGGGTTTTTGGGTGCTGGAGTGCACCCAATCTACGCAGAAAAGCATACTCACCCCATTATGGAGCCACCAAATAATGCATAATGTATCGTGATCATACTTCAATAAAATATTGTGCCAATTTGCATATTGAAAAAGTGATTGTTGCTTTCTATCAATGAGAACTAGAGATTAGGAAAGTAATCATGTTGAAAACCTCAGCTTTTTCTTATTGTAGTTTAGGAACACCCAGTTACTACCCTAAACCTTTCACTTTTGTCCAAAAGGAACGGTACACTGTGTGTCAGAGAAACAGTGAACCAGCAGCTAAGATTAAACCAACACAGCTAGGAGTGTGGAGTAATGGGTCCTTCAGGGAACAGCTTCAGATTGAGAATTTTCACACCAGTGCAAATACATGTGTGCCAATTAGACAATGCACACAAGGAAAATTCCTTAGGAACAGGCATTATTACAAGCCTGCATAGAAAAACGTGATGCCTGTCAGTCTGAGTGAATGCAACAGTGTTTCCAGATCTCTCAATATGGAGGATGCTGGGCTGTTTGTGGCTTTGACAAATTGGAGAAAGGTGACCTGCAAGCAGTTTTGACAAAAGATAGAAAAGACAGGATCGGCCATACGTATGTCTTTAGATATTTGACTTTATTTCAAGTTCCCATTCTCCATACATATTCAGGAATAACTGTATGAGAGAATATGAAAATGTTCCTGAGGGCGCCTATGTGAATTTTACTGTGTAGTAGCTTTAGTGTAGTTGACCTCCATTAGAATGGGGCTTTCCTTGAATGACCTGCAGTCCCCTGTCCTTGACGCTGCTCATTATTTTTTCTTAATATTCAGCCCTTCCAGCAAACATCTGTTACTTTTTCTGGTTAGTTTTTTACATGTACTGGCAGCGAACCTTCCACTTGTAAGACTTCAAAATAGGGAGGCTGTCACATGCTCGTATAGTCACACACACACACACACACGTGCACGTGCGTGTGCACACACACATGGTGGGAGGGAGGGAGCTGGAGAGAGAGAGATTGCAGCCTTGTAAGATTGTCAGTCTCGTTTCCACTGGCGTTTTGATAGTCAGACCTGAGTTGGATCCATACCAAGGATTTTGACTGGATGGTTAAAGATGTGGGAAAGTTCCCCAGCTGTTTTATGTGAAGTGAGTGAACTGTAGATATTAGGAATTTGACTCACATTGATCTACTACTGCAAAGTGTCTCTGTTCTGTAGATATGTCTGTCCCTCCATAGATTTTCTGTTTGCAGTATTAGTGATACCAAAATGCAAGCGTCCTCCTTCCAGTATAATGTTAAATGTTAAAACAACTCTTTGAGTAAATTTTACTCTAATAGAGTGCATATCCACATTGGACTCTTTTAAATGCTGATAGAATTGAATTAACACTGAACATCTGTGGCAGATCTGTGGTAGCATTCACCACAAGCATAATCATGTTATAATCATTATGACATGTCTTCATGGAAGAAGCCAATAGTGGCACACAATAACACTAAATTAACCTGCTATAGATTGCAATGACTGAATTGTTGGGCCTTTTTCCTTTTCTTAAAAAATATTCTTGATTGCTTAGTGCCTCCTGATTTTGAGAGTGAAACATCTCTTCGTTCTTGACCAGTTTTCATTTATTTAATTTAGGGTCACCAGGATTGGGGTTACATATTTAAAAATACTGGGCTGGTGTGTAATATTCACATATCCATATTATATTTTCAATTCTGTGATATACAAATGTTAATCAATTATTTAAACTGAGTTAACAACAATATGGGAGCATCATTCACTAAAATGAACCCGAAAAACCACACACACAGAGCTTTCTCTGTGTATGATGATGATATTACAACGATACCACTAATCTCCTGTCCTCATATTTATTCTTAAAATGTGTTTGGATTCAATTCATCCCACAGGAGTGTATTCTGTCTATCTGGTGTTTATTGGTACTGGGGATTGTGATACTCTGAATGTCTTTAACATACAGTGGGGGAAGATGGATGCAATTTATGCTTTTGCCTATAGAGGTCTCCTTTGTTCTAGCTGTCACTGAGATGTGTGGCTTATGATCAGACTATTCACTGCTTGTATTCTTTATTACTGCTGATAAACTGAACTATGTGCAAAGACCCAAGACCTACAAGGGAGGGATCAGGGCTTTTACAAAATGTTTGATGGAAATTCATTAATAATAATGGCAGACATTATAAAGTACTTGTTTGGTGGGTAATTTGATTAGGTAGAATTTTAAACAAAATATTTGTAATATTTAAGTAAATTATGGTACATCTCCTGTGTGTTTGTATGTGTGTAGGTGTATTTGTATGTACCCCCCTGCACTATTATGAACTGTTATGAACCAAGACTTAGCAGGTTCTCCCATTATAAAATGTTTGTTTGTGCTCAAGTAGTGTAAGTTTATTCTGTTTAATATATTTATATATATTTCAGGTTTTGTAGGTGAAGTAAGTGTTTGTTTTTTACTGTTGCTGTTGAAAATATATGAAGTTTGGATTGAATTGGAAGGTTTACAAGAAACACAGTCTTGATAACAGTGGATCTTTCGGATGATTTAAGTCTTTCATTACATTTGACAGCTTTCGGTGGGGATGTGGAGTCATTGAAGTCTTGAATTACAGTGGGAACCCACAGATAGCTTCGTGTTATCTAAAGTCTGGTTTAACTTAATGCGAATCCATTAAAGTCCTCCCACAGACTGAGAATTTTCTCAAAAACATTTAACTTGTTAAAACGTCAACATTTTACTTAGCTGACCTTTCTCGAGACTTTGTTGTAATGGCCAGAGGGAAATTTCACTGACATGGAAAGGGGGTATAAAGTCAGCATGGAGAATTCTTTGAGATGAGCACATTTTCAGAAGTATCAGTCGGCTCCTTTTGGCCTGTCCTCATCTTTAACCTTCAGTTCTGTACCCCTTTGCCAAAAGAGTTCCTGGGCTGAAGCATACATCTGTCAAGAACTCCAGAGCACTTTAGCATGTCAGGTGAGTGCATCTGCACATGGGAATAGACAATGGGAAAAGATACTAGTCTTTCTGCCAGACGCAAAGGCTTTGTCCAGGATATAGCTGGGGAACTAGGAACCGGAAATAATTTGACCTTTTCACTGCACCTCTAAAATTAATCAGGCATTAATTATGTCTGGGGATATTAATTTAGCTATTGATTAAAAATAATAAATGAGTAAGTTTTCATTCATTTATTTTTTTAAATACCATTTTTTTATTCCACCATTTTTTCTCACAATTTTGAATGGCCAATTCGTCAATTTTTGAAGGCACACGCAAGTCTTGCAAAACACATGTGGCCAGCCGCTGCTTATTTAGCTCTGAAAACCAGCAGTTCAGTTAGGTCGTTATTGTGGCCTGTGGGCCGCACAGTTATTTCAGCTGGTGCAGACTGTTCTCAAGTGCTTGATCACTCAGAAGAGTCACTACTGTGCGGCAAGTTGGGAAATACCCTGCTGACCAAAACCCTCTCTCTTTCGGTGACACTAAGGGCCAATCACATGTCATTCATGAGTTCCAGTTATGGTCAGCACTGGTGTCAGGGTTTAATTCCAGACCAAGAGGAATATTACTGCTTCAGTAAAGGGATTTACCTGAATATGCCACCCAAGAACCTACCAGTACTAATGTTTGAGACATGCAGAATCTAAGGTCTTAGGACATCAGTGACATTCTATTGAGGTGATTTAGTGATGTACACACATTTTACTCGGAATGTAAGCAACATGCAACTACTTTGTATCTACATGTTGATATAAAGTCGTAAAAATGGCACATACTACAAATAGTTTATATAATTACACAGGATTTCTGAATAACCTCTACCCTTCCCCAGTCCTCACTCTAACAGGTAGTCTATATACCAATACCGGAGACCAAACTCTGATTGCAAAAAAATCGATATAATGTAATTTGAATGAAACAACGTGTATTTGCATATACGTTACACAGTACTAACCCAGCATTAACAAACAGTTATTTTATTTCATGGTAATTGCATAGTGCATAGACTTGGTAAATTGTATAACAGAAGGTGAGCAAGAGACTGATTGTACTCAGAAAATAAAATGGAAGTGAATCTGAGTTAGATAATCACAGAAAACCTTCTCATGAATAAACCTTTTCATGTAGATTGGTGCCTGTATGTGTAATATGAAATTGCAGAACATAAGCATACTGCAGAGATGCACTTTGCAAAAAAAAAAAGAGGTTGAATAGAGAGGAATGATGGTATGGTCAGCGATGCGGATGTGTATTGAACGCAGACAATCGGTGGCCCCCAGAACTATGGGTCAGGGAGGGTGGCCATATATTTCTGGAGAGATAAACAGATGCCTCCTTTTGTGTGCTGGGAAATATTTTCTAGACATTCAAGTCCTACTAATCCCATTAGTAGTTTTCCACTGGGGATGACAGCATCAGTCATAAATTCAAACTGAAGTATGGAGTGACAGTCGTCAGACACATTTCCTTGGCTATGGTCACATGTTATCACCTCAAGATTCTGTTTTATAAATAATAAATAAAGGTGTAGAGGTGATTAGTGCAGGGGGAATTGCTCAGTAGAGAGGTAACAGAAAAGGCCTGTCTGGACCTCAAAGGACAAACTGTTTACTTAAAGTGGACTCTCAGCACTTGAGTACATTCATGCTCTAATAATCAAATCTAGTAATGTGGCTTCATGCTTTGTTAGCCACATGTTATTCATAGTCTGGGCCCTGTGATTACTTGATTGCACTTTCACTGTAGCTCTGGAAACTCTTCTGCTTAACTTATCTGATGTTCAGCACTGTTGAATGACTCATGGGCGCAAGATGTGCACACCGCAAAGATCAATGCAATGATCGATACCGGTCATTCTTGGGGATGACACATATTGTCCCTTTGAAAGTCCTTCAGACAGGAATAGAAACACACATCCCAACAAAGCACAGTGAAATATTGCAGATACATTCTACATAGAGGATTTGCCAATATACTTTGTTTTTTTTATGCCAGTATGGATGGTTGTACTTCAAATGTCTGAGTGAAGACCACGGAAAGGTTGTCCCCCACCCCCCTTTATCTATGAGGGGATAACACTCGCTATTCTACTAATTAGATTGAAGTAATAAAGGGGTGAATCATCCATCTCCCACAGGATTTGGGTGATTTTACATTTAAGATCAATCTGCAGCAAAGCCCTCAGAACCTTAACATTCACAACTGTGCCCACCTCCTCTCTCTCCCTCTCAAAGTCGCAGCTGCCCTGCTGAACTCAGAAGCATTTAAGCCCACAGCTCTGAGGTGCTAGTGGCTGTGATGGTTTTGCACTTTGCGCCTGTGGTAGGAGAGTTGTTTGTGATAGACTGATATGAGTTATAGCACAGCTACCAACTCCTGATTGAGACAATAGACAAAAAGCAGAATCTGTGTCCAAAAATGTAATCACCAGTAAAAAATAAAGGGAAAGCAGCTTAACCCCAGTGTATTACATTTTTACAATGACTAGTTTATCTTGAATTTAAATGCACAGCTCTTGATCACAAGTTGGTTACCATCGACACTAGTCCATACAGAACTAGAGAAGTCATTTGAGTTATGGAGGTCACTCGTGATTTTATTGGGATTTCAGACTGTCTCTGTGAGATCAGCCCTGTGGGTATGACAGGTGAATTAGTCCACTGGTCTTCTGCCACATTGAGATAAAGTCAGAGAAGATGTGACTCGTGCCCATGGTGCCTTTGTGCTGTACTGGATTGGCACCTGAGAATGACTACATGGATGTGATTGACATTTATCTGTAACTTTTTCAAGTCAGCGAATCCTTAGAATATCAATATTTTTGGGATAAATTTTGTCCTAAGGTGACCGGCTCTTATCCTCATTAAAGGTCTGTGGTGGGATTAAAATGACTGAATGTTAAACATGAATGTTGAACTCAAATAAAGAGCTGCAATAGGCACCGTATTCCAATGAAACCCTCATTTGTTATTCTGTCCATGAATACATTCAGCCTTCAACGTAGTACTGGAAAAGAGGAAAATCAGCACCAGTGCTGAACCAGACATGCTCAAACTAAAGGAGCACTCTACAGTAGGATATAATTTCAGCGTAAGCGGCTCACTGTATCTGGGTCAGTCGCCTGTCCTCACTTCACCTCTGCATGCGCGGCGTCTTTCTTCCCTGCTGTTAATCTCCGAAACGGACCTGCTGATTTCAGCTTGGATGTGATAAAGAGAATCACCTGTGACTCTTTAAATGGTACACAGACCATATGACTTTAATAAATCATGAGTATCTGTCAGAGACTAAGGCTAGAGATTTAGAAAGCTGTATATTTCTGACAGTGAAGAGGCAAGTATATGCAAAACAGACTATACTACACAGGTGTAGCTCATCTATTAATTGTGTCGGGTCATGTATAAATATAACTGCAAGCAGCAATTACAGGGTTCCAAGCACACATCACACAAAAAATAGACAGAGAAAACATTATGGAACTCATTATGGACAAGATAGACAGACACATTAGCAAAGGTTTTGTGAGTATTAGACAGGCAGTTGGTAGGTTATGGCTAATTTTGTGTTTCTTTTCGTCATGTTTATGAATCAAGGACGGAAAAAATCGGCTTTTTTCTCAGCAACTTTGCTGTGGAATCATAGTTAGTGTGACAATTTAATTTCCATGTGTGGGATCATAAAAAGCATCTTGATTGCCCGGACAGCTTCTTGTTAGCTGACTGCTCATGTCTTGGAGATGGCAGCTTTGGGATTTGAACATGTCATAAGGTCATGACCTAACACAAAATTAACTATAACTTGCCAACTGCCTGTCCAATCCTCATGTAACTTTTGCTTATTTGTCTGTCTGTCTATCTTGTCTGTGTTCCATATTGTTTTATCTTGTCTACTTTTGTGATGTGTGCTATTATTATTATTATTATTATTATTAATAATTATTATTGTATTATCATATGAGATTTTTTATGGAAGTAACTTATATGCCAGCAACAAGGTACATTTTTTTTAGAATTTGGTGGAAATCCAGTAGGCACGTTTCTGTAAAATAATGACAAAATGGGCTCTCGAACACCTCTCAGTTCTACTACTATTAATGTGACTTACTGTTAGCCTATTACATGTTCCGATTTTTGAATATCACAAGCAAGTGTACCACAAGTGAACCTGATTCACATTATGAGTGGGCCTGTGGGTTAGTACTTTTAACACGTCAGAATTGATTTCTGAACTTTAGGTACCTTCTAATGGTCACTTATCATTGCATATACAGTTAGAAAACACGCCATAACTGTAGAACATGCGAAGCCACAAAATATTTCTACCAAGCGCCTTAATGTGCTTCTGTTGTATGTCGTACTGTCTCTAGATGGATTAAATAAATCCTCATGCTCTCTCTGCAGCTTAAAAAAGTCCTTATCTTCCACTTTTGAACTGCATGTACTTTGGCTTGGGGCACACTTTTTACTTTATCTGTCTTGCTCCACAATGCTTTTGCCACTTTTTTCCAGTAAATCTGCTATAATCAGTATCAGTTTATAGAAAACAGCTGTTTTTTGTTGGCAGATTATTTTATTGAATTCTTTTTTCAATAAAATTGGTGACGGCTTGCGGCTGAGTCAGGAAACTGGACAAGTCTGGTAGATATTTTTTTAAAAGCTGATAAGACACTTGAAAAAGCTAATAATTGTAATTTGGATCACTACACGATCTTCGTTCTTAGTTATTTAGCCGCGGTATGATCTTGGAATTTCAAAGGAATCAAGGCAAACACAAATAAAACTCAGAAAGTCAAGTGTGGCCTGCCACCTCACAGGTCAGTGCTTAACTGGTTATTGCATTGTCCAAGCAGGCAATGTTTCTATTTGGTGGGACTGTCGAAGTGGTTGGTCGGGCTCTCCCTATGTTTGTTTTGGTCGGGACTTGAATGTTAAAAGACGATTTTCAACCGTCTCTTTCTCCACCTTTACAGCACGGATTTTCTAAAGATTTGGCAGGGTGAGTCATCACACCGATATCTCATCACAAACCAAAATTGGGAAAGATTAGTTCTGCCGTTTTCCATTTGGTGGGATACATAAACAAATTTGTAAATGCAAATGCTTTTGTTCAGAAACAAAGCTCAAATTCTACACCACCACTTTCTAAACAAAAAACATCCTAATCTCTTAACCCGCGGCCATAAAACAGTTCAGCTCCACACTGACAGAACATCACAAACTGTGCTATCTTAGTGACAAAGCTAGACAGAATATATAATTGCTAGATTAAAAATTGTTCTCGACCACACTTTATGAAACACCCACATTGCATCAGTATAATAAAGTAACAAGTCCAGAAACGCGGCTTTACTAAGTTACACCAATAACATTACGACATTAGCTACACTAGCCAGCTAGCAAGCTAGCAATAATTCAGTCAGTACATTTCATTGCATCACGCCACAACAAACATAATATCCAGATAAACCAACATGGCACATACTCTGGCACAGCGGGCCACAGTAGCTAGCTGCTAGTAGCCTGGTTGCCACCACCATCATCATGGACCACACACACAGCCCCATGGCCATGGATTAATTTGTTCAATAGCCTACTCAATTTTTATTAATCCAACATAGCATCTGTGTGCAGTCAGCATTATCTGCATGAAACTACTATTTTCACGTCGCATGATAGGAGAATCACCTGGTTTGAGGGCCAGTTTTGCCACACTGGTGCAACTAACTTTAAATTGATCACGAAAAATACATATATATTTTTTTACAGTTAAATCAGATGTTGTAAAATAATTCAGGACATGTCTTTTCAGGCACTTTTATCATCCCATTTTTGAGTTATTGCACGGTGAATTGAAAGCTTTCTGGGCAAAAAGTCAGGAAATTCAAATGAGCACCACCAAAACAAACGGTACTCTCGGTACAATCAGGTAATTCCAACATTCCGTTTTTTTTATATCTGTCTGCAGGTCTGTAGCTATATTTGTCTACTGTATTCCAAATATCATGTAGGCCTACTCATCACTGGGCACAGATTGCTTCAAACCTCTAAAAGAGCCTAATTCATAGTCTTCAGAGTGGTAAGTGACCTACCGACTGGGTTTGATTGAAGTGCTTTCACCATTAAACTGTATAAATATGTTCCATTAATAGTGGTCTGCCTCACTAATAATTTTGGAACAGGAGTGGGAGGGGGGGAAATTCAGGAAATCTCTGATGCCAATTTAATATAAAGACATTTGTTCTAAAGCCTGACCTGTACCATATGTGTAGTGGGCATGTGCGAATAATGTCCATCCGTACAGAGCACCCAAGTACTCCAATTCAAATGTCTGCGGATGAGGTCGTCTACACCGGAAGCAGCCCGGTGCAGCACAGCCCTTTTTGTTTACATCGGCTCTTTATTTCCTGCTTGTTGCCTGGCATGGTGACGTTTTTATACATTTACGTTGTCCTCCTACAACTGTGGAAATGGAGCAGATATTTTAATAAAAAGAAAACACTGAAGGAAAAGCCTTTTTTTTTTAATCCTGGCAAAAAATAAATAAAACCCATACCCCTAAAGAGGCAAACTTATATACATAGAAATAACATGCAAATGAAGTCATAATTTAGGATGCTAAATTGTGAACTGTAAATAACTGTTGCTCTCAGCTTTTGTGATTTCTTGAATGTCTTTATTCTCCATGCTTGCAACAAGGGCTTATATAAAATAATGTGCACAGCAATAAAACAGCAGATTTTGATTACTTATTAAACTTCATACTGTTGTGAATGACGTTTCTCTTAGCCATGAGTTGTTGTTAAAGGCTTAGGATGTTAACGGGGAAATGTGTTCCTTAAAGTTGATACGCTTATCTTTATGGCGATTATGCTTTTACTAAATCACTGTTGTGTAGAGGGGATTGCTAATTCTCAAAGAATACAGTAAACAGATGTAACTACTACCATATAAGGACAATTTTTTGAAAAAACATGATGCTTGGAATGCCGTCTCCATCACCATCTTATCATTTGTGATAAAAAAATATATTATTTCAGAATTTATGCACACAAATTATTATTTTAGTAATGACTGAAGAAAAGGTACAACTAGGTAGCAGATGTAGCCTACTGGAAAACCCAATGGAGACAGAATATAATCGACACAAAACAAAGCAACACTGGTTACCATGTTAACAATCATATTCAGAGCTTCTTTGAAAACGTTGAAGGACAATTTCCGCGATTTATACGAAAAGGCGTATTATGGCTGATGATATAAAATCATCATATCGTCCACTCCTATAGGAAGCCATAGGAGTGACCACAATGCTCTTGACTGACATTTTCAACTCTCTTAAAGTGATCTTAAAGAAATCTGGGGATCCCGTAAGCGAGCATTGTCTTCTACTTTTTCCAAACCCAGCAGCTGAGCCAGACTGTGATTGATCTGAGCCAGCCATATGGACATTAAATATAAACACACCTGTGTAAATATGAAGTAGCTGTCTGATAAGACACTTGAAAAAGCTAATAATTGTAATTTGGATCACTACACGATCTTCGTTCTTAGTTATTTAGCCGCGGTATGATCTTGGAATTTCAAAGGAATCAAGGCAAACACAAATAAAACTCAGAAAGTCAAGTGTGGCCTGCCACCTCACAGGTCAGTGCTTAACTGGTTATTGCATTGTCCAAGCAGGCAATGTTTCTATTTGGTGGGACTGTCGAAGTGTTTGTTTTGGTCGGGACTTGAATGTTAAAAGACGATTTTCAACCGTCTCTTTCTCCACCTTTACAGCACGGATTTTCTAAAGATTTGGCAGGGTGAGTCATCACACCGATATCTCATCACAAACCAAAATTGGGAAAGATTAGTTCTGCCGTTTTCCATTTGGTGGGATACATAAACAAATTTGTAAATGCAAATGCTTTTGTTCAGAAACAAAGCTCAAATTCTACACCACCACTTTCTAAACAAAAAACATCCTAATCTCTTAACCCGCGGCCATAAAACAGTTCAGCTCCACACTGACAGAACATCACAAACTGTGCTATCTTAGTGACAAAGCTAGACAGAATATATAATTGCTAGATTAAAAATTGTTCTCGACCACACTTTATGAAACACCCACATTGCATCAGTATAATAAAGTAACAAGTCCAGAAACGCGGCTTTACTAAGTTACACCAATAACATTACGACATTAGCTACACTAGCCAGCTAGCAAGCTAGCAATAATTCAGTCAGTACATTTCATTGCATCACGCCACAACAAACATAATATCCAGATAAACCAACATGGCACATACTCTGGCACAGCGGGCCACAGTAGCTAGCTGCTAGTAGCCTGGTTGCCACCACCATCGTCATGGACCACACACACAGCCCCATGGCCATGGATTAATTTGTTCAATAGCCTACTCAATTTTTATTAATCCAACATAGCATCTGTGTGCAGTCAGCATTATCTGCATGAAACTACTATTTTCACGTCGCATGATAGGAGAATCACCTGGTTTGAGGGCCAGTTTTGCCACACTGGTGCAACTAACTTTAAATTGATCACGAAAAATACATATATATTTTTTTACAGTTAAATCAGATGTTGTAAAATAATTCAGGACATGTCTTTTCAGGCACTTTTATCATCCCATTTTTGAGTTATTGCACGGTGAATTGAAAGCTTTCTGGGCAAAAAGTCAGGAAATTCAAATGAGCACCACCAAAACAAACGGTACTCTTGGTACAATCAGGTAATTCCAACATTCCGTTTTTTTTATATCTGTCTGCAGGTCTGTAGCTATATTTGTCTACTGTATTCCAAATATCATGTAGGCCTACTCATCACTGGGCACAGATTGCTTCAAACCTCTAAAAGAGCCTAATTCATAGTCTTCAGAGTGGTAAGTGACCTACCGACTGGGTTTGATTGAAGTGCTTTCACCATTAAACTGTATAAATATGTTCCATTAATAGTGGTCTGCCTCACTAATAATTTTGGAACAGGAGTGGGAGGGGGGGGGAAATTCAGGAAATCTCTGATGCCAATTTAATATAAAGACATTTGTTCTAAAGCCTGACCTGTACCATATGTGTAGTGGGCATGTGCGAATAATGTCCATCCGTACAGAGCACCCAAGTACTCCAATTCAAATGTCTGCGGATGAGGTCGTCTACACCGGAAGCAGCCCGGTGCAGCACAGCCCTTTTTGTTTACATCGGCTCTTTATTTCCTGCTTGTTGCCTGGCATGGTGACGTTTTTATACATTTACGTTGTCCTCCTACAACTGTGGAAATGGAGCAGATATTTTAATAAAAAGAAAACACTGAAGGAAAAGCCTTTTTTTTTTAATCCTGGCAAAAAATAAATAAAACCCATACCCCTAAAGAGGCAAACTTATATACATAGAAATAACATGCAAATGAAGTCATAATTTAGGATGCTAAATTGTGAACTGTAAATAACTGTTGCTCTCAGCTTTTGTGATTTCTTGAATGTCTTTATTCTCCATGCTTGCAACAAGGGCTTATATAAAATAATGTGCACAGCAATAAAACAGCAGATTTTGATTACTTATTAAACTTCATACTGTTGTGAATGACGTTTCTCTTAGCCATGAGTTGTTGTTAAAGGCTTAGGATGTTAACGGGGAAATGTGTTCCTTAAAGTTGATACGCTTATCTTTATGGCGATTATGCTTTTACTAAATCACTGTTGTGTAGAGGGGATTGCTAATTCTCAAAGAATACAGTAAACAGATGTAACTACTACCATATAAGGACAATTTTTTGAAAAAACATGATGCTTGGAATGCCGTCTCCATCACCATCTTATCATTTGTGATAAAAAAATATATTATTTCAGAATTTATGCACACAAATTATTATTTTAGTAATGACTGAAGAAAAGGTACAACTAGGTAGCAGATGTAGCCTACTGGAAAACCCAATGGAGACAGAATATAATCGACACAAAACAAAGCAACACTGGTTACCATGTTAACAATCATATTCAGAGCTTCTTTGAAAACGTTGAAGGACAATTTCCGCGATTTATACGAAAAGGCGTATTATGGCTGATGATATAAAATCATCATATCGTCCACTCCTATAGGAAGCCATAGGAGTGACCACAATGCTCTTGACTGACATTTTCAACTCTCTTAAAGTGATCTTAAAGAAATCTGGGGATCCCGTAAGCGAGCATTGTCTTCTACTTTTTCCAAACCCAGCAGCTGAGCCAGACTGTGATTGATCTGAGCCAGCCATATGGACATTAAATATAAACACACCTGTGTAAATATGAAGTAGCTGTCTGTTAAAGTGAGCTCAGTTGGGCGGAAGTCCCTTGAGTTTGATTTTCTTCTTTGCTGTAGAATTCTTTTTCCAACATTGCTAAAGTGTTTAGCTCTTGGACATCCAGTCAGTTTTAACTTTGAAAAAAGGCCAGACTAGATTAAGAATTTCAGCTAAACAGCCATGATTGGTGAGGTTAACAACAGCATTGCCCCGTAAGTAAGAACATTTATTTATTTTTTGAACATTTTTTATTAGTTTTTAGGAAAGTTGCCCTTAGGTTTACACACTATTCTCGAAATATGTCTGTGCAGAGTAACACTGAGTTGAACTCCATGATCTTGCAGTTTTAGAAGCACATGCAGCTACTATTGTATATATTGAACTAAGACTAATCTTAAATGCATTGAAAAATAAAAATTCATATTGCAAGTTTAGATCATTTAACATATTGTTTATTTGCCTAAAAAAGGAAATGCAATTTGTGTTTTTTTAAAACAATTGGAGTGTGTAGTCTAGTACAGTAAGAATAATATACGTAATACTAGATACTACTTTTTGGGAAAGCTGTGAAGTACTCAATCCTTCTCTCAGTTGAATGGCTCTTGTGGTCTGCGGTGTTGAACTTGGATCACAAGTTCAACAAAAGGTCAAACACTACATCTTTTAGCAGTTAATATTGTCTTTATTTTAAATCCCAGTCTGGGGAATGTATCCAGTGTTGCTGATATTGGACTACAGGGATGACATTCGACTAGAGCATGGGGTTCCATTTAAAACACTGTATATAGCACCTGTATAAATATTTTTGGAGGTAGCACATTGACATAAAATGCTAATGAAGTAAAATGAACTGACAAGTGAAATGTACCACACAGCTCCATTTAAAGGCTATGCAGGGGGATTTAAATTTGAAAATGGGAATATATAGCAATCGTTTAACAATTTTAGCATTGACTATAACAGTGGGCTGTCCCAAATACTGGTTCATTTTTGATAAAACATTTCTATAAATTGCCTGTGTTGTACTGAAAGACAAATTTATAATGTGAAGATTAATGTCATTAGAAATCCAGGTTATACAGCTTTGAGTTCTAAATACATTCATCTTAGTGGGAATACAAATGGATGGGGAAAGCAGTTAGATAGAAGATAGAACCCCAAAAACGATATTAATATAGAATTGCATGCTCTAATTATACAAACAAAGGTATATGAACCTCCTTAATATACTGCCTGATACTTTATAATACATTTAATACTTTTTTGTCAATGCACAGCCTTAATTTATAGCCTATATTTCATCAATAGAGGTTTTCTATTGCAGCAAATTGTTCAATTAGCTGGTAATGGAAACTTAAACAAAATAACGTTGGAATTCTGATTCTGTGACTGAAAGAAAAGCATTGATGATGCTTTGTTTGGTCTTTATTTGCTACACAAGAGGTTAACAGATGGCCTTTTTGATTGTATTACAGATGTCTTGGTTAGTCGTTAGTCGTTTACTCTTTTGAGAAGAGATGAGTAAGGCCATGGAGACCGTGGCGCAGTGGAAAATGAGCTGATTTAGTAGTTATGCACATTTATTGTTGCCTGATCGTTATAGCTAAACTAACATTAGCTAATGTTAAACTGTTTCCATTTGCCCATGTAGCTAGCTAGCTGCTAACGTTACTGGGTGATGGGGCAAATGTTAAAGTTGTAAATTGTTAAGCCGGTTATGTTTATGTTTACTTTTGGTACTTACATTTTAAATCAGATACTTTTGTACTTTTACTCAACTGGTGTTTGAATGGGGGACTTTCTACTTTTACTGGAGTCATTTTTAGCTGTGAGCAGCACCTTGTAGAAGTCACTCTGTCAGTAGGTCGGTCTGTCCGATATTTCTGCAATAGACTATACCCGCACATACAGATACTTTGGCATATGGTCGTAGCTTATCACGTGCCAACGTGCTTGTTTTCAGTCTCCAATAAGATTTTTTGCTTTTACTAATGCCCACATCATTCTGACCAATCACAGCAAGTATGGTATTCGGCTTCGGGCACACCCCTATTGGCTATATATCCACGGCCAGATATCACCCAAGTAATGAGACAGGTCCTATATAAAGCCTGTCAATTAAGAGTACCTGTGGTTTTTAGCACAACTGTAAGACCATCATATACCCAGTGATATGATGGAGAGGCTAATATCTATTTGCTCTGCCTAAAGCTAATGCATAAATCAGTGTCCGGATCTGCAGGGTGTTTGAATAAGGTGCAAGGTTCCAAGCCTTTATTTCCCATTCATTTTCATCTGTTATTCTGAGGACTTCTTGGTGACCTCCGCATAGTGGTAGGTGTCATCCACTCTTTGTGAAGCAGCATATGAGATTGCTTTAGTCTTTGAGCCTGTGGAGGCATCAAAGGAGAAATGCTATGCGTCTCAAGACAGGACTGTTTTGAATTTAATGCTGTGCATGAGCCTGTCAGTTTTAAATAATATGAAAAAAAGTTTTTTCCCTTTTGTTTCGATGTTTTGCATATTAAATCCAAATGTTAGCAATCTCCCTCTGAACCTGCTTATTCTGAACTTTTGATCCTCTCATCGCTTGTCAGAAATCATACTTAATTTGAACATATAGGAGCCTGATGGTCCTCTTATGTATTTTTCATCAGATTCATCTTTAATGCTCACAGGACCACAATAATTAATCATTTTATATAAGCTGACTCCATGTCAAAATGAAGCGAAAACCATTTTGGCACTCATGTTGGCAAGAAAATTGAAAGCCAGAAAGAAAAACTGACACCGGAAACATTGAATATCTCGGAAATCAAGTTGAAGAAAAAGGCATAAAGTGAAGCTCAGTAGGAATAAGCCACAAGAACCTAATGTTCCTTTATCTGGGTTGTGGTCTTGGTTAAGACCTTCAAGGAGGGAAATCACTCTGAGGTTTCCAGAGACAGACCCACTGAAACTGTTTCTGGACTTCAGCATGCCATGCATAACTACAAAAGGTGCATGCTATGAGGGGCCGTTTAGGCCATAATTAATTTTGGACCTCTCACATACATATATTCTCTCTCTCACATACATATATTCTCATTCTCACATACATATATTCTCACTCTCACATTTATATATTCTCTCTCACATAAATATATTCTCACTCTCACATACATATATTCTCTCTCTCAAATACATATATTCTCACTTTCACATACATATATTCTCATAAGAGAATGTATGTGAGAGTGATAATATATGTATGTAAGATTAGAATGTATGTATGTGAGAGAAAGTATGTACATATACGGAAGGCACTTACATGAAACGGAAGGAAGTTAGTTTATGGAATTGTGATTGGCTCAGAAGCTGACTGGTACCATAGATATAGGCTACAAACATAGATACCTCAGTTAGTGTATACAGGCACCAAAGAGGGTAGGCGGAGCAAGTGGTCCAACTTCGGCGCTGGAATGTCTGCAGTTGGAATCTATTAGACAGACAACAGGCGCACATTGAATTAATCGCAGTCAATGGAGTTTTTACAAAACAGTTTGCTAAACGTGTCATTATCAGACAGACAAAATGAAAAGTCTCCCTTTTCTTTTTACATTATATATGCCTAGTTTGTCAGGACCCAGTACTACTACTTACAACCCGTTATGATTTTGACTATCCAACGAAAAACAACTTTAAATCTGGCAAGCGCTGGGCAGATGCGTGTCACTCTAAGCATACGTTATGTAACTTTAGCTGCTAAGCTAACCGTTTTTCTTAAATTACTTGAACGTAATATCACTGCCACTTGTGGTAGGTGAACTTCATTGTACTACTACCCCAAACAAATTATATTATCCATTTTGTACATTTCCTGCAAGTCATTTATTTTTTGCTAAATAAAGACATTCAGAATTGTATTCATTGTACATTGTTTATTGCATTTTACACAACATTACACTCTAGGTACACTTGCGGTTTTCCATTAGAATCCACTATGCTCATTAGCCATATTATGTAGGCTATATGCCATGAGCACACCGGATCTGGAAATGTTGTAATATTTTTTACGTCTTACAGCCGATAGCCTACCCATAACCGTACAACGCCTCAAAACTCGTTGAGAATTAAGCGAGTTACAGTAGATGTTATCGGAGGAGTTCTGTATCTGTCAATACACTACCATTTGTTTACGTGGATCTTGACCACCCAACAGTGGCCAGGCTATTTAGGCTATTTGTATACAACTCATTGCAGAATGTGGACACTTCCACACAAATAAATAAGGCCATGAATGATTGTTTCTTTTTACAGAACGTAGCCTACATACATTTTCAATATTAGTATCGTGCAACGTTACACAGCGGCTGATGTGGCATAGATCTACGTTTTTATATCCATGGCTGGTAGGCTCTTGTCCAGCATCCGTGCGCCATGGAGGGGGAAGACCAGTAACGTTATCCAACCGGCAATCTGGAGTAATGCATAAATATTATATTATCGTCATCTGAAACAGTCAGTGCTTCTTGAGAGGCCAGCATCAGCCCTGTAGCCTAGCCTCCTCAGCGCCTTCTCACAACACAGCTGACAGCGAGATGAGAGCACTGTTTGGACCGTAATTTTCAATTCAGTGAGTGTAGGATAATGTCCACACACACTCCACAACACTTTGGCACCTGGGCCTCTCGGCTGAGGAAAATGTAACAACTAACGTTAGCTTGCTACTAAGTTAATTCACTGCGCAAACATTTGGTAATCATGTACTAGCTAATGCTAAAAAAGAATCACATCACTTGCTAACGTTAGCTTGTTTAATGCAAGTCTAAGTAGCCAAGGCCGTTGCTATACGAAGTATTGCTTTGGTTGGTTAGTTAGCTAACGTTAGGTGGTGTGATTATCTTTTAGCATTACTACATGATTACAAAATGATAACGGTTCATTTGTCTGTTTGCGCAGTAATTAAACTTAGTTGCAAGCTAACGTTAGTTGTTACCTTTTCCTCGACCGAGAGTCCCAGTTGCCAAAGTGTTGTTGAGTGTTTGTGCAGGACTGAGTGTCTCTGAGCAAGTCCAAGCTGGCCTGCTGAGGATTCTTGAGGTAGCTACACTGGAGTTAATGTTACTGGGACTAAATAGCGCTATCATCTCGCTGTGAGAAGGCGCAGAATGATACAGCACTGACCTGGGCCGTGTCCGAATCAGCACTCTTCTACACTGTTGAGTAGATTTTTTCTAATTGCAGTATACTTCAAACGACAATAATATAATATGTATGTATTACTCCAGATTGCCGGTTGGATAACGTTACTGGTCTTCCCCCTCTGCCAGTGCACTGTTTGCAGGAGACAGGGCGCAGTAGATAGGGCTCTGATTCGGACACAGCCCTGGCCTCAAGAGATGAGGACAATACACTGCCTGTTTTAGGCGGCGATAATATATTATGCATTATTCCGATTTCCTGTTGTAATACATATGTCTCTGGTCTTCCCCCTCCATAGTGCGGTGGGAACTGGACAAGAGCCTGTATTATGGTAGCAGTGCAAACGTAATTTAACAGGGCGAATGAGGAGTCTAGTAGTTGTTTATATCTATACTACCAGCCAGCTTCTGAGCCAATCACAATTCCATAAACAAACTTTTTTCCGTTTCATGAAAGTGACTTCCATATATACAGCGCCCTCCACTATTATTGGCACCCCTGGTAAAGATGAGTAAAAAGGGTTATAAAAAATGTACCGTTTGGTGAAGTAGCTTAATCTCACGCTGAAAAAATTTTAAAAATCCAACTTTTAATTGAAGTGAATTCATTATGAGAAAAGAAATCCCTCATTAACAAATTATTATTTTTAACAAAATCATGTGTGCCACAATTATTGGCACCCCTGCATTTATATATAGAATAAAGTAATATATTTTTATATTTGGTCGCATATCCTTTGCATGGCATGACTTCCTGATGTTTGTGACCCAACAACATCAAAAGACTCTTGATATCTTATTTTCTGGTACTCTTACAAGCGATACTATAACGTCTCTGCATTTGAATGGATCTCTATGGGAAATGGGGGGTGGGACTAGATTTAGCTCTAAATTATGGTGGCAAATGTTCTACTTAAGGACAAATCAAACATAAAGCATGACTGCGCCACCTATGAACACTTACACTACAGTATGTAAAATGCACTCAAAATGTGAATATAACAATATTAAACATATGGGACAACACTGTTGTTCACAACACTGGCGGAGTGGAAAAACTAACGTACATATTTGAAATATCATAAGCATTAATACTTACATATCGAGGAGAAAAATGTCCCTCATGCATATCCCTCAGGCATATTCACAGATATATCTAGGAGAAAAATGTCCCTCATGCATATCCCTCAGGCATATTCACAGATATATCTAGGAGAAAAATGTCCCTCATGCATATCCCTCAGGCATATTCTCGGACAGAATCAATGCTATGGTATCTTGGTAACTATGGTATCTTCTTCTGACCCACTCCCAAAATCCATGTAAGCAGGCAAGGATTTTCTCTTGCCATGGTAACGAGTTCGTAAATTAATAAAAATCTGCAAAAATAACAGGAAATGTCTATTATGCCTCGGCGAGCCAATGTACATTCTAAATTGTTTGCTTAAAACTAAACTAATAGAACTAGAAATTCTGTTATGCCCGGCTGTAATTTATTGTTTAAAGCATCCAATAAGACAGGTTATAATGTCCTATATTGGATAAAAGAGCTGTCAATGAAACCAGAATGAACTTGAATGAATTAGACAGGTTTGCAGAGTGTGGGGGGACATTTCAGATAGTGTAATAGCATTATAAAGTGTTGTGTATTTCTCAAAAGGATTGTCCCAGACAATAAATGACCACTAAATTTTGAAATGGACATCTCCATGCATAAAACCAATGGTAGGATTGGATATTTAATTCATATTCAGTAGCAGATATTGATAGTAGAATGACATGGCATAATTACACAAGAATTCCACGTTTATTTTGCATTTGAGTGAGCTGGGCTTTTCACAGCTTTCTTGGCATACGATCAGGCTATTGTTGGTTTTATCTTGTTGCTATGACGGAATACAAATTTTTGCTGGTGAAAAATATTTTTAATGAACTCACACATAGACGCTATTGTCCACTGTGTCACGCATGGGTAGGTATATTGTCCACTGTGTCACGCATGGGTAGGTATATTGTCCACTGTGTCACGCATGGGTAGGTATAGTTGCAGGCGAGGCTGCATGGGGGGTTGCTTGTTAAATGGACTTGCTATGCGACAAAAGTGACACTTAGAAACTCCGTATTCGGCAGAGTTGTCACAAACCATATACTAATAAAGCTAAAACACGGAGTGTGTTCTTTACACTCATAGTTTGGTTTCAGGATAAATTAATATCTCAGCTGAGAAAAATTCTTGGCGCCGGAACCATGGCCACTAGGGGATCTGCGCGAAGGGGTGTCATTTTTATTTTTTTGGTACCACAATCAACCTGCAGTTCTTCTGGAGCCTCTATTTTCTGTGGATGGCACTGCAGGCTCACGCATCACAGTCTGCTGAAACAAGGGAATCTGCCACCACATAACACCCGACACAATTATGACAGGGCCTCCTCTTAATGAGAACAGAAATAGCTTACCATTAACACCAGGCATTGTGCCATTGACACATAATGTCTACACAATCAGTGAAGCACCAAATAAGGAACAGCAGAGTGTATATACAGTATGTATGGAGGTTGGTAGGGTACTGAGACACTGATTGTTCATTGTAGATCAGAAGGTAACAAGATATGAAGCCGTTTTTGAGGACATTGTTTCTCTGGAGTCTTTTCAGATTTACACTGCTTTACCAAACCTGTGCCAGTGCTCTGTACACATTGGCTGTACCCGGTCTAACAGGTTGAAATTCTTTTGGATGGGGCAAACGGTGTCTTCCAGGGTGAACTTTGTCTGCTCTTTTGTTTTCAACACGAAGATAATATAGTGTCCCATACTAGCCTGACGGGCGCTGCTCAGCTGAGGGAAGCTAGCCATAGTAAGTTAATAAATTAATCTGCTATTGTTAGGAAACTACTGCAGGCACCAGCTTCCATGGAGACCTCTGCAGATATGTACAAGGAATGTGCTAGTTTCAATCGAATTTTAAATAGGCCTGCATTCTTGGACTTCTTTACCAAAGCTTTAGTAAGCAGTGCATTTGCGCCAAAGTAAAGCCTCCTCTAATTACACATGCTGGAATGCCAGTGTTATCCTTATGTAATCAAATAATACATCACCACAGGAGTGCCTTTAAATGGACAAAGAAACATAAACTGATTTGGAAATTATGCATTATCATGTAATGCAGATTTGTGTGTCTGGTCTATCTTAACTCTTGATAGAGAATAAAAACAAAAAATTCCTTCACCTCACTGTAGTCTAACTTGGGGACAAGATAACAAAGAAGAACTCTTTCTCTCTAGTGATCTGTGTTGCATATTTTCAAAAAGTTTTGGTCAAGTATTTTATGGTACTTAAATTGAATGCGGTAATAATCAGTTTATGTTAGAGGCAGCCTGATGGCACAAGTGTTCACTCCATGAATTCACAATCCCTAACAAACCATTGCTTTTTTCTGCAGTTGGTCAAACAGAATTGATTCTCTCTCTCCAGTCTCCCAGCTTCATGTCCCCACCCAACCTCTTTCATGATACTCAGCATTAGCTTGGAGCTGTTACATTCTTGAATTTGTAGTTATTGCAGGGTGGCCATCTTGGCATGCAGTGCTGTAAGTAGGCATTATGTGGGCAATACACCAGCACTCTATTTGCAGTCACTTTCGATGTCACCCTAATGTAATTTAAACCCATGTATTTAATCCCCTTTCATTTTACACACGTGTTGTTTCACTCATTCATGAATAGGAAGTAGAGATTATGATTTTTGTGAAAAATTGTCTTTGTAAAAGTTGTATTGTATCTACTGGGATATCACAGATTTCCCGAATTAATCGGAATTACAAATTAAATCCCTTAATACAGAAATGTGCAGGACATTGTCTGGTAGTTAATGCAAGCTGATTTTATCTGTACTAACCACTATTGTTGCATCGTCTGCAAACAAAGCAAGTAAAGATTAGTGCGTGGTCTTCTGTTTTTATTGTTACTCAGCACTTAATTGAGCATTTACAGAAGTTGAGTATACAGTTCATTCACCTCGCCTGCTTTCTTGGGTCTGAATTGATTGCCCATTTTAATCTAAAAACAAAAACCAGCAAACCTTGCGGCTCTCCAAGACCAGGGTTGCCATGGCACGGTCATAGTAATTTGACAAAGAATAGCTTTGTCAAAAGGTTTTCTTTGTGGTGCAGTTCATTAGCTTACTTTTAGGGGAATAAAATTGTGCGGGATCTAGTTTTTTTTTCTGTGAATCTTTTTTCGTTGTATTGTTGGATACTTGCGTACTGGCTAACGGTAGCTAGCTAACAATAAATATAGTAGCTAGCTTACATTTGTATGTGTTGCAATAGCGTCATATTAGGTAGCTGGACACAAACAGGATGTTTCACATCACTTTCAAAATGTGATACCAACAGGATTTTAGACTAATGCTTTGTCAATGCAGTATTAGTCTTTTTTGCCAGATCTTTTCAAACCATCAGAATTACAATGTATGTCACGGTCATGTAAAATGATTATGGACAAATCATCTCTAAAAATGTTTGCTTTTTAGCTTTGTCGGTACTTGAAAGACACAGCTTGTTTAGTGTAAATCAACAACACATTCCCTTACTATTGCATCTCAATTATCCTTCCCATAGAAAAATGTACAGTGAATTCATAGTCAGTGCTGTGTATTCAACAACTGCCATGAGTATGGGAACATCACAAGGATGTTCATCTTGACTCAGATCAAAGGCCAGTCATTGTAACTCTCCACAGACAGCTGGAACACATCCAGCATCCAAAACAGACTGTCAGTTCTCCAATGTAGATTTTTGCTGAATTAAAACATTGTGACATTCTCTGATCTAAGCTGAGTATATTGTACCCAGCTAGTGGTAGTCATGCATGTTGAGATTGTGATGAGTTGTGCCAAGTGAGGAGCAGGCCATTGATAACTAGTCTATGTTGTATAGCCCTTACACACTGTATGTATAAATCTATTTAATAGGCTTCTCTTCAAAACCCATGCAAGATCCACTGGTGAATATAAATTGCATATGTAAAAATGACCTTTGAACTAAGAGTAAAAGTAAAGACTGTGATCACCTAATAGTTGGTACAGAGATACTGTAGGGATGACTCATAGAGAGATGTGGATACAGCAGTGCTGAGGTGTTGCAATCACAATGTTCATTTGAGTTTTGTGAGTTAGTTTGCGAACATTCTCTCCTTAGCACAACTTCACAGATATTTCTTGAATGCAAGGCCAGTGAGCTTTGAATTCTCCATTCAACAAGCAATGCGATTAAATCAGACAATATATCAGTAATATATTTCCATTATAATGATACTAATAAAGATGATATAATTATTGATCAAGTTTCAAAGTTATTTGTTCCTTTACCAATTGATAGACACAAACCTTAAAATAAATGAATCCTGATTAATAGTCCTCATCTGCAGCAGCATACTGACAGTGGTCAGCTGATGGCAAAACGAATAGAATATTCAACTTGTGATATTGTTTATTGAAGCACAGTGAAGCACAGTTACATCACCCTACTCCATGAATCAACTTTTAGAACATACGTATCTAAATATAAATACTGCTAAATACATGCGAGGTCAGTGACTGATTCCGCAGGGCCATATTGTATACTATTGTTTTATTTACAGATTGTGGGAACGTGTTTAGAGTTTGTTCATTTTAGCCTTTCATGCTTATCACATTACTATTACCTGTTGTGACCAACATTAACACCCAAGGCAACTTTCATGCTCCTGCCTTCATGTGCTTTGTTTAATTGTGCCTTTTTTAAACATACTGTACTTGATTATGAAAAAAAACATTCTAAAGAAACCTAGTAAACATTAATTTGGCAAGAATGATCAAGTATGATATCCAGTGTGATTACACAGCATGTAGTCATGCAGAAATATCCTCTTCTGATCTACTATGGTCTTGAGTTTGCCAAATTCTTCATATTCTTTCTTATTTTAAGTATTCTGTATGTTGACAAGTCTTCCATTACTTGACATCCTAATTTAAAGACTTGCCATCCAAATTGCATCATACATATTAATCTTGATTGGGCCTGCCAGGCCTCTTTACTATGTGTGTCAATGTAATTCAGCGGATTCAGCAGATTATTTTTGGCTTAGAAACATTAGTCATTCACTCTCTCATTGGCTGGGTGGGCAGCTACAGTACCACTGTAAAAATGCTTTACCATCAAAAGCGGGAAGGCCACCAGATTCACAAGACCTTACAACAAGTATTAACTGTATATTAACAAGTATTAGTCAGTGCAGTTCTTGTGGTTTAATATGATATAATCTATGAATCATGCAAATGCAGCAGGACAAGGATTCCTATTGTTAAAAATTAACCAAAAGGATGAAGGTGGCACATTTATTGGCTTATTCTGTATTTGGATGTATTTGTACATACAAAGAATGACACAATTTCATGAAGCTGTGGAAACGGCAACCCTTGTTCAGGACTCAAAGGTGTGACTGTTTTGGGCGCGTATGCAACCTAAATTTAAACTGCGACCTGGAATTTAAATTGGGAGCACTGGTGTGACCACAAACAATTGTTCTGGCGCAACTGTCAGTTTTTTTTAAAAATAATGTGAGCAACCTATCGCAATCGGACAAACTACCATGTTTATTTTCACTGTAACCATTATAACCAACCAAAAATCAACTTCACTTTGCTCTAGTGATCACTGATCATAATTATCATTTCAAGATTGAGAAATATGCATGCAGAAACACATGCAGATGTATAGATGCATTCTAGCTCAAAGAAAGACATAGACGTGGATTCTGTCCTTTACCATGAACTACAAATAAATTAAAGTGTTGCGGTATTTGTAAATGCATGACGGTACGTAGGCTATTTTAAAGGGTTGTATACACTGTAGACATAGCCTAGCGACGAATGGTTTGTATGTTGGCAGATAGGCTATAGCTAATAGAAAAGTTTGCGTTTGCAAGGTAGCAGTAGGCTAGTTAAAGCAACGTTTGGTAACAATGGAAACGCAGCGGTCGTCACTTTATAATCGATAGCCTAACCTAAATCTGTCTTCATGCAATCCATACGCCATTCGTGACTTTTACTAAATACATTGTGATACATGTGAGTATCAATATTTCACAAGGAAAAGCCATGAACACTTAGGCTACTGAAATGGCCATGAATGGTGAAATTGTCCAACATGCAGGCTACTTTGCTCTGATCATGCATGCATGTTTTTGCAGCAAAGTAGCCTACACGCATGATCAACCAAAGGCTACGCTACGGGCTACCGGCAGCGAGTAGAGTGATGAGAGCCAGAGAGGCGTTTTTTTTTTTTAAGTTACAGGGCTACAGTACGCACATACAACTATTTTTATTTTTGATATCTTGAAACTGGTGTTATAAATTAAACTGTGGTGGGCTACCACAGTTTAATACATTAATGGGAAACACTGGCATAGCTGTAGGCCTATTACTGTATGATTTACATGCGTGAAATGATTATCATTGATCCCACATATGGCAGTGCTGGCTAGTGGTACTAGACTGTGTCGGCATAATGAACTCTGTCCTCTGCATAATTCAAACAGTTGACAGTTAATATCGTGAAATTTCTTAGCCTTTGCAATAAAAATACGTTATTTTATGTGAAAATAACATTCTTAGCATAACGTGCACATTGTTCTTGTCAACATTTTTTGTGAACTGACGACCTGCTACCTGGTATGAGATGAGGAAACTTTAATCAGACATTCTCATTGGGAGTTTAGATGCGTTATCCAATGAGGAAAATTATTCTTTGAGGGTATGGATAATTTTTTTATGATGAATTCAGCAAGAAATAGAAGAAATGCAAAAATAGTTTGGATGTGTAGCATTGTACATGACTTCTGTGTGGTTACATGAGGTCAGAACGTACATAAGTTAATGTTTTTAAGGGCTGAGAGTCAGTGCTGTATATGTATGGGGCATGCCCCGCCAATCCGACTTCTAAATATTTGATTTGAAGTTTTTGATTGACATAGATTTTCAACCAAATATAAGTCATTATATAAAAGATTTAAGTTTGGTTAACATTTTGGTCTCTTAAGATTTTAAGACATTTAACATTTAATTGTCATTTTATTCCTAAAACATGTGTCCCTTATGGTCCTTTGTGAAAAATGGAAGGCTTACTCTCTAATCTTGTTGCTTTTTGAAAAAAATGTCCCCCCGATGATTCTAAAGCATAATTTAATGTCTGTTGACTTGTATGAGTCCAGCTACAAAGTAGTATTTATTCTAGCTTAGCCTTTCAAAATTCATAACCTTACTTTTGTCTTTGAAGTGTTTAGCTCACATTTCTTGGGTGTGACAATACACTAATAATGTTCTGACGTGGATGGGGTTGACAATGCAGCTTTCTTTTTTATCACGGCAAGAATACATATTACATTAAAGCTCTCAACGTATGCATACTTTAGACACCAGAGGAGCGACAATACATTTTCACATTGCTTAAAAAAGCTGTGATTTCTTGAAACGTGACGGCACCAGTGCCAGGATACATAATCACATAACTTTGTGCGTCAAGCTGGGGAGGGGGAACATGCTTTTGAAAGCAGTTGACCATGATCAAAGACGTAGGCACTCATGTCTGGTACATTCCGGTATTGCCTCGCTAGTGGGTGAGAAATATGTTGAGAGCTACTGATTTTCGTGAAAAGTTTTTCTTTCATCTGCATTCATGATTATATTTTCAGATATGAAATATTTATGGGTAGGAATTTAAACTTCACACTCTCTAAGAACTCTCTAAAGTGCCCAGTCCCTGAGCTCCAAGCCTCGTGGATTGGAATGAGCTTTGTTGTTTTTGATTTAGCTGACCTCTCTCCAAATGCACTTTGCGGTTTCACATGGAGTGGTGCTGCTTCACATATTTGCACTCCAGAGTGTTGTCAATATAGAGGATGAGTCCCTTTGCACTCATTCCTCATCTTCTTGGTTTTGTTGAACATTTGTTACTATATTTGTTTGCTGATGGTAATTACATTAACGGAATACAGCTGTGTGGAATCCATGCTGTGTTCACATGTGTGCTGTCGATGCTGGCGATTAAGCAAAGGTAGCCTTGGTACAAGGTACTGCAATTCCAGTGACTATGGAAGTTGAGAAAAGGAGAGGGATTTGTGATGGAGTACATATAGCATATGTGGGATAGGGATGTATTGTATGTTGTGTCTTTGTGATCCGTTTATCGCTATCTTGTGTCTCTGTAATCTGTTTATAAACCCATCCTATTGTCACAATAATCACTCTGGGGGGTTTGCCCAGAATATACTAAATTCAGTTAAATGTGGGGAGACCTACTGCTGTTCCAAGCTAACTTGAGCAATCTATTAACTCATTCAATGCCAGAGTGTTCCAGAGCATAATACTTCCTGCAGTGCCAAGCCAATATGGCTGCCAACATTCTAAATTTTCAGATTGATCCTGTCAATATGCAAACCTCTAATAAAACACATTAATTTACCTATTGAACCTATTGGTGATGTGTAATAGTGAAAACAGTTTTCCATTTAAATCAGCTCTTGCTTGAGAGATTTTAAGTTGGACACAGCTGGACAGTTTGGCAATATCTGTTGTGACACACAACCAGTGCTCTGTATTATCTGAGTCAATGGATAAACAATAAACTGAACACATATGTGACCTGCTCCATCATTTTCAGTTGCTTTGACCCAGAAACACATTTTGGCTTTTATACTTTAAAAAGGAGAGTCTCAGCTTTCTGTCGTGACTAATATTCGTTCTACACCAAACATGATGCAAGATATGCTCATTTAAATCTTGTCACAGTGTTATTCAAATAAATTATAGCTGTAGCAATCCACTGAGTTTGTTATAGAATGTTCATTCAGATATAACAGCTCACCCATGTTATCTTGGACTATGTGCAGAATTTATGTTGTTGTGTTTGTACCTTGTAACTTGTCAATGTACCATTAGCCGAACAAGAGTAAATGTTTTGATTCGGATGGCTGTTTGTTTATTTATTTGTCCCTCTCAACAGGTCTTCCAGGATCGAAGTAAAAAATTGTTCTGCTATGAACTTGTACTAGTTAAAAAGTTACTAGTTATTTCAAAAAGCTTTCACTGGTTACAGATTTTTGTCGACATAAGTCGCCCTTGGCACTTTAGAATGTTGGTATTTTTGTTGACTTATGTCCCCACGGCACTTGATCGGTTAAGACTGACATTTGAGCAAGTATGACAAAGAATAACCAGAAGCTGACCTGTCCACCCGCTACCACAGATGCTAAATATGGCCAGAGGCAGGGATGTAGCCCCGAGTACTATTCTCTACTAGCTCTTACAGCCACAGTCACTTTACTCACAATTTAATTTTAAATCAAAGGTGGATTTGATGTTTTGCAACTTACTTACATACTGTAAGCATCCTTTTCACAGAATAGCCCATTTTATGTAGCTGAGACAGAAACTGTGTCCCTACAAATGGGTTGACTGTTCTGCAATGTGTCATTTATAGAAGTCTACCGGCCATATCATGTTGCACATGTACCAGTACGTAAACATTGTTGTAGTAAAACGTGTTTAAATTACTGCCATCCGTCAATGTTCATATTCAGTTTTCCCCAGACCCCTCCCACACCACCACAAAACGTGCTAAACGGATCTCTGAAGTGTTTGAGGGGGAAATGTCACAGTAGTGGAAGTATCATAGGCAGCCAGGCAGCTGTTTTAAATGGGAGTGATACCAGTAAACATGCATTTTACCATATGCAGCCGTGGAAGTGTGAAGTCAAATCAAATAAAATGTGTATTTCTCACATTGAGCTCAATATGACACATGTGGTGCTCATGTACTAGTCTGAGTAGCAGGTGGGTCTGATTATCATTGAGATTAGCATTGAGCATGAAATTAAAATTGAGATACTCGGATGATACTTCTGATACTGACGTTCTTAATAAAAACAATATTCAGATTATGTTTTCATTTAGGTTTGCAAATATATGTTTAAAGGAAGCAACAAGCTGGCCTTTTCACAGTAAAAGGGACATCACTGAATTTAAAACGTTTTTACATTAGTTTTTATTTCTCCATTTTTAAGCCCTTTTCTCAAGTAATCTTTTCTTCCTTTATTCTCTTGAGAAGAACAATTTTAAAAATCTTCATATTCCAAAACTAGATATGTAACAATTATTAAATTATTGTTTGTAAAAATGCATATGGGTAATTCCATATAAAATCAATTATTAAAGGAATGTCCAATGAGCGTAGTCAAAAAGCAAGCAGTTGATACACAAAAAAATCCAGCCAGAACCAATATACAGTACCGAGGGAGAAGGCAGTCTCAGAATTGGTACACCATGCAAACAGTCCAGTAACCAGAGTAGCTGTCAGCGGGGCAGAAGTACATGCAGACGGTAGGCAGGCTCGGGGTTGAAGGCAATGCAAGAGTCAAGACCGAAGTCCGCTATGCAGGGCAAAAGTACAAAAGACAGCAGGCAAACTCATGGTACAGACAGGCAGTGGTAAACAAAACAGAGGTCAAAAACAATGGTCAATAACAGGCTTGGATCGTAAACAAAAAAAGGCTTGGAAAACCACTCAAAAGTGCACTGACAAACAGGAGGCAACAATTTTGCAAAGACATGAACACTGAGCTTAAATTCAGGTGTAGACAGGTGCAGACACTTAGCTTGAGAGCAGCATGCGAATGGAAATCAGGTGTTGAAGGCTGACAAGGTAACAAGATAATTAGTACTTTTTAGTAATAAACCTATCCTGACCTAGTGTTAGTAAATTAGTAAATGACATGCACGAGAAACGTAAGGTAAACATGAACACATGGTTAGAGAGTTAGTATTACCCAATCCTGATCTAACGTTAGTAGATTAGTAAACTAGACACGGGAGAATGAAACCATTAGGGAAGCGTGAGCGACAGCAAGCGATAGAGAAACAGCATGAACGCAAGGCTGCGGAAAAACACAGAAATGTGTATGCTAACAATGAACGGGAAACGTAACATGAATCAAATATAAAACGTGACATGACAAGACATAAAAATGAAACGTAACAAGAATAAAACATAAAACGTTGCGTGACTAGACTAAACACAATACATGACATTAACAAGAACTCTAACTAAGACAAGAAAATAAAATAAAATGTGACAATAGGATTAGGTTAGGGTTAGGGTCTCATACAGGTGGAGATGCTGAATGCTCTCATCTTTTCCAATGTTATATTTTCATCAAATGTATTATTAGTATACATTGTCAGTTGTACTTCTAGTATAAAACATGTGTTGTTTGTCAATTTCACTGTGCTAAACTATATTCACGAGCGTCAAAATAGGCCTATGTTTTACATTTATTTTGAAACAGAAGGAATCATGGCTAGATGTTGAGTGAGTCTGGTATTGAAATGTAGAAAATGAGCCCTTTCACCTACCACAATTGGTTTTCACCAACCACCGGATATGAACCTTCAAAGAAAGTACAAAAAAAAATTTTAACGAGATTTCTATGACTAATTCTCAGAAAACAGATTATATGTACGTACATGCTACCAATGTCTGTTTGTATTAGTCTAGGCCACAAACATTACACTGGTGCAGTTTGAAGTAGAAGTCGGTAGTAGAAAAGATTGAGCTGAATGAAACTGATATTTTGGCTTGAGATTGTGAGATTTTGGCTTGAGATACATGTTATGCATGTAGCAATCCGCTGATTGCAGTTTTGAACACAACTCCAACAACAATGTATCTTTGAACCCTTAAAATTGCATGTGGCTAGCTTTAGTTATGAAGCTATGAGAGCTCAAAAATGACTGAAAATTCTATGCGAAATAAAAAGAGCCAGAATTTGAGCTACCCCTAGATAGTAGATACTTCAAGGGCCTGCAACTTGCAAGATATTCATAGTATAAAGTAAAATTTTTGCATAGCTTCATTAAATACATTTATAATGCATGTGCAAAAAAATCTGGTGATTTTGAGGAGGTCATGTGGGAACTTTTTTCTGAATTGATTGATTTTATATGAAATGACCAATATATTACTATTACTTACCAAGTGCTGGATTCAGAGATAGCCAACTTAAGTCATTCACTTAAGTGTCTCAGCAGCACGGCTTTTATGCGGTCATGGAGTGATCTATGCTGTATTCCAACTTTTGCTCCATGGGTGATTATCTCAAAATGTGTGTGGTACAGGGCATGATATTCTAATGAAGGGTTGCCAGGTTTCTACTAAAATATATTTGTGGGGGTATGCATTTTCAACATGTCAGTGAAAGTGCATTTACTAATCACATTCGCCTTCGTCAAATCCTGCCTTTGTGCATCATAGACGCTCTCGGGTTGTGGGGAATGAACATATTGATACGTCACATCACCATAGTCTTGATTAATTGATCATAACTCTTAGATATTGACGACCAGGATATACCCATCACACACTCAAAAGAAATTATAGCTGAACACTGTTCAGCTATTGTAAAGCAATTATTTAAAATTATATAATTATATAATACATTTTCAACGTGTCAGTGACAATGCCTTTAATAACCGCATTTGCCTTTGTAAAGTCCTACCTTTGCGCATCGTAGTTGCTCTTACGTAACGGGGTAGGCAGTGAACGTATTTATTCAATGCATTGATAAAATGATCATAGCTTCTATTGACGACTGGGATATACCCATCACACAATCAAAAAAATAATCACTGGACAGTGGTTGCACACAAACTATTATTGGAAACCTCAAACTCCGTGTTTTATCTTTTTAGTACACGATTTGTGACAACTCTGCAGAATACGTAGTTTCTAAGTGTCACTATTTTCCCGTAGCAAGTCCATTTAACAAGCAACCCTCCCACCCAGTCTATACCTACCCATATTCATCATATACAATTTGAATTCTGTCATAGCAACAAGATAAACCCAACAATAGCCTGATCGTATGCCAAAAAAGCAGTGAAAAGCCCTGCTCACTCAAATGCAAAATAAACATGTGAAATTATTGTTTCATGATACCATGTATTCTACTATGAATATCTGCTACTAAATATTAAATAAATGTACAATCCTACCATTGGTTTTACACATAGAGATGTTCTGTTCAAAATTCAGTGGTCATTTATTGTCTGGTACAATCCATTTGAGAAATATTTGTAGTGCGTCGTTAGGTACATTAAGAATTTGGCAGTGAAGACATAAAACGTCATCACATGGAGGCACCGAATACATCAATTTATATATGGTTTCAAACTAGGTGCAAAAGTATAATTAATCAGTCTCATAAAATTTATTATTAAATCAAGATTATGAATTTCAATGTTAACTATTAAAATAATAATCAATAACTTAATATGAAGGCGTAAGTTCTTTTGGAGGATAGGCTCAAATGTTTATCCAAACAACAATCAGACCGATGACCAGGTTTAACAAGATACAATTTATTAAATAACAAACATGTCTAAAACTAACATCCAAAAAGCAGTGAATGATATGGAAATGAAAACGAAGTATAGACAAAGAATGAGGCATATTAGAATTCACAGTTCCATTTCTGTATGTGCGCCAGAACATAGTGTTCAGAGATCACAAGACGTATCTCGAGGGGGAAATACAAATCTAGCGTTAGCATAAATCTAACGTGGCCTGAAAGATTGCGTGTATTGAGGCTATAGAAATGTAGCTACGTCTAGCTAAATTCCAGGCCCCTATCCGTTTACAGGCACGGGATCCTATATCTAATGGGTTATGTATTAGTACAAAGGGCTTGCATGCACATATCTCAATTTAAAAGGGTTGGAAATTAGTGTTGGAGTCTGTTAGAGTAGGCTCTGTAACTTTAGCTTCTGTGAGGCTAATTGGCTGTTGATAGCCTGCAGTGTTCATTATAAATTAACGTTACTCTAAATACACAGTGAATACATTCAAGCATGTAATTACATTGACAATAAACTTTAAACACAAGTTTTCCTAAACTATTTCCTGGATGTTTGTGCCAGTCTTACTGTACTGGAATAGCTACAATATAGCTATAATATATCTATAATATAGCTACACAGGCTGGTTCCGTGGCTTTGATGTGTCCAGAAAGTTCTGTCTTTTGGCAGCGTCTCTGGATTGAATTGTCCTTTTTTTCTGTTCCCAAGCAGCTTGCTTGGTCCTTTGTTGAGTGTTGCTGGAAATTGTGGAAGAAGATTTGTTGGTCCTTTGTTCTTCGGCAAGTTCTTTGCATTGATGCGTGATAACTTAGGCTATGCACACTTTTCTGGTTGTCACTTTAAAGCTACGTCGTATGACGGTAACAGATACGACTGGAGAGACGAAACAATTCTCTCGGCCTATAAGTCCACCTCCCCAGCTGAGAAGGTGGAGTGCGCGTATAACTTGGAGCTAACGTCAAGTGAGTGAGAGCGTAAGCTAAGAAGTGGTCAGAAGGAAGAACAGGAAGTTTGTTCAAAGTTTTATAGAACAGGGAACTCAGTCCTGAGTGGTCAGGTCCTGCCTAGGATCACATGACTGTCGCATGCCGGTATATATAGTTTTTTGGAAATGTGGTCCAGGGTCACATGAATGCGAGTTGATTTCCAATGGACATGCACTACATATACAACACATATACATACTATACCGCTATTACACTATCTGAAAAGTCGACTTGTAATACCCCCCATGCCCGCCCTGCAAGCCTGTCTCATTCATTACAGTTAATTCTGGCTTAATTGTCGGCTTTTTTATCCAATAGAGTACATTATAACCTTAACAACGGTACATGCAACATCTTATTGGGTCTGTAACACCGGATAATGTAATAACACCGGATAATGTAATACATTTTGATAATGTAATAACTTGCCGATTAACGTCTCATGCCTACTGGCCAAAAGAGGGTGTGGCAGTGGGTGTGGCCTATTACAAAAAGGCACATACAGTGGGTTGAAAAAGTATTCAGCCCCCTTAGACTTTTTCAGATTTTCTAATTATTTATAAATATAAAACCGAAAACAATCAATTCAAACCCGAACCAAACCGAGACCCGAGTGTGTTGAAGCCCGAGCCCGGTTCGCCCGAGACATACAATACTGAGCCAGAGACCGACCAAACCCGAAAAAAACTAAAACACGAGTTGATGGGCCGCCGCGGTGGTACAACGGTAAGAGCGCTGACTTTCAGTCAGCGCAGTTGTACTCCGAGGATCGGGGTTCGCGCCCCGGTCCTGCCATATCCGAGCGTGGCCGGTGCCCTGTGGAAGCGGCAATTGGCGGCCGCTTCCAGGTGGGGGGAGGGGCTCGGAGAGAATCGCTGCGCACGGACGACCCAGGAGGAGGTGGGGTCACGGTCAGGAGCTCGAGGAGCCGCGCCCTGTAGAGGACGTGGCGCCCTCCTTCCTACTACTAATACCGGTTGACGGGGTTGTGTAGCAGTGGTTCTCAAGCGGTTGCTACATGGGGGGAATTGAATTAGAATAGGGGTTCAATTGGCTACCAAATTGGGAGAAAAAGGGAAAAATCAGAAACAAATAAAAAAATAAAAAAACACGAGTTGATTATTGCCAGAAAAGGCTGCGCAATTTACATGGCGGTGGCTCAAATCACATAGCACAACAGGGTGAGAGAGAGCAAGAGAGAGAGAGAGAGAGAGAGAGAGAGGGAGCAAACAAGCAGGAACGCCACAAACTAGCTGTGCTTTTAGCCTACTGTTTTAGAATTTTTAACAGATTTAGTAATTGAGAGCAGCAGAGTAAACCAATTTTGCCGAAAGCAAGCAATTAGATTTGTACTCATGTTTTAATGTTTTTTTTTTTTCGTTAGAACGGGATTCAACTTTTTTATTGTGTAGTTCACATGTTCTTGCTTCATTATTATTGCCCATCATTTATCACACAGCAGACAATACATCAACTTCAACATTCGCCGTATAGTTAGCCTACTGCAAATGGGAGATGTTGGATGAATAAAATATATAGAATTTATAGAATAGAATAACAAGTAGAGAAAGTCTTGACAATTGATTGACTCCAAAATTAGCAATCAGCACCACATGTAAAAATGCAGATTAGCCTACTGTAAATACACACACAGAGACATTTTTTTATTTTTCTTCGCAGCCCGAGCCCTACCCGACCCAACCAATTAGCATACATTGTCGGCTCGAACCCGGCCCTACCCGAGGGGCTTTTTTGGACCCCGTCGGGCTCAGGCTGAAACTGAGAACTGTAACATGAATCTGTTCAGACGTTAGAGAGAGAGAGAGGGAGAGAGTGAGAGAGAGCGAGAGCGAGAGCGTGTGCACATGGGTGCATATACACGAGTTTAAGTGTGCAAATGTGACACTACTTCAAACTTTTAGATTAATTACATTATTATTATTACATTATCCGGTGAAGTTATTACATTATTCATCAAAAAAGTTTTACTCACCGGATAATGTGATAAACACCGGATAATATAATAAGTTATTACATTATCCGGAAAATGTTATTATGTTATCCGGCAAGTTATTACATTATCCGGTGTTATTACATTATAAACTGCCTTTAAGCGAAAATATTATTACATTGCCAAAATGTATTACATTATCCGGTGTTATTACATTATCCGGTGTTACAGGGCAGTTTTTGTTTTAACGGTCTAGTATTACGCAAGCTCTATAGAAAAAAAAGAGAGAGAGATTGTAACTTTTTGGAGCTCCCGTACACTGTGCGGGTAGTTAATTTGCACTTCCTAAGCTATTTGGAGCACCTGAGCTGACACATGTACAAAATCGTTGCTTTGTCAAAGCAAAAATGGCCCAGACACCGTCTATCAATTAACCCTAAAACATATTTGTCTGTATCCTTTCCCTTCTTTGCTGGACGCGCCTCCTTCTTTTCCTTAAACACAAGAACACATTCACATTGTTAGAGGAATGCAGTTATCGCAAATCTGGAGGGGCTAATATACCTCCAGAGTTAATGAAATTTAAATAATGTGCTTCAAATCGGATGGTATGATATAGATGATCAATCATTCTTTTTCTTCTTTTTCTTTTTATAACAGCTTTTTGATAATTGAAAATAGGCTAGGCCAATGAAAATGAGACCAATGTTATGTTCAAATAATGCACACAATATTATGTTCAAACATCCATTCATGCAAAAGATTCAATATTTTTCATAATCATCCATTGGTGGCGCTAGACATAAACCACCTTTTTTTCTGAACAAGGTTGAGCGGGAAAAAGATGTGTAAGTGAAATCTCGGAAGCGGAATTTCGGGGGTAAGTGCCATTTGCGCGTGATTATCTCAACTATGATTCTGGCCCTAATATATCTGTGATGGTCTCCCTTCGTTCTCTCTAATTCCACGCCTCGTCTTTTTCGGTCTATCTGATTTTTTCTCTGCATTCCCTTGCGGGATTTCCTTTCTCCCAGGTGATTATCTGGTTCACATGTCGTCCGCATCATTAGGTATTTAAACCCCTGAGTTCCGCTTCATGGCGCTTCTATATCATTTTGTGCCTTCACGTATGTCACGGTTGTTGTTATCGCTCTGCTCGCATTTAAAAGATTGTTTCTCTTTATTCGCGCAGTAGAGCTGTTTTTTTATTAGCATTGTCCGTGTTTACGTGGCTATCCTGTTCTACAAGGGTGTTTTTGGTTTTGGCTACGGCTGGGAAGTTTTTTTTCTTTTTTTTCTTTCTTGTGTCGCGTTTGGCTCATTGTTGTACCGCTACAACGCCATTACAATATCAGTGTAATAAGCTGGATGCAGTGGATCATAGTTCCGTTTTTTCTATGACGCCAATATTTATGGCATGACCACTCTGCAATTATTGTTTAATGATGGCATCTAATGAATTTCAGGTTGCAGTTTGCAGGGTCTTCAGAGTAGTATTCACTTCTGTTTAAGCTTATTCATATGAGCATGTTACTGTGCCCAGATGCTGGGATGAAAGAAAGGACAGACACAAATCATCTCACACAGACAGATCCCTGTCTCTAAAAAGGCAGAGACGGAGAGATTTTTTTCCTCCTGCATGAAAAAAGCTGCCAAAAAACTCACTCGTATTCCTTATCTGGAGGGTTCAGTCAAATGACAGATCTGGAAAGAAGTAGCCACCATGTGTTCCACATTTTCCATTTGTAGAGCACCGTGCCTTCAGCTGCTTCCTAGACCTCAAACTCATTGCACTTTTTGACTTGCCAGTTAATCTCTGTGGAGACGGCTCTGAAGAAGTGAAGTCAAAGGCACAAGCACACGTGCACACTCAGTCGCTGCACAACATCTGCCTTCATCTCTTAAAAATAAGAGGAGTGAAGTAGGTCTAACTGCCAGTTTGGAATGAACCGTTCCTTCAGTCACAAAGGTAGAGTGATTAAGTCCAGTGAGTCAGTGCACCTTAATGAATCGCCAGTCTGTCTTAGTGAGGTCTTGTCCACGCCTATGTGACCCTGATCTTTCCATTAAGCTAATAGAAAGGTTTTTAAGTCAATTTATTAAGTGATGCACTGTATAATCATGTCCTACCTAAATAGATAAAGGAAGCAAAGGTTTGCTATTGAAGAACTTTCTACTTTTACACTCATGTCTGTGACAGTGAGCTCCACTGTCAGTTCTTTCCATCTTTAATTGAAATCAACATTTGTATATCAATTTTCTTATGATGTGGCTCCTATCTTAACTCTAAAATAATATATTAAACAGTCAATATTTTAATTTTTTCTCAACTGCATACATATAATATTGCCACCATTGTACACCAAGGTATCAGACCCTAGACATTGTTCTCTCAGCATCCTAACTGCCATTTTTAATCAATGCTTTTTTACCATGATTACTGCATGTTTTATCTTGTTTTTGCTATCCAAGGTCAGAAGAGCAGAAATATGCCAAAACTTACATTTTCTAATGGTTTATTGTAACAAATATTTGTTGATTGATATATTTTAGCTACCCACTCCAAAAGTTGAAAGCTATTTGATGAGGCTTTAAAAAAAATCTTTCCCCAATACACGGTATAGCTAATGTCTTAACTGCTTGATTTTAAAAGGGATGAGATTGGGGTTAGGCCTGTTTTTCACATTGGCCAACTGTGTGACATTTCACAGTGCAAGTTTGAGCAGTCATCAGCAGGGAAGTTGGAGACCCTTGTTTTCCTTTCATGAAAAGTTCAGTGGACCGACAACCTCTGTCAGTCACCAGTCCTTTACGAGGAAAATAGATCAGCGAAACGGACTCCATAGCTTTCGCAGCTTTGTTCAGCATTTCATGGTAAACTCAAGAAGATAATTGAAGTGACGCTCCATACATCTTGAAGCCAGCTCTCCAGCAGTGTGCTCAGGCTCTTTTATTCTGAGGACCCAGTCACCCATAGGAAGGAGACCGCAACAGACAGACAGAATCACTGTCTGCTCTTCATCCACGATTGCCCTGCACAGTGGCCATTGGAAACAAGTATGAATGTATTTAGCATGGCATGTGACACATGCCCCCAGAGTCCTCACCATTGAATAATATATGATTGGGAGGTGATGTTGGTATGAGGTACTTTTACATTGAGGTCACTGAGTGCATGAAGGAAGCCTCTACTGTGTATTGCATCAGCTGATGAGTGAGAGCGTCACTCATGTCTGCTGGTCTTATGTAACTGCCTGGGTTGAACGCATCAACATTCAGACATATAGCACTAATGATGTTATGGTGTTCTGTCAGATCAGAAAGAGAGGCCTTTGATTTTGGTGCAGTGGGCAACATCAAAGTAAGAGGTGGCAAGGAAAAAGTTTTTATACCAATATATGGTTTGTTCCACTCGAATTAATAATTAATAAATGACCAGATCTACATTCCACAGTAAATTAACAAGATATTTTTTGATGTGCTCCTATTTATTCTTTAAATGTTGACTCAAAACTAGGGTATACCTTTAGTAGATGGACAGCATACAGCATCTTGTGTATCAATATGGGGATTTCATTAATCCATAAGAAAATGCCTTCCCTTCGCACCAGTTTCTGTAAACTCTAGAGACTAGTGCATGAAGAATGGAAGCTGTTTCTGAGATGTTGGAACCACCACATCTGGCACCAACAATCATACCACAGTCAAAGTCGCTTATATCATGCGTGTTGCCCATTCTCATGTCAACCTCTAAACCTCTTCACTATGTTTGCTTGCATTATATATGTGACCCGGTATGGACTTCGAATACATGTCTCGCATGTCTATATTTTACAGGAGAGGCAAAAAACATAATAAAATCACTATCCGGTCAAAAATTGAGTTAATACCAGAATCACAATCCTGAATATCAAATCTACCATTCACCATTCACCTAAATTTCAAAATGCTAATTGTTGTGTAAATATGTGAAATTTTGTTAAATATAGGGACTAGTTAGACCTCCAGAGCCCACCACACATAGGAAATAACTTTGACTCACCGTAAATGTTTGAGTTCTAAACAAAACTTTCCTGTGTTCAAACATGAGGTCGCTAGTTCCTGGCTATACCTGGCTCGAATGCAATGTTGTGAAACAAACCAACACCGGAGAAGCGGAAGTGAGGAACTTAAATACCCCGCAGGCAGAATCGCAGGTGAAAACAATAATGAAGGTTGCAAACCATGAAACGGAACGTGGAAAAAGAATCAAAAGATTGATTCCCAATCGTGATGGCAGGATGATAGCCGCAAAAGAAAAGAAAACAAACAGCCACGAACCACTACAATAAGAGATTTTGTAGAATGAAAAATTGGTGTCTATCTAAAGTACATTTGGTATTGTAGCTACACAGTAGCCTACAGTAGGCTAAGAAAGGAAAAAACAATGAATGTTTATTTATAGCCTAGCCTACTACTTTTTAATATCGGAACTCGATGCGACACTTTTAGCATGTAGAAATGGTGTATTTTATGCAATTTTTTGTCTGGAACTGTTGCAAGATGAAGCTCGAAGCTCTGGTCTAGCACCCTGCTGTTTTATTGGCCTGCTAGAACTAGAGAGGGTGATGCTTTCGCAAGCAAAGCGATGAAATGTTTTAACAATCATGTGGAACTTTGCCTGTTTTTTTCAAGCTGTAATGTATAATTTCGGAGAAACGTGCATACTGTAATTGCGACGGATACGACCACCACTATGGAGGCACAATGGATAGGGATACTTCTGTAATACAAAGTGAAATTTCTGTAGCCTAGGCCCTATAACACAGGTTACTTGATTTTCCATTTTCTCAGAACAGCTAGAAACTAGAACAGTGTAATTTACAGCTAAATCTAGTCCCACCCCCCAATTCCCATAGAGATCCATTCAAATGCAGAGATGTTATAGTATTGCTTTTAAGAGTACCAGAAAATAATATATTAAGAGTTTTTTGATGTTGTTGGGTCACAGACATCAGGAAGTCACACTTCTTAGCTGGGTATTTTCGCAGAATAGGGCGCCGTTGTCCTTCGTCTGGAATCTGGCTAATATCATCAGGCCCAGTGCTGCGGGGATAGGCCTGCTGCAGCTGGCGGTGGTGGCTAACTGCTGATCAGATGGCGGGGACAGCGGCTCTTTTTCCTCCCGATCTTTCTCGCAAATGCAGATGTGCTCAATATCCTGGCTGTCGTTGTCCTACTCTTCGACTTCGCTGGGGACATGCTGGCATGCATAGCTATTGCTAACATAATGGGGCTTAAGATGTTAAATAATCCATCTAAACATTAAAAACACCTAATTAATAAAAATGAACAGCTCGTTAAAATTATTTTATTGCAATTGGGGTTGGAATGAAAACCAGCATACACAGGGGTACTCCAGGACCAGGGTTGAGAACCACTGCTCTAATTGGTCAATTTGGCCCCTAGTGTGGTCACTGGCAGGCACGTGCACACATAGACCTCAAAGGGGGCTTGAGCACCTGCCGTTTGGCCTCCTATAGAAAAGTGCCCTTTTTCTGTTTAAAAAAATATATTATTCTTTTTTTTTTTAAATAAATAAATAAATTCTTGTTTGCGCACAGCCTGCCCTGCCGAACAGATATATTGATTGAATCAAAATATCAGGTCAGAAGATTGGTGCTCCCGGGCGATGCCCCCTACCATCCCTTCTGGTTTCCTGCCGCAGCGGCAAGCGCTGTGTGGGCACTGGGCACCGAGCCTTTCTATGGTGAAAGAACGCACGCACGCAAAATTGCATGCGTAGGCACTCGACAGTCGTGAGTCAGTCATGAGTTTCTTTGAGGCAGACATCAGGTATTTGGCCAAACAAAGTATAAATATACTGTTAATTTTCGTTTTATATTGATATTGATGTGCTTTAGGAATTTCTTGACACTATTTGGCAAGTCGGATCTATCTATGTTAGTTCTTGTGTCCCATCCACTTAACCTAAAATAACTCCAATCGCACCACAGCAGTTTTAATGTTGTCTAGATAGCTGGTTAGCTAATGTAATACGTTCAGGGATTAAAGTTCTCCGTCGCTATGATGATGCAGCGTACTTAAAGGCGAATGAGAATTGCGTTTAATGTGATGTTTAACTGTAGCATAAATATATGTATAAATTTAATGGGCTATTTTTTGTTATCCTTTACATTTCAATAGGCTGCATTATTGAAATGGGATTTCATGTAATTCATTGTTTGATGAGTTGAAGTGTTAATAATTTGAACGTTAAAAGCAGTAGCGTTAACCTATTTCCACGAATCCACACTGACTGAGTGTGAAAACCCTATATTTCATTTGATTAGCTTTTCATATTTGTCAATGTCGTTTTAAAAGCAACATTTTGAACACCCTGTTACTACGTTTATATTGTCAATTGAAACGAGCTGAACACGTTTAAGAAGGTCAATTAAAAAGGCTATTTTCCATATATCTTGACTCTTCTCTGTTGAATTAATCTCAGTCAACTCTATGTTAACGTAAAGCGCCCTTATGAGGATTTTCACAAAAGTGCAAAGCATTGTGAGAATGCAAGAACGAATACGGGTAGACTTTTATTTTATCGGTTGCTATAGGCCTACTGGCTAGGAAGGTGATACATTTTTCAATCATTTTGTAAAACAATCTACAACATATTTGAACAACATTTTGTAATGAATACGTAAGGTTAAATTATCCTAATCATACTTATGAAAGGTTAATAATTTAACACTGATTTAAGTGATTAAGTGAGTAATTCAAAGTAATATAACGCATTACCTTAATTGTATAGTATATAATATAAGCTTTACTTTTTTAAAAAGTAAATAGTAATATGTAATATAGTGCAATTTTCCAGTAACGCCCCAACTCTGCCCACAATAATAATCAACGTGTGATTTTACTTGACACAATTCGATAACAAAGTTATAACCCAGTTGTTTTACTCATCGGAGAGTCAACACTTGATGAGGACTATCCAGTTGGAGCGAGCAGAGAATGATTTTCTCTTCACGTAGTGTCAGTCCAATAGGCTATATTCAGCAGCTCAATGTTTTGTTTTTTTATAAACCAGTTTTTTAGGTACACATAAAAATTTCATGAAATTTATGTGCCAGAGTGCATGAAAAGGCATCAAAATAGAGGTTGTTCATCAAAAATTTCTGCCCGGGGGAGGATGCCCCCGGACCCCCCTACACAGGAGGCTGAGCCCCTTACATCTTTACATCTGAAAAATGACGCTGATAGTCTCTAATATTTACATAAAAGCATAGGTTAAATTCACTGTTTTATAAATTGCGTGTTGGGACCTTAACTTGACCTAACAAAATTTTAGTCGTGAGATTTTCTTTCAGGGATTTTTTTGCTTTAATCCCTGTACATTAGCTAGCTAAGGTTAGCACACTCTCTCTCTCTCATTAAAGAAAATAAATGTTCTCTAATATCATAATTGATCATTAAGATCACACATGTTGACTGGGGTCTTCTGGTAGGCATACAGGCTAATGGACTTAAACAGTAACTGCATAATTTTGATTGTAGGCTTCTAACTTAATAACCATTAATTCTACTGGATTGTTGTAGGGTATGCTCATAGATTTTCATCAATGACAGACAGGCCCCCTCCCTCTACTGTGACAGGAAGGCATAGCAGGTACATAGTTATCACAATTTTTTTTTGTGTGTGTGTGTGTGTCACCAAGCAGTGATGGTACCATTTTATATGCTGGCTTACTTTAGGGGGGGGGGGGGTGTAGTAGTAGTAGTAGTAGTTTTATTTGTTATATGAACTGTATACAGGTACACAAAGCAATATCAGCATCTTCTTATTGCCTGTTATTACTAAAGAAATTATGCCTTCTCTGGAGAGGTGGTAAGAGACGAATATGGAGGCGAGAGAGAGGCAGCCATGCAGCCAGAGGAAGTGCATCTTTGTCAGCAGTATTAAGCTGAGCTTCTGCAAGTGAGGATGTCAGTCAGAGGGCTAGGTAAGAGTTGGGCTGGTTAACATGTGAGGAGAATTTACTGAAATAGACTTCATGTCTTTGCATGTATCATTATTGAACTGTCATGTGGCAGTGTTTGAACCAACCTCAGTCATGGGTTTGTTTTAAATACATACATTTGAATATCCCTTTAACAGTGTCGCAAAAGTAGTCATTCCAGGCATATATTTATTTAATTATTTGCAAAAAAGCGCCGACGTGCCCTTTTATAAATTTGGGCCCCTGCCCCTCTAATATCCTCTGCACGTCCCTGGTCACTGGCAGTCATGTTTTGACTCCTTGCCGTGGAACATGTAAGCGCAAGAACTTCAGCTGGAGAGTCATAGACGAGCTGGATTGCCCACAAACATAAGAAAGTGAGCTCTCTTTAATTAAATCAATTTTCAAAATGGGCAGTTTAATTGTTTTCACTGCATTTTTTATTTTCTCCACTGCATTTTCTTTTTTATTCAATTTATTATTTTTATTTTTTTTAAATGAGCGGACCGTCCACCCTCGACAGGCAGTTGAAATAAGTTGCAAAAGTCAAGCGGATGGCTCAATTCAAATTGAGATACTGAATTCAAAGTAGAGACGACATTTAAATTTACTACATTATATCAGAGTTTACAGAGCTGACCAAATTAAATTAGCATTTTACAGCCTCTGCACTATTAAATATTATTTTCTGAAAAGTCTGTACTGCCAATGGGCAACTGCTTTGTTGGTATGAAAAGATTTCAACCCAGAAAGTTCAAACTGCTCAGGAAAATATATCAGTAGTGGAACAACAGTCAGTATGGAAAAACAACATTTGGACATGAGAGCCAAATTAGAGAGTTATTAATAATCTAATTAAAAAAATTATTTTCTTTCCACATCCAAATAAGTAGCAAGCATAGGGAAAGTAGTTTTGCCCCACAATAAAGGAAAAGCAGTGACTGGCTTCTAAATATGGCCCAGGGAATGATCTGCATTGTTTTCCACAAACGTAATCCCTCAGGAACAACAGCCAAATCAAAATTACAGGCTAGTTACTGTTAAAGGCCAATGGGGCACCGCAACTCAAAAGCATATAGATGAACTTCAGAGCGGGACATATTGTAGTGGGGGCAGCAGTGTAGTACAATGGTTAAGGAACTGGCTTTGTAACCGAAAGGTTGCAGGTTCGATTCCCAGGTAGGACACTGCCGTTGTACCCCTGAGCAAGGTACTTCACCTGCATTGCTTCAGTATATATCCAGCTGTAAATGGATAGTATGTATAAATGCAAAAATGCTGTGTAAGTCGCTCTGGATAAGAGCGTCTGCTAAATGCCTATAATGTAATGTAATTGAGTGCGATGCTGTGGGGAAAACTCACTAAAGAGGAGAAAAAGGGTTTCAAATGTGACGACGGCCCCTCCCCTGCCCAGTCACACAGACCAAGGTTCTCACCATGTAGGTTAATTTAAAATCCAGGGCAATCTATTCTTGATAACTTAAATAGCCCAGTATACTTAAAACAAAATAGAATTGGTAAGGTTCGCAAAGGCTGTCGAACTGCTGTCGAATACAGCGCTGGGCGCAAATGTCAGTATACTCACTGTGACTTGAGGTCTGTTCGTTTAAAGAGTAAATACACCCACTGTCTCAGACTGTTTCTGCCTACTACACAATTTAGAAAAATACTTTGTGGGGTGTGTGAGGGAGAGGGGTGGAGGCAATGGGAGGAGGTGTCCATCGTCATTTGCATAAATTAACATAAAAAGTAATGGCAGGATGGAAATGTAGCATAAACACTGATGAAATAATTAACCTACAAATTTTAAAAAACAAAACTGATATGGGCCAGACTGTAGTGTTAAGGAGAAGGAAGAAAATATAGTAAAATAAATGTATCAATTGTAAAAAAAAGTGTCTCTGTAGACATACAAGTGGATATATCAATGAACAGCTTCAGCAAGTCTTGTTGTCTAGCTTTGTTGACCGATTCCAGGCAAGGGTGTATTGGTGGATGATGAACGAGGCTGTGCGAAAATTTTGACGAGTTCAGCTAGCCAGCCTGCACACACTGCGACGATAGAAGCCCAATGCGACCCTCGTTTTGGTCGCAAACCTGCAAAAACTGGTTTGACGGCCAGTGCGAATCCGCCAATTTCGATTTAGTTTTAAGTATACTGGGGCCTTTAAGGTCTGGTTTTTGTGGTTTTGTTCATCATTCAGCACTGGGCTGCTGCTTTCTCGGTTGTCTGCTCCTGTGTGCGCCCCGTACACTGTACACTGTACTTTCATGTTGCAATATCTGCAGCAATAACTTTTTATTGTATGTTTTGCCATATAGCCTGTGAAGTGTTTGCAGTATCTTCTCTGGTCATGATTATATATTCTCTTTAAACATATAGGTAGTTGGAGTATATTGTCTTGTTGTAAGGGTTCACATGTTCCGAGAAGCAGCTTTGAAGTAATTGTCTGAAGTACGTAGCTAGTACGAAGCTTGTACGAAGGTGTCTGGGATGACAAGTTGAGCTACCTAACCGCCAATAACACTGGAGCTCTTAACCACTGTATAATTTGCTGTTGTTAGCTATGCATAGAAATGGCTTCCATACTTAACGACGAAAATAAGAAATGTCTGGCTAGTGCAAATTGCTTTCGCATATTTTGTTTGTAGAATTGGACAAAAATGGCTTTCTTGGAGAATAAATGAGAATCTGAGAGGCAAGGCAAGGCAAGGCAGCTTTATTTATAGAGTGCATTTCATACACATGTGCAATTCAATGTGCTTTACATATACAATAACAAGATTAAACGAGGAAATCATTAAAATTAATTTAAAAAATAAAAAGATAAGGCAATAAGAATAAAGAATCTAAAAATAAATAAATAAATAAAAAGATAAGACAATAAGATTTGCAGCAGAAAACAGAAGTAACTGAATAAAAACAATAATGGATAAGACAATTAAAATTACACCTTTGTGGGGCTACTCTTAGTAAAGCAAGTCAGTGTTCATAAGCCCTACAAAACAAGAACGTTTTGAGCCTGGATTTAAAAGTTGCCACATTTGGGGTGTATCTAAGTGTTTCTGGGAGTTTGTTCCAGGTGTCGGAAGCATAATATTTGAATGATGCTTTACCGTGTTTTGTCTTAGGTCTATAAACAGTTAATAGTCCCTTTCCAGATGACCTAAGGGTTCTTGATGGTTCATAGGGTATAAGACGATCTAGGAGATATTTTGGCCCTAAGCCATTTAGGGTTTTATAGACCAATAAAATAATTTTAAATTCAACTCTCTGGTACAATGGAAGCCAGTGTAAAGATCTGAGGACTGGTGTGATGTGGTCGTATCTTTTAGTTTTTGTGAGTACCCTTGCAGCTGCATTTTGAACACGCTGTAGTTTTTGGAGGGTTTTTTTAGGAAGGCCGGTATAAAGCCCATTGCAATAATCTAGGGATGAAAGCATGGATAAGCAACATCAACATATCAGTAAAGAAAGAAGATCATAGAAACCTTTTCTGTTCATACATATGTATCAGAGACGTGGACATGGATAAGAGGCTAAATTTCTTTGAGATATGGTGTTACAGGAGAATGCTTAAGATCAGCTGGAGGAACTTTATGTCAAATGATAAGGTTCTGGAACTGGTAGAAGAAAGGTATTTTATGAAGAAGATTGAAGAGAGAAAGTTTGAGTTTGCGGGGCACATTCTGAGAGGGTCCAGTGGAAGGCTGATGACGAGGGTTTTGGAAGGGATGATTGAAGGGAAATGAGGAGTGGGAAGACAACGTATAATGTGGCTGGATGACATAAAGAGATGGAGCGGAGAAAGAAGATATGAACAACTTAAGAGAAAGGCTGAGCAGAGAAACATTTGGAGGACCATGAAAGCCAACCTTCGGATCGAAGATGGCACAAATGAATTAAATTAATTAATATTTTGTTTTGAAATGTGAGGTAAGCTCATTTGTAAACAAATAGAAACATGAATATTTCTGCTGTACTTCATCTTGCAAGAGAACATACGTAGATAGATAACTGGGTCATTAGTTTCATTGCCAAGCAAGCTAATTAGCTGAACCCGCTTGTAACATAATACTTGATGCCCACGTGCATTCCTCCCTTACTGAAACTAGCATGGAAATACTGTGTGTACAGCCCCAGGTGGTCTTGTATATATGTTACAAGTGTTGAATGAAGCGCCGAGTCCATCCAGGTGCAACACATTATTTTATTATCTGTATAAAACATTTAAGACAACACGGTCAGCTATGCTTGTCTTTTCATTTCTTTGCAGCACTCATTCTATGGTTTGAACCCTGACCTTCTGAATACCTTTAGCTTAGGGTCCTGCGTCACATATACCTTCATTGAACTTCACTTATTTTAACCCTCTGGATACCTTTTAAACTCAAAGTTCTATTTTACCAATTATCTATTTTACAATTTCACTCAATTAAATTCACTTGTTCTTGACATCCAAATATACCATTGTTTCAGTTTTTACCTCATTCTAACTGCACCTTTACCTTTTCTCCATAACATAGCAATAACATGTAACGTATACATCAACAAACTAAATTACATTGATGTCACTCGCTGAGTTCACTAACCTCACAGATCACATTACAAATATGCTTCTTGTTCAGTTACTGTTACAAAACATCACATTACCTATTAAACTGCATTTGCTGTATCACATAGCCAATCTAATTTACACTGTTACCTATTATACATTAAACCTCATTTACACAATACCTTAGCTAGTCTGATTACCATTTGATCTGCTGACTGGTACAGTAAACCTAGCTTTCCATGTTTTTACAGGTTTAATGTTACAGGTCTGACTTGGTTGGTTAGCTACCTGATTTCTAACAGTATTCTTATGCTTTCATAGGCAATGACACTCAGACATCAAAATGCAAACTTTTATAAACTTTAAATACAAATAGCCTTGTCTGCAATACACAGTAAAATTAGTATTAATGAAAACATATGATTCACCAGTTTTACCAACCCAAATTGTCGCTGGCGCTCACCATTCATACTAGTTACCCTGACTTACTTTTACTGAATTTTCCCTGCAAACATTAGCATGCGAGTTACTATGGTGGCTGGTTCCACTCGCTGCTCACGTGAATCACTAATGCACATCGCTACTATTCACTTAGCTTGCTTCTGCCTGCGTTTCCAGTAGCGTTCTTATTCTACTCTGCAACGGCAGTAAAACCTTTAAATTCGACCGTTTCTTTAAATGCTTCGGAGGCGCAATAAAACGTTCAAAACCCGACGTGCAATTCACGGACTTTTTCCACAGAACTCTCAGCATTCAAACTCACCATCAGTACTGTTACACACCGCATTACTTTGGCTAGTAGCCATTGCTATCATTCACCCATTAACTAGGCTACTGCGTTAGCCGCTAGTGCAATTCACTTATACTGAAAACCAATAACATTTTCTGCGAGACACGGTAAAATGTTATTACCAAAACATAATTTCACGCATTTTGTTGTCATTAAGACGTAAAGAGTTTTACTTTAAACGCATCAATCATTCTTACCTGTATAAAACATTTAAGACAACACGGTCAGCTATGCTTGTCTTTTCATTTCTTTACAGCACTCATTCTATGGTTTGAACCCTGACCTTCTGAATGCCGCGAAAATGATGAACATTGATAGCTACCTCATAGCGCCACCTGCTGCTTTTCTTACTGTTCTAGCACAGATACAAATATCGCATTATCTATCTTTTTCCACTGGCACCGATCAAAATAAAAACTCTTCACAATGACTTTTAAATTAAAATGGAATGGGGGGGGGGTAGCCTACTATTATGCTTCCACATTTTACAGTTGAACATAGTCTGTTGATAACCACTATTATGCTTTCACATTTTACAGTTTAACATAGTCTGAATAAACCCAAGGGCTACACTCTCCCCCACAAAATTAAATGTCTCCTGACATTTCAGTTCAACACACTCCCTCCACAATCCAAGGTCGCCATAACAGTTTACGCTCACCAATTTGAGTCTCTTTAATGTCACAGTGTCTGGCGATTAAGGACGGCTGCCCCAATGTCTCATAACTCAGCACAACTGGGCGCTGTCTCTCCCTGTGTGGATACTGTCTTACCGGTTGTGGCTGTTCTGCCTCCAACTGACCACTCTCAGGTCTGTCTAGGTCCAGTTCAGGTCTCTGAGACTGTAGTGGCACATCCTCTTCGCTCTGTAGTGGCACATCCTCTTCGCTCTGTAGTGGCACATCCTCTTCTGCATGCTGGGGACTCTGGTGTGGCTGAAAAGGCTTTGCTTGAGGATTCAGCAACCTTTGCCCCTGCTGTTCCCTACTACTGGGTCTAAGACGCCACTGGTAGGTACAACCGTAGTTGTCCTCTGAGTCACTCTCAGGTTCCGTTTGTTGCGGCTCTTTGCGTTGTGACCTTGTCCTCCGCTTCGTGAGGCTCTGTGAGTCTTTCTGAGGCTGAGGAGTCTTGAGTGGTGGCTGCTCGAGGGGTAGATGGTCGCACGGCAGCAGGAGGTTCCTGTGAACCACTCTGTCTCTCCCTTGGCCATTTTCTGGGCTGATCTGGTACACTGGGCTGTTCTCACCTTTCCTTTCTTTTACTTTATACACCTGACCTTCCCAATAAGATTGGATTTTTCCAGGCCCACCCCTTGGCGTTAGGTTTCGGATGAGGACCCGATCGCCTGGCAGAAGGTCTCTCCCCTGCACCTTTTGGTCATAGTGAGCTTTTCCACGAGCTGCCCCCTTGTCCGCTGCCCGAGCAGCCAGCCGGTATGCATCTTGCATTCTCTTTTTCCAGTTGCTCACATAATCCTCATAGGTTTCATGGGCATCGTCTCTTTTGAGATCAAACAACAGGTCGATTGGTAGTCGGGGAGATCTCCCAAAGATGAGGTAGTAGGGCGCATAGCCTGTTGCCTCGCTCTTTGTGCAGTTGTATGCGTGGACGACTTTAGCCAAGGACTCTTTCCAGTCTTCCTTCTCTTTGTCCTCCAGGGTGCGCAACATTGACAATAGGGTTCGGTTGAATCTTTCTACCTGCCCATTTCCCTGTGGGTGGTAGGGTGTTGTGTGGGAGCCCTGAATGCCTGAGAGATCCTTCAGCCTAGCCATCAGCTTGTTCTCAAACTCTTTGCCCATGTCGTGATGCAACTTGTTCGGGAAGCCAAACTTGAGTGCGAAATCGTTGAAGATTTTGTCAGCCACCGTTTTCGCAGTTTTGTTCCTTGTAGCATAGGCCTGTGCAAACCTTGTGAAATGATCCATGATCACCAAGATGTACTCATATCCATGCTTGCATTTCTCTAAATGGAGGAAGTCTATTGAGACTAGCTGAAATGGATAGGTGGTCTGGATTGGTGTCAAGGGTGCACGGGTCTGCTTACTTGGCTTCTTTTTCTTGAGGCATTCACACACATTGGTAACAAAATGTTCCACATCTTTGTGCATTTGTGGCCAGTAGAACCTTTCTCGAATGAGGTCAAGCGTTCTCTCCACCCCCAGGTGGCCCATGTCCTGGTGCAGTTCTTTGAAAACAAGCGTATGGTAGACTTTGGGAATCACCAGCTGTTCTCGTCTAGCTGTTCTGCGGCGCAGGACACCATCTTCATCTACCTGGACCTTTAGCCATTGTCTAAGTAGTGTGGCGACAGCAGGGTGCTCTGCTTTCATCTCAGCTCTACTTGGCCTTCTATTCTGTGACTTAAACCAGAAGACTCTAGAGAGGGTTTCATCCTCTTCCTGAGCCCTGCGGATCTGCGCTGAGGTGAGAGGTTGGCCAGTCTCACAATCTTTCACCAGGTTCAAGGCGCTGATGTGGACCACTCCAACGCCCGGACAGGGGTTTCTCCTTTCAACCTTCACTCTCTCTATTGATGCACTGATTATCTCTTGACTTACCTCAGCAGTACAGCAGCTTATGTACTCCTCAATTTCCAAAGGCATCCGGGACAGCCCATCAGCATCCGAGTTGTTTTTCCCAGGGCGATAACGTATTGTGAAATTATAATCAGCCAACTCTGCCACCCATCTGTGCCCTGTGGCATTGAGTTTTGCAGTAGTGAGCACGTACGTCAACGGATTATTGTCTGTGTATACAACAAATGTTGAAGCGTGGAACAAGTAATCACGGAAACGTTCACAAATGGCCCACTTTAACGCCAAAAACTCCAGTTTCCCAGAGTGGAGGTGGTACCTCTTCTCTGACGGACTCAGGGTGCGCGAGCCATATGCTATCACTCTCATCTTTCCCTGCTGGCGCTGGTACAACACAGCACCTAAACCAACTTGGGACGCGTCACAATGCAACACAAATGGCTGTGTGAAGTCCGGATATCCAAGAACAGGAGGCTCTGTCAGTGCATCAATCAACTGGTTCGCCACTTCCTGGTGGGAGCTGGTCCACTGTATGGGCGTGCGGGATGGTAAGTGGCCTTTCTTCTTTTTTTCTGTTTTCTTGTGTCTTTCGGTTTGTGGGTGTGGGGTCTGTTCATCAGTGTTTGGGACAGTTAGTAGATTGTACAGTGGAAGAGCCCTGCTGGAGAAATTGGGGATAAAGGGGCGGTAATAGGAAAGGAACCCAAGCATCTGGCGCAACTCACCAACGGTGGCTGGTGTTCTCTCCTTCAAAGCCCTCACAGGGGCCATCTCCGCAGGGTCCATGGTGTACCCCTCTCCGGTCACCAACTTGCCAAGAAACCTCACACTGGGCTTGAACAGTTCACACTTCTTAGGAGTTAGTTTAACACCATGCTCCTGGTAACGCTGGAGGACTAATCGGACATGCTCTAAGTGTTCTTGAAAACTGCTGCTGTGCACTAAGTTGTCATCCAGGTACGGGAGGCACACTATGTCTCTCAGGCCAGCGAAGCAGTGTTCCATGCTTCTCTGAAATTCGGCAGGTGCGGAGCTCAGACCAAAGGGAATGCGCACCCACTCATAAAGCCCCCAGGGTGTGATGAAAGCTGTCAAGGGGCGGCTCTCCTCATCAAGGAAACCCTGGTGGTACGCCTTACCCTGGTCTAGCACCGAAAACCATGAGCTTCCCCCCAGCGCGTCCAACATGTCCTGGATCCTTGGTATGGGGTGACGGTCAGGAACTGACTTGCGGTTGAGTTCCCTGTAGTCACAACAGAGGCGCAGGCTGCCATCCTTCTTACGGACACACACCACCGGCGATGAGTATGGTGACCGTGACGGGGTGATCCACCCCTTGTTCAACAAGTCTTGTAAATATTCCTTCACTTCATTGTGGAGGGGCTTTGGAACAGACATGTAGGTCTTTTGCACTGGACTGGTGTCGTGGAGGGTGATGTGCATCTTGAGTGATGGGATGCAGCCCACATCGTCACTGTCGAATGCAAAGGCCTGACACTCCTCCCTCAACACCCTCCTTACTGCTTCCTGTTGATCCTCTGGGAGGTGTTTGAGATCCACAGGGGGGTCCCATGTCGTCGGTCTACTCTCTCGCTTGTAACCAGGTTGTGATGTGCCGCTTACCTTGCTGGACTCAAACTCCCTGCCGTCTGTCATGTCAGGTGTTGGTGTGTTCTCTTTGGTCTGAATGGCTGCTGAGTACGCTGTCTTGACTGATTCTAAGTGTCCAACTACTTTATGACCGTCCAAGTAGATAGTGTGGCCAGTAGTGTTCGCCATTGGAATTGGAACATATGGTACTTTTCTGTCTGGGACCTGCAGCAACACTTCACGAAAGACCACACCCTCTGGTGGAGGGTTAAACACGTCAGGTGAAAAATACATGTCTTGGCCCCTACCTCGGGAACCCACATGTGCTCGCACATGGACGGTGGTGACCTGATGGGCTGGTAAGAGCACCCTTTTCCCCCCTGTGCGGACCACACCAGTTTCTGGGCCAGGAACTCTGTTCTGCACCAACTCCACCACACTCTGAGCGGTTTTAACTGTTATAGCGAATGCTTTACTCACTTTGTGCGTTAGCTGCTTTCTTCCACCTTTAGTTTTCCCCTCGTTTCTGTTGATGAGGTTTTCTATGACATTGTAACCTATGATAGGTTCACTGGCAACTGCTGGGTCAGTAGAAACTAGCATTGGCACTTGTAAGCTACTTGTCATGTGGGGGTCACTGTCCAGCCAAAAACTGACCTCCATCCATCCAATAAAGGGGATGGGGGTGTCATTGGCTGCCAGAACTGTTAGTGTCTCTTCCCCCAAAAGCTCTGAGATGGGCCGAATGACTGTGTGGGGCAGGTGTCTTTGTCGCCATGTCTCATTTACTATGCTAGACTGTGCACCTGTGTCCCACAAGACTTTAACGGGGTGATTGTCCATGAAACAGCTTACCATACATCTATTTCCTACAAGTCCCACTAATTGTGACTGGTGGTGGGGAGGGAGGTAGCGAACCATATTCACAGCTAATGAAGCATCCGCTACCCTTTCTTTAGGTGCCCTTAGGCTCACGCTTGTTGTGTGGATCGGAAATTGCTTATTTTGGGACACTTCCCCTTGGACTACTGATGGTCCCGCCTCAGTAGCCCCTGCCCGTTTCCCGACAAGGTTCTCTGCCCTCTGCATCCACGGGAGAAGTGGCCCTCTTGCCCACATTTGAAGCAGTGTGAACAGTTTTCACCCACCTTCTCCTCTCTGCATTTCTGACAGCCTTTCTCTCGCTGTCTCTGTCCAGGGGGGCGGGTGCTTGTCTCCATCACTGCAAGGAGCATCTGCTTCATTTCCGTGCGAAGCTCTTCCATGATCTGCTGTGCATTCCAGCTGTCAGACTTAGTCTCTTTCCCTTTCACTGTTTTAACTGCCACTGCTGAGTTGGACTCCTTTGGTTTCAAGGGGCTTGGTGTAGGCGTGGCGTCGGTCCCAACTTCAGATTGGAGCTCCTGCACTTTGGGACTTTTCACCACAGTAAACCTTTTCCGCTTCTCCTGTCTCTCGCTTTCTACTTTTGCAGCTTCATTTACCCTCTCGATTAGCTCTTCATCTCTTATGTTCACATCACCGAGGTGGGGCAGGATCTGAAACTTCACAGAGTCACTTACAAGTCCAGTTTCAATGGAGCGGAGGAACTTACGCTGAATGGTGGTCCCACTGTACTGGTCATCGGTGTCCTCATTTGCGGCCTTCCATAACAGCTTCTCCTTAAGCTCAATTGCACGGAATACAAAGTTCAGGGCAGTCTCCTTAGGCTCTTGGGAGATGTTTATAAGCTGGTGGTAGAGGTCAGTGGAGCTGTCTACTTTGTAGTGGCCCTTCAAGATGGCGAGAAGTGCTGTGAGAGTCAGCCCACGCTTGATCTCCAACATGCCTCTCAAGGGAAGCCCTGGGCTGACAGCCCTGATTATTGCTTCCACGATTTCAGTCTCTGTGTGTCCCTTTTCCATCCCCACTTCAATCTGGCGGACTAAACTCAGATATGATACTCTATCTTTCTGCCCACTTTCACCAATCTGCCCACAAATTTTAAACTCCCTCCTCAGTGTTACCTCAGGTGGCGTGTGAGTTCGCCCTGGTTGGCTCCTGAGCGGAGAGTCTGTGGTTCTTTGGAGAGGGCTGTGCGGCAAGAAGTACTTTTCCTGAAGTCCTTTCTTTGGGGCAGGCTCCTCTGAGGGTTGCTCCTTTTCTGGCTGGGGGCATCCCTTGCTTTGCCTTTCAATGAATGTTAGTAAGTCAGTGCAAAACTGACTAATCTCATCGTCCTCTTGGTCTCCTTCAACCTCATCCAGCACGCTCTCTGCCATCTTGATGAGCAGCCTCCTGGCCTTGCTGCGAGGATCTCCACTGTCCAGGCCATCACACTTCAGGTACCTGCAGACAGCTATGAGAGACTCCTCCCCCAGATGCCATAAGGCTGCGCTCACTCTATCACGCAAGAGCTGGCTGTTCTCCATTTCACAGAAGGTTGATGAAGGTTCGTCTCTTTGGGAAGGATGGGGGGTTGGGGTGTTGATGCCTCTACCGCCACCTCCTGGCTGGCTCGCCAAAATATGTTACAAGTGTTGAATGAAGCGCCGAGTCCATCCAGGTGCAACACATTATTTTATTATCTGTATAAAACATTTAAGACAACACGGTCAGCTATGCTTGTCTTTTCATTTCTTTGCAGCACTCATTCTATGGTTTGAACCCTGACCTTCTGAATACCTTTAGCTTAGGGTCCTGCGTCACATATACCTTCATTGAACTTCACTTATTTTAACCCTCTGGATACCTTTTAAACTCAAAGTTCTATTTTACCAATTATCTATTTTACAATTTCACTCAATTAAATTCACTTGTTCTTGACATCCAAATATACCATTGTTTCAGTTTTTACCTCATTCTAACTGCACCTTTACCTTTTCTCCATAACATAGCAATAACATGTAACGTATACATCAACAAACTAAATTACATTGATGTCACTCGCTGAGTTCACTAACCTCACAGATCACATTACAAATATGCTTCTTGTTCAGTTACTGTTACAAAACATCACATTACCTATTAAACTGCATTTGCTGTATCACATAGCCAATCTAATTTACACTGTTACCTATTATACATTAAACCTCATTTACACAATACCTTAGCTAGTCTGATTACCATTTGATCTGCTGACTGGTACAGTAAACCTAGCTTTCCATGTTTTTACAGGTTTAATGTTACAGGTCTGACTTGGTTGGTTAGCTACCTGATTTCTAACAGTATTCTTATGCTTTCATAGGCAATGACACTCAGACATCAAAATGCAAACTTTTATAAACTTTAAATACAAATAGCCTTGTCTGCAATACACAGTAAAATTAGTATTAATGAAAACATATGATTCACCAGTTTTACCAACCCAAATTGTCGCTGGCGCTCACCATTCATACTAGTTACCCTGACTTACTTTTACTGAATTTTCCATGCAAACATTAGCATGCGAGTTACTATGGTGGCTGGTTCCACTCGCTGCTCACGTGAATCACTAATGCACATCGCTACTATTCACTTAGCTTGCTTCTGCCTGCGTTTCCAGTAGCGTTCTTATTCTACTCTGCAACGGCAGTAAAACCTTTAAATTCGACCGTTTCTTTAAATGCTTCGGAGGCGCAATAAAACGTTCAAAACCCGACGTGCAATTCACGGACTTTTTCCACAGAACTCTCAGCATTCAAACTCACCATCAGTACTGTTACACACCGCATTACTTTGGCTAGTAGCCATTGCTATCATTCACCCATTAACTAGGCTACTGCGTTAGCCGCTAGTGCAATTCACTTATACTGAAAACCAATAACATTTTCTGCGAGACACGGTAAAATGTTATTACCAAAACATAATTTCACGCATTTTGTTGTCATTAAGACGTAAAGAGTTTTACTTTAAACGCATCAATCATTCTTACCTGTATAAAACATTTAAGACAACACGGTCAGCTATGCTTGTCTTTTCATTTCTTTACAGCACTCATTCTATGGTTTGAACCCTGACCTTCTGAATGCCGCGAAAATGATGAACATTGATAGCTACCTCATAGCGCCACCTGCTGCTTTTCTTACTGTTCTAGCACAGATACAAATATCGCATTATCTATCTTTTTCCACTGGCACCGATCAAAATAAAAACTCTTCACAATGACTTTTAAATTAAAATGGAATGGGGGGGGGGTAGCCTACTATTATGCTTCCACATTTTACAGTTGAACATAGTCTGTTGATAACCACTATTATGCTTTCACATTTTACAGTTTAACATAGTCTGAATAAACCCAAGGGCTACATATACCTGGATGAACGCAGCCATCTTCACTATGTGTGAAAGTACCACTGCGGCTTAGATGTTTGTTATTAGTGCTATTTTCTAATATATGAGTGTTTTCTCTCAGGTTCTCCACAACGGCCTAATCCAGGAAATGGACCACCCTACTGCCGGGAAGATTGCTGTACCAGGTCAGTGAGTGACTCTTCATACCATTGTAGGCCATTGCCAAACCTAAATGCAATTTAGATGTCACAGTGCCTGGTTGATTGTCTGCATCCCTTTTGGTTAAAACTAGCAAGTGCATTGCCTCAATATTTATTGACCAATACTACAGAAACATGTGATAAGAACGCTTCAGTGATGTGATCAAACGCAATTTGTTGTAAATAAAACAGTGAGATGTGTAATGGGTTTCTTAATGGTTCGGAGATTCAAACGCGAAGGTGGGGGGATCAGAACAAGTCAGCTCACAATAGTGAGGACCAATAATTAGGAGAGACAATAATAAAGAAAGAAAGAAAAGACGTAACGTAATTCCTGAAGACTAAACGGCCACAAACGAAAATCAACCCACAAAAACGGGCGAACTAGAAAACTAGTGAATTAACAACTAAATCTCCCGAGCTCAAGTAATAAGCAGATCGGGAAACTTCGCAAACAAAAGAACACCTTCGGCTTAGCTCAGAGCCGGAAGAGTGTAAAACCAAATGAAAGTACAAAGAAAAACTGTCTCCTAGAGAACAGCAATGTACAAAGTACATAGCGCAGAACGCTACCAGGAGGAAAACAATCCTATACCCGATTAAGTAGCTAATAGCAAGTCCCCCCTGAACATAAAGAAGTTTAATATCAGGAGGTCGCTAGTACCTGGCTATACCTTGCTCAAATGTAATGTCGTAAGACAAACAAGCACCGGAGAAGCGGATGTGAGGAACTTAAATACCCCGCACATAGAAGCCCAGGTGAAAACAATAATGAGGACTGCAAACCACGAAACGGAACGAGGAAAAAATCTGATTGATTCACAATCGTGACAACCAGAATGAGAACCGCAAAAGAAAAGAAAGCAACAGCCACAAACCACTACAGATGTGTGCAAAGTTATTAACAACAGTTGTAACAGTATTGTAGTATGGGTCCTGTTAAACTAAAGTATGTTCTGAACATCAATATTTATACATGAAATCATATTCAATGAAGAGTGTATGCTAGGGCTTAGTGATTATCATTTCCATTTCTCTTTTCTGAATATATCACAATGTGTTGTCTTTATTCCTACTTACTTTTGAATCTATGAGTGAAGAATGATTGGCATTTCGGTCTGTTTCTGATTATTTACAACTACAGCATTTTTTATTTGTATGACGGGTTCGTGAAAATATTATATTCTTATACAGGATCTTATTTTCACATCTGGAGTTTCACAACTGCCCAATCATATTTTAATAGCTTCTATTGCTCTCTAGCTTTAGCACAATGTTCCATATTTGCATTAAGCCATCTTTCTGTACTTTAACCCATTAGGTTCAACAGACACTTCATGGATTCTGTTTTGGTGCCAAGTTCTCCTGTCATATTGGTGACTGGCTACACAAAACTATGGCTATACAGTTTTGTAGGACTATGGCTACACAGTTATTATTAGTTATTATTACATAATAACTAATAATTATTACAGTTATTATTATTACTTGCCGAGAATCCACTCTGTTGACACTCACCTGGCCATCATCTCAAGCAGGGCAATTTAAACTGTATTTGTGGTGCACATTTGGACATACAGTATAATGTATGACTTGAATTATAACCAAGTACAGAAGAAAGAACAAAACATTTACTTTTGAAAGAAGACATTGATGTTTTGCAGTGCTTTTTTGAAGTGTTTAAGCACCGTGTTTCCCCCCTTCAAATGGGTGGACATAATTAGGCGGACATTTTCCAAGGTCGGACATGAATGGGCTGTGGTGAACAAGAAAGAAAACATGTTCTCTCTCCGCATCTCTCATAGCATGGTTATTATAATGAGCAACTCTTGAGTGATTTCCAAAAGTTTTTTCAGGTTGTTCCAACCAACCACAGAATGGTTGATTTAGTTCAAAGTGGCCTCTAAACATTTCTGAATCCATTGCTGGCATGTTCCCTCTGGGTTGATAGACTGTACATTCTGGATGTGTTATTCCCATGTTATTGACCACTCAAAATGTTTTTAAAAATGTACAAATGGTCATTATATGACTTATTTATACAAAATAAAGTTGTACAATAATTATGTTACATGATTAAAGCGCACCACAAGGATCCTCTTTTTAAATAGTTATTAGCTTTTTAACTTTCTTACTTTAGAGCCATAGAAACCAGGATGTAGAATATATACTGACTTCAAGCTCTGTTTTTTGGCTAATTGAAACTTGTCCAGCATTTTCTTGTGCAGTTGCCTGCATTATATGAATTCTGTCCTTCTTGACCCTTCCTGCACGTTTGAAGCAATGGCTTCATTTTGCGGGTGCACGTTCACATCCAATTTTTCATAGAATTCTAGAAGGTTATGTATGCATCGCAAATTGTGGCACTTTCAATATCAGTTGATCTCCGGAGCACTTTCATAAACAATCTTGTGGTACACTTAGAAGGCTTTGATCTATTGTTTATTATTGTATGTCATACACATTGTTGCCTTCATCCCAGCACAATCAAGGGGTGGTTATAATTATCAGAAGGAGAGGAAAACCACTGCAACCACTGATTTTAATTTCGGAGCTCTGCTCCACTTCACGAAATGCAGCACAGATCGTTCTCGTACTTACCAGCCGCCTTTGTGACATGCTTAAAAAATGGATTAAAAGTCTGACGGGGGGGTCATTGTCAATGCGCCCACAGTTCAGCCCCCCTCATTGTATAGACAACTTCCTTTCTTTTTGGTTATCAAACTTGTTTATCAAACATTTGAAAGAAAAGAAAAAAATGTCTGTGTACATTTGCGAGCTGATCCACTGTAATTGCTGTCGTCTTTGTCTCATGAGCAAGAGAGCCTGAATAGCTGTTTGGTGAATAGCGGCGAAAACGTGCTGTTCCAGGGAGCACATCCATTGTATTTTTAAGGGAAAACGAGTGATGGAATTCCAGCAAACAAAAAGGGAAAGTTGGCCATTAGCTGCCGCATTTGTAAACATTATGTAATAAGAGGGCTTCAGATTTAACAAGAGTCGCTTAAAATGGCTGCCAGGAAGAGGAGCTAGCCAGTAAATAATAGTGGGAAGGCCATTGAATTACATAATGTCGTCTATCATCTGTCCCCCTCACGTTTTCTATTTATGAATTTGGAAAAAAAACAAATGGCTATTTGCATTAAAGTAAAAATAACACTGGAAAAAGGCAACAAGGGCTTAAAGATCCCCATCAACTTGACAATACCTTTGCACTGTGTAACAGTGACTCTAATAGACTCTCTTTGTGCTGTCTTACATGGGTCAGTGGGCAGAGAAGGGGGGGGGGAGCTTTGTAGATGGTTTTGCGCTGTTGATTGCGAGGAGCTCCCTCATTAACGAGTGTGCAAAACAATTTATTGTGAGGCATTTCCCAAAATAAACCCCTTTCTTTAAACTAACTGGCCTTGGCAAGAGCGCCGTTTTGGCTGTTCGTGAGGCTTTTCTGAGCCACAGACTGGAATGCAAAGAGTGAGGGTGGGTTTCTCCTTGCCCAGGTTTTACTTTGTCTACTTGCTTTTTTAAATCCCAAGGACAGGATTTCAACATTATTGGCTCCTGTGTGTGCTTATAGATGTCAATGTTTTAAAGGAGCATACTTGAGGAGGGGGAAGCTGTTAAAGGATCCCTGCTTAGAGAAAGTGTCAACGCTGCATTCTTACAATATTACATGAATAATTGATCAGTCAAGCAATTAAAAGCTGTTCTAACCTAAATCCTCCAATAAGTTGTTGTAAACCAGTTTTAGTGAAAAACAAGGCATACAATCACATCGCTTTGGATAAAAGCGTCTGCCAAATGCTTGTAATGTAATGTACTTTCTTTTTCATCATAAAAAAGGATGTAAGTACAACTGTACTTCTGCCAACTGTTTGCTAGCTAGGTACGTGGCTATCTACTGCTTATGTGATAAAGGCAGGTATTTTACTAGAGTTGTCTTTATTTAACAGGTTGTCAGAATCTTAAAAACATTAAATCAAATGGATTGAATCAAGTCAGATTAGATTTTATATTTCATCCTGTTAAAGAACTAAATAAATGTACAATTTCAAATATACAACTTTAGGGTTAGAATTTCATTGTAGAGTCCATTTGTCATTGTTTCAGTAGGTTTGGTTAACTGATATATTTTTTTAAAAGTTCATATCCATTCACTTAAGATTTAGTTTTGTAACTGAAGCTGTTTAAATTGACTGATGTTTTTAACATTATATTGTATCTGTACTGTACACAGGGAAATTAAAAATGACCTCCTCTGAATCCAAACTCTTTGTCATGTTTACATAGAAATGTAAACTCTTTAAATCAAAAACGGGATTTACAATTTCCACCTTTGTAGACAGAACGATTGTAAGCGGTTTTAATAAACAGAGGGCCGGGGATGTGATTTATTCCTCTAAATAAAAACAGGATATTTGAATCACCTCCGCGTTGGTGTTTGCCTAGATTTCAAAGAATGGACCTGAAAGAATGCTAAACAAATTTAATTTGGAAGAAACAAGGAATTTGCAATTACTGGCCTATGACCAAATAGAATTCAAGCAACTGACAACAATTTCCCCCTCTATCCCTCTGTAATGCCAAAGTGCTGGTACAGCCTTTGTACAGGACACTTGGATCTGAAAATGCAAGTATTGACGTAAGTCTGTAATGTCTTCCAGCCTTCTTCAGTTGAAATGGATATAGAACTAGCTTTGATTTTGTTCGTGGTTGTAATGCTATTCTGCTTACATAAACATTGGCTTCCAAAACAGTGACAACATTGAGTGTTATTACATGTTAAGGTGAGCATTGAGAATAGGCCATTTTCCTTCACTACGAAGGAAATAAATGTTGAAGGAAATAGGGAAACAGAGAGAGGAATGTGTGGGAATCCAGTGAATGTCAGAGAATGAAAGAAATTAGCACGTCTGGTCTTTATACAGTAAATACATGCCTGAGCAGCAGCCGAATGTTTTTTAACATCCCCATCGATGAACCTAGTCAAAATATTCTTCCAAAAGAAAATAGGCACACAAGCACATCTAAACAAGCGTGAGCTCTAAACAATGTGAGCTCTGGTCCAAGGAGAAACTCACGGCAAGCACTATACTATAATTTGTGATTTTGTGTAATTTTCTTAAACTGCAGAAATCAACGTTGTCCTTAAAATTGGTAGTTATAAGCCGCACATATAATACACGTTGCATAAACAATGTGAGATGTGATCTTTAAAATTTTGTGATGTTCAGGTTACAATTAAAATAGCTGACTGTAATGAGGGGCAGTTTGGTGTGATTATCTGTACAAATGTTACATTGCAAGGTGGGAAATGACTGTACCCAAGTTGCAGTGACCCTGGATGCCACCTTGTGGGGGTGGGGATGAGGGTAGAAAAAAGTTGAAGAGTAACATTGTTTCAGTATCCCACAGTTAAAACAAGGCAAATCAGTGGGCCTGACCCTGCCTGCCAAACATGAGAGTCAGCAAGTGAGCAACCACAGCATTTAAAATAACAACTGGAAGCCGTTTCGCATAAATAAGATAAGAACAATATTTGAATTAAGAGGTTTTCGAAGTAGCCAACACACAATTTGAGATGATCGACAATCTGAAGCCATGAGAATAGTTGAACAAAAAGGGGGAAGCAGTTATTCTCCCGTGAAAGCACAATTATACAGGATTATCTACAATACCTCAGGTAATTACATAGTACACAGCCAGTATGTTACCCAGTTCAGGCAGTGTAAGGAACAGCTCCGTTTTAGGCAACAGATTTGCATAGATGTTCCCCACGTTAAATGTAAAATAAAATAAAAACTATAAAATATATATTTTTTTTTCATCTGTATTTTGTTGCTGAATAGTGGCTGATGGTCCGATTTTATATCGGGCAAGTTTAAATGAAAAAGCATGCAATCTATTTTTGCAAAATGACACCTGGCTAACAGGTATCCCTGATGGAACCAAACTGGTGTCAGCTTGAAGTATTTTCCAAGCCCTGTTACATGGGGGGCACTCACAGAAGCACCTGTCCACCTGTCAGTCCTCTTTATGCCATCTGATGTGAGTACACCGAGCTGTTGCAGAGCACTATAATTAAAGGGCACTCTTGTCAATAGCCAGCCCTAACTGAAATATTCTTATGCAGCAGGAATGTTCTCTGTGTTGCATGGCAGGGAGGCATTGCCAGGTTTGTGCCTGAATATGGCATGGTTAGATCTTCATAAGAGGGTGACAGTGATATATTTGGAGTGATATAATGTAAATGAGATATGATCAAATCTGAGGCTGCTCATTTCTGTAGTTAGACCTTAATGCATGTGGTTTTTAGAATTCCAATATGGGGGGGGGGGATGCTAAATTGGGATATGCATATTAACTGCCAGTATCTCATATTATTTGTTGTTTTTGACTGCAGATGGGAGAAAGATTTTTTTTAACTGCCTGGGTAATGCAGGTCTCCAATTTGGATTTGAAAGACAGAATTGACATGAATGCGATAATTGTAGCTTGAAATAAATATTTTGGCATGAGTGACGATTCAAAAAGAGCAAATATGTTCCTCTTGAACATATCTATGATTAAAAATAAGTATAAAATATAGCTGTAAGCAGCGATTCCCAGGGACCGAGCAGCATAAGCAGCATTTGTCAAACATTCTTCACTCCCCACCTCTTTTCCTGCACTCCCCCACTACCACTCCTCTCCTACCCGGAAGTACAGTGCTGTGAAAAAGTTTTTGCCCCCTTCCTGATTTCCTCTATTCTTGCATATTTCTCACACTGGATGTTTTCAGATCTTTAGACAAAATATAATATTGATTTTAGGGAACCTGAGTAAACAAATGACACATTTGTTTTTTACTTATTAAATTTATTTAATGAACAATAAATCCCAACACCCATTTCCCTTGTGTGAAAAAGTAATTGCCCCCTTACAATAACTGCAGCCAATGTATAATAAAGTAATCATTTGTAATATTTGGTCACATATCCTTTGCATGCCATGACTTCCTGATGTCTTTGACCCAACAATATCAAAAGACTCTTGAAATCTTATTTTCTGGTATTTCTACAAGCGATACTATAACCTCTCTGCATTTGAATGGATCTCTATGGGAATTGGGGGGTGGGACTAGATTTAGTTGTAAATTACACTGGAATAGTATGGAACACATGGTTGGCTAAATGGTCATCAAGGGTCTGATGTATCAAACGAGCCTCAAACCATCACTCTGCTGCCAGATATGCAGTAGATATGGATGGTTCACTTTAAGGGTTGTTTCTCCTGACAAATTTTCCTATTGAACTCTATGGAAAAATAAGTGAGGTTATAGAGAGGTTATAGTATCGCTTGTAGAAATACCAGAAAATAAGATTTTGATATTGTCTTTTGATATTGTTGGGTCAAAGACATCAGGAAGTCATGGCATGCAAAGGATATGTGACCAAATATTACAAATGATTACTTTATTATACATTGGCTGCAGTTATTGTAAGGGGGCAATTACTTTTTCACACAAGGGAAATGGGTGTTGGGATTTATTGTTCATTAAATAAATGTAATAAGTAAAAAACAAATGTGTCATTTGTTTACTCAGGTTCCCTAAAATCAATATTATATTTTGTCTAAAGATCTGAAAACATCCAGTGTGAGAAATATGCAAGAATAGAGGAAATCAGGAAGGGGGCAAAAACTTTTTCACGGCACTGTATGTCAAACTGCCTGAACGTTTCGAGTATAATTATTTGCATGTACAGTATACAATGTACCAGACATTGAGGTTTGCGTCAAGACATTAATTAATATGTAACCATTAATACATACTTAAGATGTAATCAACATTAGATTAAAACACAAAGATCGGTGTCCAGGGCACAGAGTAGAGGAGGTGGTAGTGGAGGAAAGGAGGGTGCATTTTTCGAGTATTGGGACGCACACAGAGACTCCAAAATGGTGGTCAATTCAAGACAGGATTGACCCAAAAAGCAAATATTTGTTCCTAATCAGGGCTTTTGTCATTGTTGATGATATACAGTCAAGCCGGAAAGTCTCCCCACTCCTTTCACCTTCTCCACTTCTCCACATTCTACAATAGATTGAGTTCATTTTTTGTCTCAAAATTCTACACAAAATAGCCCATAATGACAAAGTGAAAACATGTTTTTAGATCTTAATTTTTGCACTGAAAATGAATTTGTCACATGCACTACAGCACCACTAGGTGTTCAATCTGATAATAATCTACAGGATCCAAGAGTTTGGCTATCCCAACAAGCCTGCCAAGTTTGGTGATTCTAGGCCAAACCAGGTCACAGGAAGTTTTGTGAAAGGGGAGAAAAAAAAGAAAGAAAAAAGAATCCAAACAAAAACAATAGGCTACCAACAGCTTCGCTGCTCGGTCCCCTAATAAAACTCAAAAATAAAGTTGCAAATTTGAGCTTTCAAGTTAAGCTAGATATGGATGGTATATCATTCCAAAAGCATGGACGCAACTCTGCACACCATGCCATTGCCTCTGGCTTCCAAGTTTTGTGAACTCTCACTGAATTTTGCAATGCATTGTCCATTGTTTTGGCATAAATAGGTTATACGTTTTTTGTTATATTTATAATATACATACAGCCGTTCATTGTATGTGGGATATAAATCATTAAATAAATACAGTCAAACAAGTTAAACCCATTTTAAACCCATTTATAGCCTAATGTAATATACTCTAAGTAAATTAGCTTAAAATATAAGTAAATTATCAGCTTAAACTTCAGAAACATAAACATCCATTAGGGATGAGTTGCCTTTTTAAAGGTCAGCATGCTTTTTTTAGCTCACTTTTTAAAATATTCTGCTCACTATGTTTATGCTTCAGAATTAAATTGAAATGCATACATGATAAAGTATTGTTTGGTGTTGTTCATCATTTTGTGAATAAATAAATGGGCATTATCTTTCATTCTTCTTATACACTGACCACCTCTCTTACTCAAAGTAAATATTTCCTGGGCCCAAACTTATAGAACCTCAACCCCACTGCCATATTATCCTCCGTACTTTTTCTCTGACTGTCTGCTCCAGTCAACAGCGGGAGTACATTTGTCCACACCCACTGGATCATGTCCACTGGGAGCTGTGGGGGCCAAATGCCTTTGCAGGGATCTACCTTACTGTGTGCATCACCTGTCAAACCTTTCACCTCCAGAGGCTACAAAATGTATTTACATCTGCCCCATGATTGTAAACCCAGCTGTAAAAATTTGGTCAGGGTTTAACGGGTATTGCAACTGGAGAAGGCTTAAACTGTGAAGTAACCATCTTTGTTTCATTTAGGTTTTTTGAGTACATGATAGATCAGTCATAAATCCCTAAAATGAAAAGTAAACAGAAGTTTGACAAGTGTGAAATGAAATGGCAGTTGGGTGAATGTGAAGAGAAGTAGTGTGACTGCTGAAGAATAGTGCTACTGTTTTGTGTGGATAGAGTTTCTGTTAAGTGTTCCTGCATAAGGCTCATTTGAAGCACAGTGACTGTAGAGCCCAAGGGAATGCCTCTCACTGTACTTGCTGGTGTGATTTAATAGTAAGATATCAGCTGTGTGGTTGACTTTGATTTGAACATTTACATTTTTACTTCTGTGTAATGCTGGCACTCATTGAAAACATATTGTATGTCTATTTTTTTAGCTTAAAAACGTATTCGTATGCCTACCTTATAATGAAACTTATTCATCCATTCTGTTATTTCAACAATTCTGAAATGATAACATAAATCAGGAGAAACTGGTAGAAAAGCGTCTTTGTGCTGCCCAAAACGGTTGAAAATTCCTTTCTGCTCCCTGCACTGCCCCCGCCCCAATCGTGATGTCAGAGTAGCTTTTTGGAGGTACCTCTACGTCATATGGATAATTGTTGTTGCCCACAACGAAAACAGCCGGCACCTGATTGGTTAGACTCACTACGTAACTTTTGTTTCGGCTCCACGTTTTTAAACCGGAACAATGTTGCTTCCTGTTTATAAACTATCTTATTCCACCTAAATAGTCCACTAAAGTATGTTTCTGAAGATATTTGAGGTGAGAAATAGGAAATGCAGTTGCTGAATCTTGATTCATATTTGATCTGCAACGTCTAGTTTGACAGTTTGATTTATGCAAATGAGGATGGCAGCTCCTCCGCCCCCACCCCTCTCCTTCGCTCACCCCAAGTATTTTTCAAAATTGTTTTGTCTCCGGAGACAGGCTGAAACAGTGGGTCTAGTTACCCTTTAAGCTGTAGTCGCTGTCAGAAATATGACCATAAAATATTACATGTTTTTCATTTATTTTCCCAGCGACCTTCTGATTGATCTCAATTTATTAGAAACTCATCTGAACTTAGAGCATTGAGTCAGGGTTTCTACGAAAAAAAAGACTCTCCATTGGAGAGTGTTAAAACTCGCGATTTCTAGAAACCATTTTACCATCCCAATGTTATAGAGACAACGGTTCCTTATTTTGAAACATGATACAAAACAGGCTTGTATCAAAACAACAACTCTGTATATTTTATGTTCTGGAAATCCACAGATGACACGAATCACGCTAAAGTCAGTATCCTTGCCCCAGAAAATTAATTAATTAATTAAAATTTAAAATTTTGCAAGCAAAACTTCCACTGTGTTTTAGCTTCTGTTACTTTGTTTCAGTAATAACTATTGGAAAACAAACTCCTAAGGGTTACCTTACAGAAGAGACCAGGATTATCCCTGAAGATAAAGGGGTTCAAGAATAGCATGTTATTTTCGGGTTTGTGTTCAATAAAGGTGGTGCTTGAGAAGGGGTCATTAATCTACTAGGTAGGTATCCTGCTGATATTTTTTTTGTAAAATTGTAAAAATCACGGCAGTTGATTAGGCTTGGGCGGATCCCACTTGGAACCGTAGTTCCAAAATGAGAATCTGAACCCCGAGTCCACTTTTGTGAAGAGCCGGGTACCCCCCCATCGCCGGTTCTAGCTTGCGGAGAGCTGACTCCAAACACAAAACCCGATTCTGAGTGACTGCTCACGCACAGTCGCACACATAGGCTGCTTGCATAGTGCACAACACGCACACGTTTTGGCATTTTAAACATAAATAGGTCTACATTTAAGCAATAAGGTATGAGACGCAGTACTATATCGTCAATATAGTCACAGTTAAACCCTTTGACTGTGACTATATTGATTATATTGTACAGCGTCGAGTTACCTTATTGCTTTTATAAAACGGTTGCCAGCTATATTGTAAATAATATATAAGGACAAGGCACACTTTCAATAAAACAATTTTTAATTAACGTTATGAATTTAAGTTCAGCAGCAGAGAAAATAGTCCTCAGTGTAGCTGTTGCCATGTAACACAAAAACAAATAAAGCTAGGAATGGAATGCTAGCTATCAAACCGACTAATAGCGAGCGTTATGTGCTAATAACATATCATAATAATAATAATATAATGCACTGCACTAGTAATAATAATAATATAAATGTAATAGTTATAACTTTAGCTAAAACCGTTATCTATATATAGCCTATACAGATGTGAAGTAACGTTAACTTGCTTTCACACAACCAGTTGGTTGTTTCTCACGTAAAATTACAGCTAGCTAATTACTAAGCCTAGCTAGCTAAATTCCTACTAAATTTGTATTTCCAAACTGAATAAATACTGCACCTCTAACCACAAAAATGGTTTGCCAGATTAAAGTTGCTGTAATGTGCCAAATACAAACTTTTTTATCTGCAGATTTAATGCTTTAACTGGTTTCATGAATCAGCTGTAGCTAACGTTAAGCCTAAACTGTTGCTATCGTTACTAGCATAAAAGAGAAAAATCTAGGGCGCTCCAGTGAGAATGTCACTCCAATGTTAATTTCCTTTCCAGTGGATTTGGTTTCCAGTAGCTTTCAATTTTATGTCCACTCACGGACATGATTTCTCTAGCCTCGGCTCCACGATTTAAGTGCGCATTGGGTTTGGTCACCAGAGCTCACGGCTCCTAGGTAGGAACTCGTTATCTAGTGCTCAGAAGTCGGAACCGACTTGTTGACAGTACCCGGTTTTCAGCAAGGACCGCGACGCTGCGTTATCATGAATGTTATGCATGGTGCCGGGCGAGTTTATGTTGGCGCTTGTCCAATAAAAAACAACCAAGCACTGACAAGCATACCAGTACACATTTAGACACATAGTCGACGATTCCATTTGTATTAGGTTTAGGTGATGCGTTTGATTTTCTGTTCGGAATATTACTTTAATATATATTATTTACTTTAATAATTATTTTCAAGTGAAAATAATTCAGAAGGATGCTTTAAATACTTGTTACAAATCTAATTACAGCTGCGGCCTGCCTGCAAAAAAGTATTAAATACATCATTCTTTTTACCAACCAAAATCAAGGAAAATACCTTGAATCTTGGGGAGCCGGTCTTACGTTCTGTGTATTCGTTTGCAGGCTGGGCATGGTTCCCTGTCAGTTCCCGGTTTTTCCTCTTGATTTGCCCCAGCCTATCATTTCTCCAGCTTACTCACATTCCGCACTCCGTTTAGTTAATAACTTAGTTCCCGCACCTGTTTTGTTCACTATTTAGTTCCTACCCACACTTCTCTGTGAGATTACCCTGGCATTTGTTCCCTGTTTGATTCCTGCTTGTCAGTTATTAACCTGTCTGTTTGTTCTTTTTATTCAGCCTGTCCCCCGCTTGCCCTAGCCAGTCCTGCCCAGTCTCTAGCCCCGTTTATTTTGCCCTGCCCTCTTTTCTGCCTTCCCTTATTTTTGCCATTTTTTCCTGCCTGCCACTCTGTGTTTCATAATAAATATCTCCTGTGTGGAGTTCAACCAACTATCTGTTTCTGGGTTCTGCATTTGGGTCCAATCCTTGGGCATTTGGGTCCAATCCTTGTCGTTGTAACAGACAATGACGAAAAAAGTGTAACATGCAGTTAATTTCTAATTGTGTCACATGGAGATTTGCTGAAAAATATACAGAGGACACAAGATATTCTAAGACTAGGCATTCAAAATACTGTCACAGAATGCATACAGATTCAAGTCCTGCAAAAAGCCACTCAAAAGGCAAAGTCTGCGCGTTGTATCCATTTGTTATTTTTAGACCTTCTGCAGGGAAGACTTAAATGGGCTTGCTTGCTGGTTTTCCAAGACAAAGGACCTCAGTGACAGATTAATTACAGATGCACTCAGCCAGCAGATCTCCAGGTGACCAGTGTTCGATTCCAGCGTGATTCCTCTTTGTATTTTCTGATTTCCCATGCCGAGAGAGGAGAAAAAGCCTGGGGACTTGGAAAGTCAAATAGGCTGTGACAGTTTTTGGACCTTGACTACAAGATGGGGAAAGCAGCCAATGGGGCATATTGGATTTGTGTTGATAGAAGCCTCCAGTAGTCCATGTCTTGGGGAAGCCACCATACACCTCTAGGATATGGGAAGTAAGTTTAACGAAGCTTGTTCCGTGGGAAAGGTTAGACGTCTTCACATTTCCGTATTTGCAACGCTCCAATTCTGACAGTTGTTTTGTCCTATCTTGCATTGTTGTTCATGTTCTTGGAGTGAAAACATCTGGTGAAGATTCATGAGAGTGGACCAGGAAAAAGACAACAAAACAGCATTAGTCATCACGCAGCGTGCCACAGCGCTACATAAAAGGAGTGACGTCCAGCACCATCTGCCCCGCTCTTTTCTGAGTCAGTGCCTTTGTAATTGTGAAGTACAATTATAAAATGGGACAAAATCCTTCAAGGTTAAGCTATTATAAACTGCACCTCAAAAATGAGTCACTCTGTAAATCATCGCTGGACTTATTCCATGAATCTCATCAGTGCTTGCCACAATTTGACCAGGCAATTTGAGGCCATGGAAATCGAAATCCATCAACTCTCAGTTGTTCTGTTTTCTAACCATGTGATTGTGTGAATCATCTTTGAGTTTGAACAACACCACTTTCCCTCAGTTGCCCCAGTTATGACAGTGGAAAAGTAAATGAAAAATGAAACAAAGTTGCTCAATACAAGAGATATCAAATTTTATGTGTATTAATTGTCTCAGTGGAGGAAGTGACACTAGTTCAACACTTAAATGTCTTCATTTTAATAAATGCAGTGAAGGGTTCTGCACTGAAGAGAAAGAACTTTCAAAGGCCTCCCCTTGATGTACTGAACTGAAGCTTGTCAGAGATTTCCAGCAGCAGATGCCTGTTAAGTTAGTGTATCATACAGTGCAAAGAGCTGCACAGGTATTTCTGAGATGGCTCTGGCTTCTAATTTGCATGTTCTATTTTTGTTAATGCAATTTATAAACAGAATTTAAGCTATTTCTTTACTTAAAGTATATGGTGAAAATAATGACTTAAGTTTCTCCATCTTTATGGTTTGATTTGGCAGAAATTTTAATTGCCTGGGACCATCTGTACGCTCACTGACAATAATCTCAAACTTCCTTGATCTGGCTACACATAATGTTGTTGTTATACAAAAGGCAAACTCTAGTTGTTGTTTTTCTCCATCAATTACAAAATGGTCTCATTAGAAAATTAAACATATTTAAGGGATATGCAATTTAAGCACCAAAAACAAAAGGCTTTACACAGAAAATCTTTTTCCCAAAAACATGTATTTGAGTGACCTCTGTCCAGCTACTGGCTTAGTACTCTGGTCTTATCAAGATGGAGGCACCTGGAAGGAATCAGCAAGAATTTAACTCTTAATAAAGTAGATGATAGCACTGGATGACAGCTGCTTAACACTGCAGTGTTAGCGACCCTTTTTCTCAAATTTTACTCAATTTTTAAAAAACTAAATATGAAAATTTAAACGAAAAGAAGGAGCTAAGGTTTTTCTCTCAAGGTTTCCCGCTCCCACATGCCTTTTCTCCTATACCAGACAAATGTTGTGAAGCACGATTCAAAATTTCAAAGGGAGCAGATCGCGTGCCCAGTCATATTTCCCATTTCTTGTTGTGCATTTAATTGAAAACTTGAATTATAAAATATGATGCTCAGACACCATCAAGATTAATTACATTACTATGTTGAACAGGATAGGCCAGTAATTATAATGGTTTCATTTATATATAGAGGGGAAGATGCATGTTGGGGAATTTTCTTTTTCCAAGTTTTGTGAATTTAATTTTTGATTCTAAGCCTCCTCCTGTTCAAAACATGATCTCTTATTATGATTAATATTACTGTTATTAAGTATTAATAAAATATGCTACATACATCCCAATAGGGAAATCTGAAGAAATTAGCTGAAATATATGTAGTATATGATTTGCTGAATCAAGCTCTTTGCTTGTCAGTGAGTATTGCCATCCCTATTCAAACACATCAAACATTTAGCAGCATTTCATTGAAAACTTGAAAACTTTTATGAAATTGCTTCACAGCTACAGAAGAATTATCAAAGTAATAATGCATTTTTCTCTTGGGTGGTCGGTCCAGGCAAAACATGATCTCATGGCTGATTTACCTCTCTGACGGGAAATACTGTCACCCCCATCCGACTGGGTTTCTGCAGCTTACACTACATGCTACTGTGTAGGTTAATACTGGCGACTGTGTGGGCAGGGGTCACGGCCTGCTAATTCCACAAATCAGAGAGACTCATTAGTACTACCAGGAACCATGAGTTTGCAAAGCAGTGTGCCGTGCAGGGTACATTGTTAGTGAGTATGTGGCACAGACTGCCGGGAAACGACATTGGCTTTCCCTAAATGGGAACTAATGTTCAAATAGCATCATGTCAGTTGTGCAAATAGGGGCAAACTATAGGGAAATATTGTACAGCAGTGGCCGTTCATAGTGCGGCTATATGTATTGATTTCCCCTGTTGTGTAAAAAAGTATTTAATCCTATAACACAGTACCATTTGTTGCTACATGCAAACATAAAATATTCTTTATTGCAGCCATCTTTTGTCTTAGACTTAATAGCAGTTGTAATAAGGCCGAGGGCCCGTAGTGCTGAGCGGATGAAAAGATGCTTAGATACATCAGGATTAATTATATTTCTATGTTGAACAGCATAGGTCAGTAACTGTAATGGATTAATTCATATATAGAAGGGAAGATGCATGTTGGGGAATTTCTTCTTGCCAAATTTTATGAATTTAATATTGGATTCTATATAGCCTCTTCAGTTCAAGACATGTTCCCTTATTATGATTAATATTACTGTTATTACATATTAATAAAATAGTTTTTCAGCATAAATCCTGATAGGAAACCAAACAAAATCCAAAGAAATAATCTGAATTACATGTATATGATTTGCTGAATCAAGCTCTTTGCTTGTCAGTACTGCTATCCCTATTCAAACGCTTCAAACATTTGCCAGTTGTTGCTCAGATGATCTTGTCAGTGTAGTGAATTGACACGATTCCGATTTAACAGTTGGTTGCAAATATGATTTATTGAATGTGCAGTATGTACTTTGCCTGAATATTTATATGTTTCATTTAGCTTTCTGCTCTTTGGTCAGCAGCAGAGGGGTAATATAGCTAGGCAACGTACTAGCTAGGCTAGCTTACATGAGTAGTGATCATACCAGTGGTGGTAGCCAATTTTTAGGTAGTCTAGTAATGCATTCAAATGATTTGATTTGAATTTTACATTAGCCTGCATGCTGAATTTATATTGCAATTTAGAATTTGTTAATATTTTGATTTATTGTATTTTAAAAGTTTCAAAAGACAATGCCCAGGAATGAATCAATGTTTTTTTTGTTTTTTTGAGAAATAGAGAGATAGGAAAGCTCTGCCATTCTCTGAACTTCAGCAGAGACACACTGAGACACGAGACAGAACTTTGATCCAGAGGGAGGATCTACAGGGAGTAATCATCCTAGAACCGCACTGTTTGGCAGTCACTGAAAGGCACTGCCCTGTAGCAAAGTCAGGGAAGATGGATTAGAGAGAGTCATGGGTCATGGTTTCCTGGATTAGTGTTAACAGACTTTTCATTAGAACTCTACTTATGCTGCTCCTCTGAAGATTATTTTCGCCATATGTTTCACCACTGCTCTTCTGGCTTGAATACATGAGTACCGTTTTTAACCTCTGTCTATTACAGCAGGATGTAGGAAACAAAGATGCAAGAAAGTCGCAGGGTGCGTAGCACTTTTTTAATGTGTTTGATCAATCCATGCTGTAATACCATGTGAATACATCTGAAAATTAATCTGATGACTATAAACAGAGGACGTAATCTCAGCACATATCCCCATTTGCTTAGTCCAGTCGGAATTTCCAAGTCAAGTCTGAGAAAGGTATTATTTTGCCTGTATGCTCAGCCCCTGTTGCTGGGAGACACAGAGGAGCGGCTGGTGCACAGAGGTAGAGTGGGAGTGAGAAAGAAAGTTTCTGCTAGACGAGTTTAGACTTTTTCACCTGGACCGCCCTTGCCCGCCCTTGCAACCCCCTACTCCCCCCCCCCTATCTCAGGCAGCAGCTTCCATGAAACATGCATTAAGCTGCAATAGGGAGCTTCAGAAGTTGCTTAGAGACCCTGAGGGGATCCGACATGTTCTCTGGGTTCAAAGCGCCTGAAAGAGTCCCTGATGAAGATGTTCATGTATTCGTCTGAATGTGGCAAACTGTAGCGATAATCATGTTGAGACTTTCCATTGTACCCCTGCTCCCTCCCTCCCTCCCATCCTCCCATCTACTGTATGAAACTGGGATGAGCAGCTGGATGGGGAGAGCTGGTAAAGTGAGAAAATTTGTGAAATGTCTCAACTAGTTCTCGTGCATCAGGATGAATTTAAACAGGAGCAAAGGAAATGATGCTATGCAAACTCAATTCAACTCTCTCTCTCTCTCGCTCTCTCCCCCACACGCATGTACTCATGCAAACACATGCACTCACACGCAAACATACTCAACTCACTCTATTAATAAGAAGGAAACCGCTAGAAGCCCACACATTGACAATGGAGTCTGATCCACTTCAGCGCACAAAACACTGGGTTTTCATTTACCGGACTACCATCCCAGTTCAACTGCAGCTCGGTCGTGCCGTTAGAATCCCAGCGGCCTGACAGCTCGGGTCAGCACGTGAAGACCCAGCTTTTGTCCACCAGCTGGCCTTTTGTATTCTTCCAGTGGGAAAATCTCTTTATTCCTTTATAACGCATGTCCGCCGAAGAGACATCCGGATGGCATGGAGATGACTCACACAAGACATGAAACAATGACATGAACGTTTATTTTTAGTTTGTCCTAGAATTCTCTTTCATTTTCTCAAGTGCGGCTACTGCTTTTGGAAGTTGATCATAGACCACTGAAACCCGGAATCCTCAATTCGGCTGCAAATTCTTTGCATTAGCCTCAAAGCCCCCGCTATTCTCCGTGCCCCCTCCTAATTTCCTCCACCCCTGTTGTCGACCTATACCAGGGCACCCTCGCTGAGACTGTCTGCACTGGCTCTGTCTATTTTTCTCATATTTATTCCACATGGGAACCAGGCCAGTAATGGCCGTAATCCAAAATGAACCAGTGCAGCATGGACTGGAGTGCTAGAAGCTGTGGCTAAAGTTGGGCCTGGTAAGTCAGAGGCTTGGGGAGAGGACCCATTGGCAGACAGCACCCAGATTTGCTAACCCTACCCTAGGCACTGCTGAGCATCTGCAGGAAATCTGCAGTATAGCATAGCAGGGACATACAGAAACCTTGAAAGCATTACAATGTTGGGTAGATGGTGGTGACGCTGATGGGTCAAACTTTTTTTGGTTTTTGCAGGTAGGTAAGATGAGTAACCATTCCATAATTGGATACTAGGATATTTGAAACACTGTGCTCATTGAAAATGTTGGAGTTAGGTGTAAGACTGACTTGTTTGAGCATTTGATGAAGACAGTAGGTTTGTCTTTTTGTCATTGTTAAAACAAAGTGCATTCTTTCACATTATGGGCTGTGGGGGCAGGGGCTTTTCACGTGTCACCAGTGCAAATTGGCATGTGACAAAATTGCACACTATACTATTAACAGTAGTAAATAGTATAATAGTTGTAGAAAAACAGTAGTTTTGTTTTCCAGAACATAAATAAAACTATTTACAATACTGCACAACCTCACAACTTCCTTTTACAGAACATGCACTTTGGGTCACGGCACGCTTTTCTTCTAGTTCTCTCCAAGAACATTACAGTGCCTTCTGGTACTCCATGTTGTCCGCTGAAGGCCCATTCATCCTCAAATGCATGCAATTCAATTCATCACCTCCAGCCTGTTTTGCAAGTTTGTCTTCATCTATTGCTAAATAACAGAATAAATGCAGCCAGTGCAAATTACAATTGACAATAATAAACTGCGCAAATCACAAATGACTTCCCCTGTTAATTTCCAAAGAGTATTTTAAAATGGCCATGCTGTATTTAGCTAAGTCGGCTAACTCAGCCATCGTAACGTTTACTTGCTATTTAGCTCTTTCTAAAAAAGTGTGATGTACAGAACTCACATTTTTAGCTAACTTTCCTATGCCTGTTTAAGAAATAACTAGGTGGTCGTTCAGTCTTAACACACTGCTTACCCCAGATATCTTGCCAGCATGATGCTGTCTTCATAGGCTGTTACATACGGTGGATATTCAAGACAAGCGATTTACCATGGTAAGTGCTGGGAGAAAAGCTTGCCAACTACATTTTCCTTTCTGACATTTATGAGCAGGCTCTTGCCAGAATAATTGTAACTGTTAACTTATACCTACTGCTTGCTACGCACTCAGTTCTGTAGCTAGTAAACTTTACTTGACATAGCCTGTGTTGGCTAAAGGGACTACTGATTGTAGATCTGTTCTTAGGCACACTTGCTTCTCATTTTCTATAATGTTAGTTCCAATATTTTGACAGTGTCTATGAGTCATGGGGTTATGACTTTGAAGCATTGACTAGTATGTGCTGTTGACAATGATATTGTTATTGTACCACTACTGCCGTTGCCTCTCCATCCATAATGCTCATTTTAGGCATACAGCTGGTGTCCATTATATCTGTAGTCAGTACATGTACTGTACGCAAATTGTATTGTATGAAATTACCAAATTGTATTAAACAATTTCCTTTCTATCTGAATAAAGCATATACCTGTCCACTGATGTGTGGGGATTCTGAGGTCTTGGCATGAGGAACGCATGACTCAAAGGCCCTCTGCAAACGAGCGTGTCAAGATGAAATGCTTTCAGAGTAAATCACGGCTGCACACCGTGAAAGCTTGCCGTCTGATTAGGGGGAGCAGAAGAAGGCATGATTAAAGTATGCATGGAGGGATGACACACAGCTCTTTGTCAGATGAAGCCATAGGACTGTGCCTGGGGAGAATGCATATGATAACGGCAGTGAGCTAAGGAGAAGCACATGTGCAGAAGATAATGCAGAGTCTTCAGATGGCTGATGAGGGACAGGGGCACAACGAAGGATGTGGTTAAGGCATGAATCCTACGACTGCTGAGGCATGGAAAGGCCGCAAACCGCAGACACACTTGCACGCATGCACAGAATCTCGTTGCCCTACCCCTACCCTTACCTCCATTTACACACTTCTCGTTCCACCGTCTCTCCATCCAGCCTTTCTATATTCATTCTTATCTTTAGGAGTATTACATTATTGCGTAGCTTCTAATCAGCACTCTCACAAGGAGTTGAAATTTTATTTCATGTAGGCTTATGTTTTATTTATTTTTAAATTGTATTAAAAGAAAAATTCAAGTGCACTCACGCCCATGTTAGACCCCTTGGGATGCTCCAGAGGATTGATGAGTCAAGACTTCAGTGCTGTGGCAAAATCTTCAGAGCTTTAAATAAGGCTCAATGACCCTATAATGGGGCGGCACGGTGGTGCAGTGGTTAGCACTGTCGCCTTACAGCAAGAAGGTACCGAGTTCAAATCGCCGCGAGGCCCTTTTTGTGTGTGTTTTTGCATGTTCTCCCCGTGTCAGTGTGGTGGGTTTCCGTCCTCCTCCCGGTTCCCTCCCCCAAAAAAAAAAAATGCAGGTTAATTGGAGACTTCTAATTGCCCATAGGATGAATGGTATGAATGAGTGGTGTGAGTGCTCTGTGATGGATGGGATGGATGTGTGCCTGTCCCCTTGCCCTCCTGCCTCTGCATGCTGGCATGCTGGGGGCACCCCCCCCCCCCCCTGATAGTGAATAGGAATAAGGGATGGATGACCCTATAATGTTTATATGGTCCTTTACTTTCAGTGTGGCTTTTTTCGCCGTTTTTCGATTTTATTCAGCAGTTAACTGCGCTAATTTCCGCTCCTCTGGTACAAAGCCCTTGTTAATTGGGTGCAGGAGCATTTTGAAGACGTGTAACCTGGAACTGAGCTCATGGTTTTCTAATGGCAAAAACATCTGCTGTCAGAGTTAATAGCTTTATTATGAGTTCAAATAATAGGCATGGAGCAAAAGGAACACGGGAGGCATTTGAAAGGATTCAAACCCCTTCCAAGTGATGCAGTAGATTTATTCGTAGCAGACGTAACTCCAAGCAGAGATCATAAAGACACTTTGGCATCATCTTTACAAAACTTTAGAAACATTTGTTTATTAAATCGTAAGTGAGAGCAATAAAATTCCTTTTCAATGGAACCATTATGTTCCAGAAGTAAATACAACTGTAGCGACTGTAGATGTCTGGGACTGCACCAAATCTGCAGCATCAAATCCAATATAGCTTCAAAAGAGATCTGGGTCTTTCTGCAAGGCATAATTTGGCTCCTAACCTCAACTGCTGGGGCATCCAGCATGACAAGGGTAGTAAAGAACATTACCAATAAACATAGTAGTCATTACAGAAATTATTGTCTGGTGTATAAATGTTTGTTGCTGAAAAGCAAACAAAGCAAAGCAGGAAAAAAACAATCAGGCCCACCTTTTGACAAATGGTTTTGCTGAAAAAATGTTCTTACCGGAGTGACTGGGTTGATTGTTAGAAATAATCCCAAAATTTCTATCTGTTATAAAAACATTGGGAAGTGGTTATATATAGTACTATCAAAGTCGGGAATTCATGCAAATTACAACCTGCTAAAACATTTGTGGTCCTCTTTTCTCTGTGGCTTTTGGTACTGATTCAATGCAGAGCACAGAAAATATAGGCCATTAATCTATGGGGTAAACAGATGATACCACTTTTACTGACATGTTGAGTCTTAGCATTAGGCTGCAGATCCTGTGTTATGGGTATCTGATCCAGCCAGTATCTTAAGGAAGGCAGCTGTAGAACTGGGTGCAATTTAATCTTTGAATTATGCATGGAACATTACCCAATTCAAGCCCTTCCCTTATGTTTTTGAATATTCTCCACACTGCATCCCCATCCAAAAATTCATGTGACATTCTCTAGTCATGAAAAGGAAAATGTGGAAATAGTTTGGAGGATACAGTATGTGGTATTGTCAGGTTACAACACTGTACCTACTGTAATAGTTTTTAGGGCACAACAAAGGAAATTAATCACACACTTCTTTTTAAGTTAGCTGTCCAGTTAATACAGTGCCACAAGGCTGCTTCACTATGTCCAAAACGTAATACAGACTGAATGACAACTTTCAATGCTCTACTTTTGCGAAGTCTTTGGTTATAGGGCGATTGTGGAGGACATCCCAAAAATAGGATAGAAATCCCATAAATAATTAGGCTCAAAGTTTCAGCTTTAAGAATACAGTGGGGGGGAATGAATGATTGTTATAACTGAATGACTATTCAATATAATTGGCTAATTTATTACAATGCAAATTCCCATGCGTTTTGAGCTTTGAAGAGCACACACACCCTGTCAGGACATATCAGTTGGTTCGAGGACATATTGTTCTCAGTGAATTCTGTGTTAACCTCCTCGATCCCACAATGACTCTTGATATTATGTCTGTGCTGCCATCATTCCCCAGGATTAAACCACCGCGCTCAATATATAAGCATTTTTTACATATCAAAATTAAACTCAAGAGTTTTAAATTACAAGCCTCTGCATCTTGGTCAGCCTTATGCAGTAGAGCTCCAACCACTCATGTTTTGTTGGCATCTGTTATTATTTGCTAAATACTACAATTTCGTGTTTATGGCTTTAGGGCTCTATTTTCCGGCTGGCGCATGGCGGGTGGTGAGCCAGTGCATTGCCAAAGTGACATTTTCGGCATGTATTTTCACGTTCCTGAGCCCGTTTGACTCGCCATGCGCCAGAAGTGGGAGGAGAGTCCCTGCTGGAGGTGTGTCAGTCCAGAGTGAGCAGCAAAACGGCAAATTCCTTTGGTCAGAAAATAGAGAAATTCAGTAGCCACGCCCAGTGCGCCATACGCTACGCCATTGACTATGACGGCTCACCGCACGCCATGCGCTTTCTGGAAAATAGAGTCCTTAAGCTTAAAGATTTCAACCATAATTGGTCCTTTTTCTTTCTGAAATGTAACTATATAACGAGGATACTGATTTATTGTAGTAATACGTGAATGCTTACATGTCTTAATATGTTTTTTTCTGCAGGCCCTGCAGTGCGATTCAGCGGCTTTAAGAGCAGAAAGCCTTCACCCCCACCCCTGATTGGTCAGCACACTGTGCAGGTTTTGCGGAACACTCTGAGCTACAGTGACGATGCCATAAATATGCTGCTAAAAGCTGGGACAGTCTCTCAAAATGAGGTGCAGTAAAGATCAGACAAAGAGTGAGGAGAACACATGGTGACCCTGTGGGTACATCCGTGTGTCTGAGAAAACCATATTATGAAACCACACAAATTCCACGGTAGGGCTGTGTTAGAATTTAGGGAAATGGCAAATATAGCATTACCTCTTGAACCAATGGTACTTTGAAGATGGACATGGCTTTGTAATTAATTTGACTGAATGAGGCTTGGAAATCAAAAATAAGAGTATAACAATAATAAGATGATAGCATAAACAGACCAAACAAATCCGTTCCCTTTGTTATTGGGATGGGATTACACAATCACTACATTGTATTGAGCAAAAGCTGCATCTGTCTTTCCGTTCTCCAATGAACTTGCTTCCTGCAGATGTCATGCTACCCTTATTGATCAACTGAATGTACGTTTGGCTGAAATATGCTTGCTGCGGTTATAGCTATGTAGATTGGAAGACAATAGAATGCTGGACAAGCACGTGGTATGATTGTCAATCTCACCCATGTCTCTAAAACAATCACTATTTTCCCCATTTAAATGCCTTTCATTTGGCATTGCATTTGAAATCGGTGTCAGGTTGTGTGCTATATCATATGCATGTAACTCGCAATGAAATCACCTCATATGGATCGATTAGTGTCAGGGTCATGACATCGCTACTGCTGCACTGTCAAAATGGTGAGAAATCAACACCTGCATGCAAGGTGTGTATGTTTCCCATTACAACTACTAGTGACTTCCAGCTGCTACTTCTGAGTATGCTAAGGTGAACTCACCTTAACCATAAAAGTAGTCAACAGAACTATAGTGACTTCCAGCTGCTTCTGAGAATGCTAAGGTGAACTCACCTTAACGGATGAAATGCACTATAGTTCTGTCGATTATTTTCATGGTACACCACCAGGTTGTGCAGAATTTAATGACACCTTGTAAATTCATCCTTTGAAAAATACAGGGTGGGTATCCATGAAGAATTGTATGATGATTCTGTGTAATTCATGATGGGCAAAATTAAAATGCTTTTATTTCAAAGTGTCTCATTTAGTTTTATTTACAGATAGATTTTTACTTAACTGAAGCCAGATATGGAAAATGGAATGTGTCATTTACTATTGGTCATTTACTCTAGGAGTTGAATTTGAATATTATTCAGATAACTTGATATGTTGTTTGTGAATGTAGACATTCCCCATTTGTTTAAAAAATGAAAGAGTACACTGGGTTTTGTACGCTTGGTTCTCTGAAACAGTGTTCCAGAATTGAGAACCACTAAGGATGGGTATTTGTACCCCAGTTCTGAGCTGTATGTATATGCGCAAAGCACTGCAACACAAAGAAAAGACATTGCGCCAAATAAGAACAACATAATATAGTAGCACAGGGGAATTAATACACCACACCTTTTGCTGTGTATGCAACCACTGAACTTCACATATAAAACTTAATTGCTGTCCTGTGACTCCATGAGGCCTGCTTTTCATAAATATATGATAAAATGGTGCCCAGACTCACAACATATCAGAGGGCATTTTCTGCCCCTCATTTAACATTTTTTCTATGAAGTAATCCTGCTATAATGTTTCTGTCAGGACAACTCACGTATTGAAATAGCATGTTTTAATGAATGAATGTGCTGCATAATAATTTCGGTTTGGTGCTGAATGGATCTGCTTTAGGTTTTACTCTGGTGTACAGGCATCTCCCCGCTAAACAGGAGATGACCAGAAACCCCCTGTTACGATCCGCTCCGCTCCCCGTTCCTTCCTTGATGTTTTCCTCTGTTTTCCCCGAACCTAATTGTATCATGTCTGCGTTCATTGCCTGAGTGTGTCTACATTGCACATTATTACTTGCACCACATCTTAATGACACAACTCACACTTAATTGCCTTCACCGCATTCCTCATGCATTTCCTAATTGTTCAATCAATTCGCTGATCTCGCACGCATTTCCCGCAAGCTGCAGCTTATCAGTTCTAATAACACTAGTTATATAACCGTGCTGTTCCTGTGATTCCTTGTCAAAGTATTACAGTTTGTCACGGTTTGTCTTAGGACATGGTCCTTGTCGCGTTACTTGTCTCTCCATATGCTAGCTTGCTGAAGCCAAGTTGGCTACCCTGGTCTGGAATTGCCACGCCTGCTTCCCAGCGTGGATCCCAGCTCTACCTCCGCCTGACTCTGCTTCGCGACCCAGGCTACGACCACTCCTGGCCACTTCGCTGGATCTCGATCGCCAGCTCTCTACGGGTTCCACAATTTATGATTTGTGTTTAATCCTGATTTCCCGGTGTGGATCCGACCCGGAATTACTAAATAAAAACCTTCTTTTCAAAAGAAAGACTGTCTCGTTGTGCATTTGGGTCCTGACCCGCTGGACGTCACAGAATACTTTGACCAGAAATGGACCCAGCCGACGCGGAACAGATTTGCCACGCCCTCACCTGCCAGGCTACCCAGATCGCCCAGCAAAGCAGCCGCCTGGACGAAGCCATGGAATTGTTCCAGGGCATGGTGGAACGGACCACCCAATGGGGCACCAGGCTAACCCAGATGGCTGCCCAGACTTCAGGACTCCGTCCTGAAGCGGAGAATCCTCCTCAACCACCGGCACCAGCCCCATTACTACCTCCTCGGGAACCTCGCGCCAACCCTCCAGAACGGTACTCAGGTGAGCTGGGGAAATGCCAGCCCTTCCTACTGCAGTGTGAGCTGGCGTTCCGGATGCAGCCATCCTCCTACTCTGCTGACGCCACCCGTGTGGCGTATATCATCACCTGCCTGGGAGGAGAGGCGCGGGACTGGGCCGCCGCGTTGTGGGAGAAGCAACCCATCCTCTGCACCCAGTACCTGGACTTCGCCAGGGAGATGCGACGCACTTTTGATCATCCCGTGTGCGGGAGAGACGTGAACCAGCAGCTTATGGCGCTTAAACAAGGCGAACGCAGTGTGGCGGAGTTCGCCATTAAGTTCCGGATCCTCGCGGCGCAGTCGGGCTGGAACGACGCCTCCCTACAGGGCGTTTTCCGCTTCGCCCTTTCCGAGGAGATGAAGGACGAGATGGCCACCCGCGATGACACACCCACGCTGAATGACCTCATCTCCTTGGCCATCACGGTTAATAACCGTCTGCGCGCCCGCACCCGCGAGAGGAGGGCTTACGCCCCTACTCAACCGCCTCTGGGAACCACAACCGCGCACCCTGCTCTTCGCCATCAGGCTCCCATGGCGTTCGAACCTCCGGAAACCGGGGAACCCATGCAACTGGGCGGCACCACGTCCGACCCTGCCGCTCGCCGCCGCCAACGCCGGGCCACCGGAGCTTGCTTCTATTGCGGCCGCACGGATCACCTCCTTAACTCCTGTCCGGTGCGCCCCAAAAGAGAAGGCTCGTCAGCAACCCTAGGCCTACTGGCGAGCCAGACCCAAACACCGGGCCTAGCTCTCAACCGCTTCCAACTCTCTGCGGTCCTCAAATGGGACACTACGGCCTCCGCCACCGTAGCTGTTCAGGCCCTCGTCGACTCAGGAGCCGACTCCAACTTTGTGGACTCCCAGTTCGTGTACGAGTCCGGGATTCCCACGGAAGAACTGGAGACCCCCATCAACGCCTATGCCTTGGACGGCCACCGCCTGGCCCACATCACCCACCGCACCATTCCCATCCAACTGCTTCTGTCCGGTAACCACCATGAGATCATTCAACTCCACATCATTAGCACTCCCCACTCCCTTCTGGTCCTTGGTCAGCCCTGGCTGCACAAACACAACCCCCTGCTTGACTGGATCACATCCAGCGTCACCAGCTGGAGCACCCAATGTCACACCTCCTGTCTCCACTCGGCGGAACCTCCCTCTAGCACGGAAATGAAGACAGCCGTTCCAGAGGTCGACCTGAAGGGGGTCCCCCATTGTTACCGGTACATGTCCCGGGTCTTCTCCAAGTCCCTTGCCTTGTCCTTACCCCCCCACAGACCCTACGATTGTGCCATCTCCCTGTTTCCGGGTGCTCCCCTACCCTCCGGCCGCCTGTACAGCCTATCCGGTCCGGAAAGAACGGCCATGGAGGACTACATCAAGGCCTCCCTCGAAGCAGGTATCATCCGCCCCTCCTCCTCGCCCGTCGGAGCCGGATTCTTTTTTGTTAAAAAGAAGGATGGCTCCCTCCGCCCCTGCATCGACTACCGGGACCTCAACTCCATCACCGTCAGGAATAAGTACCCCCTACCCCTACTGAATTTGGCCTTCGAACTGCTGCAGGGCGCCCGGGTCTTCACCAAGCTGGACCTCCGTAACGCCTACCACCTAGTACGGATCCGGGAGGGGGATGAGTGGAAGACCGCCTTCAACACCCCCCTGGGCCACTTCGAGTACCGGGTGGTCCCGTTCGGCCTTACTAATGCCCCTGCCGTCTTCCAAAACCTAGTGAACGATGTACTGAGGGATTTCCTCAACCGCTTTGTTTTTGTTTATCTAGACGACATCCTTATTTTCTCCCAGAACCAACGGGAACACCAAGACCATGTCTCCCTGGTTCTACAACGCCTACTAGAGAATAAGTTGTTTGTAAAAGCTGACAAATGTTTGTTCCATGCTCCCTCAGTCTCGTTCCTAGGTTTTGTGGTGGAGAGGGGCGACATACGGCCGGACCCGGCCAAGATCCAGGCAGTGACGGAGTGGCCCATCCCCACCACTCGTAAGCACCTGCAGCAGTTCCTGGGGTTCGCTAACTTTTACAGGAGGTTCATCCGGAACTACAGCCAGGTAGCCGCACCCCTCACCGCCCTCACATCCATTAAAACACCATTTGCTTGGAATCCCCTGGCAGATCAAGCCTTCTCCAACCTTAAGGCACTATTCACCACGGCCCCCATCCTCTGCTGCCCGGAACCCGACCGCCAATTCGTGGTGGAGGTGGACGCCTCGGACACAGGCGTAGGGGCCATCCTGTCCCAACACTCCCCCCTCAACCACAAGCTCCATCCCTGCGCCTTCTTCTCCCGCCGCCTCTCCCCCACCCAACGCAACTACGGGGTAGGGGATCGGGAGTTGCTAGCCATCAAGCTGGCACTGGAGGAATGGAGACACTGGCTTGAAGGGACCACTCAACCGTTCGTGATCCTGACTGACCACCGCAACCTACAGTACATCCAGTCAGCTAAACGACTCAACTCCAGACAGGCCCGTTGGTCGTTATTCTTCTCTAGATTCAACTACTCCATCACCTTCAAACCCGGGTCAAAAAACATCAAACCCGACGCCCTCTCTCGGATCCACTCCTCCCCTGCCGACCTGTCTGTCCCGGAGACCATCGTTCCGGCTTCCTGCATCGTGGCTGCGGTCCGGTGGCCCATCCAGAAGATCGTACTGGACGCTCAGGTGACGCATCCCGATCCTCGCCCTAACCCCTCTTCTGCCCTGTTCGTTCCCAACCCTGTCCGCTCCCAGGTCCTGGAGTGGGCTCACTCCTCCCGACTGGCCTGCCACCCCGGAGGCAACCGCACCGTGGAGCTGGTGCGCAGGAGATTCTGGTGGCCCACCGCCCGGCGGGACACCCTGGCCTTCGTCCACGCTTGCCCTGTCTGCGCCAGGAGTAAGGCGTCTCACTCCCCCCCTGCTGGTCTCCTCCGTCCCCTTCCCATCCCGGGCCGTCCTTGGAGTCACATCGGGGTCGACTTTGTTACCGGACTACCACCATCTGCCGGTAACACAGTCATTTTGACCCTGGTGGACCGGTTTTCCAAGGCGGTTCACTTTGTTCCCCTCCCCAAACTTCCCTCCGCCCTCGAGACGGCCGACCTCCTGGTGCAGCACGTGGTGCGGCTGCATGGGATCCCATCGGACGTCGTCTCCGACCGGGGCCCCCAGTTTGCCTCCGCTGTATGGAAGGCATTCTGCACCGCACTCGGCGCCACCGCCAGCCTCTCCTCCGGGTTCCACCCGCAGACCAACGGGCAGGCAGAGAGGGCCAACCAGGACCTGGGAGCCGCCTTACGGTGCGTGACGGCCCGCAACCCTGCCTCCTGGTCCCAGCTCCTCCCGTTGGTTGAGTACGCCCACAACACCTTGGTGTGCTCAGCCACAGGGAGGTCCCCCTTTGAGGCTTCCCAGGGCTTCCAACCCCCACTGTTCCCCCCCCAGGAGGCCGAGGTGGCGGTTCCGTCAGTGGACGCCCACATCCGTCGCTGCCAGCGTGTCTGGAAGGCCACCCGCAACGCCCTCCTCAAAACCTCCTCCCGGAATCGTCGCCTGGCGGATCAGCACCGGTCCGCAGCCCCTCGCTACCGCCCGGGACAGAAGGTTTGGCTATCCACCTCCACCTTCTCCCTCCCCGGCACCTCCCGCAAGCTCCAACCCCGCTTCGTCGGACCCTTCACTGTGCACTCCATCCTCAACCCAGTCACCCTCAAGCTCCGTCTCCCTGCCTCCCTCAAAATTCACCCCACTTTCCATGTCAGTCAGGTCAAGCCAGTGGTCTCCTGCCCTCTCAGCGCTCCCACTCCTGCCCCCCCACCTGTTCGGGACATTGACGGTGCTCCCGCCTTTACAGTCTCCAGCATCCTCGATGTCCGGCGCCGGGGACGGGGCCACCAGTACCTGGTCGACTGGGAGGGGTATGGGCCCGAGGAACGTTCCTGGGTTGCCCCTCGTCTCATCCTGGACCCTACCCTCATCCGGGACTTCCATCACCGCCAGCCCCAGTCGACCAGAGCCTATGGTCCGCCAGGAGGCGTACCTTGACGGGGGGGTACTGTTACGATCCGCTCCGCTCCCCGTTCCTTCCTTGATGTTTTCCTCTGTTTTCCCCGAACCTAATTGTATCATGTCTGCGTTCATTGCCTGAGTGTGTCTACATTGCACATTATTACTTGCACCACATCTTAATGACACAACTCACACTTAATTGCCTTCACCGCATTCCTCATGCATTTCCTAATTGTTCAATCAATTCGCTGATCTCGCACGCATTTCCCGCAAGCTGCAGCTTATCAGTTCTAATAACACTAGTTATATAACCGTGCTGTTCCTGTGATTCCTTGTCAAAGTATTACAGTTTGTCACGGTTTGTCTTAGGACATGGTCCTTGTCGCGTTACTTGTCTCTCCATATGCTAGCTTGCTGAAGCCAAGTTGGCTACCCTGGTCTGGAATTGCCACGCCTGCTTCCCAGCGTGGATCCCAGCTCTACCTCCGACTGACTCTACTTCGCGACCCAGGCTACGACCACTCCTGGCCACTTCGCTGGATCTCGATCGCCAGCTCTCTACGGGTTCCACAATTTATGATTTGTGTTTAATCCTGATTTCCCGGTGTGGATCCGACCCGGAATTACTAAATAAAAACCTTCTTTTCAAAAGAAAGACTGTCTCGTTGTGCATTTGGGTCCTGACCCGCTGGACGTCACACCCCCTGTACCAAAGCAGATCTGAACCACAGGTGGAAGGTGATAGCAAATTAATTTTAACGCAGAAGCCGCAAGCAAACGAGGCAGCAAACAAATGAGCAGCAAAGAGAGCTCTGATTCTGGGTTTAAAAAGGGGCGCGCCATTAGAGGTGTGTGCATGTGATTGGGTGAGTATTAGGGGCCGGATTCAGAGATGGCCAACTTAAAGTGATGGTCAAGGGATTAGAAAAACTTCAAATAACTACAACATGTCACAGAGGGATGTATCCACTACACACCCGCCAAATATCTTTTCAAGAAATTGAATAGGTATATTAATATACATCTCAAAGTCAGCTAATAAACTCAGTCTTGAAAGGACTCAGGATTGTAGGGGTGTGGTCTAAATCCACACCCTCAACCTGAGTACCATTGACGTCATCGTCTGTTCTTATACAGTTCTGCGGTTTGAACCATAGGTTTGAAATCGGCGAGGAATTAATGCAGTCAATTCAAAGTAAAATACAGTGCGGCTGCTATCAAGAGATAAATATCACAAGCAAGCTCGCAATCAAAGTTAAACTAACTTCTAAGCAGAGTATTGCAACCGTTTGATCTAATATCTATTTAAAGCAAGCTAAATTGCAAGGCGACGTTTCACCAAATGCTTGTTTCACACAAATCATTAAATAATGGTAGGTTTTATCGAGTTTTTAAATTTTACTTAAAGGCCAATTTATTCATTTCGGTTGCTAATCTAACTAAAATTACGTGCATGACAACTAAGTACTTCAGTGGATAATGATTCTCGTCATATTTTTGTTACTGTAACCAGCCACTGAACAATACGACAAAACCATTTCCAAGGCATGGTTTATTTGGCAAAATCTTAACTATCTATTATTTTTGATATATTATCTGATGAAATTATCTTTAGCTGACTAACTGTTCCAAATCCAAATGCTGATAACGCGGACAACTATTCTCAAGGGCAAACAAAATGAGCATTTGGTTCAGACTTCAGACAGGATTTCTTTGTGGAACAGGACGGTTTTATTCAGCTCAAACTATGGGAGGAGTTATGAATGAGATCAAAGTATGTATTGATTGAGGTTTCATGCCTATGTCACCATGGACCCATTTCGACTCCACCCTTTTTTTCAGCATACAGGAATAGAGATATAGGTAGACTGAAATTTAACGAGATTGCAATGGAATTTATTCCTTGCGCTTTATTGGTGCTCAATACATACATTAATAGCCATAAATAACATGGTTATAAGCATATTACGGATTTTCCTTGACAGTCACTTTAAGTCATGCGCTTAAGTGCCTCTTCTGCACGGATTTAACGCAAGCTGACTTACGGTGTATTGTAACTTGTGTTGCGCAAGTGAACTGCCCCGCACAATGACGCTGTCGTGGGTCCCACCAGGTCACTGGGCCACGAGGTTGAGCAACACACATTTCATATCATGATATGAGCTTCACATTACGAGTGATCGCCCTTTCTATTCATATATGTAAACACATCATCGGATGGAGCCTTGAAGCGTGTGTGTGCAGTCTATGGCACAGATAATATTAGGCAGATTGGCAATTTCATAAAAAAACCCTGCTTTACCTCCACCTGGCTTTATGCTGGCATTAGCTGCTGAATTATGCCATTGACCACATCAGGTAGTATGCGGTTCAGGGATGGCTAGGATATTATGGAACTCTCAACAATCTCCCGCTGAACAGTCCCTTTGCCTAAGAAGCCAAGTACAGAAGGGACCTGTACATGCACGGGAATAGCGTTGGATCCATTTGTCAACCATCTCAGATTATTTAACGTAATTAAAAAATTTTATCAAATTAGAAAAATAGTACTGGGAGCATTCATTATGTTATGGGTCTAATTAAACAGGTTCATAGCCTAGAATTGATTAATCGATGTAAAAAAAATTATATATTTTTTGTTTTTTACAATCATACACTGCCTGGCCAAAAAAAAGATCACACACTCTAATATTTCGTTGGACCGCCTTTAGCTTTGATTACGGCACGCATTCGTCGTGGCATTGTTTCGACAACCTTATGCAACGTCACAACATTTATTTCCATCCATACATTTTTGGCCGAGATCTTGTATTGACGACGGGAGAGTCGAACCGCTCCTTAAAGTTGTCTCCAGCACATCCCAAAGACTTTCAATTGGGTTAATTCTGGGGACTCTGGCAGCCAATTCATGTGTGAAAATGATTCCTCATGCTCCCTGAACCACTCTTTCACAATTTGAGCCCGATGAATCTTGGCATTGTCGTACTGGAATACGCCCATTGATGGGATAAGCTGGTCATTCAGTACATTCAGGTACTCAGCTGACTTCATTTTATTGCTGCATAACGCTGCTGAGCCTAAACCTGACCAATTGAAGCAACCCCAGATCATAACACCGCTTCCAGCGGGTGACGGGTGCAATGGCGACCTTTTTGGTGGCCAGGCAGTATAATTTATTATGTTTGCATTGTGCATTTAAGAGACTACATTTAGTCTTGTGAGCAATTGAGGTTTCCTCATGACCGTGGAAAAACGGACCAGGTTTTTACCCTCTCATGGATATTTGAGGGGGCATGGGAGTTTGCTAATCCGGTCAACATGTGTTTTGTGGATTTGGAGAAGGCCTACTACCGTGTTCCCCGAGGTATCTTCTGGGGTACCGGGGTCGCTACTAAAAGCCATTTGGTCCCTGTACACTCGGAGTGAGAGCTGTATTTACATTCTTGGCATTAAGTCAAGCTCGTTCAAGGTGGGTGTCAGACTCTGAGAAGGATGCGCCTTGTCTCCATTTATGTTTGTGGATTTCATAGATAGGATATCAAGGCATAGCCGAGGTCCGGAGTGTGTCCGGGTTCAGGGACCTAAGGGTGGCATCTCTGCTGTTTGAGGATGATGTTGTCCTTTTAGCCTCCAATGTGCATTAGAATGGTTTGTAGCCGAGTGTGAGTGGTTGGGATGAGGATCAGCACCTCCAAGTCTGTAGCTATGGTTCTCTCCCGGGAAATGGTAGTTTGTCCTCTTCAGGTGAGGGGGGAACAACTGCCCCAGGTGGGGGAGTTCAAGTATCTCGGGGTCTTATTCACAAGTGAGGGTAAAAGGGAGCAGGAGATTGACCGCCATTTAGGTGCAGGCGTTGTACTGGACAGTGGTGGTGAAGAAGGAGCTGAGACAAAAGGCAAAGCTCTTGATTTACCAGTCAATCTTCATTCCTACTCTCACAAGCTGTGAGTAGTGACCGAAAGAGTGAAATCGCGAATACAAGTGGCCGAAATTGGGTTTCTCTGTAGTGTGGCAGGGCTTACCCTCCTGGATAGGGTGAGGAGCTCAGCCATCCGGGAGGACCTCAGAGTCGCCGCTCCTCCGCATTGAGAGGAGTCAGTTAAGGTGGTTCGGACATCTGGTAAGTATGTTCCCTGGGCATCTCCCTATGGAGGTGTACCAGGCACGTCCAGCTGGGAGGAGACCTCGGGGCAGACCCAGGTTTCGCTGGAGGGATTATGTCTCCCAGCTGGCCTTGGATCACCTAGGGATCCCCCAGGAGGAGTTGGAGGAAGTTGCTGGAGTGAAGTATGTCTGGGCCACTCTGCTTGCCCTGACTTGGATCAAGCGGTTAGAAAATGGATGGGTGGATGGATATAATGAAGTATACCAATTATAAATATACCTTATGTTATCACAGGGTCAGCCACATGTATTAGGTTTTAATAATTTTTTTTACGAGTATGTATGTGTCTCAAATTGCATACTTGCATACTCGTGTACTTGTAAGTAGCCTATGTACTTCCAAGTGCATGGAAAAGTATGTACTACTTAGTATGCAAGAAAACAGAGCACTTAAAAACCCTTTAATTTGAGGCGTCACGCTCAGGTTTTGTTAGATGGGATGACAACGTCCAAGCTCAACGAATGACGAGATTCAATTGTCGATAGCTGCGCGGGCTTTCACACCCCTTGATATTGATATTGGTTGTTTTCTGGTGTATTTACTCATGTAAAAATAATGATAGAAAATTAAGGCAATACATTAAAAATATCATACTCATGAAAAATAAAACTATAGTTTACATTACATGCATAGGCTACTGGGGGGGGGGAGAATTAGAACCTAATATATGAATGGCTGCAGTTATAGTAGGGAGAGCAAAATGGAGCATTAGAACGTAGACAGCAGTGTGTGCACGTGAACTCGACAATACATTTCTCACAGAAAACGTAGTTTGTTGACTGTTTTAAGTTCACCGCAGTAGTGATCAAACTTACAAGAAATAGGCCTAAGTGTAGGGGTTGCGTAACCGAATCTCCCATCATTTACCGGTTTTTTCCCCCATCATTTACCGGACACTTTGACGGGAAAATCCAAATGCCATCTGTCATTTTGACAGATTACATTACAGCCATTTAGCAGATGCTCTTATCAAGAGCAACTTACACAACTTTTTAGCTTTTTTTTAAAAAAAATTTTTTTTTTTACATATAATCCATCCATACAGCTGGATATATACAGAAGCGATTCAGGTTAAGTACCTTGCTCAAGGGTACAACATCAGTGTCCTACCTGGGAATTGAACCTGCAACCTTTCGGTTACAAGGCCAGTTCCTTAACTATTATACTACACTCCCGCCCCCAGATCAAACATATTGCTGTAAATGTATTAAACACATTATAATAGCCTAAAAAGTCTTGTGTAATCTAAATACATTTTGTTTAAGCATGCTAAACAATTTCATGGATTAGATATTTCCTGTGAATTTGGATTGATAATGGTTAGATAGACGCCTTGACAAAGATCTTACCTCATTAATTCTAGCGGAGATTTCTAGTTATCGGTGTTGCATCTCTCTGTCGTGTCAGAAATGTGGCCTTCTTTGTAACATTAGAGCAAGGGCATGGAAATACGTTTCTTTTTTTTTTAATAAACATGTTCTGTAGGCCTACTTTGTTTTAAAGGCAATTGATCGCCCCCAATTATTTTCAACATAGCTGAGCAAGAACAGTGAATGAAAACGTTTGTTTTTTGAATAATCATGTTCTGCACTTTGTAGGCCTATTGCATAACTTACGTATAATTATTGTGGCTGTAAGGGAGCCACTAGTAATAATTGAATAGACTTATATTTGTTGGAAATAAAATGTTATAATACGGATTATGATTTATTCTTGCGCAACCACTGCCTAATGTCATGGTTATTAGCAGCCTCTGCTGTTTCTGCGTTCAGTTTTTTTTTTATGTCGTTGGGACGCTTTATCAATTTTTTTCCACCTCCGTTTTGGTGTTTGGATCTCGCCCGGCAATTATTCTTCACACCTGTTTTGAGTTTCCTGCCTGTTATAAATAGCCCAGGACATCTGTCTTCCTGCACTTCGATATTGTCTTTGCTATGTTGACAAACAAAGTCGGTAAAACGGTATTTGGTCACTGCATTTCTGGTTTGTACAAATAAGAAATGCAGCAAGTCCGGTTATTATTTAGGATTAGATTGGGTTATTTCTTTCCCTTACAATCTTTTGCTTTATCCTAAATCAACCTGTTACTTTTTGTGTACAGCTCTTTTGCTACAAGAGCTTAGGTAACACGTTTGATTTAATATTTCTTTCCTTCACCTGTTTTCTTGGGTTTTACTTTTGGTTTACTCCTCCTGTTATGCCTAATGATTTAGTGCGTGAGGTTCTTTTGTTATTTATTCTCGCTGTTTATCGAGATACGCCTCCGTTTTTGAGGTTGCTTTGATTTGCCTTGTGCTAGGGAAGTTTCGCTCCTGTTCTTTTGTTTATCTCCTCTCTGGTGCGGTTACTTCCGCTTTTGTGGCGTCTCTTTCGAAATACATTTTTTGAATCCTTATCGGTCACGTCTGGTTCTCCGAACCTTACTCAAAACCCTCACGCTTAAGTGCAAGGGTGTTGTTAGCCTTTATTGATTTCAATTAGTGAGGCTGTATGATGTAGCTTGCACAATGCTAATAGCATCAGCCCATGAAATAATTTTTAATGTTACTTGTTCAATTGAACGTTCAAAGTGGAACTGTTCGACTATGATCAGCAGCACCGACAATTTCTGTCACGCCTCAATAAATGGCAAATCACAATCGAAGATGGATATGAATCGTCATAATTTTTTCTTGTCCACTGTCAATGAAATGCAGTGATCTGAGTGTACAGTTGCTATGTAAATTACGTACTGTTATTTGCTACCTAAACTTTGCAGCTCACTTGTCATGAATATAGCCTGAAACGTCAATCTTCAGAATCCGTTTGAACCATTACCCAATAAGCTGGGATGGTCACGTTATAAGGTGGGATTTTTCAAGTGTCCAGAGTCAGACTCCAGCAAAATAAATGCACGGATCTGTAAAAAATAGTTTTTACAGGTGCTATTTGCGCGACTTCTCCTGAGCACATATAGGCCTGGTTATTCTGAGTGAAGGAAAACTATCTCTGCACGTAATTGCAGCCAGATTTAAGATACGGAGCAGTAAAATGTACGTTTGTCAGCATGACCTCATACTCAAAATATGAGAGAAATCTAATCTTTAATTTAGCTAAAAGTATTCAACAGAAAAAAAAATTCATGAAGAATATATTTTCTCAAAAAACCATGTGTCACAATTATTTGTAACAAGAAATAGTTAAAAACAAAACCTAATTGAAGTATATTACCATTTATATTTTACTTTTATTCACTGGAGTATAACTATGAGGTGAAACACAGGCCAAAACCCCTTAGTCATCCACCAACATGGAGATGATCAGAGAACAAACAAACCAAATGATGGTTTGAGAGACAAACATTTTGTCCAAGGATCACAGTTGGAGAGTTTCAGAAGTTGATTGCATCCTGGGATCACCAAGTCTGCAAAAATACAATTAGACGCCACCTCTATGCCAACAAGCTTGCCAGAAGAAAGCCTCTTCTATCATCATACCACAAATGTAAGCCCCTGAAGTTTGCTAAATGTTACCAGAATTTAGATTTAAACTGGGTGCTATGGTCAGATGAGAAATTTTTATTTATTTTTGACAATAAATACCAAAGGTGGGTTTGGCGTAATAAAAGGCATAGTTATGCAGAAAAAAGCATTCTCCCCACTGTGAAGTATGGTGGTGGATCTGTGATCTTGTGTGGTTGTTTTCCCTCCAAAGTCCCTGGGAACCTTGTTAGGAAACATGACATCATGGACTCCATCAAATACCAAAATCTGGCTGCCATTGCCAGAAGGCTAAAAGTGGGTCATGGTTGGATCTTCCAGCATCCAAAGCGTACCTCAAAATTTACATAAAAATGGTTCACTGACCACAGAATCAAGGTTTTTCCATGTCCATCCCAGTGCCCTGACTTGAACCCCTTTGAAAACCTGTCGGATGAGCGAAAGAGGAGAGTCCACATGCAAGGACCTAGGACTCTGAAGGACCTGGAGAGATTCTGTACGGAGGAATGCTCTCATATCCCTTGCTATGTGTTCTCCAACCTTATCAAACGTTACAGGAGAAGACTTAGTGCTGTTATCTTGATAAAAGAAGGGTGCACAATGTACTAAATACAGGGATGCCAGGGATTTGCATTCAAGATCTGTTTTTCCTTTGATCAATGGTGTCACAATTAAACTATAATTTAAAAAATGTTCTGAGCGTAGAAGACATTTGATAAACAATAAACTGAATTTAATCCTACATTTTTTGCTCATATTAATTGAGGTTGGCAATAATTCTGGTGGGCACTGTAAATATGAAATTATATAAAAGTGTAGAAATAAAATAAAATAATAATATTAAATTATTTATATTGATTAATTATATTAAAATTGTATTAATATTAAAGTGCAGAAATAATAAAATAGTTGTGTTGTCTAGATGCAGCGTAATGTTATGTTTCTTATTCAGTAGGTAGCAGTGAAAGACCGATATTGATCAAGTGATCAACAAAAAACTGGAAAGATATTTGTAAACTGAATTAAAACGGAATTTTATTCAGTTTTCTACAGATAGCAAAATAAATAAGTCAAATTCAGATAAAAGTAAAAATCAAGAACAAGATTGCAAGCAAGGGTTTTTGATAACCAAGCAAAATAGCAAGCTTGCGTGTTGCATGAATATTGAGTTATCATATCAGCTGTTATGTTAGCACTGGGCCAATACCAATAAGTTAGTTTTTCATTGTTATCGTCCTATACTAGAAACAGCCCGATATTATCATGCATCCCTAGTTCACAGGCATGCATATGGGCTATAGTAAAGCTAGTATCACCCAGCTATTTTAATGCAGCTAGAAGGCTAGCTGGTTTTTCAATGGACACATTTATTTTTGGTTCTAGTTCCAATTTCCTTTGGGGTTTTCGATACCTTGTTGCAATCTTGCTTACTATCTAAGCCACAAAACAATTTTGCCTACTTCATTTATGCTAAATTTGGAAGCTCAACTAGCTATATAGAGCTAGTCCAGCAGCCAAGACCAATATCTTTTCAGCTCAAGAGCATGCATTTAGTCTGGGGTTATTACGATTCCATGTAGGCAAGCTAGCTGTCTGAGCCACATTACAATATGGTGCAGGGTTTATATGTTAGATTACAAGAAATACATTTTAGAGAATTATCTTTGGCTTCAGAAAGTATATGACTGTTGCAACCTAGCAACTGGAGCTAGCAAGAGGGGGACAATTGTGCCCAGTTTTTTAAAAACATGTTTTTTTAACATGGCTGAAACTGTATTATGCGTGTACATCCTTACATGGAAAAACATTTTTTATTTGTGTGTTCTAAAGTTCATTGCCATTGGCAATGAACTGATTTTGTGGGCGGGTGAAGTGCAGTTGGTTCTGTTAGACATAGATATTGACCAGTGCGGAGAATGAATCGAGGTACTGGTGGCAGGGAAAATAAGGAGAAGATTAGGAAGATATGCAAAATAACACAAGTTTTGTATGGCTATATGTGAAGTTGTACAGGAATTATATGTGTTCACACAAGGTCAGAGGGTACTCAAGTTAAGAAGAGAGAGTCTGTGCACCCTAAAAAGTGCCTAACACTCAGTGCTGTGTAACTGTAGCATCTATGCTTTTCATGTGATCCAAAGCATTCAAATTAAATTTTTCCATCCTCAGGATTCACAGTTGTGAAGTTCACGGAAAGCATTCAGTCATACCTTCCTGTTTTGGTTCGTGTTCTGCGGATGCCTTCAGTGAACTGGTTAACCAGCTGAGGTGGATGTGCAGCTGTTAGTGAAATCACCTTTCCCCTGTGGTTCCAACAGCCGCAGCAAATGGGATGTGAACTGTGCTTCCACTGTTCCCAGTTATGTGTATTCTGTTTCCAAGGCAACAGTTAATTTCAATTGTTTTTTTTCTCTTTTAAAAAAAATCAAATCTAATGAAATGAAATAAGCAGATGAATGGACTTGGGATGGGAGGGATGTACACTGGAAATGACCAAAACAAATGTAAAACACATGTGTGGCCATTTGAGGAAATTCCAAATTTTCTTTCCCCCTTTGTTTTGTGGTGGAGTTGTGGGTTCATAAGTGATGAGGACTCCTGCAAATAGTTCAACTAGAGTACGGCTATAAGGTTCTGGAGTGCTAATTCAACTGAATTATGTAATCAGGACCCAGGCTTTACGAGGAGTCGCTCTGTCAAATAGCAATATCACATCAAAGTGTTAAGTATGTGGTTCCGGCCTGATTAAAGCTCCTGATCCTGTGACAGAGCTTTGCCTGATGGGAAACCAGGCTGTGTTCTATTTCCTCTTCTTGCCAGGGGTGCATATATGTGCATGAGATGAAATATGATATTAATAACATCAGACATCATGCAGGTGCTGACAGGAAGATATATATATTTTTACGGCCTACAGCAAAGCCATTAAAGCAACCACTCGGATATTGTATTTGCAGTAGGTTGTTCGTTATGAAATACAGTAGGCACTCATATATCCATGTCCGCTGGTTACTTGTGACCAGTGTTCAAAGTTGATAAACTGCGTAATTTAGGTATGGCGAAGTTGCAATCACACCCAAGCCCATTGAAAAATAAATGGAGTCCTGAACTTCAGTGGTATAACTGCGATGCATTCTGTCTCTCTGCTTCATTCTCCCTCGCAAAGTTTTTTTAAAGTGCACATGGAATGAATTGGACAGAAACCTGTGTGCTGGAGAGTGATCTTAAGGGAAACCCCAATCTCATTTGAATAACCCAAATCTTATGTCAGCTAAAGTTACACATACATTCGTCCCCTCCAATAATCAATGAATTCCTGAGTCAAATTTCCTTTTTCATGCCCTGGCTTTAGGGCCTCACTGAATGAGTGCCCGTCTTGCATTCACATCGCATTTCCAAAACCAAGCCTGAACTACTAGCTATGATGGACCTGTTTGATGAGTGAAATAGCAGTTATTTTTTGGTCAGTGGCATGCTATTTACAATGGCTTTCTACCTAGTAGCAATGTGTTTTTGTGTGAGTAGTTTAACAGCTCATGGCCCACCACTTGATACTTTATTTATTTCATTAAAATGTAAAACAAATAAAATAGTTAATGTGTTCAGTCAATTGACTGAACATACTGTACAATGTGTTGTCGCTGTGAAACAACAAGTTAACTAATTGCTAACTAATCCTATGTGAATGGTGTATGTTAACCTTGCTCGGGAAACCTTACTGAGATGCGACATAAAATAAATTTGCTTCAATTTGTCAGAAAGCTGCAGTTCTTCTTCAGTTGCTAGTTCATTAGCATCTACATGCTGCCCTTGAGCCCATTCTGAGTTAATTCTCAGTTCACTGTACAGGAAAATGCCCCCAAGCTTTACTACCAGGTTTTGCCCTTGTACAGCACACATAATAGCCAAGAGCACAAACCATTTTCCCATGTTTGTACAATTTTAATACACATTTGTGTTTGTTAATTAATGTGATTTAGTTCAATTTGAGTTATATTATTGTTGTGGATAATAGATTGGGCATGCTGTATTTCTGGACATAAATATATTCTGGCCCCCTTTCTCCCACTATGCCTAACAAGTGCCGGTTTCAGAAATAAAAGACATACCACAATTCCCCCAATAAAAAAGCAAAGTTTTCCGCACGTACAAGCCCCCCCACCCCCTCCTCATTTTTTTTATACCACAGAGGCACAGACCCTTTTTCTTCATATTTTAAAGGGGTCATTTTTTGGTGATTCAGGAAACTGAGTCTGACCTCAATGCACTCTGCATAGTGGTCTCTTTAAACATATGCATCGCATTGACATGTCTACCCTGCTTGTGGTGCTAAACCATAGTACGGCTTACCCGCTTTAAAGCCAGAAACATGAGAGATGGAAAAGTTCAGCGGATAAGCCTCTACTCAGTGTTTAAATTACAGGGCTTTAGGGGTTTTAATGGGTTCTTTCTTTTTTTTTGTCCCAATGCAGTTCAGGTGATAGCTCTGACTCTTTGTCCCAGTTACCTGAAACAACCTTTCTCCATAGAATGAGTAGGTATTCATGTTAACTGATCCAGCTCTAATTGAACACAGACTACAGGAGACATTGAAAAAGCCTTTAAAAACTTTGCATACATTTTTATTGAGGTCTTTTTTTTTTCTACCTCTGTTGTGTGACATGTGCATAATGACTGGTCTTTAAAAATAACTGCACATCTGAAAGTGAAATGACTACATACTGTTGAATTCTGTGTTGTGATTTGGAGCACATTGTTTTCTTGCTTGGCAGTTAAGAGGCATTAGCTTCAAAACCTCCCTGTTGTTGTCCTAGCCAAAATGTTTATGATGGACAGCTTTGGTTTCAACAAACTGTAACAATGTGAGCTTCAATAGCTGCTATACAATTCTGTACCCAAGAGTTATTGCGGTAAAACACCTAGCAATACGTTGATTATGTATATGGATTAACAATCTGTACATCCTTGATAAAGATAAAAGGCTTTCACTGGAACACTAAACACTGGAAATGTTGGATATATATTCTTTAATATTTTTTGAATAGAAGTCTCACCCCCAAATTCCCATAGAGGTCCATTCAAAAGCAGAGAGGTTATAGTATCGATTGTAGGAGTACCATAAAATAATATATCAAGAGTCTTTTGATATTGTTGGGTCACAGACATCAGGAAGTCATGGCATGCAAAGGATATGTGACCAAATATTGAAAATGATTAATGTATTTTTTTATATATTATGTTAAACTGTCCAATATTTTTTGACGCCCAAAAATGGGGGGGACTATGTACAAAAGGTTCTATAATTATAAAATAATTGTAAAATAATAAAATACCCTCAAATTAAAGCTGACAGTCTGCACTCCAACCTCATTTTATTTTTTTCAAATTCAAAGTGCTAGAGTACAAAACCAAAATAACAAAACATGTGTCACTGTCCAATTAATTATGGTGCTCATTGTATATATAACAATGAATGTATAATTCGTCTAACTGAACCATCACTGTATTCCCAAATGTTTCCTTCTCTCTCTATTTGAATGGTACAACTATAAGCCAGTTCCAATTCTGAAACACCCTTAGTCAGTTTAGGCGAGTGCAAACTAGTGTGTGTCCCCCAAAGCAAATAAAACCAACTTCCACTTCTTTTCACTCTACAGTCTACCAAATGAGCCATGTAGACATGCCACAGGAGGACTCTACTTCCTCTGCATCTGGCAAAGGCAGACTGCTGGTGTGTAATCGACCAGAGTTGAAAGTGTGTAAGGCAGAGGATAACCTTCCAACTGACCATGCCTAATAAAATGAAATGTTAATTAACTCTTAGAGTGTCATTTTAGGTGACACTCTAAGAAATTGTGTGCCTCTTTGCGGGGCTGCTGGCTACTGTTGGCTCTGGCCCTGATTCAATGCTAGACTGTGGGGATTACTGCAGGTCTGTTGCTGGAAATGCTACTTGATAACCCCTGTTAAGTGTATATTTTTGTGATGTTCTCTTAACTGGTGAGAAAACCCCTGTGTAAAAACCACCTCATTATCGATCGGTGACAGTATCAATAGTGGGCAAGCTCGTATGGGTGGGTTATGATGATTTAAAATTGTTTTGCCATACCACTCTCAGAAATGCCCAAAAATGTAATTATTCCATCACAAACTGAGGGATATTGAGTGCTCTCGGAATTTCATACTGAAACAATCTGCATGCCCGTGTGTGTGTGTGTGTGTGTGTGTCTGTGTGTGTGTGTGTGTGTGTGTGTGTGTGTGTGTGGCAGGGAAGTGTATTGTAAGTCAAAATCATTCACTGATGAGACATACACAAAAGTTGTCAGAGTCACTTTCCATCATTTGGAGTTGAGCGGCAAAGCGTGATCTGTTTTTTTGCTTGATAATTTGAGTTGATCTGTCTCCCAGCCCAATGCAGGCATTCCTCGATGGCAAAAGATACAGCTCAAACAGTTTGTATTTCAGTGGAAACAGCAGTTCAATAAAAACCAATAGGAACCAGGAGAACTTCTGCAAAACCTTTTTACTCTTTTCCCCCCTTTTTGCTCCCCAATTTGGAATGCCCAATCTGCAATGTTCATTGCAACTGGTTGTCCATTCAGGAGAATGCAGAAAGGCATGTGCTATCCTCCGAAGCCACTGCTCTTATCACAAGACAGTTCACAAGTGGGGCTCACACAGACATCAGCCACTGGAAGACACTTTATGCACCTCAACCAAGCTGCAACAACCCGCCTCCATTTTTGAAGCTTTTCCCCCCCAGTGGCTGGAGAATGAACTGCAACACCTGGTTGCAAAAAGAACTAGAAACCCCACCCACCCCATTGTAAGTCGATGGTTAAATCCCAAAAAGAGGCAAATGTTCCCTGTGGAAATATAATCAAAAGATTTTTTTCCCAACAAATGATGGTTTTAACTAGTTAATCCAATCCCTTCTAATATCTCCCCTGGGTCTGATTTAATATTCCTACATTTGGGTTTATTCCAGTAGATGTAATGTAGCTTGTCATATGACCATACATTACCATATGACCATATAAGGAAATTACTCATCCTGGCTGCCTGGCACTAAAGCAGAGTTATGGTCATGTTGTTTGATTCTGATTAGCTCACCATTTTGCTGTCCAAACCCTATGGTCCAAACATGGTATGTGCTGCATTCAGCTGCATAGATCGCTAGCTACCTATCTTTCGCTAGGTAGCTAGCTAGCAATCTATCTATCTAGCTGGAAAACTTGAAAGCTAGCATAAAATAATGTTAACTAAGCATTTTTTTGCTAATAGTAACTTCATTTAACCTTATGTTCACTTACATGAACTCAAGATTACAAGCCAATGAGTACCGGATAGTTTATTTACAGTAGCTATGTTGTATCGATTGCATTTAGATTTGCTAATGTACGGACTGGCACCTGGCACCTTGGCATTTTCATGCCGGGTAGTTTGTTTGTCCTGATAGTTTGAAATACGTAGTCTAGCTAGATTAGCATTTAGTTAAAACCTAGCCTTAAATTGTAACAGCGCTCAAACATTTTGTGAATGTGAACAATTATGTTTTGTAATTATCTAATCTAAGTGGCATTTGATGCTTTGTGATAGTGTTGATAGAATGTTCTTGTCAGAAACCATGGCTGCGTTTACTGGATTACTATCGATTTCTAAAGTTCTTGTGACAGATAAATTAGACTAACCTAGTCAGTTTTCGACATGGTTTTCATACCGTTCTTAAACCCTATTCTCAAGCATCTACAGACTTTGATAGGAGACCAGTCATCACAATGTTATAATATGGTAAGCAACCTTTTGACTCCAAATAATAACATATTATGTATCAAAATCTTAAAACCATAACAGCATCGTTATCAAACATGCTAATGCATAATGCTACTGCTAGGATGGCAGTTTAATAAAATATGAAAAAACATCCTTATAAGGTTTCAGAATTTTAGCTATGTTTTTCACATAATCAAATTTTTATGGGTGCTTGTGTAACATTTCTCAACTAAAAATAATTTTAAAATATGTTAAAACCAGTGAGCTGGGCTGGGATATCGGCTTATTTTGCTTAGTTACTGCTTTAAAGTCATGGATTTGACCTGCCGCTACCCCATAGCGCATGAGTGTCTTCATTACAAGGCAGGGAGACCTAATAAATAGCGTTTCATCACAGTAATATTAGTAATGTTGCTCTTGCTACGGGCGGCTGATTACGGGTCTGAGGGTGCAGTATCCAAGCCAGCACCAAGCTGCTGAGTGTAAGTGGATGTGAGAAGAGGAAAAAAAAAGGCATATTGGTTTTCCAGATGTGGGCGTGCCTAGAGCCCATGTAAGGCAGTCGGGGCAGATTTTCCTGCATTCGTAGACTCCACTCTTTCAATTCAATGAACGTGCGTCGGTTGCAAACACTTGCAAAAAATACAATGGCGGCACCTTATTTCAGGCCAATTTAGGCTTCATGTGCCAGTGTACATGAGTCATAGGACATCAAATCAAATCAATTTTATTTGTATAGCTCTTTTTACAGAAAACTGTCACAAATACACTGTACAGAGAACAAAGACACAAAGGACATGGATGGGTGACGTCGTCATCACTTCATCCATATTTTTATACAGTCTATGAGCTCAACAGATGAACGTACACGTGCTTGATCATCCAACAGGGGTCACTGGTCCTGAGATGCTGTCATCTCGGCTGACTGATACCCTCATTGATACCAGACCGGGGAGCCCATCATGCACTACAACAGTCTCGACAGCATTCCAGCAAAACCTTTGACTGATGAGCCGATGTCCATTGCTTAGTTCTCAAAGCTGAGACATGCTGTGATTCAATAGATGCGATTGACTCATTTCTCAATTTTGGAATTCCCTCAACAATAAATGTTTTATGCCCATTGCTTAGACACTGCCAAATACATTGCCACTCTATTGTTCCCCTCTGGTGTCCATTGTCTCGACTAGTTGCTATAGAAGAAACCCTATAGGTGTAATATAGTGAGAACTGCAGGGGTCAGTGTTGGAGCAAAGATGAACAGCACAACTCAACAAAAATACATAGACCTCTCACTGTTCATAAGGGAACAAAGGGGCCACTTAATTGCAATAGCGTTCTTCTTTCATCACGCCTGTTGAACTGGGGTTGCTGCTCGCCTGTCAAACCTTATAATTGTAAGCCAAGGCTGTTTGTAATTCACATACATTTGCACAGTATAATGTATACTGATTCAAAGAGGATCATGGTGTCGTGCATATAATGCACTGTGCTGTCAGGTGCAGAGTTCATTGGCGATACACAAATCCTCTGTGCATTAATTCTACACCACCCTGTAATGCAGCAGATTCCTACTTTAATTAAAAAGGTTAAACTGCAGCTTTATCTCATAGCCAAATTGCAAAGCTCAAACGTGTTGTTTCTGTTTGTTTATACTGTGGTTATATATTCAAGTGACTTAATAACAGAGCAATGAAAAACATGATGATTTTTTGTCTGGTCTCCCAAACATCTGTGTGATCTTTCCTCAAAAGACATAGTGCGCTCCACGCCCAAATATTTGAAGATGTGTCCTTGGAATGCCTAATTAAGTATTACGTCACACTGCCTTCACAAAGAATTATCACAGAATAAACGATGGATATTATTTGTCCGTTAGTCAAATGAAATTAAATGTATAATATAGACGTACAGTAATCCACCACATACAGATAAAGAGGGCAAAGCTATCTAGAGTTAGGGATGGAGATGAATATAGGGATAGATATTCCTACTCTTATCAACAAGCAGATGTGGCAATGACCTCTATATATGTACTTTTTATCCATATTAAAATGTTGGGTTCTGAGGCAAGTGGCTTCTTTTACTATCAACATTTTTCACATTCACTGAAGAGGCCACCCCCACCCGCTGACAATGGCAGGGTTATTTGAGGTCCATCTGGAAAATATTCTGACCGCGCAGAATCATTATTTCTTTTCCCATTTGCATTTGATTTTGAGCTTGTGTCATGCTGTTTGTGGAAGTCATATATTTACGTGACATTTCCGAATATTAAGCAATACTGCACTGCACACAGCCCTGAAGCTGGAATTCTGTGCAAGGGATGGGTTCCAGAGTCTGAGATTTGTGGTGCAGTCCTTTTTGCGTGGGTTTTTTTTTTTTTGTCTTTT